>OY992876.1:80505733-81125733 GCA_963921405.1 Cepaea hortensis
CAACGATGGCTCAATCTGGACAGAGTGGATACAGCCTGACAGCATGTACAACGATGGCTCAATCTGACACGACGTATATGTGGATACAGCCTGACAGCATGTACAACGATGGCTCAATCTGGACAGAGTGGATACAGCCTGACAGCATGTACAACGATGGCTCAATCTGGACAGAGTGGATACAGCCTGACAGCATGTACAACGATGGCTCAATCTGGACAGAGTGGATACAGCCTGACAGCATGTACAACGATGGCTCAATCTGGACAGAGTGGATACAGCCTGACAGCATGTACAACGATGGCTCAATCTGGACAGAGTGGATACAGCCTGACAGCATGTACAACGATGGCTCCAATCTGGACAGAGTGGATACAGCCTGACAGCATGTACAACGATGGCTCAATCTGGACAGAGTGGATACAGCCTGACAGCATGTACAACGATGGCCCAATCTGGACAGAGTGGATACAGCCTGACAGCATGTACAACGATGGCCCAATCTGGACAGAGTGGATACAGCCTGACAGCATGTACAACGATGGCTCAATCTGGACAGAGTGGATACAGCCTGACAGCATGTACAACGATGGCTCAATCTGGACAGAGTGGATACAGCCTGACAGCATGTACAACGATGGCTCAATCTGGACAGAGTGGATACAGCCTGACAGCATGTACAACGATGGCTCAATCTGGACAGAGTGGATACAGCCTGACAGCATGTACAACGATGGCTCAATCTGGACAGAGTGGATACAGCCTGACAGCATGTACAACGATGGCTCAATCTGGACAGAGTGGATACAGCCTGACAGCATGTACAACGATGGCTCAATCTGGACAGAGTGGATACAGCCTGACAGCATGTACAACGATGGCTCAATCTGGACAGAGTGGATACAGCCTGACAGCATGTACAACGATGGCTCAATCTGGACAGAGTGGATACAGCCTGACAGCATGTACAACGATGGCTCAATCTGGACAGAGTGGATACAGCCTGACAGCATGTACAACGATGGCTCAATCTGGACAGAGTGGATACAGCCTGACAGCATGTACAACGATGGCTCAATCTGGACAGAGTGGATACAGCCTGACAGCATGTACAACGATGGCTCAATCTGGACAGAGTGGATACAGCCTGACAGCATGTACAACGATGGCTCAATCTGGACAGAGTGGATACAGCCTGACAGCATGTACAACGATGGCTCAATCTGGACAGAGTGGATACAGCCTGACAGCATGTACAACGATGGCTCAATCTGGACAGAGTGGATACAGCCTGACAGCATGTACAACGATGGCTCAATCTGGCACAGAGTGGATACAGCCTGACAGCATGTACAACGATGGCTCAATCTGCACAGAGTGGATACAGCCTGACAGCATGTACAACGATGGCTCAATCTGGACAGAGTGGATACAGCCTGACAGCATGTACAACGATGGCTCAATCTGGACAGAGTGGATACAGCCTGACAGCATGTACAACGATGGCTCAATCTGGACAGAGTGGATACAGCCTGACAGCATGTACAACGATGGCTCAATCTGGACAGAGTGGATACAGCCTGACAGCATGTACAACGATGGCTCAATCTGGACAGAGTGGATACAGCCTGACAGCATGTACAACGATGGCTCAATCTGGACAGAGTGGATACAGCCTGACAGCATGTACAACGATGGCTCAATCTGGACAGAGTGGATACAGCCTGACAGCATGTACAACGATGTCTCAATCTGGACAGAGTGGATACAGCCTGACAGCATGTACAACGATGTCTCAATCTGGACAGAGTGGATACAGCCTGACAGCATGTACAACGATAGCTCATTCTGACAGAGTGGATACAGCCTGACAGCATGTACAACGATAGCTCAATCGGGACAGAGTGGATACAGCCTGACAGCATGTACAACGATAGCTCAATGAGTGGATACAGCCTGACAGCATGTACAACGATAGCTAAGTGCACAGAGTGGATACAGCCTGACAGCATGTACAACGATAGCTCAATGAGTGGATACAGCCTGACAGCATGTACAACGATAGCTCAATGAGTGGATACAGCCTGACAGCATGTACAACGATAGCTCAATGAGTGGATACAGCCTGACAGCATGTACAACGATGGCTCAATCTGGACAGAGTGGATACAGCCTAAAAGCATGTACAACGATAGCTCAATCTGGACAGAGTGGATACAGCCTAAAAGCATGTACAACGATGGCTCAATCTGGACAGAGTGGATACAGCCTGACAGCATGTACAACGATGGCTCAATCTGGACAGAGTGGATACAGCCTGACAGCATGTACAACGATGGCTCAATCTGGACAGAGTGGATACAGCCTGACAGCATGTACAACGATGGCTCAATCTGGACAGAGTGGATACAGCCTGACAGCATGTACAACGATGGCTCAATCTGGACAGAGTGGATACAGCCTGACAGCATGTACAACGATGGCTCAATCTGGACAGAGTGGATACAGCCTGACAGCATGTACAACGATGGCTCAATCTGGACAGAGTGGATACAGCCTGACAGCATGTACAACGATGGCTCAATCTGGACAGAGTGGATACAGCCTGACAGCATGTACAACGATGGCTCAATCTGGACAGAGTGGATACAGCCTGACAGCATGTACAACGATGGCTCAATCTGGACAGAGTGGATACAGCCTGACAGCATGTACAACGATGGCTCAATCTGGACAGAGTGGATACAGCCTGACAGCATGTACAACGATGGCTCAATCTGGACAGAGTGGATACAGCCTGACAGCATGTACAACGATGGCTCAATCTGGACAGAGTGGATACAGCCTGACAGCATGTACAACGATGGCCCAATCTGGACAGAGTGGATACAGCCTGACAGCATGTACAACGATGGCCCAATCTGGACAGAGTGGATACAGCCTGACAGCATGCACAACGATGGCCCAATCTGGACAGAGTGGATACAGCCTGACAGCATGCACAACGATGGCCCAATCTGGACAGAGTGGATACAGCCTGACAGCATGTACAACGATGGCTCATTCTGGACAGAGTGGATACAGCCTGACAGCATGTACAACGATGGCTCAATCTGGACAGAGTGGATACAGCCTGACAGCATGTACAACGATGGCTCAATCTGGACAGAGTGGATACAGCCTGACAGCATGTACAACGATGGCTCAATCTGGACAGAGTGGAAACAGCCTGACAGCATGTACAACGATGGCTCAATCTGGACAGAGTGGATACAGCCTGACAGCATGTACAACGATGGCTCAATCTGGACAGAGTGGATACAGCCTGACAGCATGTACAACGATGGCTCAATCTGGACAGAGTGGATACAGCCTGACAGCATGTACAACGATGGCTCAATCTGGAAAGAGTGGATACAGCCTGACAGCATGTACAACGATGGCTCAATCTGGACAGAGTGGATACAGCCTGACAGCATGTACAACGATGGCTCAATCTGGACAGAGTGGATACAGCCTGACAGCATGTACAACGATGGCTCAATCTGGACAGAGTGGATACAGCCTGATAGCATGTACAACGATGGCTCAATCTGGACAGAGTGGATACAGCCTGACAGCATGTACAACGATGGCTCAATCTGGACAGAGTGGATACAGCCTGACAGCATGTACAACGATGGCTCAATCTGGACAGAGTGGATACAGCCTGACAGCATGTACAACGATGGCTCAATCTGGACAGAGTGGATACAGCCTGACAGCATGTACAACGATGGCTCAATCTGGACAGAGTGGATACAGCCTGACAGCATGTACAACGATGGCTCAATCTGGCACAGAGTGGATACAGCCTGACAGCATGTACAACGATGGCTCAATCTGGACAGAGTGGATACAGCCTGACAGCATGTACAACGATGGCTCAATCTGCACAGAGTGGATACAGCCTGACAGCATGTACAACGATGACTCAATCTGCACAGAGTGGATACAGCCTGACAGCATGTACAACGATGGCTCAATCTGGACAGAGTGGATACAGCCTGACAGCATGTACAACGATGGCTCAATCTGGACAGAGTGGATACAGCCTGACAGCATGTACAACGATGGCTCAATCTGGACAGAGTGGATACAGCCTGACAGCATGTACAACGATGGCTCAATCTGGACAGAGTGGATACAGCCTGACAGCATGTACAACGATGGCTCAATCTGGACAGAGGGGATACAGCCTGACAGCATGTACAACGATGGCTCAATCTGGACAGAGTGGATACAGCCTGACAGCATGTACAACGATGGCTCAATCTGGACAGAGTGGATACAGCCTGACAGCATGTACAACGATGGCTCAATCTGGACTGAGTGGATACAGCCTGACAGCATGTACAACGATGGCTCAATCTGGACAGAGTGGATACAGCCTGACAGCATGTACAACGATGGCTCAATCTGGACAGAGTGGATACAGCATAAAAGCATGTACAACGATGGCTCAATCTGGACAGAGTGGATACAGCCTAAAAGCATGTACAACGATGGCTCAATCTGGACAGAGCGGATACAGCCTAAAAGCATGTACAACGATGGCTCAATCTGGACAGAGTGGATACAGCATAAAAGCATGTACAACGATGGCTCAATCTGGACAGAGTGGATACAGCCTAAAAGCATGTACAACGATGGCTCAATCTGGACAGAGTGGATACAGCCTAAAAGCATGTACAACGATGGCTCAATCTGGACAGAGTGGATACAGCCTAAAAGCATATACAACGATGGCTCAATCTGGACAGAGTGGATACAGCCTAACAGCATGTACAACGATGGCTCAATCTGGACAGAGTGGATACAGCCTAAAAGCATGTACAACGATGGCTCAATCTGGACAGAGTGGATACAGCCTAAAAGCATGTACAACGATGGCTCAATCTGGACAGAGTGGATACAGCCTAAAAGCATGTACAACGATGGCTCAATCTGGACAGAGTGGATACAGCCTAAAAGCATGTACAACGATGGCTCAATCTGGACAAAGTGGATACAGCCTGACAGCATGTACAACGATGGCTCAATCTGGACAGAGTGGATACAGCCTAAAAGCATGTACAACGATGGCTCAATCTGGACAGAGTGGATACAGCCTAAAAGCATGTACAACGATGGCTCAATCTGGACAGAGTGGATACAGCCTGACAGCATGTACAACGATGGCTCAATCTGGACAGAGTGGATACAGCCTAAAAGCATGTACAACGATGGCTCAATCTGGACAGAGTGGATACAGCCTAAAAGCATGTACAACGATGGCTCAATCTGGACAGAGTGGATACAGCCTAAAAGCATGTACAACGATGGCTCAATCTGGACAGAGTGGATACAGCCTAAAAGCATGTACAACGATGGCTCAATCTGGACAGAGTGGATACAGCCTAAAAGCATGTACAACGATGGCTCAATCTGGACAGAGTGGATACAGCCTAAAAGCATGTACAACGATGGCTCAACCTGGACAGAGTGGATACAGCCTAAAAGCATGTACAACGATGGCTCAATCTGGACAGAGTGGATACAGCCTAAATGCATGTACAACGATGGCTCAACCTGGACAGAGTGGATACAGCCTAAAAGCATGTACAACGATGGCTCAACCTGGACAGAGTGGATACAGCCTAAAAGCATGTACAACGATGGCTCAATCTGGACAGAGTGGATACAGCCTAAAAGCATGTACAACGATGGCTCAATCTGGACAGAGTGGATACAGCCTAAAAGCATATGCAACGATGGCTCAATCTGGACATAGTGGATACAGCCTAAAAGCATGTACAACGATGGCTCAATCTGGACAGAGTGGATACAGCCTAAAAGCATATACAACGATGGCTCAATCTGGACAGAGTGGATACAGCCTAAAAGCATATACAACGATGGCTCAATCTGGACAGAGTGGATACAGCCTAAAAGCATATACAACGATGGCTCAATCTGAACAGAGTGGATACAGCCTAAAAGCATATACAACGATGGCTCAATCTGGACAGAGTGGATACAGCCTAAAAGCATGTACAACGATGGCTCAATCTGGACAGAGTGGATACAGCCTAAAAGCATATACAACGATGGCTCAATCTGGACAGAGTGGATACAGCCTAACAGCTGTACAACGATGGCTCAATCTGGACAGAGTGGATACAGCCTAAAAGCATGTACAACGATGGCTCAATCTGGACAGAGTGGATACAGCCTAAAAGCATGTACAACGATGGCTCAATCTGGACAGAGTGGATACAGCCTAAAAGCATGTACAACGATGGCTCAATCTGGACAGAGTGGATACAGCCTAACAGCTGTACAACGATGGCTCAATCTGGACAGAGTGGATACAGCCTAAAAGCATGTACAACGATGGCTCAATCTGGACAGAGTGGATACAGCCTAAAAGCATATACAACGATGGCTCAATCTGGACAGAGTGGATACAGCCTAAAAGCATATACAACGATGGCTCAATCTGGACAGAGTGGATACAGCCTAACAGCTGTACAACGATGGCTCAATCTGGACAGAGTGGATACAGCCTAAAAGCATGTACAACGATAGCTCAATCTGGACAGAGTGGATACAGCCTAAAAGCATATACAACGATGGCTCAATCTGGACAGAGTGGATACAGCCTAAAAGCATGTACAACGATGGCTCAATCTGGACAGAGTGGATACAGCCTAAAAGCATGTACAACGATGGCTCAATCTGGACAGAGTGGATACAGCCTAAAAGCATGTACAACGATGGCTCAATCTGGACAGAGTGGATACAGCCTAAAAGCATGTACAACGATGGCTCAATCTGGACAGAGTGGATACAGCCTAAAAGCATGTACAACGATGGCTCAATCTGGACAGAGTGGATACAGCCTAAAAGCATGTACAACGATGGCTCAATCTGGACAGAGTGGATACAGCCTAAAAGCATGTACAACGATGGCTCAATCTGGACAGAGTGGATACAGCCTAAAAGCATGTACAACGATGGCTCAATCTGGACAGAGTGGATACAGCCTAACAGCTGTACAACGATGGCTCAATCTGGACAGAGTGGATACAGCCTAAAAGCATGTACAACGATGGCTCAATCTGGACAGAGTGGATACAGCCTAACAGCATGTACAACGATGGCTCAATCTGGACAGAGTGGATACAGCCTAACAGCTGTACAACGATGGCTCAATCTGGACAGAGTGGATACAGCCTAAAAGCATGTACAACGATGGCTCAATCTGGACAGAGTGGATACAGCCTAAAAGCATGTACAACGATGGCTCAATCTGGACAGAGTGGATACAGCCTAAAAGCATGTACAACGATGGCTCAATCTGGACAGAGTGGATACAGCCTAAAAGCATGTACAACGATGGCTCAATCTGGACAGAGTGGATACAGCCTAAAAGCATGTACAACGATGGCTCAATCTGGACAGAGTGGATACAGCCTAAAAGCATGTACAACGATGGCTCAATCTGGACAGAGTGGATACAGCCTAAAAGCTAGTACAACGATGGCTCAATCTGGACATAGTGGATACAGCCTAAAAGCATGTACAACGATGGCTCAATCTGGACAGAGTGGATACAGCCTAACAGCTGTACAACGATGGCTCAATCTGGACAGAGTGGATACAGCCTAAAAGCATGTACAACTGTGGCTCAATCTGGACAGAGTGGATACAGGCTAACAGCATGTACAACGATGGCTCAATCTGGACAGAGTGGATACAGCCTAACAGCTGTACAACGATGGCTCAATCTGGACAGAGTGGATACAGCCTAAAAGCATGTACAACGATGGCTCAATCTGGACAGAGTGGATACAGCCTAACAGCATGTACAACGATGGCTCAATCTGGACAGAGTGGATACAGCCTAACAGCTGTACAACGATGGCTCAATCTGGACAGAGTGGATACAGCCTAAAGGCATGTACAACGATGGCTCAATCTGGACAGAGTGGATACAGCCTAAAAGCATGTACAACGATGACTCAATCTGGACAGAGTGGATACAGCCTAACAGCATGTACAACGATGGCTCAATCTGGACAGAGTGGATACAGCCTAAAAGCATGTACAACGATGGCTCAATCTGGACAGAGTGGATACAGCCTAAAAGCATATACAACGATGGCTCAATCTGGACATAGTGGATACAGCCTAAAAGCATGTACAACGATGGCTCAATCTGGACAGAGTGGATACAGCCTAAAAGCATGTACAACGATGGCTCAATCTGGACAGAGTGGATACAGCCTAAAAGCATAAACAACGATGGCTCAATCTGGACATAGTGGATACAGCCTAAAAGCATATACAACGATGGCTCAATCTGGACAGAGTGGATACAGCCTAAAAGCATATATAACGATGGCTCAATCTGGACAGAGTGGATACAGCCTAACAGCTGTACAACGATGGCTCAATCTGGACAGAGTGGATACAGCCTAAAAGCATGTACAACGATAGCTCAATCTGGACAGAGTGGATACAGCCTAAAAGCATATACAACGATGGCTCAATCTGGACAGAGTGGATACAGCCTAAAAGCATGTACAACGATGGCTCAATCTGGACAGAGTGGATACAGCCTAAAAGCATGTACAACGATGGCTCAATCTGGACAGAGTGGATACAGCCTAAAAGCATGTACAACGATGGCTCAATCTGGACAGAGTGGATACAGCCTAAAAGCATGTACAACGATGGCTCAATCTGGACAGAGTGGATACAGCCTAAAAGCATGTACAACGATGGCTCAATCTGGACAGAGTGGATACAGCCTAAAAGCATGTACAACGATGGCTCAATCTGGACAGAGTGGATACAGCCTAAAAGCATGTACAACGATGGCTCAATCTGGACAGAGTGGATACAGCCTAAAAGCATGTACAACGATGGCTCAATCTGGACAGAGTGGATACAGCCTAACAGCTGTACAACGATGGCTCAATCTGGACAGAGTGGATACAGCCTAAAAGCATGTACAACGATGGCTCAATCTGGACAGAGTGGATACAGCCTAACAGCATGTACAACGATGGCTCAATCTGGACAGAGTGGATACAGCCTAACAGCTGTACAACGATGGCTCAATCTGGACAGAGTGGATACAGCCTAAAAGCATGTACAACGATGGCTCAATCTGGACAGAGTGGATACAGCCTAAAAGCATGTACAACGATGGCTCAATCTGGACAGAGTGGATACAGCCTAAAAGCATGTACAACGATGGCTCAATCTGGACAGAGTGGATACAGCCTAAAAGCATGTACAACGATGGCTCAATCTGGACAGAGTGGATACAGCCTAAAAGCATGTACAACGATGGCTCAATCTGGACAGAGTGGATACAGCCTAAAAGCATGTACAACGATGGCTCAATCTGGACAGAGTGGATACAGCCTAAAAGCTAGTACAACGATGGCTCAATCTGGACATAGTGGATACAGCCTAAAAGCATGTACAACGATGGCTCAATCTGGACAGAGTGGATACAGCCTAACAGCTGTACAACGATGGCTCAATCTGGACAGAGTGGATACAGCCTAAAAGCATGTACAACTATGGCTCAATCTGGACAGAGTGGATACAGGCTAACAGCATGTACAACGATGGCTCAATCTGGACAGAGTGGATACAGCCTAACAGCTGTACAACGATGGCTCAATCTGGACAGAGTGGATACCGCCTAAAAGCATGTACAACGATGGCTCAATCTGGACAGAGTGGATACAGCCTAACAGCATGTACAACGATGGCTCAATCTGGACAGAGTGGATACAGCCTAACAGCTGTACAACGATGGCTCAATCTGGACAGAGTGGATACAGCCTAAAGGCATGTACAACGATGGCTCAATCTGGACAGAGTGGATACAGCCTAAAAGCATGTACAACGATGACTCAATCTGGACAGAGTGGATACAGCCTAACAGCATGTACAACGATGGCTCAATCTGGACAGAGTGGATACAGCCTAAAAGCATGTACAACGATGGCTCAATCTGGACAGAGTGGATACAGCCTAAAAGCATATACAACGATGGCTCAATCTGGACATAGTGGATACAGCCTAAAAGCATGTACAACGATGGCTCAATCTGGACAGAGTGGATACAGCCTAAAAGCATGTACAACGATGGCTCAATCTGGACAGAGTGGATACAGCCTAAAAGCATAAACAACGATGGCTCAATCTGGACATAGTGGATACAGCCTAAAAGCATATACAACGATGGCTCAATCTGGACAGAGTGGATACAACCTAAAAGCATATACAACGATGGCTCAATCTGGACAGAGTGGATACAGCCTAAAAGCATATACAACGATGGCTCAATCTGGACAGTGTGGATACAGCCTAAAAGCATATACAACGATGGCTCAATCTGGACAAAGTGGATACAGCCTAAAAGCATGTACAACGATGGCTCAATCTGGACAGAGTGGATACAGCCCAAAAGCATATACAACGATGGCTCAATCTGGACAGAGTGGATACAGCCTAAGAGCTGTACAACGATGGCTCAATCTGGACAGAGTGGATACAGCCTAAAAGCATATACAACGATGGCTCAATCTGGACAGAGTGGATACAGCCTAAAAGCATATACAACGATGGCTCAATCTGGACAGAGTGGATACAGCCTAACAGCTGTACAACGATGGCTCAATCTGGACAGAGTGGATACAGCCTAAAAGCATGTACAACGATGGCTCAATCTGGACAGAGTGGATACAGCCTAAAAGCATATACAACGATGGCTCAATCTGGACAGAGTGGATACAGCCTAAAAGCATATACAACGATGGCTCAATCTGGACAGAGTGGATACAGCCTAACAGCTGTACAACGATGGCTCAATCTGGACAGAGTGGATACAGCCTAAAAGCATGTACAACGATGGCTCAATCTGGACAGAGTGGATACAGCCTAAAAGCATATACAACGATGGCTCAATCTGGACAGAGTGGATACAGCCTAAAAGCATATACAACGATGGCTCAATCTGGACAGAGTGGATACAGCCTAAAAGCATATACAACGATGGCTCAATCTGGACAAAGTGGATACAGCCTAAAAGCATGTACAACGATGGCTCAATCTGGACAGAGTGGATACAGCCTAAAAGCATGTACAACGATGGCTCAATCTGGACAGAGTGGATACAGCCTAAAAGCATGTACAACGTTGGCTCAATCTGGACAGAGTGGATACAGCCTAAAAGCATGTACAACGATGGCTCAATCTGGACAGAGTGGATACAGCCTAAAAGCATGTACAACGATGGCTCAATCTGGACAGAGTGGATACAGCCTAACAGCATGTACAACGATGGCTCAATCTGGACAGAGTGGATACAGCCTAAAAGCATGTACAACGATGGCTCAATCTGGACAGAGTGGATACAGCCTAACAGCTGTACAACGATGGCTCAATCTGGACAGAGTGGATACAGGCTAACATCATGTACAACGATGGCTCAATCTGGACAGAGTGGATACAGCCTAACAGCTGTACAACGATGGCTCAATCTGGACAGAGTGGATACAGCCTAAAAGCATGTACAACGATGGCTCAATCTGGACAGAGTGGATACAGCCTAACAGCATGTACAACGATGGCTCAATCTGGACAGAGTGGATACAGCCTAACAGCTGTACAACGATGGCTCAATCTGGACAGAGTGGATACAGCCTAAAGGCATGTACAACGATGGCTCAATCTGGACAGAGTGGATACAGCCTAAAAGCGTGTACAACGATGACTCAATCTGGACAGAGTGGATACAGCCTAACAGCATGTACAACGATGGCTCAATCTGGACAGAGTGGATACAGCCTAAAAGCATGTACAACGATGGCTCAATCTGGACAGAGTGGATACAGCCTAAAAGCATATACAACGATGGCTCAATCTGGACAGAGTGGATACAGCCTAAAAGCATGTACAACGATGGCTCAATCTGGACAGAGTGGATACAGCCTAAAAGCATATACAACGATGGCTCAATCTGGA
The DNA here is from genome assembly GCA_963921405.1 of Cepaea hortensis. NCBI lineage: Eukaryota > Metazoa > Mollusca > Gastropoda > Stylommatophora > Helicidae > Cepaea > Cepaea hortensis. Next base: position 80,517,809 of record OY992876.1, read on the forward strand.
CATAGTGGATACAGCCTAAAAGCATGTACAACGATGGCTCAATCTGGACAGAGTGGATACAGCCTAAAAGCATGTACAACGATGGCTCAATCTGGACAGAGTGGATACAGCCTAAAAGCATAAACAACGATGGCTCAATCTGGACATAGTGGATACAGCCTAAAAGCATATACAACGATGGCTCAATCTGGACAGAGTGGATACAACCTAAAAGCATATACAACGATGGCTCAATCTGGACAGAGTGGATACAGCCTAAAAGCATATACAACGATGGCTCAATCTGGACAGAGTGGATACAGCCTAAAAGCATATACAACGATGGCTCAATCTGGACAAAGTGGATACAGCCTAAAAGCATGTACAACGATGGCTCAATCGGACAGAGTGGATACAGCCCAAAAGCATATACAACGATGGCTCAATCTGGACAGAGTGGATACAGCCTAACAGCTGTACAACGATGGCTCAATCTGGACAGAGTGGATACAGCCTAAAAGCATATACAACGATGGCTCAATCTGGACAGAGTGGATACAGCCTAAAAGCATATACAACGATGGCTCAATCTGGACAGAGTGGATACAGCCTAACAGCTGTACAACGATGGCTCAATCTGGACAGAGTGGATACAGCCTAAAAGCATGTACAACGATGGCTCAATCTGGACAGAGTGGATACAGCCTAAAAGCATATACAACGATGGCTCAATCTGGACAGAGTGGATACAGCCTAAAAGCATATACAACGATGGCTCAATCTGGACAGAGTGGATACAGCCTAACAGCTGTACAACGATGGCTCAATCTGGACAGAGTGGATACAGCCTAAAAGCATGTACAACGATGGCTCAATCTGGACAGAGTGGATACAGCCTAAAAGCATATACAACGATGGCTCAATCTGGACAGAGTGGATACAACCTAAAAGCATATACAACGATGGCTCAATCTGGACAGAGTGGATACAGCCTAAAAGCATATACAACGATGGCTCAATCTGGACAAAGTGGATACAGCCTAAAAGCATGTACAACGATGGCTCAATCTGGACAGAGTGGATACAGCCTAAAAGCATGTACAACGATGGCTCAATCTGGACAGAGTGGATACAGCCTAAAAGCATGTACAACGTTGGCTCAATCTGGACAGAGTGGATACAGCCTAAAAGCATGTACAACGATGGCTCAATCTGGACAGAGTGGATACAGCCTAAAAGCATGTACAACGATGGCTCAATCTGGACAGAGTGGATACAGCCTAACAGCATGTACAACGATGGCTCAATCTGGACAGAGTGGATACAGCCTAAAAGCATGTACAACGATGGCTCAATCTGGACAGAGTGGATACAGCCTAACAGCTGTACAACGATGGCTCAATCTGGACAGAGTGGATACAGCCTAAAAGCATGTACAACGATGGCTCAATCTGGACAGAGTGGATACAGCCTAACAGCATGTACAACGATGGCTCAATCTGGACAGAGTGGATACAGCCTAAAAGCATGTACAACGATGGCTCAATCTGGACAGAGTGGATACAGCCTAAAAGCATGTACAACGATGGCTCAATCTGGACAGAGTGGATACAGCCTAAAAGCATGTACAACGATGGCTCAATCTGGACAGAGTGGATACAGCCTAAAAGCATGTACAACGATGGCTCAATCTGGACAGAGTGGATACAGCCTAAAAGCATGTACAACGATGGCTCAATCTGGACAGAGTGGATACAGCCTAAAAGCATGTACAACGATGGCTCAATCTGGACAGAGTGGATACAGCCTAAAAGCTAGTACAACGATGGCTCAATCTGGACATAGTGGATACAGCCTAAAAGCATGTACAACGATGGCTCAATCTGGACAGAGTGGATACAGCCTAACAGCTGTACAACGATGGCTCAATCTGGACAGAGTGGATACAGCCTAAAAGCATGTACAACGATGGCTCAATCTGAACAGAGTGGATACAGGCTAACAGCATGTACAACGATGGCTCAATCTGGACAGAGTGGATACAGCATAACAGCATGTACAACGATGGCTCAATCTGGACAGAGTGGATACAGCCTAACAGCTGTACAACGATGGCTCAATCTGGACAGAGTGGATACAGCCTAAAAGCATGTACAACGATGGCTCAATCTGGACAGAGTGGATACAGCCTAAAAGCATGTACAACGATGGCTCAATCTGGACAGAGTGGATACAGCCTAACAGCATGTACAACGATGGCTCAATCTGGACAGAAGTTGCCGGAAATCCACTGTCGCTAACCGTCCTGCGGAGACGGTACTGGGTGATGGTGGTGATGATGATGATGTTTCTGAGGTGCCCAAATGGAGAACAGTGTGTTCAGGTGTTGACTAGATGTAGCTCATCTCACGCGGAGCTGTCTGGAGGTAAGGCAACTGTCGATTCTACTGTCGGAGATTCCAGTCTTAGGGCAGGATTACACGAGGTGCGATGTGACGTTGAGCAAGCTTGGCCTGTGGGAAGAAATACACACATGCTGAATTGACCTTTTGTGTGGTTTTCCAAGCAGTTGCTATTTATTACAAGTTGAGCGCTAGATTTAATTAAAAAAACAGTAAGTGAAATTGTTCGGCCACACAACTAGGCTATCTATCTACTGATGGTATACCACAACAAGCGATGAAATGGAACCACTAGAAGAGGCCGATCATATACATGATGGACAGAGGGAATAGCAGAGTCCATGGGAATCTCGATATATGAAGCCCATAAACGGGCACTCTCTCGCTGTTTACACTTTGCCGCGAGTTACAAGAGGAACAAGATTAGATTTGATGTGGAGGAGGAGGAAATGATGATGAGATGAGGGGAGATAATGAGATGAGATGATAAGATGAGATGGTGCGATTAGATGATGAGATAAGATGAGATGATGAGGAGATTAAGAGGAAATGATGAGATAAGATACGCGATGAGATTAGATGGTGAGATTAAATGTGAACAGATGATGAGAAGATGCTGAAATGAGATGAGGAGATGAGATGATGAGTCAAATTGATCAGCATGGGTGTTCAGGTTGCGGGAATTAGGAAAGTCGATTGGTAGTAGCCTAGATAGAAAAAGCAAACAAGTAACCATCCCCTATGGGGGAGGGGTGTGGTGGCGGGTGTATTGTGCATATGGTGCTAGCGCCATGTTTGACAGACACATCGGCACACTATGGCTGATCTGTTCACCACTACACAGGCCGCCTTTATTTCCCAGACATGTTTGACAGACACATCGGCACACTATGGCTGATCTGTTCACCACTACACAGGCCGCCTTTATTTCCCAGACATGTTTGACAGACACATCGGCACACTATGGCTGATCTGTTCACCACTACACAGGCCGCCTTTATTTCCCAGACATGTTTGACAGACACATCGGCACACTATGGCTGATCTGTTCACCACTACACAGGCCGCCTTTATTTCCCAGACATGTTTGACAGACACATCGGCACACTATGGCTGATCTGGTCACCACTACACAGGCCGCCTTTATTTCCCAGACATGTTTGACAGACACATCGGCACACTATGGCTGATCTGGTCACCACTACACAGGCCGCCTTTATTTCCCAGACATGTTTGACAGACACATCGGCACACTATGGCTGATCTGGTCACCACTACACAGGCCGCCTTTATTTCCCAGACATGTTTGACAGACACATCGGCACACTATGGCTGATCTGGTCACCACTACACAGGCCGCCTTTATTTCCCAGACATGTTTGACAGACACATCGGCACACTATGGCTGATCTGGTCACCACTACACAGGCCGCCTTTATTTCCCAGACATGTTTGACAGACACATCGGCACACTATGGCTGATCTGGTCACCACTACACAGGCCGCCTTTATTTCCCAGACATGTTTGACAGACACATCGGCACACTATGGCTGATCTGGTCACCACTACACAGGCCGCCTTTATTTCCCAGACATGTTTGACAGACACATCGGCACACTATGGCTGATCTGGTCACCACTACACAGGCCGCCTTTATTTCCCAGACATGTTTGACAGACACATCGGCACACTATGGCTGATCTGGTCACCACTACACAGGCCGCCTTTATTTCCCAGACATGTTTGACAGACACATCGGCACTCCACGGCTCATCTGGTCACCACCACACCGGCCGCCTTTATTTCCCAGATATGTTGTGCTGCCAGTCTAACGCTGGATCCACATGTCCGGGTCAACTGTCAACAAGAAACATCAATGTCTTGAAGGAGATTCAAATACGCGACCATCGGGCAGTAGGCAAGCAGGTTAGGGACTAAGCCACCGCGGCTCCCGTGCCATGTCACGACAGAATGATGTTCCAACCTAATTTAATCATAAACAGAGTTTTAACATGACAGGGTCAGAATGATGTTCCAACCTAATTTAATCATAAACAGAGTTTTAACATGACAGGGTCAGAATGATGTTCCAACCTAATTTAATCATAAACAGAGTTTTAACATGACAGGGTCAGAATGATGTTCCAACCTAATTTAATCATAAACAGTGTTTTAACATGACAGGGTCAGAATGATGTTCCAACCTAATTTAATCATAAACAGTGTTTTAACATGACAGGGTCAGAATGATGTTCCAACCTAATTTAATCATAAACAGAGTTTTAACATGACAGGGTCAGAATGATGTTCCAACCTAATTTAATCATAAACAGTGTTTTAACATGACAGGGTCAGAATGATGTTCCAACCTAATTTAATCATAAACAGAGTTTTAAAGACACGGTGATCGATTTCATTGCACCATGTTTTTTCCCAGACGGCTCGGTCTTCTTTACATTGAGCACGAGCTCAGTAGCTTCAACGACGGCCCCCTGGGGTCTCCGAGAAAACTGAACCCGTGAACTGGAAGACGGAGTGCCGGAACGAGCCTTTGACCTTAAGAGAGCTTGACCTGTCGCCACAGCCACCCTCCCCGTCCTCATATATTTGTTTATTTTTACGCCTTTCCCTATTACCATTGTCCCTCACCATCAGACCGACTTTAGAGGTACTTGCAATTTACTTCCCCCAAGACAAGGACGAGAAGTTAACATTTTAGTCCAAATGACCCTTGGTTCCAATTAATATATTAATGACAGTAAAGCGTATTTGTGTGCAAGATATAGTTGGGGGGTTGTCTCCTCCATTGTTCTGTGGACCCGTGGTTCCAAGTAATATATTATTGATAATAAAGTGTATTTGTGTGGAAGATATAGTCGGAGGGTTGTCTCCATTGTTCTGTGGACCCGTGGTTCCAAGACAGAGTCAACACAACTAATATCCCAAGTCCAGACTTACCGAGCTTTGCCTCATATATGTACTCTCAGAGCTGAGATGTTTGTATCGTGATGTTGCCTAAACATATATGTCATCGTCTTACGGTTCATCTCATGATGTTGTTCACTCATATGAACTATTGTCTTCCAGTGTAACTTATGATGTTGTCAATCCACATGTAACGTTGTCTTACAGTGCATCTCTTGATGTTGTTCACTTACATATAACGCTGTCTTCCATTTCATCTTGTTATGTCCATCCACATGTAACATTCGCGTGAGAAGTTTGTGTGCGTTTACCGCTCAGGCCGAAGAGAGAATTGTGAAGGAAGGTTCTGGTGGTTTTGCTTTGATCATAAGTAGTCTGACTATAGAAGTCATGGCAGTAAGTAAAGCAATAACATTGGGCATGCTTCCTTAGTGACTCAATGAGTGTGCTCAGGAAGAAGAGATGGGTTGGATCCAAAGACAGCGTGTGGTGTCTCACGAGCAGTCACGGCTGGCAAAAATTAGTTTCACTTCCGGACCCAGCATGGCGGATAAGCAGTGAAACGGTTAAGGCCTCTGGGTGTTTATGCTCTTGGCTACCGTTGCATTCGCAATTTCCTCATGTTGGACTAGTAGTTTACGGTTCCGTCACCCTACTACTGAGTTGAGTGCGTGGCGCGACGCTATGAGCTGTGAATTTCGTGTGAAATACTTTTAAATCTGCCCGAGGTTGTGGAGCGTGATCTGCAAGTTCAGAGCAATGGCGGATGGCTATGTCCCATAATTGACCGGTTTTTGTGCCTTATGCAGAAATGTGTGGCTGTTGGTCTTCTGGTTGACTGCCGCTTCTTTTGACGATGAACCGTGCTTTCGTGGAGGACTGTTGTTTTGGCATTCTAGAGATGGCATTATGTACAGTGAAATGTTTTTTTTTTTTAAACATCTGTCCGAGGTGTTATGGTGTGATCTGCATGCTCAAAATGGCGTAGCTGGCTAGATAACATCTAGAAACGGAACAATAACATCCAGAAATATCTGAATATATGGCGGCTGGTGTGTCGTAGAAGCGAGCGGTTTTCTTGCCTTATGCAGAAATGTGTGGCTGCTGGTTTTGCTAGTGACTGCCGTTTCCGTCGATGATGAACTGTGTTTTTGAGGAGAACTTTTGTGTTGGCATTATGGCGACGGCATTATGTACAGTGAGGTGTTTCTTTGCATCTGTTCGGGGTTGGTTTGTTGCGTGATCTACATTTCGGAGGGAAAAGGGCGTGGTGGCTAGAAAACATCTAGAAACGGAACGGCAATATCTAGAAACGTCGAGACTTTGTGGGCGAACATCTGGTTGGGAAAGTGACTGCCAATTCCATCAGGGGTGAAGTGTATTGTTCGTAGAGGACTTTTGTGGTGATATTCTGGCGGTGGCATTTTGCACAGTGTGTCTGAGCGGGTCATTGTTTGTCGAGACTCCTGTCTTTTCCACTTTTCACGTGGGGCAGTGAGGAATGTGTGTCCAACGTGTGCCGCGTGGTTACATACCCGCTTCACACGCCAGTGATCCGGGGCTTGTTTCCGGATCCGGTCAGGGATATGCACTACTGACGAGCTCAAACGAGGGCGAAACTCGAGTATGGTGCTTCCATATTGACGTGGATAGGCCTTAGGTTCATACCAGAATACGATCAGCGTTGCCAGTAGTGGGTTGTGCTCAATATTTAATATCTAGAAACGTCGAGACTTTGTGGGCGAACATCTGGTTGGGAAAGTGACTGCCAATTCCATCAGGGGTGAAGTGTATTGTTCGTAGAGGACTTTTGTGGTGATATTCTGGCGGTGGCATTTTGCACAGTGTGTCTGAGCGGGTCATTGCTTGTCGAGACTCCTGTCTTTTCCACTTTTCACGTGGGGCAGTGAGGAAGATTTTATGTGATATTCATTGGCACGGGAACGAAGCATAATGGGGACGACCCTTTGCTGTGATGTTGGAACCGCGACTAGCGGCTAACTACTAACGACGAGTTTCACTTTCGTGCCTGTGCATGCGGGTGTACAAGAAAATGAGCAGGCTGACAGGCTTGCAGGTAAGGCTACTGTGGAGGGCGGACGAGCCAGGGTGATATACTGACGTTTGCGAGAGCCAAGTGATGACTGTGAATCTACAACCATGGTCAGATTGCGAGAACAGCAAGTTAAAAGAGGTGTGGCCCAGCAAGAACACTTTACAGAAAGTCAAAGAAGATTAATAAACCAACACAGAACTGGTATCACGAGCCGCTACATGCTGCGGGATTTACCGAAGAGGGGATCCGAACACTTATAGATTGAATGTTTCGATGTGCAATGAGCATGATCTATCGATTAACTAACTAATATGTAGCATTCGTTTACTCTTGCACTCTTCCCCTATACATTTCCCTCCAATCGGGCGTTTGGTTTATTCTCACAGCTCGTGCTCCTGCTCTCATCACAAAATGTGTATAGATTATCGATCAGTGATGGTGTTCCCGGTTTCCCTAATTCAAGCTTTCTGTGATGTCCTGCATCCATCACGGCCTTGGTTAGCCACACATTTCTTATCGGCCGACACGGTAATCTACCAATGTTTGTGACTGTGACAATTACTTCATAAACATGAACCAGTCAATACATTGCTGCTTCATCTACGTGCAGCTAACGGTGTAACCACCAGCGTGAAGTTTTATAGAGACAACAACACAGAAATCAACAATGACCACATCAAAGCTAGGTTGTTCAGAAGACCAATTTAATCAGATGTTTTAGTGCGCGATCGTGATGCAATCAATAAACCAGGCCAGGCACAACTTTAAGAGCTGTATGTGAACAGAATTTGTGTGATTCGAGATAAAATATACATTTAAACCCCCTGATTTGCTTGGGTTATGGTCAGGTGAGATAGCAGCAAATGAAACCGACATGACTGACGCACTGGTCCAATAGAAGAAACAACATGAGCTGTCCACTAAATTAGAGTAAACAACTGTTGCTGTCATTTGTAGGCTGTTGCCATTGCCCCAGGTTGATATTTTAGGACATGTCTTGTTCAGTAATTCGCTAAAGTCACAGTTTTTTGGAAAGATTATGAGAAGAAATAAATTGGAGAATTGGTGACAATTGGCAATATTGAGGAGAAGAGGACAAGGGGAAGGCAGAGAAGTAAACACCTGGATGGCTTGGCCGTGTGGTATGGTCGAGAAAAGAACACTGAGCTGATTACGACTCTGGTGACCGTGTTAAATGGCGAAACATGACCGCCTACGTTTATAGACATGGCACATGATGATGATGAATTCGCCAATTATACTTCTTATTATTTCTATAAGCAATATGAAGAAATCAGAACTAAAGTGGTTGCCATAAGGCAGGTACCCGCTATTGACGTCAAAAATATGTAAGGAATCCTGGAACCAAAAGCTTACGGAATCTATAGTATGTCCACATTTGTTTGCCGCAATATAAACATCCATATCCCAGTAACCAACTGAGGGAAAATTATGAGATTTAGTATATAACCTTATCATTATGTCCACCCAACAAAAAAATTTTTGTTCTGGAGATTTTACAGCAGATTTCAAAGTTTGTTTATATGCGGTATATAATTTGCGGGTCTGAGATGAAATTCATAATTTTAAATGTATTACAGCGTAGCCAGACAATCAGCGCTCAATGTTGAATATTGTAAGTGTTTTGAAGGGATTGGCCTTATGCCAACTACCCGCGTTGTTCAAACAAGGACTGTTCAGAGGTGTCTCAAAATGTGGGTTATTTCATGAAACCTGATTAATATGTTTTTTTTTTTTTTTTTTTTTTTTTTTAAATCTTACCACTTATCGCTAACATTGAAATGTGTGAATATTTTTCAATGGGATTTAATGCGAAATTGTACACTTCAAGAATCGCTATGAAGTTGTACACATATTTTTGTCAAGAAGCTGATCGCAGGAAACTGTTGTATACTATTACAAATTCCGAAAAAAAGAACAGTGCATGCATTGGGTGTGAGTCGATGGGTGCAAGAATCTGAAATTAAACCACCACGCAATAACAAAACGGTAGGTAGAAAGATTATTGTAGACAGCTTTGACAAACATGTCATAAGGCGAGATATTATAAAAATGCTTTTAAAAGTCGACAGGGTCGACTTCATTGCATCGGGTTCTATCCCATATGGCTCGGTCTCTTTCCGCAGCGCAGAAAGCATCGCACAAAGCACGAACTCCGCAGCTCTAGCGACGACCCACAGAAGTCTCCGAAAAATTTAACTAGTGAACCGAAGGATGCGGCCCAGAATCGAACCCACGATCTTTGGAGTCCGAGTCAAAAGGCTTGACCACTTCGCCACGGAGACCCTAAAATTATAAAAAATTTGGATTTTATATCCAGGATTATCCAGCATTATAAAAATGCTGGATGCCAAAGAAACAGTGACTGTAAGAAAACTTAGTGTTTGGTTGAGAAAGAACAATAACATAGAGCTATCCAAAACAACTTTGTGGAAAATTATAAGGACATTATCTTCACTTTTTGAAAGTACAAGGGCGGTAGAAATATTCTTTGCGAGCAACCGCATTTAGGAGCCTTGAGAAGCAGATACCTAAGGGAAATAATCGAAATGCGCAAAGAAAATTGTGACATAGTGTATTTGGATAAGACGTGGATCAATGCGCACCACACAAGTGAAAAGAAATGGCAATAAATGGATGGAAAGATAAAGCGTTATGTGCCCAGTAGTAAAGGACAGCGTTTGGTCATAGCCTATGCTGGTAGTACTCATAATGGCTTACTATAGAATGCTGGGCTCGTGTTCGTATCAAAGCATACAGACAATAGGGATTATCATAATGAGATCAATGGTAATGTATTTAGAGATTGGCTCGAGAATACAGTACTTCAATCCCTTGATAGACCGTTTTGTCTAATCATGGACAATGCATCATATCGCAATGTTGTTGCCTAAGAAGACAAAATACCTACGGCATCGGGCACAAAGGAAGCAATAAAGATATGGCTCCGAAGGGAAAATATACCATTTCCAGAAACATATTTCAAGCTACAGTTGTTGTCCCTTGTAAAACAGGCGCAAAAAAGCAAGAAATTTCAAATCCACAAGTTGATAGAAGAGCATGGCCTTAGGTGCTTGAGACTTCCACCGTATCATTCTCATTTAAACCCTATAGAACTTGTGTGGGCTAAAATTAAAGGACAAGTGGCAGCTGCCAATACTACATTCAAATTGTCTGACGTCAAGATACTAACCCAGTCCGCGCTATTAAATATTGATAAAAGTTACTGGAAAAAATGTGAGGACCATGTGTTGAAAGAAGAAAAGGACTATTGGAGAAAGGATGGATTGAATTTTATGCAACCGAGAGCAATCATCAACCTACTGGAATCGTCCGACACAGATTAAGGTCTGAGCAGATCTCAGACCTTAATCTACGTACACACTTACTGGGATATTTTGCTCCAACTATTCAGACGAATTGCAGGCCCTAAACATTACAGCATCAGCATAATGTCAATGGCAACTGTTTGTATTCCACAGTGATGAATTTTCAATTCCGCAAGCCTTTAGTGGTGACAAACAACTGCATTGAAAAAAAAAACAACCCCCCCCCCCCACACACACACACTAAACACATTGAATACCAACAGCCGCAGAAGTCGGATGTGTCGGCCTAACGGCGCAAGAACGCAGCTCTGCTGTAAACAGGCACAACGCAATCACGCCCGAAAAAAAACTCCGGATGAACGAAGAAGAAGAAGAAGAATACCAACAGAAGAGTAATATTGCGGTGGAAACTGACATATTGTGGCATAACAAGAAACGTGAGAGCAAACACGTTGTCAAATTAGGGGACAACACACGTGCATACGAATCAATCTATAAACGTCAATGAAAAGAGGACCAACATCTTGGTCGTTAAGAAGAAAGCCCGCTACAGAGACACTGACAACTATTTTCATAGGGCAAAACAGGTAATCATGTTCCGTCTCTGAACAGTAAACAGGAGAGTAGACAATCTTTCACGAAGACTCAAAGCGGGTCTGTCACCCATGTGTACGTGTGAACAAACTACACAGACAGCTGAACAGATCCTTAAAAATGGATACATGATGACAAAATTGCGGTATCATTTCTGGTCACTCCATACACACATTAACGCACAGCTATTTGGAAGCTTTCACGAACTCAATATAAAAAGCTAAATGCATCCTAGTAACATGAATACTTGTGTACAATTATTAACCAACAGCTGAAGAAACAAGAAGGAAATGAAAAATAAGGTAAGAAATATATTCCTTCTACTTTCCTGTCAATGTACACATTATTTACCCCATACCTCTGTACATTCTCTGTCTTTACTAATATTACACATTGCACCCCTCTCAGGAGTCTCCGTAGTGAAGTGGTCAAGCCGTTTGACTCGGGCTCCGAGGGTTGTATGTTCGATTCCTTCATTTCACGAGTGCATTTTTTCGGAGACTCCAGAGGGTCGTCGCTGGATATACGGAGTTCGTGCTTTGTGCCACCATTTCCGCCCTGCGGAAAGGGGCTGAGCCATATGCGATAAAAATCCGGTGCAATGCTACTTTAAGCTACTTTTTTTTTATTGCACCCACTCCCATACGAATCTGGCTACGCCTTGTACTTGTGTCCTTACCAGAAATAACGTGGTTTACTGTAAGACTAGTTTGTTAGTGTGAATTCACTACATTTCCCCCAAAACATCAAAGAAATGTTGCCGCTTTCAATGATTTAAGTTGCTTTTGGACCTATCAAAGATATATTCCTTGGGTGGGGGTAAATATAAGACGGCTGGAAAAATTTCATAACGATGCAACAGACAGTTTTCAAAATAATTGATCGTGAATGAATTCATTCTTTGTGGGACATATAGGATACAAGTTGGATCGTCACTCTGACGTTACAGGACAACAACAGTCTTGGCTGGAGTTTTGGGAACGACAGGCTGTGCTTAAAACGATCAGGACATTTTAGAGTGGCAAATTCTTAGTGGACATGAAAAAGTGGCTAGAACAATAGTAGCAGATAGACAACATGCTCTTAAAAATGAGGCTGAGAATGAATCATCCAACTGCCGAGAAAATTAGTAGATTTCGGAACCGGCGGGAAATAGACCTTGAGGATGGACAAAAGGTGAACTAAAGACATTTCAACGTAAGTCAAAATTAATCACTCTAAAGGTTGGGAAGAGTCAACATGAATATTAATATCAATAATATGGTTACCGACCGCACTGGAAGTCTCTAGGCACGGTACTTATTGTAAAATATTTAGTGATTTGCCAAACCAATGAGTTGCGTGGAATATTAAACACCGATTGAGTTAATTTCACATATATCTGCAGTTCGGCCTTGTTTATTACTCAAGTTCTAAAACTAATGTGTTGTTAATGGATTTACGAGCTAATTATCTTGTTTCATGTTGATGTTCAAGAGTTGTTGACAGCAGCAGCGCATTGGCAGTGGTGGCTATGGCAGCGCTGGATTTTATCAGAAGGCAGCAAGTTAAAAGGTTTGGCCATGTAACTAGATTACCAACTAACAGTATACCACAACAAGCAATGATGTACAGACCAGATGGAAGCAGACGAAGAGGCCGACCACGTAAACGATGGGCAGAGGGAATAGCAGAGTCCATGGGAATCTGGACATAGCAAGGTACAAGAGGAACAAAACGAGATGAGTAATTCGACATTTCTTTCTGAACGAGAAGTCCACGTTAAATCCAACTTAATGCAAGTGAAGTACACTCTACTCTTATATAGGCAAATAGAGTACACTCTACTCTTATATAGGCAAATAGAGTACACTCTACTCTTATATAGGCAAATAGAGTACACTCTACTCTTATATAGGCAAATAGAGTACACTCTACTCTTATATAGGCAAATAGAGTACACTCTACTCTTATATAGGCAAATAGAGTACACGCTACTCTTATATAGGCAAATAGAGTACACTCTACTCTTATATAGGCAAATAGAGTACACTCTACTCTTATATAGGCAAACAGAGTACACTCTACTCTTATATAGGCAAACAGAGTATACTCTACTCTTATACAGGCAAACAGAGTACACTCTACTCTTATATAGGCAAATAGAGTACAGTCTACTCGTATATAGGCAAATAGAGTACACTCTACTCGTATATAGGCAAACAGAGTACACTCTACTCTTATATAGGCAGATAGAGTACACTCTACTCTTATATAGGCAAATAGAGTACACTCTACTCTTATATAGGCAAATAGAGTACACTCTACTCTTATATAGGCAAATAGAGTACACTCTACTCTTATGTAGGCAAATAGAGTACACTCTACTCTTATGTAGGCAAATAGAGTACACTCTACTCTTATATAGGCAAATAGAGTACACTCTACTCTTATATAGGCAAATAGAGTACACTCTACTCTTATATAGGCAAATAGAGTACACTCTACTCTTATATAGGCAAATAGAGTACACTCTACTCTTATATAAGCAAATAGAGTACACTCTACTCTTATATAGGCAAATAGAGTACAGTCTACTCGTATATAGGCAAATAGAGTACACTCTACTCTTATATAGGCAAATAGAGTACACTCTACTCTTATATAGGCAAACAGAGTACAATCTACTCTTATATAGGCAACTAGAGTACTATCTACTCTTATAAAGGCAAATAGAGTACACTATACTCTTATATAGGCAAATAGAGTACACTCTACTCTTATATAGGCAAACAGATTACACTCTACTCTTATATAAGCAAATAGAGTACTCTCTACTCTTATATAGACAAATAGAGTACACTCTACTCTTATATAGGCAAATAGAGTACACTCTACTCTTATATAGGCAAACAGAGTACACTCTACTCTTATATAGGCAAATAGAGTACTCTCTACTCTTATATAGGCAAATAGAGTACACTCTACTCTTATATAGGCAAACAGAGCACACTCTACTCTTATATAGGCAAATAGAGTACACTCTACTCTTATATAGGCAAATAGAGTACACTCTACTCTTATAGAGGTGCTTCGGTGGCGTAGTGGTTAGACACTTGCCTGTTGATACTGTGGTCAAGGGTTAGGTCAGCAGCTGGGCGACCCTTTTCTTTCACATCAATAATACATTTGGAATTCCACCCGAAGCTTCCTCACACCTAGATACCTCACCTCCCATCTGCCGTCGTGCCTTCTTTGATTCACGACAGTGCTAACAACGAATTTCAAATGTCTTTGTAAATACCAGCCAACGCTCATGGCCGCCACAATGACTGGGTGTATCTGCACAGAGGAACTACCCATCCAGCTCCTGTTGGTCTGTCTAAATATAGCTCTAGCACCATGCGCCTCATGCGTCTCGAGGCGTGTAAATGTCTCCTTCTCTCTCTCTCTCTCTCTCTCTCTCTCTCTCTCTCTCTCTCTCTCTCTCTCTCTCTCTCTCTCTCTCTCTAGCCTTGAATGATGTGTGAATGAAATAATGTATGAAAGAGAGTGATAGAAGGGCAGAATGTTAAACGGGCCTGCGTGCCCAATTCTTAACCCTTTGAAAATAAAATGTGTTCGTTCGTTCGTTCGTTCGTTCGTTCTCTCTCTCTCCCTCTCTCTCTCTCTCTCTCTCTCTCTCTCTCTCTCTCTCTCTCTCTCTCTCTCTCTCTCTCTCTCTCTCTCTCTCCCCTCCCTTGTCTTACACAGAGAAACCGTAACACTTGTTCTATGTAATGGCATAGAGAAATTGTAACATTGACATAGAGAAACTGTAACATTTATTTTATGTGTAGACGTGGAGAAATTGTAACACAGATTGAATTGTATAGACATAGAGACACTGTAACACTGGGTTTATGCATAGATACAGAGACCACGTGACACAGATTTTATGTACAGACTTAAAGAAACCAGACGCTGATCTTATGTATAGACTTAGAGACACTGTAAAACTGATATTATGTGTGGGCACTGTGAAACTGAAACAATGATATGTACATAGGTTTTACCTGCCGGGGAAGAGCTGTGAATACTGGAAGAATCTCTGACATCATGTGATTCCTCGCAACCATTATTGAGGATCTGAACCGAGCATCTGGTTGCCCCATTATCTGCAGAGACATAATGCCACAGTTTGTACCAGGAGGAATAACATACACATTGAAAGCTCAACTACACTTGAAAACATATACAGGTAGATGTGAAATAAAATAAAAAGAAACAAACAAACAAATCAACAACAACAAGTTTATAACAGAAAAAGGTAAATGTAAACTGAAGTAAAACACTCTAATACAAATATAAGTACACGTTTGTATACTAATTCCTCGCTAGCAGTCAGACTGCCACGTAAGTCATTAATACAAGTGGTATTTTAGATTCAGGTTGATAACATTCACGTTAAAGTCACCAAATCAAGTGGTAGTTCAGATTCATGTTGGTAACATTCAACTTAAAGTCACTAATACAAGTGTTAGTTAGATTCAAGTTAATCACATTCACGTTAAAGTCATCAATACAAGTGGTAGTTTAGATTCAGGTTGATAACATTCACGTTAAAGTCACTAATACAAGTGGTAGTTTAGATTCAGGTTGATAACATTCACGTTAAAGTCACTAATACAAGTAGTAGTTTAGATTCAGGTTGATAACATTCACGTTAAAGTCATCAATGTAAGTGGTAGTCCAGATTCAGGTTGATAACATTCACGTTAAAGTCACTAATAAAAATGGTAGTAGTTAGTTAGTCGACAGATCATCCTCGTTGCACATCGAACCATTCAGTCCATAAGTGCTCGGATCCCCTCCTCAGCAAATCCCGCAGCGTGTAGCGGCTAACGACGCCAGTTCTGTGTTGGTTTATCAATCTTCTTTGGCTTCCTGCGTAGTGTTCTTGTTTGGCCACCCCTCTTTTAATTTGCTGCTCTAGCAGTCTGGCCATTGTTGTAGATTCACAGTCATCACTTGGTTCTCGCAAAAGTCTCACATCACGTAGAGCATTCAGAATGTCAGCCTGGTCCATGGCGCGTCCGCCCTCCACAGTAGCCTCACCTGCGAGCTTGTCAGCCCGCTCATTTCCTTGTACTCCCGCATGCCCTGGCACGAAGATGAAACTAATCTTTGCCAGCCGAGACCGCTTCAGAGGCAGCAACCATTCTCTTCGGATCGACCCCTCCTCTATCCTCTTGATCATGTTCATTGAGTCGCTAAGGAAACAAGCCCTGGTGAATGTCTGTGTCTCGAGCCATGTTATTGCTTTACTTACTGCCATGACTTCCATGGTCAGGCTACTTGTGGTTTCAGTGAAAGCACCAGAGTCCTCCTTCACAATTCTCCCTCCGGCCCGAGCTGTAAAGGCCCATGAGCTTCTCACATGTCGGACGACCGACCCATCTGTGTAGATGACCGCGTCACCGTCTAGCGAATTCTCGAAAATCAACGCTTGTACTTCAGCCTCAACAGCAGCCGGATTTTCTTGTCTGCATTTTCTATCTAGTTGGATGCAAACTGAAAAGGATGTGCAGAAGTCTGTTGGCACTTGCACCCACTCCTCGCCAGGTTCTAAGTCCTCAAGTGAACAGACCTGTTGAAGAATGTCTTCGGCTTGCCCCATCCACGACCGTCCTCTTTTTAACCTGCTGCCCTTCACCTTCCTAATTTCACTATGCAGTGGATGTTGTGTGTTTGCGTTAATTCTGAGGTAGGCGCGTGCCCTGCAAACTTGTATTCTCTCTTCAATGGTTGGAAAATCAAGAAGGTAGCGCATCGCCCTGCATGCTGTATCTCTTGTACATCCAAGAATAATGCGCATAGCTTCATTCTGTATCCTTTCCATCCTTTCTATCTGCTTATGGCTGAGAGTCAAGATTGCCATTGCATACTCCAAAACAGACATGACCAGCCCCTCGTACAGAAGACAAGATGGCGCTGCTCACAGTTTGCTGCCGCCATCACCCGCATCGCTGCCAAACCCCGCTTGGCCTTTGTTATCACCTGGTCTATGTGCACATTATAAGCAAGGCTTCGATCAAACCGTATCCCCAGGTAATTCATTGCCTGCGTTCTTTCCACCGTCTCTGAACACAGCATTACAGTTGGTGTTGGATTGTTGACAATATGATTATTCAACGAGAACCAAGTCACTGTTGCCTTTGTTGGGTTGACCATTGCCCCAGCTTCATCACACCAAGTACTTATGCGATTGAGTTCGGTTTGTAGTTCCACAGCAACCTCCTCTCTATCCTTACCCTGACGATACACTAAAACATCATCGGCATATGACAATGTCCTGCCAGGTCCAGTGATCTGCTCACTGGTGATTCTCACTGTGTAGGCGTTGAACAGTACTGGAGATAATGGTGATCCCTGTGGTAGACCAGGATATATTGTTGTTGGTTCCGAAGTCCAACTGCCACATCTAAAAACTACTTTCCGTTGGAAGAGGGCTGCAGCGATCCAACTAAGGAGGAATGGACTTACGTTTAGTTCAAGAAGCTGAAACATTAAAAAATCCAGTGGTACTCTGTTGTATGCGTCCTCAAGATCAATCGCTGCAGCAACGGTTTCAGTGCCTGAGTGGAAACCTTCATAGACATCATGGGCAAAGACTGCTGCATTGGTCCAGGTTTCTCTTTTTGGACGGTACCCACCCAGGGTAGGTGGGAAAACACCTTGCCTCTCAAGTTGGCTTGATATTTTCCTGGCAATTACCTTCTCCAGCAGCTTGCCTATTGTATTCTGCATGGTTATAATTCGATATCCCTGAATTTTTTTGTGGTCTTTGTCAGGCTTCGGCAAGGGAATCAGATAGCTGTGTAACCATTCCTCCTTGATGCTAGCACTCCCTATACTGTTGTTGTACATGTCTGCTAGTTTCTCTAGCTCATTGTCGGTACACCTATTTATGTCGTCGTATCTTATGCCATCAGGACCTGGAGCACTGTTTTTTGATCGTTGAAGCACAGCCTTGATTTCTTTCACTGTCACTGTGTCTTCATCCGAAGTGTTCTGGGCCTTGCATCTGTCTGAGGTGACCTCCTTGGCCAGATTTCGACCTCCCATTTCTGTCTGGTTGCTCTGCTCAAGGTAGCGTTCAAAGAGGGCTTTGCCCTTGTCCTCGTCAGTCCTCTGCCAGATGAGGTCAGCACCTTGGAAGTCAGAAATGCTCTTATTCTTGACTACACCACTCATGCTTTTATGTAGTCGCCAGAACAATTTCAGTGACTTGTCTGTGCTTACTCTTTGACACACCTCTGCCCATTTTTCGCTTTTAACCACCGTGACCAGTTTTTTGAAATAGCTTACTTTTGTGTGCATCTCTCTTTCTAAGTGCAAGCAGGGACTAGGATGAACAGCTCTGTTCTTCTTGGCATTTTGCCATCTCCTTACAGCACTACGCTTATCCACCCAAGCCTTCTCCACCTCGAAACTCCACCACGGTGGCTGCTCCCAGCTTTTTTCCCCGCCCTGAAACGTTCTGCGCTTGTCACGTCTTATTTTACTCACCACATCTTGCCCTGTACTGTCATACTGGAACGTCTTTACCTTTAGCTTGTGCTGCCTGGTTCTGCCTTTCTCCACCAATATGCTGCAAGGGTGGTGGTCGCTGCCATGGTGTCCTAGGACACCCCATCTACACACTGTAGTGAGTAAAGGTGAAACTAGCGCCAGATCAATAGCACTGTCCTCATCGCCTGGACGGCTTGCTGTCCTGGTGACACAGCCACTGTTGATACAAACCAGGTCGATGGTTTCCAGTGCAGTCTCGAGCTCTTCCCCTTGTGTATTGGAGGAAGTGTTTCCCCATGATCTGCCTTTAGCGTTGAAGTCACCACAGAAAATAACATTTCTCTCGTGGCCTAATATGCCACTTAAGCACTGCCACTTCTGTGCGTCCACACTCGCATTGCGGGCATAAACATTAACCAACACGAATGGTATACTGGAATGAACTCTCAACGCCTGTATTTGTATATCGTCACTGTCCCAACTGGACATGTCTAGCTCTGACGCCACCATGCTGTCGCGAACGAGAATCGCCGTTCCCAGATGTCGTCTGTTGTATAAACATTTGAAGCCGGCAATTCGGAGTGGCTGATCGCCCAGTCTCGTCTCCTGGAGTGCTACAATGTCGTTCCTGTAAACCAGGGTTTCTAAAATAGAGCCCCGTTGTTTTACACTGGCACAGTTCCAATATAGAATACGGATGTTCCTGAGTCCTAGACGGTGACACTTGAGTCTAAAACGTCTCAAACCACCGCGCTTACCTTGTTTCTTCCTCCCTGCGCGGCTACCACGCCGCTTCGTTATGTTGACTGCTGAACCCTTGGAAAACACACGTTGTTCCGCCATGTTGAAAAAACGTAAACACGGACTGCTGAGAACCACACACGCTGCTGAAAATTCACTCAAGGAAGGCTTCGCTTGATGCACGAACTCCGTAGCACCCGCGCAGATCTTGAGTAGAAACTCCTGGTTTTACATCCTGGCACACCAATTACACGCAAGAGATGAATAAATCCATCCCCTACGCGAAAAGGTTAACGAACACAAAATAACACGACCGTCCGTCGCCATCTTGAAACCGGAAGAAATGGTAGTAGATCATCCTCATTGCACATCGAACCATTCAATCAATAAAGTGCTCGGATCCCCTCCCCAGTAAATCCCGCAGCGTGTAGCGGCTAACGACACCAGTTCTGTGTTGGTTTATTAATAATCTTTGGCTTCCTGAATAGTGTTCTTGTTTGGCGACGCCTCTTTTAATTTGCTGTTCTAGCATCCTGACCATGGTTGTAGATTCACAGTCATCACTTGGGTTTTGCGAACGACTTAATTCTCGTAAAGCATTCAGAATGTCAGCCTGGTCCATGGCTCGTCCGCTTTCCACAGTAGCCTTACCTGCGAGCTTGTCAGCCCGCTCATTTCCTTGTACACCCGCATGCTCTGGCACGAACATTAAAACTAATCTTTGCCAGCCGAGACCGCTCCAGAGACCGCAACCACTCTCTTTGGATCCACCCCATCTCTATCTTGTTGAGAATGCTCATTGAATCGCTAAGGAAACATGCCCTAGTTAATGTCTGTGTCACGAGCCATGTTATTGTTTTATTTATTGCCATGACTTCCATAGTCAGACTACTTGTGGTCAAAGCAAAAGCACCAGAATCTTCCTTCACAATTCTCCCTCCGGCCTGAGCCGTAAAGGCCCTTGAACTTCTCACTCGTCAAACGACAGACCCATCTATATAAATGACAGCATCACCGTCTAACGAATTCTCGAAGATTAACGCTTGTACTTCCGCCTCCACAGCAGTCGGATTTTCTTGTCTGCACTTTCTGTCTAGTTGGAAGCAAACTGAAGAGGACGTACATAAATCTGTTGGCACTTGTAACAACTCCTCGCCAGGTTCTAAGGTCTCAAATGAACACACCTGCTGAAGAATGTCTTCGGATTGACCCATCCACGACCTTCCCCTTGTTAATCTGCTGCCCTTTACCTTCTTAATTTCACTATGCAGTGGATGTTGTTTGTTTGCATTGACTCTGAGGTGGGCACGAGCTCTGCAAATTTGTATTCTGTCTCCAATGGTTGGAAAACCAAGAAGTTAGCGCATCGTCCTGCATACTGTATCTCTTGTACATCCAAGAATAATACGCATAGCTTCGTTCTGTATCCTTTCCATCCTTTCTGTCTGCTTACAACTGAGTCTGGATTGCCATCGCATACTCAAAACAGACATGACCAGCCCCTCATATAGGAGGCATAGATGGCGTTGCTCACAGTTTGCTGCCGTCATCACCCGCAGCGCAGCCAAACCCCGCTTGGCCTTTGTTATCACCTGGTGTATGTTCTCATTATATGCAAGGCTTCTATCAAAACGTATCCCCAGGTAATTTAATTCCTGCGTTCTTTCCAGTCTCTGAGCACAGATTTACAGTTGGTGTTGGAGTGTTGACACTATGGTTATTCAAAGAGAGCCATGTTACTGCTACCTTCGTTGGGTTGACCATTACCCCAGATTCCACACATTAAGTGCTTATGCGATTTAGTTATGTTTGTAGTTCCACGGCAACCCGATTTGTATCCTTACCCTGACGATACACTAACACATCGTCTGAATATGACAATGTCCTCCCCGGTCCAGTGATCTGCTCGCTGGTAATTCTCACAGTGTAGGCGTTGAAAAGCACCGGGGATAATGGCGATCCCTGTGGCAGGCCTGGGTATATTGTTGTTGGTTCAGAAGTCCAACTGCCACATCTGAAAACGATTTTCCGTTGGAACAGGGCTTCAGCGATCCAACTAAGGAGGAATAAACTTATCTGAGTTTAAGAAGCTGAAATATTAAAAAATCCAACGGTACTCTGTTGTACACATCATCAAGATCAATCGCCGCAGCACTTTTCAATTGGATTCAAGTTGACCACATTCACGTTAAAGTCACTAATACAAGTGGTTGTTTAGATTCAGGTTGATAACATTCACGTTAAAGTCACTAATACAAGTGGTAGTTTAGATTCAGGTTGATGACATTCACGTTAAAGTCACTAATACAAGTGGTAGTTTAGATTCAGGTTGATAACATTCACGTTAAAGTCATCAATACAAGTGGTAGTTCATATTCAGGTTGATAACATTCACGTTAAAGTCACTAATCTTATATATAAACTAGCTGACCCTGCCCGGCTTCGCCCAGACCCTGGTGGGGAGCATCTCATTTAATTCATATAAGTAGTCATATAAATTCTCGTTCCCGTTACCGACTGACTGTCTGTCTGTCTGTCTGTCTGTCTGACCCGGCCCGGCATTGCCCAGCTCCTGGTGTGGAGCATCTCATTTAATTCATATAAGTAGTCATATAAGTTCCCGTTCCCGACTGTCTATCTGTCTGTCTATCTGTCTGTCTATCTGTCTGCCTGACCCTGCCCGGCTTCGCCCAGTCCCTGGTGGGGAGCATCTCATTTAATTCATATAAGTAGTCATATAAGTTCTCGTTCCCGTTACCGACTATCTGTCTGTCTGTCTGTCTGTCTGTCTGTCTGTCTGTCTGTCTGACCCGGCCCGGCATCGCCCAGCTCCTGGTGTGAAGCATCTCATTTAATTTATATAAGTAGTCATATAAGTTCCTGTTCCCGACTGTCTATCTGTCTGTCTGTCTGTCTATCTGTCTGCCTGACCCTGTCCGGCTTCGCCCAGTCCCTGGTGGGGAGCATCTCATTTAATTCATATAAGTAGTCATATAAGTTCTCATTAAATTCATACAACAAAAAAAGTAACTTAAAAGAATGTCCTTCCACACACCATCCATTATTTTTAATAAAAACTCTTTCTAATCACCTGCATGACTACAGTAACTTCTTAAGCAAAAAAAGATGAGTTACAATGTTATGCATTGTGCATTATTTTTATGAAAACTTTGAAAATGCATTACAGATTGTATCATTATTTATTATAACTCATATGCCGGTACATAACTATGGACAAAGAGTTTATAAATCTTTGAAAACGATGCCACAATATGACTATAAGTTATACAGAAAAGTTATGCCCCTTGAAATAACTTTTACAGAGTTAGGTCCCCTGAGATATATGAAATTATGATGAAAAATGAAAAATGAAATAATACTGAGTAAGCAGGCGATTTCACACTAACAAAATATCACAGTTGGCAGCGCTGGATTGAAAGGAAGGCGTGTAGAAAATTTCATCTCAATCGGATGGGCCGTTCGCGAACAAATAAAGGACATACATACATACATACATACATACATAATTACATACATACAGATGGACGGAGATTTCCTTTTATATATAAGATTAGGATCTCCGTCTGTCTGTATGTATGTATGTATGTCCTTTATGCGCTCGCGAACGGCCCATCCGATTGAGATGAAATTTTCTACACGCCTTCCTTTCATTCCAGCGCTGCCAACTGTCGTATTTTTTTTTCTTCTTCCTCCTCCTCCCTCCTCCCATTCTCAAAATACGTACGTAAATATATGATGATGATGATGAAAGAATCCCCGAACCAAAACGCTAGGGAAAGGGAAGAAAATGACGTGACTACACAGAATCGTCACACGGCAATCATCATCATCATCAAGTGCCGTGCCGGCTGGCGTAGGCGTTCAACTCTGCTGCTGATATATATGCCTCCATGCCACGGCAATATCAATAACAATTCATCTTTTTATGTGTAAGGAAGTTATCTACAGTCGTGTAGAAGGGAAGAACAATCAATGGAAGGACCGAAATCACAGAACCTAGACGAGTATGAATTCGGAATGGCGAACTCCCTCCTCTTCTCTTCTCCTCCTGCCTCTACCTCCTCCCCTCCTCCTGCCTCTACCTCCTCCCTCCTCCTCTTCCACCTCCCTCTACCTCCTCCCCCTCCTCCCTCCTCCTTCTCCCTTCTCCCCTCCTCCTCCATCCTCCTCCCTCCTACTCCCTCTACCTCCTCCCTCCACCTCCCTCTACCTCCTCCCTCCACCTCTTCATCCTCCCTCTACCTCCTCCTTCTCCTCCCTCTCCCTCCTCCTTCTCCCCTCCCTCCTCCTCCCTCTCCTCCTCCCTTCTCCTCATCCCTCCTACTCCCTTCTCCTCCTCCTCCTCTCTCCTCCTCCCTCCTCTCTCCTCCTGCCTCCTCCCTCTACCTCCTCCTTTCCTTCCTCCCCTCCTCATTCTCCCTCCTCCTCCCTACTTCCTCTCCCTCCTCCCTCCTCCCCCCTCCTTCCTTCTTCTCCCTCCGCCTCCTCCCTCCGCCTCCTCCCTCCTTCCCCTCCTCCCTCCTCCTCCTCCCTCCTTCTCCCTTCTTCTCCTCCTCTCCCCTCCTCCTCCTACCCTCTTTCTCTTCCCCTCCCCCTCCTCCATCCTCCTCCCTCTTCCTCCTCTTCCCTCTTCCTCCTCCTCCCTCTTCCTCCCTCTCCCCCCTCTTCCTCCTCCATCCTCCTCCTCCCTCTTCCTCCTCCTCCTTCTTCCTCCTCCTTCCTTCTCCTCCCTCATCCTCCCTCTTCCTCCTCCTCCTACCTCCTCCTTCCTCCTCCCCTCTCCTCCTCCCTCCTCTGATAATTGGCTACCTTTATAGAAATCCCAGTGCTGGACACGTCTGGTACGAAAACTTCACTACCATGATGGATGTGGTTTTCGCTTCTGGGAAGGAAATTATACTACTCGGAGACTTTAACATTGACACCAACAATTCCAACATAATATGGGGAAATATAATTGCATCATACAATTTCCAACAAATAGTACAACAAGCTACTAGAGTAACAAAGTCATCTTCAACAGTCATAGATCACATTTATGTAACTTGCTCAGACAACATCATAGAATGCACCGTACCAAATTGTGCAATGAGCGATCACTACCCAATATGCTGCACGTGGTCTAAAAAAGGAATTAAAACTCCTAAACATAAACACATAAGTGTAAAATATAGAAGTTACAAAAATTTCAACCAAAACGCATTTTTACAGGACTTGCTCAGTTCACCTCTAGACAATGTTTATCAGCTTCCTGACCCGGATGATGCTCTGGAATTCTGGATGAAAACCTTTATTGATGTTTTTGATAGACATGTGCCAGTCAAGGAAGTTCGAGTAAAACACCACGTCAAGCCACCTTGGATCACCCAGGAAATACTTGAATTTATGAGAGACAGAGATAAAGCACATAAAAAGCGGGATATCAGTGCATACCGTACTCTTAGAAACAAAGTTCAATATAGCATACGACAGGAAAAGAAAAGTTACTTTAAGAACTTAATAATGGATAAAACAAATAGTAAGGATATATGGAAGGCAATTAACACCTTGACAAACAAGTATAACTTCCGAAATTCTTTACCATCAAATCATATTACATGCGACCAATTCAGTAATTTTTTTCAAACTGACATAGACCAGTTGAAGGCTTCAATACCTAATTCTCCTTGCAACTTATCTTTATTGTCATCGTTTTGCGAGAATAGATGCTCCCGCGATATTCTTTCCGACATACCGCTATTGACAATCACTGAAGTATTCACTTACCTCAGTCACCTAAAAAACACAACCTCATCTGGGTTAGATGGAATCAGCAACCGGATTCTCCGTTGTGCTGCGCCAGTGATTTGTACATCACTAACCTATATATATATATAATCAGTGTCTAACCAAAGGCCACTTTCCATCAGCTCTCAAAATCGCTAAAGTGTACCCTCTTCTTAAATCTGGCTCATTGGACAATGGTCTCCCGAACAATTACAGACCCATTTCCTTACTATCATCACTATCTAAGCCACTAGAAAAACACATCCATAAAGTAACATTACAGTATCTAGTTCGCAACAAGCTTATTGTTGACAGCCAATCAGGATTTCGACCAAAATATTCTTGCCATACGGCCCTAACAAACATGATAGAAAATTGGCACCAGAATATAAACAACAACAGTCTATGTGGAACTGTGTTTATTGATTTCAAGAAAGCATTTGATATGATAGACCATGTTGTTTTAACTAAAAAACTCGAGATAATGAAAATTGGCCTTAATGTAGTCACTCTAATATCATCTTTTCTATCAAACAGAAAGCAAGTAGTATCACACAATAAATCTCTGTTTCAAACCACTACCTTCAATATTGGAGTACCGCAAGGCTCTATTCTTGGCCCTCTATTATTTGCCATATATATTAACGATCTACCTTTGCATCTTTCGTCGTCCTGCGATCTATTTGCAGATGACTGTACGGTGTACACAAACGCTGAAAACTGTATTTTACTGGAGTCGTCTTTACAACAAGAATTAAATAATGTAGTTAAGTGGAGCTATTCAAACCGTATGCAAATTAACATCACTAAAACAAAAGCAATGTTATTAACAACCAGACAAAGACTTCAAACTCTAAGCCCACACACATCACTTCAACTTCACATCGATAACATGCCAGTAGAAAGTGTAATTGAGCACAAAACATTAGGCATAATCATTGAAAGAAATCTAACCTTTAATTCCCATGTTCAAGCGCTCATTAAACAAACAGCGAAAAAAGTCTATCAACTCGCCAAGATTAAAAACTTCCTTGATGAGGACACAAGGAAACTATTCTATAATTCTCATATACAGACACACTTTGACTACTGCTCTACAATCTGGGACGGTTGTTCTAATTCAAACACCAAGCGACTTTACTCCCTACAGAAACGGGCCATGAGTCTAATTTAAAGCAAACATTTATCTGACAATCCTAGCCTGTATAAACGCCTTCAGTTACTACCATTCCGCAAACGCCTGCTTTTCAATAAAGCTAAACTAATTCACAAAATCCTGCATCGGAATGCCCCAAATTACCTTTGGCCTTTGTTTAAATATAATGCTAGACACAGTAAACGTTTAAATATACTACACATTCCGAAGCCTAGGATTGACTTATACAAAACAAGATTAACGTACTCTGCATCTCAGCTGTGGAACAATCTTCCACAAGAAATCAAAGAATCACCAATCCCTATTCATATAATCGCAAATTACTCGAACACTATCTCAGTACGGATTATCTTCCCCCTTAATAATAGAGATAATAATAATAATAACAAAACCCTAGTATAACAGCCAGTCCCCTTTTGGTAGGCCAGTATATTCCACATGGCTAATAAGTGTCAGACCATTATCTAATATTACTGTGTCGTGTAGTTTTGATGTTTGCATTTTGCCCATGCCTTTATAATGCATATCTTTTATATTGTTACTGTTCTTTGTTAGCTTTGAATGATGTGTGAATGAAATAATGTATGAAAGAGAGTGATAAAAGGGCAGAATGTTAGACGGGCCTGCGTGCCCAATTCTTAACCCTTTGAAAATAAAGTTTGTTTGTTCGTTCGTTCGTTCGTTCCCTCCTCCTCCTCCCTCTACCTCCTCCCTCCTCCCCTCCACTCCTCCTCCTACCCTCTTCCTCTTCCCCTCCCCCTCTCCCTCCTCCTACCTCCATCCTCCTCCTAATCCCTCCTCTTCCTTCCTCCCTCTTCCTCCTCCCTCTTCCTCTTCCCTCCTCCTCCTTCTCCCTCCTCCTCCCCCTCCCTTCTCCCTCCTCCTCCCTCTCCTCCCTTCTCCTCATCCCTCCTCCCTTCTCCTCCTCCCTCCTCCTCCTCTCTCCTCCTCCCTTTTCCTCCCTCTACCTCCTCCCTCTACCTCCACATCCCTCTTCCTCCTCCTCCCTCCTCATCATTCCTCCTCCTCCTCCCCCTCCTCCCTCCTCATTCTCCCTCCTCCTTCTACCTCTTCCTCCCTCCTCCTTCTCCCTACTCCTCCTCCACCCTCCTCCTCCCTCTCCCTCCTCCCTCCTCCTCCTGCGTTCTCCTTCTCCCTCCTCCTCCCTCTTCCTCCTCCTCCCCCTCCCCCCTTTCCCTCCTCCTTCCTCCTCCTCCTCCTCCTTCACCCTCCTCCTTCCTCCTCCCCTCCTCCTTCCTCCTCCCTCCTCACTCCTCTTCCTCCTCCTCCTCCCTCCTCCTCCTTCTCCTCTTTCCCCCTCCTCCTCTTAATCCCTCCTCCTCCCTCCTCCTCCCTCCTATTCCTCCCTACTCCTCCTCCTCCCTCCTCCTCCTCTCTCCGCCTATCTCTTCCTCCCTCCTCCTCCTACCTCCTCCACTCTCTTCCTCCTCCCTCCTCCTCCCTCTTTCTCCTCCTCCCTCCTCCTACCTCCTCGCCCTACTCTTCCTTCCTCCTTCGCCCTCCTCCTCCCTCCTCCTTTTTCTTCCTCCCTCCTCCCCCTCCTCATTCCTCCTCCTCCCTCTCCTCCTCATCCCTCCTCCTCCCTCTCCTCCTCATCCCTGCTCCTCCTCCCTCTCCTCCCTCTACCTCCTCCCTCCTCCTCCCTTCACATTCCTCCTCCTCCCTCTTCCTCCTCCTCCCTCCCCCTCCTCCTCCTCATCCCTCCTCCTCCTCCTCTCTCCTCCTCCTCTCTCCCTCCTCCTCCTCCCTCTACCTCCTCCCTACTCCTCCTCCCTCCTCCTCCTCCCTCTTCCTCCTCCTCCCTCTTCCTCCTCCTTCCACCTCATCCCTCCTCCTCCCTCCTCCTCCTCCTCCTCTCTCCTCCTCCTCCCTCTACCTCCTCCCTCCTCCTCCCTTCACATTCCTCCTCCTCCCTCTTCCTCCTCCTCCTCCCCTTCCTCCTCCCTCTCCTCCTCTTCCCTCCTCCTCCTCCGCCTCCTTCTCCTCCCTCCTTCTCCTCCCTCCTCCTACTCTCTCCTCCTCCTCCCTCCTCCTCCCCCTCATCCTCCTGCGTTCTCCTCCTCCCTCCTCCTCCCTCCTCCTCCCCCTCCTCCTCCACCCTACTCCTCCCTCCTCCTCCTAATCCCTCCTCCTCCCTCCTATTCCTCCCTACTCCTCCTCCCTCCTCTTCCCTCCTCCACCTCCCTCTTCTTCCTCCCTCCTCCATTTACCCAAGACAGACAGACAGACAGACAGATAGTCGGGAACGGGATCTTATATGACTACTTATATGATTTAAATGAGATGCTCTCCACCATGGGCTGGGCCGTGTCAGACAGACAGACAGATAGACAGACAGACAGACAGACAGACAGACAGACAGACAGACAGACAGTCGGGAAATGGAACTTATATGACTACTTATATGAATTAAATTAGATGCTCCCCACCAGGAGTTGGGCGATGCCGGGCCGGGTCAGACAGACAGATAGATAGTCGGGAACGGGAACTTATATGACTACTTATATGAATTATATGAATTAAATTAGATGCTCCCCACCAGGGTCTGGGCGAAGCCGGGCCGGGTCAGCTAGTACTTAATAAAAGCTGTTTAGAATCAGGTTTATAATATACGTTCTGTAGTATGGAAGTCTTTGTGGCTAAGTGGTTAAGCCGTCTGCCTGGCGCTCCAAAGGTTGTGGGTTCAATTCCAGAACTACGTCGTTCGGTTTACGAGTGTTGTTTTCTCAGAGACTCCTGGAGGTCGCCGCTGGAACTAAGGAGGTCGTGCTTTGAGCATGTTTTCAGCAGGTCCGCCTTGCGGAAAGAGACCGAGCCATATGGGATAAGACGGGCTCCTTTTTCCTGGCAAACCTTATGTTTTTGTTGAAGAAGTAAGTTAGTTAGTTGGGAAGGACTGTACGAAGTGACTTCCAGCAGACGACATTCGCTCCTAAAATGTTATTGCTCGGCGATCTCCATTCTTATGCTGGACTTGGCTTAGTATAGCGTCCCTCTCTCTATCACTTTTACTGTTTCTCTCTCTCTCTCTCTCTCTCTCTCTCTCTCTCTCTCTCTCTCTCTCTCTCTCTCACACACACACATTCTCTCTCTCACACACACTAGCGCTCTCTCACATACACTATCTCTTAAACACTCTCACACATACACAATTTCTGTCTCATACACACACTCTCACACACTAGCTCTTTGTGTCACACACTCTCACATACAGATACTCTCTCTCTCTCTCTCTCTCTCTCTCTCTCTCTCTCTCTCTCTCTCTCATAAATAACCCTTTTTTACACACACACACTCTCTCTCTGTCTCCATCTTATCTCCTCTCAAGAAGAAGAAGAGGAAGAAGCAGCAGCATTAGTAACAGAAGAAGAAGAAGCCGTAGAAGAAGAATAAGTAAAAGATAATGATGACGGTGATGATAACGATGATGAGAAGAAGAAGAAGAAGAAGAAGAAGAAGAAGAAGAAGAAGAAGAAGAAGAAGAGGAAGAAGACGAAGAAGAAGAAGAAGAAGAAGAAGAAGAAGAAGAAGAAGAAGAAGAAGAAGAAGAAGAAGAAGAAGAAGAAGAAGAAGAAGAAGAGAAGAAAAAACGATGATGATGTTGAACAATAACCGTCTTCATCTCGTATCCATATTTTGTATCCCACATTCACTCACCTGTTTCAATTTTATTTCTCTTCTGAATGAGTATGCAGGTGAAAGCCTCGTGGAATCCTTTCCTGAAATTCTCGTTGAATCCTCCATAGAGAATAGGATTAAGCGCACTGTTGCAGTAGGCCACAAAAAGGGCCGCGTATCTCACGGCCGTGTAAACATCTGTCTGAAACACGGACAATTAACTTGGGGGTTAGAAAATGTTTACACCGGTGTTGTTCTCCCTCATATTTCATTGGCTGTCTATTTTTAGCTTGGATAAAACCTTTCAAAATTGGTCTTTCAAATTTTAGTGTAGCAAAGCAAAACAAAGAAATGAACCTTTTCTTAACTTGTGAGGTGCCATGGGAGATTAATCGTCTTAAGCTACTTCCCGTATTTGCCACGGGCTACATAATCGCCGAAATGTTGTCATTGCGTCATAATACAACATATCTGCTATCATATTAATTGTTACATCATAAACGTGACAATGGCCTACAATGGCTGGGGCATATAGAAAGAATGGAAGATAATAGGGAAACAAAACTCGCTTACACTCAGGAAATAAATGACCGTAGACCCCGAAGTAGACCAAGAAGACCGTGGAGAGATAATATACATACAGACCTACAAACACTTGGAATCAGCGACTGGCAAGAGAAGGTCAACCAGAGAGACGAATGGAGACGGATTGTATCTGCAGCAAAGAACCTCAATGGCTCGGAGCGCTGAAGAAGAAGAAGATAAACGTGACACATGATACTTCCCATTTTCCATCTTTCATATTTGGTCCAAATCGACATTTTCTTTGGCACAGAGTCTGCTCTATATAAAGGTGCGGCGACATTGATAAATACAGTGAATAAACTTGAATATCTGCAACTTGATAGAAATGTGATCACACGAGTACGTTGGCACTAAGGAAGATATAATTGGGGTAATGAGATTCTCAGATGTTCTTACCATTTCCTTGTTTGTAAGGCAATATGTTTCATATCCTTCCCAATTTTACCTTTATACTTATCACCGGTTTGATCTTTATACCCTTTACCGATTTAAAATTGGTGAGTGCAATACAACAACAACAATGACAACAACAACAACAAAAACAACAACACAACACACACAACATACACATACACAACACACACATACACAACACACACATACACAACACGCACATACATACCACACACATACACAATACACATTGTCACGAAAGGGCTGGAAGGCGTCGCTCCTAATGGATCAAACGACAGAAACAGTTGTGGTGAGTGGTTTACGCTCCTGAATTTTCAAAGGACAGAGATCGTCACTTTAAACACTAGTCGAACTCTTTGAAGACGAGAACGTAGGTCGCGTGATCCCGGGAAAACTAGTCGAGATCAAAGAATAATCAGCGATGTCCAGAAACATCGTTTATTTCAAAGGAGGCGGATGTCCGATAAAAAACGCTCGGATCTCTGTGAAAGACGGTGGATGGAACCACGGAAGAAACGATCCCAACTAGAATTGTCTACAACAAAAGATTGTCGGCACGGTTTTGTACGGGGATCACAAGAAGAGAAAAAAGAGCAGGGGCTGATTGGTTAAGAGCAAAACAAGTGACGTAGTCCAGGCAAATTATCTGTGGACTGAAATTATCGTTTTAAAGTTAGTTGAAGGTTGCACTTAAGACCGACTGGAGTGTGGATTTATTTCAGTGCCGAAATAGAATATATATCACAAAGTCTAAGTTGTTTGAAGACAACAAGCACTTTTCCTTTATGGGACTAGGTGGTTTACTTCTAGGCCTGAAATAGATTAAATAAGGTGATTATATATGGATGTAGATTAGAATTCTAGCATAGTGAACTCTCGTGTGTAACCGTAGTATAGAGTGTCGACAGCATTAGGCTGAAGAGTGAATTAAGCTGTGACGAGTGGGGTATCCTTACAGTCGGTAGGATAAGTAAATGACATGAGAAGATATTCAACAAGATTGAGATTGAGTGGGGAGATAAAGGATAAGTCAATACTAGGATTTCGGTGCTTTTCTTTAGCGTTTCTTTCTTTTACCTTGTATAGGGTAGAGTGCAGAACTACTCTGTCTTATGCAAGAGTGTAGCTCTAGGATGATATAGAGGTTACAGTCTGAATATGGCCTTAGGCCTACATTCGCATGGAATGGTTAGGAGATGAGTTTCTCTCACAGGGTGTTGTTTTCTTCGACAGGTTTCCCGCACTTGAAATTGAAAGTGGTTACCAATCTGAGCAGAAGCAATTGGTCATACTCTGGTGAAGTAATAAATGATATCAAGCTGTGAACCCTGTTTAGCAAGAAGGTCAGACAAGTGTTGAGTTAAAATTACCACGAAAACTGAATCACTCTAAGTGAGGTGCTCAATGAAGGTATTCAATACCACTAGATAATGATGAACAGGAATATTTACTATAAACAATAGAGAAAGGAAAAGACTATCATTAACATTTCCCACGAGTGACAAACCGCAGTGTATAGACTATATATTGTTGGATCAGTGTTTATCTTCTTCAATACAAGGAATATATTACCGACCGGTATATCGTGTTGTAGAACTAAAGGACCCTAAGTAACTCAATCAAGCAGTGGTGATCAGATATTAACTGATAGAAGTGATAGACGCTAACACATATAATTCAGTGGAGACTATATTATTCAAAAGTTTCCAGAACAGAGTGGGAAGAAAACAAGCATCAGTCAGAAAGACACACCCCTTGGTGAGATATTTCCTGCTCTGTGAATTGTGACGTGGTATGGCTGCATCATGATGACAACTGTGATGCTGATCCTAGACTATATCCTGTCACACATTCAAGATAGATAACACCACATATATTCACACTCATACATCGCACACACAACTGACAGTTTTCTGCAATAAATGTTTTATCAATTTGTTCGAAACATGTGTTAGTGGGGGTATGTGCTGAAGGAACGTGAAGAGGGATATTGTCTAGTGGGAAGAGAGATAGAGAGATAGTGATCAAAAGACTTTAAATAAAAAGAGGGGTATGTAGACAAAGGTCCACCAGCAGAGAGAAACTGAGAAAAAGATATTTAACAGGTGTGCTTGTTGATTGCACTTTTCCCCCAGGGACGACAAGTGACACACACATACAATACACATACACACAAACACATACATCACACACACACACAACACACACACGAAAGGACGAAAAATAACGAAGGAGGTAGATATAAAATGACAGAAGGAAGTTAGAAATGAACAGAGGGAGAAAGAGAGAGAGAGAGAGAGAGAGAGAGAGAGAGAGAGAGAGAGAGAGAGAGGGGGGGAGGGAGGGGAACGAACGAACGAACGAACGGACTTTATTTTCAAAGGGTAACAAATTGGGCACGAAGGCCCGACTTACATTCAGCCCTTCCAACCACTCATATTTCGTTCATCAATAGTGCATAATATATTCACATAGGAAAAAAACAACATTGTCAACATTTTATATTGAATATTCAATATTTTTGTTTTACAAAATATTGTAAACATAAATAATGCATATTACCATGATATGAGACACACTCCCACCCACCCATCTCGCATCAACCCACCCATCCCATATCCACCCACACACCCCCACCCAACCACACACACACACACACCACCAGGCACACATACATGTCCCCACCCATCCACCCATCCCCTCACCCACACCACCCACCTACACACATATCCCCACCTACCCACCCACATATCTCCCACTCACCACATACCCCCCACCCCCACACTCCCAGACACACACACATGTTCCCACCCACCCCTCACCCACCCTTACATCCCCCCACAAACACACACATCCTTCACCCACCAACACTCACATACCCACATATCCTCCACCACCCATCCACATACCCTTAACCACCCAGCCACACATTCCCCACCCATACATATCCCCGCCAACCCACACATCCCACACACAAAACCTGCACCCACCCACATTTTCCCCACTTATACAAATCCCTACACACATCCTCCACCTATACCCCCAGTCATCCATTTCCCCAATCCCATATCTCTTAACCACACACCACCCACCCACATACACCACCACCCACACACATCACTCCACCCATACACACATCCCCCACACACACATCCCCACGCAACAACACATCCCCCATCTACAAGCACACACCTCCAACCCACACAAACACACCCCACCACCCACATACACCCCCACACACACATCCCCCACCCACACACATCTTCCCACCCACACACATCCCCCACCCATACACTCATACGGAGAGAGAGAGAGAGAGAGAGAGAGAGAGAGAGAGAGAGAGAGAGAGAGAGAGAGAGAGAGAGAGAGAGAGAGAACGAACGAACGAACGAACAAACAAACTTTATTTTCAAAGGGTAACAAATTGGATACGCAGTCTCATCTTACATTCGGCCCTTCCAATCACACATCTTTCGTTCATCAGTGCATAGTGCATTTACATAGGAAAAAAAAAACATTGTCAAATGAATGTTGTAAACATAAACAATGCATGTTACCATGTTATGAGACAAATACCCCACCCACCCACCCACCCCTTATCCATCCGCGTCTCCCCCACACACACATCCACCACCAACCACACACATACCCACAGACACATACATTCCCCCATCCATCCACCCATCCCCCAACCCACACACACCCCCGCATACACCATCTCCCCACCCAGACACACACATCTCCCACCCACCGCACATCCCTCCACACACATCCCTCACCCACCCACATACAAACCCAGGCACACATGCATGCATCCACCCATCCATCACTCACCCACACATCCCCCACCTTCACACATCTCCCCACCCACGCACACACATCCTTCACCCATCCCATAACCATAACCTACTAACACTCACTCACCCACATATCCTCCACCACCCACCCACACACCCCAACAATTCAGCCAAACACACATCCCCCAACCACATATCCAACACCCACAAACACATATTCCCGCCAAATCACATATCCCGCACCTATCCACACACAAAACCAATACCCACCCACACATCCCCCACTTACACACATCCCCCACCCACACAATCTCCGCCTACCACACATACCGCAACTT
The DNA here is from genome assembly GCA_963921405.1 of Cepaea hortensis. Classification (NCBI taxonomy): domain Eukaryota; kingdom Metazoa; phylum Mollusca; class Gastropoda; order Stylommatophora; family Helicidae; genus Cepaea; species Cepaea hortensis. The sequence goes on from OY992876.1 coordinate 80,553,106, forward strand.
TTAATTATTATTGCAAACATTTGCAGCAAGAATTGGCCTTACCAGCCACACTCGCCACCGCCATGGGTCGTAGTTATTAAGCCTTTTTGAAGGACAATGTACCTGCCATGGACCGATATGAGGAATACAGCGGGAAACGGACAGAGTAAGAACAGGGTTACAAGAGAAGTCGGTGGAGCAACAGATGATGAAGAAGAAAGGGAAGTGACTCCAATGAGTTTCGTATCACGTGACATTAGTTGTGTGGCACATGAGACAGACGGCAAGACAGGGTCAGTCTTGCCAGGGTCTTTGTACACGACGGTTGTGGAAAGGGAGTGCAGAAGTGAAGCGACATCAATTCAGCACACGCCGATGTGAAGCCAAGGTCGAGCCAAGCCGTAAGTTGGTAGTGAACGTTAGATAGAGTGTTTTAGAATCATCGCATGTCAGCCCACACCTGTTGGTAATGAGTGTATAACGGCGGCGATGACTTTCGAGAATAGACACTGATTACAATGGCGAGGACATTGGTTTGTTTGATATTCTCCGTTGTGACCTGTTCCTGCTTACAACTGTCCTTGTGGCTGAATAGACGAGCCGGTAATCAGCTACTTGGCAAGTGGGAGGCTCGAAAATAATAAAGCAGGAGCACAGAAAGTAAGAGTTACCTTCAAGAAAATTCGGTAACATTCAGACAAAGAACAAGGAAGGTCACCTTGAACGCCATTTGCAATTTTGAATGAAGGTGTCAACAAACAAGTTCAGCTATTAAAGCGTGGTGTGAATATTGCTTTATAATACAAACATTTAAGCCACAAAGCTGAACACAACAAATGAAATATTAATTTTCATAAATATTGACTTTGGCTGAGAAAACGTTAGAGTTGTAAACTCCGAATAAACTCGTAATTACATTCACGAGTGTCAAGAACTAAGTGTCAATAAGTCTAGAAAGAAAGACTCATGAATTACCGGGAGACATTCAACAATCGAAAAGAAAACAGAGTCAAGAAAGTGAACACACAATTACGAAGACGGCACATGATCAGTTGTTCAAAGTACTAACAGACAGTCCTGTCAACAGTTACAACGCATCATATAAGAGAATATCAGAACAACGATGATGGCTGAATTTTGACTGAAATCTCGCAGCTACAATTGTATAGGTAGTAAGGAGTGCGACAATCGAGTCGAGTTTGGGGGACAATCAAAGTTTCAATCAAATACTTCAAGACGACAAAGATGATCATAACTACATGTGAAAGAAGGGTAGAAACCATCTAGCAATCATATACCAAGTTATTTTCATCTGGATTCAAGAATCAGACTTTTTCTAAGACATTTTCCCAGAATTCAACGTTAGTCTCCAACCAACATGGAACATTGTAAATAACCGAAATCAACATATCGATTCAGTCCAGAACAATAACATGACAGCACCACAGTGCATCTACATAATATTAAAGTTTTTCCATTCAAGTTACAGAGAAGGCCAGAATTTCTTGACAAATCTATCTGATGTTTGAGCTTACGTCAACTAGCAACACTCAAGACCTCGACTACTAGAGGGAAGACACCGGACCAGTGAAGAACAGCACCGCAGCAGCAGCAACAAGGCATCAGAGAAGGCCAGAATTTCTTGACAAATCTATCAGACGTTTGAGCTTACGTTAACTAACAACACTCAAGACCTCGACTACTGGAGGGAAGACACCGGACCAGTGAAGAACCGCACCGCAGCAGCAGCAACAAGGCATCAGGCGAGTGAAATTGTCTGACTGTTGTTGTATCATTTTGTGCGGCTGATTAGAGTGGATATTTGGTTATTTTCTCCACAGGGTTTTGTAATTTTCTCCATTACAGGTGTTGAGCTTGCATCAAGCAAGAATATTGAGATAATTTATGAATTAATTCAAGATCTCAATAAGAATTTTCAGAGACCAAAAACAAGATCCACGAGCATCACACATATGTTCTGAGTGTTCCAGTGCTGATAAATTAAGATAGTATACTTCAGATAGACACTCATAGTATACATCACCTATCTTTTCTGGTGTAATATTTAAAACCTTGTGACACCACGATGACATTACACAAAGGTTACTTCTAGTTGTGAGTATCATTGAATAACGTCACATAGATCAACTCTAAATAAGCACACCATCAGTCACCACATAACCAAAGACAGCATATGCTAGATACTATTGATACCTTGAGCTGCTAAGACATCATATTCTTAGCAAAGTAGTTGAGCATATTCAATAAACATGCCTTCAATACAAGACTACATAAGAAAATTCTGTTACAGTGGAATTACACTATTAACATTGGGACAAAACAAACTCATAAAAGTTCGAAACCAGATAAAAGAAAACAAAGAAAAAACTAAAAAACCTAGAGAATCAGAAAATAAACAAAGGATTGGAAAACTATCTGGCGAAAAATACAAAACCAATACTGACAAGAAGAGAAAAGTATCAATCACACAAGACAATAACATCAAACCAACAAAATGTCATCTTTGTCGTAGCTTTGGTCACGACGCAAAAAATTGTAGACTGAAGCAAATAACCACAACAAACACACTAAATGAAAAGAACATAAAAAGACCTAAGGATATGAATCAGAAATACGACAAAAATATAACAATACAAAACGTAAAGACAGCAAAGATCGATAACGGAAGTCTAATATTCGATGTCAATGGAATAATAACTACATGCCTACGAGATTCCGCAACATCGCTAGTCGGGGTAAAACAACAACTAGTTAAGACCGAAGACTACACAGGAGAAGAAATTAAGTGTCGAACTTTCGGTGGAAACATCGAAACGTATGACATAGCATGGATCACAATCAATAGCCGATATTATACAGGCAGAATAAAAGCAGCGGTACTACCGGACACGTGCGCTGGACTAATCATAGGCAACATATCACACGTAAAAGATACAGTAGGGAATGCCGTGACCAGAACACAAATATCCAAAGAAAAAAATGAAGGTATCGAACTCACTCGACAAGCGACACCAACCGCCAAACCTAAAACAAACGAGAATAATGACCAGCAAAAAGCGGCCCAACCATGCTTAAGTAACGACGATGAAAGTCCAGACACAGATAACTTACTTAAACGGCTAACAGATACAAACATAGACGGGAAGTCACTATCCGTCCGAGAGGAATTAAGCAAGGAAGAAGACAAAGTAACGTTCGCAATAGAAAAGGTTAGTAAATTGAATCCATCAGTTAGTAAAAGCACAGTAACATCAAAACAAAGCAGAAGTCCATATCTAAAACAGAAAACAATCAAGTGTGGAAATACAAAAACAGAAAAAGCACAAAACGGAGTTACATGTGCTACACAAAAATATCTCCCAGATTCAGGGGATAAATCTACCTCACCTTCTGAGGAAGAAGATCTACCTCAGCCAATACAATCAAAATATAGGGTGACACCCCGACAAAATGAGACAATCGACTATACTGTATCAGGGTGGCAAGAGAAGACCCCACCAAAAATACGTAATACATGCTACACCAAAACTGACAGACCAAGAGAAACCGGGACAAAGTCAATGATATCTAAATCAGAGATAGATACAAGAATACAAAAAATTAAAATAACAAACTGGGAAAGATATTGGAAAGGTATAGGCTTAACAAAAGATGAAATACAACACAAAAGACAAAAATTAGATAAATATGACATCAAAATATAACGACAAAAGACACACTGAACTGCACAGAAACAGCCTACCAACTACACAGGTCAGGTCAATAGCAGTTCAATGGAATGACAACAGTTATCTTATCCCATTATAAAACTGTGATAATAATTAAATTAACTTTCACTGATATTATATAAATATCTTATTGTTTTAATTAGTTTGTTTAGTATACAGAAAACAAACAGCACTACCACACACATTGAGAACACAGTAGAATCAAAATATAAGGATATCACCTTGTTAACAAATAAGAAAAGAAACATCTCTTTACATATACATTCAACATTCAAGTTACTTACCATCTCAACCTATCTTGTTATGCACCTAGACACATACATATACAACTAAATACAGTACTATTCACTACATACATACTCCACACTACATACTGTCAAAGACTGAAGCATAGAGGTCTGAGGTCTGCCCCAAGATAGAAGAACACCGGGAAGAGTGGTCAACCTCAAGCAGATCAGAGGTAACACAGTGCCCCGGTATGAGGGCAGGGTAGGTGATAGGAAGGGGGACTATTAACTAGTTCTCTCATGAGACACGGAGGCGTCGACCAGATAGTTAGTACTCTGGTCACGGCAGAGTCACACCTACGTGATAGCCACGGAGAAGTGAATTGCCACTCAATAGGAGACGGCTGCTATAAGCGTGCTGAGTGTGACAGCACGCAAAAAGTCGAAGGACGCACAAGGTCCTTCCGCGTGCTGTGTAGCCACGCGAGGAGAAGAATCAGACTGGGGACTGACTTCTTAGCGAGCGCACCGTTTAGTGTCGATAGGGGTTTCTGTAGCCAAGTAGATAGAGATTAGCAATAGGCTTAGGAAACTAGTGATAGGCAATTCTGTGGCTTTGTGTGTGGTTTGATAGCGACTGTTTTGTAAATGTAAAGAGCCAACGGCAATAAAATGTATCCTCTCACACGACTTGAAAGTTTCTTGTGTGGTGCGAGAGAAGTAATCCTATGATGCCTGAAACATCGGTTGCTGACAGGCGAGGATTAAAGTGGTCTCAGAAGTGTGGCTTGGAAAAAAGTTCAAGCTAATACATTCACCCACGGCTCTAGACTAAGGTTACTAGTAGTGAATTACAGGGTTTAATTTGTGTCAGTGACTGATGACGTGTGCAGACTAGAACAAGTTGCGAGCTGAGCTGTGCCTATCGTGACAAAATAATGTTTATTTGTGTTTACTGAAATATTGTGTACTTATATTCATGTGTTCTTCAAAGTTGTAAGTATTGATATTATGAGTTTCTTTCATTTATTTATGTAATTACTTATTTGTTTATGAATAATTATCAAATATGATTCATGGCGGAGCGATACACATGTCGGCAACATTATCGATTTTTGCAAGCTAAAAATAGCGCTGCGCCTCTGACGTATTGCGACTGACAAACAGTTGTGTTACGCCATTTACATTCAGCATTTGATTGTTTACGAATCGCCAAGCTGCTGCCCGCCTGAATCTGTGCTTTATATTAACTATTATTTGTTTATTTAAGTTATTGAATGAATATATTTATTTAAACAGTATTATTATATTTATATTTATTTCAAAGCAGTTATTGAATTTTTTTCGTACTTTTTCTATTTGTTTACCGTCTCGATGGCACTACTTTTGGCTATGCAAATTAGACTTGGTCTGCACAACACTTCCATAGATTAAACTAGAGTAGGAACGAAAGGCATAAAAGGTTAGAACGAAGACAGGACATTGACATTTAATATTAATTAAATTACATTGTAATTGTCTGGTGGCATGTCATTGTGATCGTACCAATTTGTCAAAAGTGATATGTCGTTTGCAATTTGTTAATTGTTGCTGCTCTTGTGAACCAGGGTGAACAACAGCCGAATAGAAAAGTAACTCGTGTGTATGCCGCAGTGCCAAACGATTAGACCTGAGTTGCCAAACGATTGTCCCTGATTTTCTGGAACATTAAGATGAGTATACTCAACGTATTTGGCATGCAATGTGATTAATAATGCATCTCTTTTTCAGCGTGTGATGCATTAGCATATTTTTGTGCTCTGTTTTTCAGGATAAAATTTTCCAGGTTATAAACTAAGAGTACAATTGGTAGTGCTCAGAGATTAAGAAACAGAACATATCTAAGATAAATAAGTGATTAAAGAGATCAGTGCCTGTTAACGCTAGCTAATTAGCCAACAACATGGCTACTTTAGCTGATTTCATAACAGCAGGTAAAGAGTTACAATACACAGGAAAGGAGCTAGAACAATATGCTGATCAAAAATTTAAAGAAGCAAAAGATGCTGAGAGAGCTGAACGGATACGAAAAGAGGATGCAGAGAGAGATGAACGCGCACGAGAAAGACAACACCAGATAGAACTAGCTGAGATAACAAAACAAAAAGAATTAGAAATTAAGCAAAAACAGGTAGAACATGATAAAGAGATTAAACAACAACAGTTAGAACAAGATAAGGAAATTAAACAGAGGGAATTAGAATTAAAGCAAAAGAAATTAGATCAGGAGAAAGAATTAAAACAAAAAGACTTAGAAATAAAACAAAGAGAGATAGATGAAATGGCAAGAGTTAAGGAAAAACAAATACAAGTGGAATCAGAGACACAGTTAAAGATGAAAGGTATGGATGTAGACTCACACGCAGAGATCTCTGCTACTAAACTAAAAAGTCAACAAGAAGAAAATAAGTTCAATAAATACAAGAATATTATTAAACCATTCTGTAAAGAAGATTACATATCAGCCTGGACAGAAAATGTCGAGTATCAGTTTAAATACCACCAAGTTGCAATAGAGATGTGGGCTATGATTTATATGAAGAACCTGAGTGGTGAGCCCCTTAAGGTGATAGAATCAACACCAACTGAGCTTAGATCTAACTATCAGTACATCCATGATAGGATAATGCAACACTTTTTACTTGATGCCCCAGGGTATCAGGTTCAGTTCTCAAATTTAAAACCAAAACCTAGTGAGAATTTCATTGATTACGTCTCAAATGTCCAAAGTGTACTAAATAGGTGGCTTAATGCAGCTAACATAGGAAAAGACTTTGATAGACTTAAAAATTTAATAGCCATGGATAAAGTCATATCCACTATACCATGTCCTTTTGCTAAATTCCTGCAGCAGTCAGACATTGAGACCATAGAACAATTTGAAAAGAAAGGCTCTGCATATTTTTCCTCAAATAGAGATATTTTTAAGACTTCAACTAACGACTCTGAAATAGTTTCTTTTGTAAAGGACCAACCTAAAGACTATCAGAGTAATAGAAAACCATTTCATAGAGTCGACAAGAAAGATAAGAAAGTGTCAAAATGTGTCTACTGTCAACTTTTGCATGACACTTATTCTATGTGTGATAAATCGCCTAACTATCCGGCACATCTTGAGAATGTCATTAAGAAGCAACAAAACAAAAGAACTGCATACAGGCGTGCAGTCAAATGCTTCTTCTGTTCCAGCTACGGCCATTATTCAAATAAGTGCCTGGGCCGCCAACGCATGAAAGCCAACAATGCTATTTTGATTGATACATCTTCTGATAGTGGTAGTGAGACTGAGTGTGAAGTTGAAAATGAATTACCCTTTAACCAATCTGAAGATGTGTGTTGTGTAAACGATATATTGAGCTTTGACAGTTGTGAGCGATGTCACCAATTTCATGCAGACGGAAAATTAGAATGTGGACATACAGTACCATTCTCAACTGAGAGTGTAAATGCAGCATTAGCCTCCAGAGGCAATTTGGTGTTCCACAATGCAATGGTCAACGACAGACCATGCCAATGTTTGCTGGACAGCGGCAGCATCCTTATTGGTCTTAGAAAGGAACTGGTGAGTCCAAATGATTATACAGGTGACTCAGTCAAATGCCGAACCTTTTCGGGTAACATTGAAATCTACCCTTTGGCCAAAGCCCGTATTAACACTCCTTTCCTTTCTGGTACCTTTACTTGTGCAATACTTGACAACCCTTGTACTGATTTAATTTTGGGTTGCTTACCCCAATTGAAACAATGCACTAGCGATGAAATAGCTGCATGGGAAAAATTAAATGCAGCTAATGCAACAACCAGAGCAGACGCTATGAAACATCAAGACACACTACAAGATGAGAGACTACTGTTGCTATCACCAACTATCACGGATGATACCACCAGACAAAAATTCATAGAACAGCAGAAAGCTGATCCTAGTGTGTCTCCATATTAAAATTATTGAAAGAAAGAGCCAAAGTGACAAAAAAACGCATCATGGTTCTTTAGACTTAATAATGGCATTCTTACTAGATATTATACAACTGGTAACCATGAGATTCAGCAAACGGTGTTACCTGTACAACACCGCCTAACTGTGCTAAAGACTGCACATGAGTCACCGTTTGCTGGTCACCTTGCATATGACAAAACCAGGGCCAGAATTCAGGCTCATTTTTATTGGCCAGGTTTTTGTAATGATATAAAATTATTTTGTCGTTCTTGTAATGTCTGTCAACAACTAGTACGTAAGGGAAAACATCCTACAGCTGAAGTACAACCTTCTACACCGGCTTCTAGGCCATTTGAGAGTGTGGCGGTAGATATTGTTGGACCCCTGAATCAGGTGTCCAGCAAAGGAAATCGCTTCATATTAACGATGGTCGACCTATGTTCAAGGTGGCGTGAGGCAGTAGCTTTGAAATAAATCACCTCCAAAGATGTTGCCAATGTATTTCTACACCTGTTCTCACGATTCGGATTTCCACGTACCATCTTATCCGATCGTGGAACTCAATTCATATCGGCTGCAACGCAAGCCCTTACAAAAATGTTAGGGATTAAACAGCATTTTACAACAGCGGACCATCCAGCCAGCAATGGTATAGTAGAGAAAATTAACGGAGATCTTAAGCATATGCTGGCTAAGGTAACAGCAGAAAACCCAGCTGATTGGGATACACTGTTACCAACAGTGCTGTTCGCCTATCGGGAGATTCCCCATTCAAGCACGGGTTTCTCACCGTTTGAATTAGTATACGGGGCTAACCCACGTGGACCCCTAACCATTTATCATCAGGTAATAACTAATTCCATTGAAATTCCAACCCCAAAAACACCTTATGAAATGGTGACAGAAACACGAGATAAAATCATGAAATCGTGTATCATAGCTAAGGCAGCTTTGGAGAGGAAGGGTCAAATCTATCGCCAATACGCAAACAAAGGTGCGAGAACAATTGATCTTGAACCAGATCAAGACATACTTCTGTTACTTCCAGACAAACGAAATTTATTATTGACCTCATGGCAAGGGCCATTCAAGGTGGTACGTAAAATTTCAGATGTTGACTATGAAATATCGATAAACGGACACTTAAAGATATTTCATGTCAACATGTTGAAACCCTACTTTTCACGACAAGAGACAGAAGTAGAGACTGACGAACACATTGTACCCACACCTAGTGATGAGACGACAGACATACACAACGCAACTACACTAGTTAGCGAGACTGGCAAATCCGAAAAGATGCATACACTTAGTGAGATTACAGAAAACGCACTTAGCACCACTACCGTACTGAATCAGGTAGACGACGACGGAATGGAACTACCTGTTCCAATTGTGGACAAGACTGCGACATTAGATAGCATACGGATAGAACAGGGACTAACAGACGTTCAACGACGACAATTAATAGAATTAGTGACGGAGTATAAAGACATATTTTCTGACATTCCAGGTAGGACGGACAGGATCGAACACTCCATTCTTCTTTCGGACTCTAAGCCTATAAAATGCAGGCCGTACTCTATCCCACTCAGCTATAGAGAAAATCTAAATAAGGAAATTCTTAATTTAGAAGCTAGTGGGATCATCCAGAAATCTACATCTGAGTACTCCTTTCCAATCGTCCTAGTTAAGAAAAAAGACTCCACAATTCGTCTGTGTGTGGACTATAGAAAGCTCAACAACGTCACTAAGATCGACGCAGAACCAATTCCTTCCTGCGAAGATCTTATTCTTGACATGTCCACCTCCAAAATCTTTTCTAAATTAGATCTTACTAAGGGATATTGGCAGGTCCCTATGCAGACTCAATCCATTCATCTTACTGCTTTTTCAACACCTTTAGGACTTTACGAGTGGCGTTTTCTTCCTTTCGGACTTCGAAACGCTCCTGCCACTTAACTAGAGATCTACTTCATGGAGTGACGAATACAGTGACGTATATAGATGATATATGTATCCATACAGATGACTGGACAACACACTTACTGAAACTAAGACATGTCTTCGATAGGTTGCGACTCTTCGGTCTCACTGTCAAACCGAGCAAAGTTGAATTGGGCCTACAAGAAATTGATTTTTTGGGTCATGTCATTTCACAAGGTCAACTAAAAACTGACAATAGAATTATTACCAAAATTATGAACCTGACCATGCCAACAACAAAGAAGCAGGTCAGAAGCCTTTTGGGTTTAGTAAATTACTATAGCAAGTTTATACCAAACTTAGCGGAAATTACAAGTGTATTTTCAAATGTTTTAAAAGCATCTGTAAAATTAGATGTCAAAGACGCATTATTAATTTCTGCATTGTCAAAATTGAAAATCCTGTTTAGTAATATACCAATCCTCCGCTTGCCTAATCCTAGGCTCGTTTATTATCTTAGGACAAATGCCAGCAGGATCTCCATCGCTGCAGTACTAGGCCAGTTTTATGATGGCATCTTTCATCCGATTTGCTACGTGAGCCGCAAGATCACACCTGCTGAGTCCAGATATTCCATATCAGAGTTGGAAGCCCTAAGCGTCATCTATGCGGTGAGGAAGCTGCATCGATTTCTAGCGGGTGTTCACTTCGTTGTCCAGACTGACAACTCCCCAATCACGGTCATACAAAGTGGTGTGCATCGGAATGACCGTATATACAGGTGGTCGTTAATACTACAAAATTATACTTTTAGTATAGAGCATATTAAGGGTAAGGACAACATTCTGGCAGATACCCTTAGTCGACCATCTGAGGTAGAAATACCAGATATCCCACATGAGAGTGTAGAGTAATAGAGGTTAAATTAGTACATTAGAATATTCTATATGAAATATTTTACGAATACATAGACATTATGTTCTGAACTATGTACTAAGAACAGGGAACTACTATGTGTCCGTAGACAGCAAAATAAGAACTGTACTCCGTGAACCAGTATATCACCGTGTGAACTAAGACAGCTCGTTACATACTAAGCTCCATATGTGTTCCGGTGAATCATCTGTGTTAAGCAGGGAAAAACAGTGTCAGAACAGTACATAAATAATAGACACGAAAATACTTGTCTACGACACCAGCAAACTCTACAGGTGCAATACCCATAGGACACAAGTATGACTGTGTAATGTATTTAATATACCCAGGACAATTGTGTATATATACTATGCCAATGAAAGCAATTTCTAAACATTAGGGCAACGACTAACCTGAGGTATTTAAATACCATGTATATATAGACTCATTGTGATATGTATTATAACGTTTTAATATAGTGATAAATTATAGTTAGATTAGGTCACTCTAAGAAACATTAGTAGTTTAGATAGATCATTAATTTACCCACTTACTTAGCTTAAAAGTAGATTAGGATAGTAATTTAAACGTAATAACATCTAATTATAAACTAGGATAAAAAGTTTAGATAGTAATAGTACCATTTAGTTTGTTACATTTCACTTTGGTTCATTTCACTAGAGTTCATACACAATAAATACAACAATTTTTTTTAACTTCAGTACATAAGAAAGACACTATACGGTAATGAGATAATTTAAAACAAGTATATTCAGAGTACATTAAGGGTAACAAGGATATAGATATCAAAATATTACTTAAAACTCTGAACTGCCGTATAGAATGACTACAGATACCAGCAGTCAATTTTACATTGTACTTAATTAATTAGTGAGAGTCAGATATGTACATATTTTTCCATTTTTATTAATTACCAGAATGCACAGAAGATGAATGAAAGAGCTGGATAACCGTGCAAGCACCACCGGAAATCCATCCATATGTCTGGAAAAGATAGCATTCCAGGTCTAAAATCCTAGGGCGCCAAACCAGCATAAACCAGCTAGCTGAAAAAACCAGCCCAGGTTAAACAAGTAGAACAAACCACACCCACGGTTAAATAACTGAGTGAGAGTAGGTTTATTGATGGGTAATATGAATTCATCTGTCATGCTGCATATTCCATCAGTCAAATGTAAATTATCACATTACATATTCCATCGATCATGTGTAAATTATCACATTGCATATTCCATCAATCAGGTATAAACTATCATATTGCATATTCCAGCAATCACATGTACATTATCACATTACATACTCCATTGATCAGATGTAAATTATCATATTCCATCTATCACATGTAAGTTATCAGATTGCATGTTTTATTCATTATAAGTAAGCTATCAGCCAATACAGGTATAACAGCCAAGTTCTAGATACCAAATGAGAGAAACCTACGGTATCGAAAAGAGAACATAGCGTTAGCTGAGAATTGAGAATATTACAACAGACGACAACAATATCAAGCACAAGTACAACGAGAACACTGAGGTCATCAAAGACCTAATGATGTCGACACAAACTACAGTGATTAAGTCTGAGGTAACGGCAAGCCATCATAGACCATGGTATAATCACCGAGAAACATCATCATACATATTACAATGATGATAACAAGACATCGTTGTGCCATTGTGAGATAATTTTTCATATACATTATTATTTATGGTAAAATGTTCTTACATATGCAGAGTGGGGGAATACTTAATAATTAATCTTTTGCAGCAAGAACACAAGACAAGAGAAATACCAACCAAGACTAAGCAAGAGACACAAATCATATAGTATAACAACGGTGGCAACAAGAATAACATTAAATGACACGCTCAACATACAAATGTGCAACAAATGACACGAGTGAATGGTGGTAGTTAATTTTAATATTGATACTACATCATATAAACACATTTTAATTTGCTGTCAGTGTATAATATTGCATGAATATCTCATATATGTCAATGAAATTTATTGATGATAATTTTATTCATTGATTGGCATATTCCATAATAGAGATGACCATGCATACAAATGTACATATATATTAAATATATTAAGGTACATCTCCATTGTTCAACACTGAACGAGTCGAGCATACCAACATAAGGCTAAAAGACGGCATTGGACCAGCATGAAGAATGCAAGTAACAGAAAGCGGTTCAACATCGACCAACAGGGAAGATAGAAGATCAAAGTATTATAAACTTTGACAGACAAAAAGATATTGATAAATGAGTCTACAGTATACATCTATATCGGCAATAAGATGAACTTGCGGTTATAATACGAAAAGACATCTTTCACGAAGAAGAAGTAATCACCCTAGACAACTGAAATATAAGTAGACCGCAAGCAGACAAGGGCTTATGCAATGACCCCATCTATGAGTATTAAATTATTACGTCACATGGGAAACCCAAATGACAACCGAGAAATACAGCGGTACACAAGTCATGTACACATTGCTCATGTTCCACGATACCATATAGAAATAATAATATAGATGGTAATGGTACCTATTAACCACGCATATCCCCTCATTCGGACGTAATGGTCTTGATAGGTTTGAGGTTGCTTGTCTTTAGGGCAAATGAGGGATTACTATGGGGAGGCCACGGGACCTTATGAAGCTCATAGTATGTTAGACTAACCCCCCCCCCCCCCCCCCCATAGGTTGGCTACACGTCGCCTGCGCGGAGAGTTGGTTGATAGGGCGTGCCTGAACATAATAATAATTTTTTTTCCTTTTTGTGCAGTGGTTAGTGGAATGCCATGCTATCATATTATCAGACATAATAGGGTTGTGGAAGGACAACAATATAGTATAGAGTAATAACCTGACTACTCATATCGCTTCATGTCACGGGATTAAAAAACCAAATAGACTGTGAAAATGGCTACACCATTTTCGAAAAATTGGGGGGGGGGAGGACATAATGCCATGGACCGATATGAGGGATACAGCGGGAAACGGACAGAGTAAGAACAGGGTTACAAGAGAAGTCGGTGGAGCAACAGATGATGATGAAGAAAGGGAAGTGACTCCAATGAGTTGCGTATCACGTGACATTAGTTGTGTGGCACACGAGACAGACGGCAAGACCGGGTCAGTCTTGCCAGGGTCTTTGTACACGAGGGTTGTGGAAAGGGAGTGCAGAAGTGAAGCGACATCAATTCAGCACACGCCGATGTGAAGCCAAGGTCGAGCCAAGCCGTAAGTTGGTAGTGAACGTTAGATAGAGTGTTTTAGAATCATCGCATGTCAGCCCACACCTGTTGGTAATGAGTGTATAACGGCGGCGATGACTTTCGAGAATAGACACTGATTACAATGGCGAGGACATTGGTTTGTTTGATATTCTCCGTTGTGACCTGTTCCTGCTTACAACTGTCCTTGTGGCTGAATAGACGAGCCGGTAGTCAGCTACTTGGCAGTACCAAACTATCGTCTGTCAAGACGGAAAGGTGCCAATGATGATGATACATCTCACAACCCACACACTCACAGAGGGAGAGAGAGGAGGGAGAGATAGAAAAGGAAGAAGTAGAAGATGATGCTGATGATGCTGATGATGATGCTAATGATTATGATGATGACGAAGAAGAAGAAGAAGAAGAAGAAGAAGAAGAAGAAGAAGAAGAAGAAGAAGAAGAAGAAGAAGAAGAAGAAGAAGAAGAAGAAGATGATGATGATGATGATGATGATGTTGAAGACGAGGAAGAAGAAGAAGAAGAAGAAGAAGAAGAAGAAGAAGAAGAAGAAGAAGAAGAAGAAGAAGAAGAAGAAGAAGAAGAAGAAGAAGAAGAAGAAAAAGAAGAAGAAGAAGAAGAAGAAGAAGAAAACGATGATGGTGATGATCTTGATGACTAAGAAGAAGTCAGCACTGGCAGATACCTGGACTGGGTTATAAAACACCTCATACAGCAGCATGATCTGTTGTGGCGTCCAGCAGCTGATGAAGGCAACCAGCACAACGGCCAGCATTTTGGTGACCTGGTAAAAAATAACATCCGGTTAGTGGTCAGGTGTCAGCTGGGGACGACGTCGATGAATATCTAAACAGCCGTCAGTAGGGACCCTCAATATTCACATCCTTAGACGTTTGCTGGAAGAGACCACACACTACTCTACTTATCCCCGAGTGAAATGACTCGAATCATCATCATGATTCATAGATCATACATCTTTGTTTTGTTTTTATTTTAGTTTTTGTTCGCCTTCATTGAACTCGAGTTTAGCCCATACAGGACTGATTATTTGCGAGCGGATTAGTTTTGCCTATTACTAGTGTCCCTCGCCATCAGGCGAACCCGCTTCGACTTCTGAGGTACTTGTAATTTGCGTCCTCCAAGTCAAGGGCGAGAATTCAACATTTTAGTTCAACTGAGCGTCATTCGAATTGCAATTTGCTTCTTTATCTGCAGACCGATTTCGCTTCTTCTTCTTCTTCTTCTTCTTCTTCTTCTTCTTCTTCTTCTTCTTCTTCTTCTTCTTCTTCTTCTTCTTCTTCTTCTTCTTCTTCTTCTTCTTCTTCTTCTTCTTCTTCTTCTTCTTCTTCTTCTTCTTCTTCTTCTTCTTCTTCTTCTTCTTCTTCTTCTTCTTCTTCTTCTTCTTCTTCTTCTTCTTCTTCTTCTTCTTCTTCTTCTTCTTCGTCTTCTTCTTCTTCTTCTTCTTCTTCTTCTTCTTCTTCTTCTTCTTCTTCTTCTTCTTCTTCTTTCGTTCGCTTGAAATATGTCTATAACTGCAATGTTGTCTCTTGTATGAATCTAACAGTCTTTTTTAGTTCACTCAGCGGTCTATAGAGTTTATCTTCCACTGTCTCTCTAGGCCAGAAGGTTCGCCTGGATATGTTGTAGTTTGAGCAGTCCTGGAGTATGTGCTCTGCTGTCTGCGACGCCAAATAGTGCACTAAATTGTGCACTGATGTCATCTCAAGTGAGTCAGTGGGGCACCCGCCTTTGAGCATTAGAACGTTTAACTGCAGGCCCGAGTGTCGTGTGTTCGAATTACCAACGAGGCGAGGAGTCTAAACAAATGATCTGGGCTGCCAGGTCTAGCTGGCCTAAACTGGGTAGCAGGACATGTTCTGGGAAGTAATGGCGATCCGCTTGGCGTGAAGCACGTCACTCAGCGTATGCCGAATGTATGGTGCAGGACGTGACCATCAACCCCGGGTTGACTGTCAAGGCAGTTTTATCTTCAGTAGTTTGCCATTAATGTACCTGTACATGGGAATATTCATACACAAATGAATCATTACAACTATCTCGGAACAGTCATAATATCTGATGGGAGGTGCCTTGAAGAGATTAGAACAAGAATCGCCTTGACTAAGGTAGCAAGATGGAAAACTTACTGACCAATAAAATGATGTCATTTACAACTAGAAAAGGAATGTTGGAGTGCTGCATAGAACGTGTACTTTTGTATGGATGTGAAACGTGGACAATGAGCAGACAAGCTGAAAAACGTCTAATGGCAGTGGAAATATGGTTTCTGAGGAAACTGCAAAGAATAACATGGAGAGACAGAACAACCAATGAGCCAGTACTATAAGAGGCAATGACAACCGTAAACTGATGAGATACATTAGACGTTGACAGTCAAACATTGTTGGGGACACGTTAACAGAACAAAATAAACTCGAGAATTAGGTGACAATTGGCAAGATTGAGGGGAAGAGAACAAGAGGAAGGCAGAGAGGTAACTTGACCACGTGGCTTGGTCAAGACAAGAACTCGGAGCTAATCCACGACTGTAGTGATCGTGCGAAATGGCGAAACATAACCGCCGACGCTTATCGGCATGGCACATGATGAATGAGTGAGTTTGTTATAGCTTTCTGAAGGACAAGTCAATGTTTACGACCAATTAGCAGGTGTGCGTAATGAACCCATTAGCCCACCATCATCGCACACAAAGTTTACGAACGGGCCCTCTAATGCCAAATACGCCTCGAAACGTGGAAAAGTATCAGAATTGGCAACTGGTTAGAGTGTATTAATTTACCTAACACAGAACGAAAGACGTCATTGGACAAACTGACCTTCTTTTTCGACCGTTCCTGGTTTGTTGACGTGTTTGCGCGAGACCCGGGTGTTCGGCGCATGAACAGCTTGATAGCAATCACGGTGTATGCAACAATCATGATTGTCACAGGCACAAAGTACATGACAACCCCTTCAACAATATAGTAGACGAACTTCCCAGGTTGCCATCTGCGGCATGATGTGTCCTTGTAGTACTGTATTCAAATACACATTAACATGCATGATTGTAAATCAACAACAACAAATATTTTAATAACAAAGATATAAACAATAGATTGCACGATTTATTGCCTGGCATATTTCGATGCATCTCGTCAGGTGTATACTGCAGAAATCACACAACGTAAACTAAAATAATTTATAAATCATTCAAGCTCAAAATATACAACACACATAGTCACACAGTAATTTGAATTGTCTACCACCGTAATTTTAAACTGACAATCATGTACTTCTATTTGCACAAAGTTGGTTTCTGTAAATAAACGGCGATTGCTTCTGCCAGCTTTAATATGCGACCATTTTGTGTGATAAACAAAAAATAAACTTTTTGCCCTGAAGCAGTTTCCTACTATATGTCTCTGATGTGATAGCGCCTTCCCATTTTGTAGGCTTCAGAGCAAAAGAAAAAGTGGCCAATCTTTTCCGCACATTTGGCAAGCGATGAGCCCAGACGTCTAACTCGCGGCTGACCGAGTTCATGATATTATCAGCGAAGTTCGCTATTGCTATCACGCCAAATCCTGGTGAAATTCTGTCCTGGAATTCTAGTTGAAGCCTCCACAGAGAATAGGATTGAGGGCGCTGTTACTGCAGGCCACAAACAGGTCCGCGTATCTCAGGGCCGGGTAAACATTGGCCTGAAACACGGACAATTAACACACTCTCTCTCTCTCTCTCTCTCTCTCTCTCTCTCTCTCTCTCTCTCTCTCTCTCTCTCTCTCTCTCTCTCTCTCTCTCTCTCTCATACCCCAGGGCCGTGCAAACATCAGTCTGTAACACGGACAACTAACTCGGGGGTTGGAAATCGCTGTCAACTTCCCTCGCTCGCTCCCTCGCCCCCGCTTGCCCGCTCGCCATGGTGATTTTTGTTTTGTTTTTGCATATCCTTTACAGGACATCGCTGTCAACACCAGCATCTTTCAGCTGTATGTTGATTATTTGGCAAGATTACACTCAGTAGTTTGCCATTTCTTTCTGAGCGGCGGGGCTCATATACCCCGTAAGTTACCGATGCGATCCGAACCACTGCTGATTCTCACCGTCATCACGTTACCGACGAGAGTATACGAGATTATGGAGAAAAGTCATAACCTCTAAGCCAGGAAGCCGGCGGTGATTGTTTTAAGAAGAGGAATAAACATAATTTTTTGTTGTTCCCTTTCTTTGAACTCGAGCGTAGTCCACGTTGGACTGATTTTTTTTACGTGTGGGTTAGATTTCCCTATTACGTGTCCTTGGCAACCAGGCGAACCCACTCCGACTTCTGAGATACTTGTAATTTACGTCCTCATGTCAAGGACGAGAAATCAACATTGTATTCCAACTGACCGATGGCGGGGTTGAACCCACTAGCACACCCCCCCACCCCCCCCCCCCCTACCATCACCACAAAGAAGTGTAAGAGCTAGTGCTCTTCCAAACATAATGTTGAGAACATGCAACTTTTCTGTAGCAATACAAGGAAGCGAATCATAGCAAGAAGTTTGTTGACGTTGATTTTAATCGTGCTGATAGTTGTATTAAATTCGCTGCTGCTGTTTTACTTGTTGTTGTTGTTGTTATTGTTAGTGTTGTTATTGTTGGTGAGAATGATGATGCTGATGTTGTTGGTCTTGATGTTGATGCTGCTGTTAATGTTGTTGTTGATGATGCTATGGGCGTTATTAGTGTTTTTGCTGTTGTTGTTGCTGCTGGAATTGTTGCTATTGTTGTATTATTTTTATTATTGGTTGAAGTCGGTGTTGTTGTAAATGCTGATGTTTTGAATGGTGATATTGATGTTGAAGCTGTTAATGTTGTTGTTGTGATTGTCCATGTTGTTGTTGTGATTGTCCATGTTGTTGTTGTGATTGTCCATGTTGTTGGTGTTTCTGATGTGGATCCTATTTTCGTCGTTGATAGTGTTGTTACAGTTGTGTCTTATCTTGATTATGTTGCACCCCATTGAAACGATATTTCCGACTTTAAGAATTCGGGGACGGCGATGATTTGGTCCTACCCGTGATTTCAAACAACACACAGTTTTTGCGTGTGCCCGTGAGCTCTCCGTGATCTGAGTGCAAGATGTGGGTGCTGACTACTCACCAGCATAGTCAGGAATTATTGTGTCTCTCTTGTAATTTTGCAGCGTGCGAAATTTGTAGTCCTCGGCAGCATCATCACAGAGGACATCACGATCGATCCTTCTTTTGTTAGCTAGATTAGTGTCTTCCCAGGATGTCCCACAGAGTGGTGTTTGCACAGGATGTCTCACAGACAAGTGTCTTCCCAGGATGTCCCACAGAGTGGTGTTTGCACAGGATGTCTCACAGACAAGTGTCTTCCCAGGATGTCCACAGACCAGTGTTTGCTCAGGATGTTCCATAGACTAGTGTCTGTCCAAGATGTCCCATAGCCTGCTGTCAGCCCAGGATGTAACATAGACAAGAGTCTTCCCAGGATGTCCCACAGACTGGTGTTTGCACAGGATGTCTCATAGGCTAGTATCTGCCCAGGATTCTAACAGACTAGTGTCTGCCCAGGATGTCCCACAGATTAATGTCTGCCCATAATGTCCCATAGACTAGGGTCTGCCCAGGATGCCCCATAGACTAGTGTCTGCCCAGGAAGCCCCATTGACTAGTGTCTGCCCAAGATGTCCTAGAGTCTAATGTTTGCAATGGCTATCCCATATCGGGACTTGACCAGTACTAATTCTAAGCTTGATACATCATTCCCCCAGAATCCCTAGCACACTACTTATATAACAAATAATGCATCTATACACGGGAGTCACAGTCAAAATAAAGAAGAGACTAAGCATACAGAAACTAAGTGGTTAAGAATTCGAAGAAACGAACATACATATCTCCAACTTTCGGCACAGTAAACATCTGTTCTGTCTTTCCATCTGATCTCGTACTGCTTCCTGACGAATAAATGCGGCGAGGCGGTGGCGATGGCTGCAACCCAAGTGCATCCTGAGTTACAGAAAATATTGTTAGTTTCCATGATGATGATCAACTTTGTAAATACATAAACAGGTCATGAGGTTATTATCAACACAGTAAAAGGAAAATTCGAAACTTCAGAATACAGCTGCAGGAAAACGAAGACAAGGAAGAACAGTGAACTCATGGGGTGGTGACCTTAGCACATTATATCCCCTATTGTCTGTTCCCTAGGCGGGAAATGTCTCTAACCCTAGGCGGGAAATGTCTCACATTCTAGGAGGGAAATGTCTCTAAACCTAGGCGGGAAATGTCTCTAAACCTAGGCGGGAAATGTCTCTAACTCTAGGCGGGAAATGTCTCTAACTCTAGGCGGGAAATGTCTCTAACTCTAGGTGGGAAATGCTAGGTAGGAAATGTCTCTAACTCCAGGCGGTAAATGTCTCTAACCCTAGGCGGGAAATATCTCTAACCCTAGACGGGAAATGTCTCTGCCTCAAAGCGGGAAATGTCTCTAACCACAGGCGGCAAATGTTTATAGCCCTAGGCGGGAAATGCCACTAACCCTAGGCTTCACTTGCCGTTATCTGTAAGGATGCTACGACCAGGAATCAACTGTTGGCCGCGTTTCCCACGCACTGATGTGCATTGCCACTGGCCAGGCGTGATAAACAGTTCGACACCTCCTGTACTCTCCCGCCAAATTTTAGGTTTTGTAATTATTGCTTTGACCTGACCGGGAGCTACTAGCGTTCTGATTAGAGCAGTGGTTCTCATCCTTTTTTGGCCCATGCCCCCCTTCACCATATTTTCAGAACGTCACCCCCCCTTTCGTATTTCCTACCTTAAAATTTAGCCCCTGCCCCCCCCCCCCCCCCCCCCACCCCCTGTAACAGAGCACCATCTCTGTTAGTGGGTTAATAGGTGGTGTGCAAAAGACTAGGCACGGTTGAGCATCCCGTTGAAAGGTAACTAGGGACGCTCAAGCTGTGACGCGGGGTTAGATATAGACAGTTACCATCGGAGTTTGAAACCCACGACACCTATTTTGTATGATCAATGGTCACTTGATATTCTACGATGTATTTGATTAAATAAACAATTGGAAACTCCAGCTAACGTATTGTCTCTGCTATAAAATGTACCAAAACTGTTAAATAGCAGAATTGGCGCCGTGATCCCGACTCTCAGAACTTGCCTTGTCGAGGACACAGCGTGAAGTACTACAGAAGTATACGGCACAGCGGAGGACTTTTGTTGAACGCCTTCTCAAGTTGCTTTACGTTGCTACAACAAACACGTTACCACAACAGATGTTTTGCTGGCCATATCGTTCCAATACAGTCCTATCGAGTTTTGCTGACTGAGTGAATCTTTGTCAGAGGCCGCAGTCAAGTGATCCAGGCCTTGTCAAAGGTTGCAACCCATATTTTCCCAACCGCAAATAGTTTTACTGAGGCTGGTTGTTGGAGCCGCCATACATCCTATCATGAACTGCTGGACAGAGCTACCATCGTGTAATTGGGCTGTTTGTCGGAGTTGCCTGGAGTGTCCTAGCCGTTGTCCTTGAGCTGCCCGAAGTGAGGTCATTGCTAGTCTTGCTTACCGGAGCTTACTTGCTTAATACAACTCAAACATTTTGCTAAATATGGCCCAGGATGGAGGAAGTTTTTGATTGTTTCAACGCCACTCAAACCTGAGCACCCACTCGTTTTACTTGCCTGATAAATTGCTCCGGAAACGTTTTTCAACCCAGACGTGCCCGCCTAGGGGTGAAAAGAAATAAGAAATCCGAGGTGCCCGCCCATGGGTGAAATGAAGAGTCCAGAAGTTTTTCCTTTCCCTGTGATGGAACCTAAAAAGACAACACGCTCGTTTTTCTATGAAGCATGTATGAAGTCTGACTATCAAGAATAATCACCAGTTGGCACATTTGGACTTTCCTTTTGGACTCGTGGACGATATATCAATGAACGGTATTTAAGAAATTGATTTAAGGTAATTGATTAAGCTAATATAGCGTTATAATAAGTGAAATTGATTTAACTAATATAACATAACATTGTGTGTTAAGTAAAATTAATTAATTAATTAGAACACTTGATTTTTATATGACGAAAAACAAATGCTTACGTCTAGTTCAAATACGCCTGCAGTTGTATACTTATTGATAACTATTAACTATATTATAATTGTGAATTTGCTTATATAAGTTGTATAGCAAAACTATTTCAGCATGGCAGAGGAACAAGTTTTGTAAACACAGGTTTTAACTGGAGTAGGCACGGCAATAGGCAGACTCAACACAGCAATAAAGCAACAAGGAGTAGGGACAGAGATTGAAAAATTTAGTGGGCAGGCGGGAGATTTCAAGAAATGGATCACTTCGGTAGAGAAACATGCATTTTTAGTAGCAGCGACGGATGAGGAGAAGATGAAAATTGCTTATCAGGCTACTGTAGCACCGGTTTCTGATCACATTAGAAGAAAATTAGAAGCTGGAGTAGATGAGACATTGGAGCAGTTTAAGGATGACTTGGCCCACAAGCATGCTGAGATCACAGATCCTCAGCATGCGTTTTCAGTGTTAAGACAATCCAAGAAGAACACTGGAGAAACTGTGCAATTATTTAATGAAAGGTTGATTAATTTGGCTGAAGAAGCATTTATCGGACAGAACGTACGAGGGGAAGAGGTAGAAAGGATGTTGGTCGGAATTTTTGTAGACGGTATAAAGTCAGATGGACTGAAATTTAAATTAATGAGAGAAAACCCTGAGAGATTATCACAAGCTGTGGATATAGCTGTACAGGAAGAGAATTTGAGAAGAAGATTTAGACTAAGAGTAGGACGAGAGATAGGAAGTAATAGAGAAGAAAGAATTGAGGAGCCCATGGAGATTGGACAAGCAAGGTACGGATGGAATAGAAGAGGAGAAATACAAACGCTGCAGGGAGGTAATGAAAATGCTCACGATAGAGGAAGACAAATGAGAAATCCTATAAGAGAGACGGTAGGTAACACAAATATAGTCTGTTGGGGTTGCGGTCAACGTGG
Organism: Cepaea hortensis; assembly: GCA_963921405.1. NCBI lineage: Eukaryota > Metazoa > Mollusca > Gastropoda > Stylommatophora > Helicidae > Cepaea > Cepaea hortensis. The sequence goes on from OY992876.1 coordinate 80,576,198, forward strand.
ACACATGTTTAGGTTCTGTGGTAACAGGCGTCTTCAGTTGAATACACAAAATAGAAATGTTAATAGCAGACCAAACAGAAATTTTGAAGACAGACAGATGAATTTTATAAGACCAGGAACGCAGGGAAACCGGCATCCCACTTACTGAATAGGACCTGCGGTAAGAGGGAAATTAACAAGGTCCCAAGAATTAAGGAAGATTTTAATGATAAGTATAGGAAGACAAGTAGAAAGTGGTCTCAACTGGGTGAAATAAAACAGTTTTCAATAAATAAAACGGACCCCAGTTCATGCATAATAGAAATAGGGAAACATAGAATCCGAACATTAATTGATTCGGGAGCTCAAGTCAGTGTAATCAAGGAATTTTTTTTATACAAAATAATAAAAAATTGCAAAATATTCAGGAGTCATGACACTCTTCACTCTGTTACCGGACAAAATTTAGACGTAGTTGGCCAAACAATGATAAATCTCAAGTTAGGAGGAATCAATGTAAGACACCTTTTTCACGTAGTCAAAGAGTTAAATAGGAACATGCTTATAGGTAGGGACTTCTTACTGAAAAATTGTGTAAGACTTTTTTTTTGATCTACACAAGTTAAGATTCCAGGGCGTGTATGTAGATTTAGAAGAGGATATGCACATATCAGCACTGGTTAAAGTTAAAACGTCCACGACTTTAAAACCACAGACGGTTAATCTGATGCAGGCAAACGTGAAAAGAAATCCGTATTATTTAATAGGACATACATTTAGAATAACAGAGTTGCAAAGGGAGGTAATAGATGAACCTGGTCTAGAAGTTCCAGATGGAATAATGACATTAGACAAACACTTAAGTTTTCTAGTAATGATTATTAACAACACAGGCAAAGAAATTAAATTGTACAGAGGATGTGTAATCGCCAAAGTAGAACATGATCTTAACAGCATATTAACAACAGACAGAGTAGAAATGCCGAGAATTAATTATTCAGAAACCCCTATAGAAAGAATCAATACCAGAAATAGACGTGGAAGAAGATGGAACGTGCGGAATTATGAATTAATCCATCCATTCAGAAAACATACATCTCAAATATATTCAGTAGACAAAACAACAAGAGAACAAGAATTATTAGCACAGTTAAAAACTGCACCGGAAAATAAAGAAATATTAGAAAAACTTGTAAAAGAGAATCAAGATGTTTTTGCAATTAACGACTTGGAATTTGGAAAGACCAAAACAGTCACTATGGAAATAGACACTGGAAATCACCCACCAATTAGTTTGAAACCGTATAGAACTCCCTTAAGGAATAGAGGAATTGTTGAAAAGGCAATAGAAGATATGCTGAAAGCAGGAATAATAACAAGATCGAAGTCAGAATGGTCATCTCCGATCGTCATAGTGACCAAGGCTGATGGTTCACACCGGTTCTGCTGTGACTACAGGGCGTTGAACAAAATCACTAAGAATGTAGCTTACCCATTGCCGGTGATCGACGATATTTTAGGGCTACTTAATGGGTCTACCTTCTTCACTACATTGGATGCAAGGTCAGGATTTTGGTGTATCCCTATGTCGCCAGATGCTCAAAAGAAAAGTTCTTTCTGTACACACGCAGGTTCTTACGAATTTTTACGAATGCCTTTTGGGGTCAAAACTGCGCCTTCTCACTATATGTTATTAATAAATCAAGTATTAGAAGGCATGCAAAAGTTCGCATTAGCATATATAGATGACATTTTGATCTACACAGCAGGAGACGTACAGGACCACCTGAAACATGTAAAATTGGTAATTGACAGGTTAAGAATACATGATGTTAAACTGAAACTCAGTAAATGTGAATTTCTAAAAACAGAAACAAAGTCTTTGGGGTACATCATTGATAGGGACGGAATTAAACCAGATCAGGATAAAGTAAAGGTTATTAGAGAAATACCTGCTTCGACCAACATAAGAGAAGTTCGTGCTTTTATCGGTACGTGTGGGTATTATCGTCATTTTATTCCAAATTTCTCAAAAATAGCAGAACCCATCACTAACCTGACTGGCAAATACGCTAGATTTAAGTGGAAGGATGAGTGTCAAAGAGCGTTTGAGTTTTTAAAAAATAGTCTAAAAGTAGTACCATTATTAGTGCATCCAGATTTAAACAAACAGTTAATTTTATATACTGATGCTTCAGATAATGCCCTAGGAGCATGCCTCACTCAACCATATGAAGGAGAAAACTCAGGAATTCCAGGAGTTAAGAACGAAAGACCAATTTATTTTCTATCACACAAACTTAGTAAATCTCAGAAGAAATGGCCAACTATAGAAAAAGAGGCATATGCTATTCACTATGCTCTTCAGAAACTTAATTATTATTTACATAACGCCAATTTCATTATTAGAACTGACCACATGCCCTTAAAATCTTTACTAGAAGCTCCAGTGCAGAACAGAAAAATACAGACATGGGCGTTGAATTTACAGGGATACAACGCGAAGATAGAGTATATATCTGGTAGGGACAACACCTGTGCAGATTTATTATCCAGAATCCCGTATCCAGAGACATCAGGGAACACTGAGGATGAGGGCGAACCCGAAATAGATGATCGAAACTGGCAAGTAAATATATTAGATTCTGCCATATTAAGTAGAGAAGATTTTAGGAGTTCACCGTCGGATCAAGAATCTGAACCTATAGCGGAAGACCCACATTTAATGCAATTTAAAATGAAGGAAGAACAAGAATTAGACCCGAAAGTTATAGAAATAAAACAGAAATTGAACGAAACGGCTGAAAACAGTTGTAAGAAAAATTTTCTAGTCTTGCAGGATGACGATCAGTTATATTACGTGAATGAAAGAAGCGAACAGTTGAGAAAATACATTCCAAAACATTTGGAAATTGAGATTCTAAAGGCATATCATGATGAGAATGGTCATCTTGGTCGTGACAAGTTAGTAAAAGCCCTCACGAATAAATATTATTGGCCGAATTTATTTAAAACTGCTTGTAAATATGTTGATGCGTGTGAGAAGTGTAGGTTAAGAAATATGAAAATGATCAAATGTCCCTTACAAGATACTGACATTCCTCAGTTTCCAATGCAGAAAGTGAGCTTAGATATATCAGGTTCTCACCCTAGAACACTATCAGGGAATGTATATCTACTTCATATCGTAGATTGCTATAATCTTTGGCCGGAGGTCTATGCGATTCCGGATAAGAGCGCAGATACCATCATTAATATTTTTCTACAGGAGTACATACCAAGATTTAGTTGCCCACAGATCGTACGCACAGATAATGGTAAGGAGTTTGTGAACAAGAAGTTCGAGAAGTTATTACAGGATTTGAATATAGGCCACATAAAAACTTCATATTATAGACCTTCTTCAAATGCGAAGAATGAGAGACAACATCGGACATTGTATAACATAATAGCAAAAATTGTGGAGGAACATGAACAAGATTGGGACCTTTACTTAGGACCTGCATTGAGCGCGATACGCACAAACCAAAATGAGGGGACAGGTTTTTCACCATTTTACTTATTACACGGAAGAGAGCCTATACTCCCAATTGACAATCTGTTAAAACCAAGACGTAAATGTATGGGGGAGGATTTTCAGGAAGTTATTATACAAGAAATGCACAAAGCGCATGTAAGATTAAGAAACAATATAATTAAAGCCAGAGAAAGACAGAAAAAGTACGCAAACAAAAATATGCAACTACAGGAATTTAATGTAGGTGATAGAGTTTACTATAAGAAACATAGAAGAAACTCCAAATTTGATGCTCATTGGATTCCAGGTTATTATATTTTAGAAAAGTTAGGGCCAGTATCATACAGTATTAAGAACCAAATCACAGGACATGTGGCACGGGCACACGTGGAGCATTTAAGAAGAGATAATGAAGATAAGAGAGACAATAACAATAATAATTATTATTATTCAGACGGGTTATACTCAGGTGGACAACTCGTCAGAAGAGTTAAATATACAATACCCTCAGATTTTGGAAAAGATCCGGTACAAAGTCAAATAATAACAACACCAGTTTACGATGATACTTACGAACAAGTGGAAACAATACCGAAAACTTTGATGAAGGAAGAAAATAATACGTATGATGGTTATAATAGTGTTGAATCTATGGAGGAGGAGGTAACCGCTCCATTTAAAAATACCAGACAAGCAGTGAAAAGGAGAATAGAAAGACAGAGAGATAGAGAAGTTAAAAGACAGAGGAGAATTAGAGAAAATTCATCAAGCGACGAAGATATGCCACTACTCGAAAGGTCGTTAAGAAACTATGATAGACAGATTAGATTAGATATAGAAAGAAAAAAATTAACGGCTGCTAGCAACAGACATACAGATGAAGAAGAAGGAATGGATGAAAATTCAGAATCTAATGGAGATAGTAGCATGAAGGAAAATGTTTCTCTATGGGAAAATGAAGACATTGATGTGGAGATGGCACTTATACAGAAAAATCTAGAATTACTGAAGAAATGGAGATATGGTAAATAGATTGATAGAATATGCTGCAAATAGCAGGATGAAAATTGTGTGGTTTAAAGAGGAAATTGGTAATTGATGAAATACGGTAGCTGTGAATTACAGATGAATTATAGAAACAGATTAGCATATAGCCTGGTTAATAGTTATTGTGAGTTGTCTTGATGAGTAGACATGATGTTGTATATTTGGTAATAAGTTAGGTAATATGGATGTCAATTCTCGTGTGGTCTTGAAGATGTATTTTTAAAAATTACCATTTGATTTTGAGATTTGACTTGTTGAGTGTTCTTAATAGATAAATAATTTATTATTAGTCCAAAAAAAGCGACTAATAATGGATAGGATATATTTAAAAATGGTTTCTTTTGTTTCATCATGTATGTCATATTATTTTGAATAATGTCTTTCTTTGAATGGGTTGATTACCTTTATTTAATATGAGGGGAATGAAAATTGTCTTCAAAACGTTGGGGGGGGGGGAGGAGGGGGGGGGGGGGGGTATGATATCCTGTTTTGACTTCGTTTCGGTTTGCTCATAAATTGTGATTTTAGTTGAATTGTCTTGTGTATTGAATAGTATTTACCCTTGTTTACAAATAAGTTGATAATTGTTAAAATTTTGTTCACAAGCAGTTATTATTTTGTTTAGTGTAAAGAGTTAACTGGGATCAATAATACTAATTAGGATCGTTCGTTCAGAAAATGCAAACGACTCTAGACTATCAAGAGAGACACATTTGCATTCTCAGTAGTAACAAAAGTTAGAAAAACATAGAGCGAGGGCTATGTTGGGGAGCTTAGTAGATGGCGATAGATAAAGCTAAGGGATGATAGTACATATTTTAATAGTTAGATGCGTTCATAATAAATGAACGACGAATCTCAAAGATGTTTAAGAATAGAAACAGATGGGATGATGGGGTTTGGCTGAAGTATGCTTGGGGATGGAGCTGTGAGTGACGGAAAAAGAAGTCATGGGAAGTAATGTGGGGGGTTAAAATAGGAGCTGTGCTAAGCAGCATTAATTGGTTTAAAAGAGAGCTGTAGTTGTCAGCATAGAATATGGGTATGGTATTGGTAGGTATGTTCATACGAAATGAACATTGTCAATATTATTTTTATGGTTTAATCATAATTGAACATGAGCCATGGGAAATATAGTCATAAAGTACTATTTGAATGGTTGTGGGTGGCAGCACAAATGTTACAGGTTTTAATATTAAGTATATAAGGAAGAAAGTTTGGATCAACGTATATAAACATGGATTATAAGATGCGTTTTTTAAATAAAACTTTATTCTATAAAGTTTTTGTGATTGCAAGGGAGGTAAATGTGATTGCTTTGTATGACTACTTCTTGCTATGTTCCAGGTGCGCACCCCATCTTTTCTGTCTATCCTGTGTTGTTTCGTTGATGTTGAGAGAAAATGAGAAGTTGCATAACGCATGATAAGTTGCAAATTTGTGTTTATATACCAACGATTTTGATGAACATATGTATATATGAAATGAAATATCTAGGTGATTCCTTATGAACTGTTTTTTTTTTTTTTTGAAAATAAAACCTTGTAGGCTCATATACAGAAACGAAGAAGAAGTATCACTTCACGAAGATCTATAACAGAACATAGCGGTTGGCTATAAGGGATAAGCGGAGAAGTGGACTCGAAGGAGTAGAAAGGGTAAGAAATAAAGCTCACTGGTTAAGAGGGGGCTGGTTTAAGATGGGTTGGAAAAATAACATTGAAGCTAAGGTTTTAGTGAGGGAAAGAATAAGTAGAATAAGTAGATTAGGGATTAAGACTTTTCGGGAAAAGTCTTGTTAAAGATAGGGAGGAATGTAACAGAGCACCATCTCTGTTAGTGGGTTAATAGGTGGTGTGCAAAAGACTAGGCACGGTTGAGCATCCCGTTGAAAGGTAACTAGGGACGATCAAGCTGTGACGCGGGGTTAGATATAGACAGTTACCATCGGAGTTTGAAACCCACAACACCTATTTTGTATGATCAATGGTCACTTGATATTCTACGATGTATTTGATTAAATAAACAATTGGAAACTCCAGCTAACGTATTGTCTCTGCTATAAAATGTACCAACACTGTCATCCCACCCCCCCCCCCCCCCTTTCGTATTTCCTACCTAAAAATTTGGCCCCTGCCCCCCCCCTCACCATATTTTCAGAACGTCATCCCCCCTCCCTTTTCGTATTTACTACCTAAAATTCTCGCCCCGCCCCTACATAGCATACGTAATAATGGAAGCTAAATTTAATAGCACATACTAAAACAAGTCTAGACGTCCACATAAAACGTGATTTGTGGGTCTACTTACTTTATAAAATGAATTTTAGAAGTGTGAGACGTACAGGACCGTAAAGTATGAGGGAAAAACAATATCAAGTAATCGGTTCTTGTAATAACGCGATCTTGAAATAATCTTAACCCCCCCCCCCCCCCCCCCTGTCTGGAAACCCTAAAATTCCCCTCTGGGGGAGGGAATTCCCCACCGGTTGAGAACCACTGGATTAGAGGATACACATGATTTCCACTGCTCAGATCAGACTGCCATCTACATCTGCAACCATACAATGTGTACGCAAGGAAGGGGTGGGGAAACACTGACCTAGGGATCTCTAACCGTTGTACTTGATCGTCTCTGTTACAAGCCATGGCGAAGACGTTAAGTACGCGGCCGTAATTCCGCTTATCAGCGTTCGAAACACAGCTGTGCGGGATTAGGCAGCAGACCGCGTTGCGCTGGGATTTAACGAATAGGTATGGGAGCCGGTCGTTCAGGAAGCAATGGCAAACTACTGAGCGTAAACTTGCCAAGAGATCACAACGGCAGTAAAATACTGATGTTGACAAGGATATGAAAGAAAAAAAAAGTAACAGTAGTAGTAATAATAGTAGTAGTATTAGTAGTAATAGTATTAGCAGTACTAATAGAAGTAGTAGTATATATATATATATATATATATATATATATATATATATATATATATATATATATATATATATATATATATATATATATATATATATATTCATTCATCAAAATCATATTACTAATCTGAGTTCAACCTGCAGCAGATACAATATGAGTATAAACATAGCCAAAACCGAAGTAATGCAAGTTAGCAGATCGCCAGGCCCACTAAATATACAGATAAATAACACACCTCTGAAACAAGTTAAAGAATTCAAATACCTTGGAAGTATAATCACAGAAGATGGCAGATTGGACAGAGAAATTGACATCAGATGTCAAAAAGCTAGTGCACTTACATATCAACTATCACCCTTACTAAAACATCCAAACATACCCATGTCCGCAAAACGACAGATAATAAACAGCATATTCACACCAACCCTATGCTACCAATCTCAAACCTGGACTTTATCCAAATTACACCTTCGCAAAATCAACACCTGCGAAATGAGATGCCTGAGGAGAGCTGCCAACTTAACAATCCGAGACCGAGTAAGAAATGCTACTATCAGACAGACTGTGGGATCAACACCTTGTGCCACATTTATTGACATACAGAAGATCAAGTGGTTTGGCCATGTCATTAGAATGCAACATCAACAACTACCATCACTGGCCTTACATCAAAGATCATCTGCGACGAGACCAAGAGGACGTCCAAGAAGAAAATGGATTGACGACATCAGAGACATTGTACAACCTCACGGAATGACACTATCCAGTGCCGTCCACCGGGCGCTGGAACGCAAATTATTCCTCCCCACGACGCTTGACGGCAGAAGTGGAAGATGATGATGATGATGATGATGATGATGATTCATTCATTGGCACCTTTCCGTCTTGACAGACGATAGTTTGGTACATTGTGCTTCAAAAAGGCTTAATAACTACGACCCATGGCGGTGGCGAGTGTGGCTGGTAAGGCCAATTCTTGCTGCAAATGTTTGCCCACAGTAGATGCATGTGAAAACATGGTCATTTCCACCATTTTGCACCATCTTACGTCTCTCACGCTCTGTGTGTGCTTTATCTGCAATCATTTTCTCCTTTGTCTTTATTCCATTTCTGATAGTTGCCCTCCATGCAACACGTTCAGCGGCGACTTGCTCCCAGTGTGCATTATCAATGCTTGTATCAATCATGTCCCGCTTACACACATCTTTGTATCGTAGTAGAGGCCGACCCTGAGATCTCCTACCCATCTGTAATTCACCAAAAAAGATGTCCTTTGGTATTCTACCATCATCCATCCTCCTAACATGTCCTATCCATCTAAGTCTACGAAGACTGAGCATGGAATACACCGTCACACAACCTGATCTTTCCAATACTTCAGTATTTGTGATTTTGTCTTGCCACTTAATACCAAGTATTCTTCGCAGACACCGCATATGAAAGCTGTTTAAACCTCTCTCTCTCTCTCTCTCTCTCTCTCTCTCTCTCTCTCTCTCTCTCTCTCTCTCTATATATATATATATATATATATATATATATATATATATATATATATATATATATATGTGTGTGTGTGCGCGCGTGTGTGTGTGTGTGTGTGTGTGTGTGTGTGTGTGTGTGTGTGTCGACGTGCGACAATGGCAGAGTTTGTTCGATATGGATGAAAGGCATATCATCTACTGTGGGGACTTCAATGCCAGAGGCAGTCAATGGGGGAATTGCATCACCAATAGACAGGGAGAAGATCTGGAGGACGCCCTGGCATCTGCTGCCCTAATCTGTCTGAATGATGGGAAGGTCACTAGAATAGCCACTCGACCAGGTGACTCTGACAGCGTCATTGACTTGGCTCTGGTGTCGCCCACCATCGCACCAAGGTGCCGGTGGGGCACACTGGGATACCACGATAATGACCACTATCCTTGTGTCATCCTGATCAAGAAAGACGGGGCCATGAGTCAAAGAAACAAGACAAATGCCTTCCCGTACGACAACACTGGTCAAGACGCCATAAGCAGGATCAGAAGAAGAAAACTAACTTCCTCCCGCAGGAGACAAGAAAGATGGTTGCAGCCACCATGGTGGAATGGAGAGGTCGAGAAGGCATGGCTGGGAAAGAGGCAGGCTGTCAAAGACTGGCAAAAGGCCAGAAAGGCTAACATGCCACAGGTTGAGTTGGCGAACCTGAAGACTGAGGTCGATAGGACGACGACTTTATTCAAATCCTGCGCCAAACAGGCCAAGGCCGAGAAATGGGACGAGTTCTGCAGGAAGGTGTGCTCCGAGCGATCTCTTACGACATTCTGGCGCCTCCACAAGAGCATGAACGGTGCTGCACAACGTAGGGGTATTCCAGACTTTCAAGGCACAGACCTCGCATGGAAAAAGTCGGATGCGGATAAAGGTAAGGCCCTTCTTGCAAGCTACATAGAACAGACTGACCAGAAAGACGAGCCCGCCAGACAGAGGACCACAACGACACTCTCTCAGTTGTGCGAGGGGTCGGGACAGACAAAGAATGGACAATCACAGCTGAGATATTGCGTGCGGTGCTCAAGAAATCACCTAACACCGCCCCAGGCCCAGACGGCATCCGATATGATGACCTACGGGTGATATCAGATGATGACATGGAAGAACTGGCCAGAGAATTCAACACCAGTATCCAGAGGAGTCAGGTCAAAGAAGAATGGCCACACAGCTACTTGCTGCCGCTGCCAAAACCGAACAAAGACCATTCCAAGATAAGCGGCTACAGAATCATTACGATGCAGAATACTGTTGGCAAGCTACTGGAGAAAATTGTAGCACACAGACTTGCTTGGGACTTGGAACAGCTCGGCTACTTCCCTCCCACACTTGGAGGTTACAAACGCAACAAAGAGTCATGGCTGAATGCGGCGGTCTTTGCTCAAGATGTTTACGAAGGATTTCAGGTCAGAGAAGAGACATGTGCGGCCGCCATAGATTTAGAGGACGCATATAACAGAGTATCCTTCGAGCACTTGATGCAAACCCTCCTCAGACTGAAAGTGCACCCTCACCTTGTGCGATGGATAGCTGCAGTTCTGCTCCAAAGGAAGGTGGTGCTAAGATGCGGGAGTTGGTCTTCTGAGCCGATAACGATATGTCCAGGATTGCCGCAGGGTTCACCACTGTCACCAGTACTATTCAATGTGTATACGGTGCCGATCACTAAACAACAGTTGGACGGGAGGGGTAGGACTCTGTCATTCGTTGACGACATCCTCGTGCATCGACAGGGTCGAGATAGACAGGAGGTTGCCAATGATATGCAGGGCGAACTAGATCGAATTTCCTTATGGTGTGCTGATGCCGATGCCCTTGTCAATCCTGCAAAGGCAACGGTTACATGGTTCTCACTAAACAACCATATTGTGAAAACAGACCTGCCGGCAGTAAGAATGGATGGGAGCAGTTTGAGTAGAACCCAGTCAATGACATATCTTGGCGTGAGGCTTGATCGTAGCCTGTCCTTCAGAGATCATGTCGATTATGTCATAACGAAGGCTCGGAAAGGTTTGTCAGCAATGAGAGTCATGGCGACTGCCAATATCGAGCAAAGACTGCTATTACTTCTGTTCCAAGGACTTGTGCTTTCACGCATCGAGTATACCCTGGCCATCCTCACTGTCAGCCCTACACAGATGGGAAGACTTGAAAAGGTACAAAACGAAGCCATGCGCATCATTTTGGGCTGCACGAGAGACACCAGCTGTGTAGCAATGAGATACCTCCTTGACTTCCCGACAATGGAACGCAGGATCAAGCTCTGGAGAGCTCGTGCATACTTAAAAATAAGTGCAGATGAGCAGCACCCTCTGCATGACGCTATATTCAGAGAAAAGGGTGACAGGCTAAAGAGGGGCAAATCATGGATGGGTCGGGCGGAAGATGTCGTCAGACAGGTCTGCAGTCTTACTAGTATCAACCCCGGCAAGGAATGGGTGCCGGTGCCTCCAGCTTTTAAGTGCACTTTCTCCTGCATTATCACACTCGACAGACGGTGCAGAGAGCAGAACCCTGCCGCTGTCAATGCAGAGGTCAACGCGCTCATCTATGAACACTCAGATAGCCCCGAAGAGCTCATCTATACAGATGGATCTGTTGTAAAGCAGCAGAGAAGTGCGTGGGCATTTACAGTCCGTTCAGCGGGCCGAACCGTTCAAGAATCCAGTGGTGCCCACTCTATGACCACGAGCAGCATGACGATGGAGGTGATGGCAGTTACACAGGCTTTCATATGGCTGGAATCACAGCATTATACCAACGTGTGTGTACTAAGTGATTCAATGAGCATGATTCAGAAGGTCGAAGCTGGATCTGTACGTAGACAGTGGACTGAATCGCTGCGGAAGTCTGTTGTCCGTAAAGTCACCTTCATCTTCGTCCCGGGACATGCGGGAGTCGAGGGAAATGAACGAGCTGACAAACTGGCTGGCTCTGCACCCCCTGTAGATGGCCAGCCCATGGATCGTGCCGATGTTATTAACGTCCTTAAAGATATGGCGAGAACAGAGGACTTTGACGTCAGTGATTCCACATCGCTGTCCAGGATGAAAGACCTGGGAGTAAGAATCGGCACAGCCAGACGCGAGAGGTACATCGGGAAAACAAAGCGCATCGTCAACCAACACAGAACTGGCACTATTAGCCACCGGATGCTGATGCATATGCTGGGGGGGGGGGGGGGAGGATCTGAGCACCTATGGACATGTCCAGAGTGCAATGAAGATACCCCAACTGATAACTGATATATATATATATATATATATATATATATATATATATATATATATATATATATATATATATATATGTGTGTGTGTGTGTGTGTGTGTGTGTGTGTGTGTGTGTGTGTGATTTCACTAACCAGACGAGACCACACGGTCTGTTTTGTCTTAACATTCAAGCGTAGAAGAGGAAGGACAAACCAAGATAGTAGAGACAGACTAGTACAACAAGGACACGCCTAGGTTCAAGGTAAAGATAACAGTATCGTTACCCACGATGACGGCCGACACTGTCGGGGACCAGTGTTGTCTGAACGGATACGCCACTGCAATCAGCCTCTCCACAGAGATGACAGTCAGGGTCAGCACGCTGGCTGTTAGCGACATCACTGTAACAGGAAACACATCAGTGGTCAACTCTGACATCACTATACAATAAACACATCAGTGGTCAACTCTGACATCGCTATACAATAAACACATCAGTGGTCAACTCTGACATCGCAATAATATAAACACATCAGTGGTTAACTCCGACATCACTGTAATATAAATACATCAGTTGTCAACTCTGATATCGCTATAAAATAAACACATCAATGGTCAACTCCGACATCACTATAAAATAAACACATCAATGGTCAACTCTGACATCGCTATAATATAAGCACATTAGTTGTAACCTCTGACATCACCGCAATAGGGTTATCATCAGTCTTCCAACTCTGACGTCACCGACATAAGAACCAGGTCAGTGATCAACAATGATACTGCTGTAATAAGACACTATCAGCGATGACCTCTAATTTAAGTGTAGCAGGTATCATAGCAGTGGTCAAGCTTGAGCATTTTTTTCCCCGCATATCCTTTATAGGACATCGCTGTCAACACCAGCATTTTACCGCTGTTGTTGATTTCTTGGCAAGATTACGCTCAGTAGTTTCCCATTGCTTTCTGAGCGACCGGCTCACTTATCCTGTAAGTCACCAACGCGGCGAGAACCGCTACCAATTCTCGCGCGCTGCGTTATCCTACGTGAATAAACGGGATTACGGAGAAAGTCGTTTAACACCTAGGCCAGGGAGACCGGCTAAGCGTGAGAATGGGGGTCGGTAAATCACATGCATGAACAAGCACTGCCATTTCAACTACTGGGTAATCATATCAAACATGTGGTCACGTGGGTACATGTGAACCTCAGACCTAAAGATGATCACTTGGATCCCATGTATGATGATCCACACACGACGACAAGTGGACCACAAAGTGATACGGGGTAGAAAACCAAAGATAGCCATGTACCTACTGTGCCCTTAAGCTATTACCCTCTTTGGACAACAATAATCTTCAAATTAATATCCTATAAATGGATGACCGTGAAGCCCATAAGTGGGCACTCTCCCGCTGTTTATACTTCACCTCGACAACGCAAGCTACAAGAGGAACACGATGAGATGAGATGAGATGACTGACTGTCACGGGATTATTAATCTGAGCCAGGGCCGGACCCTAATATAACTTTTCTTCTGAGGTTGAGCGGAGTAGGGGTAGTGGGAGAATGGAATGGAAGAATGTACCTACTGCTTCGCCTCCCTACATGGAGTGTAACTGTGCCCACACGCATTTGCCCTGGTGATGTTCGACGGAGGATCGAATCTTCGTGAGAAAGTTGTCAGTCATTGTGTGTTTATCAGCCTCCTGTAGACAGCTGACTGCATGTGTGAACATGGCCTAGTGTAGTGTGCTGTCTGACGTAATTTGTGGAAAACCACCGCTGTTGTCACATAGGATTCGTCTCAGTTGTCATAAGTCCGAGCTGTTGCCTTTTGTCAAATATCGTTGTACCTCGTTACCTCTTTGTCAAACTCTTGTGTGGTGGCTGTCGTGTTGAGTCTTCATGTTCATGTCCATCTGACAGCGACCATGACTAACAGTTTGTCAGTTTCTGTGTCTAATGTTTGCTGTAATGACTTCACAACTTCCACATTGAACTACAATCAATCATTAACTGTTTGTCAGCCGCTGCGCTATGTTTGCTGTTGTATCTTTATCATCCTACCCATGAAACAAGACTCATCCCCATCAAAACAGCACTGTTGTGAATACACAAACTAACATACAAGAACATAACAAACTTACCTTGAGTGAAGGCGCTAAACTTGCACATGAAGGATCCAAACGACCAGTTGTCCGTGACCTTGTTGCCCAGGTGTACCCACATGCAGAAGGAGGCCACCATCAGGTCACTGACTGCCAGGTTGAGAATGAGCACGTTGGTCGTGGTCCGCATCTTTTTGTTGAGCGCGATAATCAACAGAACGATGGAGTTTCCGACAATGTCCGTCAGCATTGCCACGAGATAGAAGACAACTTTGAGGGCGATGTCCCAAGTTGGGTATTCCAAGGGTGCTACTGGGGCGTCCATCATCTTTAAGATGGTGGCGTTGATAACAGCTGCAGTGAACGGGGTGCCAGGTATACATGTGCCTGTTGCCATTCTGGTTAAAGGCCACTTCTGCTGACACGGGCGCGTCGGTGTGGTGGTTTGGAAATTTCTGATAAAAGATATGAGCGGGGTCGGATGTAGGTTAGATTTCTGCACTCGTCGCTTGCTAGATGTGGGAGAAAAAGACAGGCTGTCTAATCCTATCTAGCCTACAAAATGTGATGATTCTCACACTTCACATACCCACATCAGATTCCTGCTGTGGGAATTGTTTGTTATTGTTGTTTGCTTGTTTTATGACAGGCTAACTTTACCGCTGTGAGCTTCCCGTCATGTTATATCAATTAACGAATTAATATCTGTCTAACGAGACAAATGCCACGTGAGAAAGCGTGCAACAACTTTATGGCGCAGAAACACAAGGCTGCAGGTCTTTGCATGACGTTGCGGTCACCGCTAGACCAGATTGGCTGCGATTTACAAGGTAATTTTACGTTCAATAGTTCATTGCTTTATGAACGAGAAGTCAACTGAAATTCGGTGTCAATGTGGCACTGCACGGACGGAGGATTAACCCTCTTTGACAGTTGTCTATACAATTACAGTAATACGAGAGCCTTAGGTAAACACGGCCATGGGTGTTATTTAGTCAGTCGCGGTTCCAACGTCACGGCAAAGTTCCACCCAATTATGCTCCATTCCTGTGCCAGTGAATATGGGTGCAAGTGAATATGTCATGAGTGTCTACTGAGGAAGCCAAGCGCCTGGTTAGTTTATCCCGAGAATGCGAACACTGGATCTGTGAAGAGATGATCAATCAATGCAGTGTAGCAAACATCATGGATACAGCTGTAACTGTGAGTACAAGACACGTCTGTATGGTGATGGAGGCTATGTACGAGGGGGCGTCACATGAAAACCTTAAAAATGTGACAGCAATTACAATACCCATGCCATTGTCTTGTAACCTGTCAATATTGTTGTTAAGTATGTCAAGAGTGTTAAGCAAGCGACATCATGGTGCATACGAATACGGTGACGTCATAAGGACAGATTAAAGATGGCCGCCCCACCTTTTACATACACCAAAGAGGAGCAACGTTCTGTTATAAATTTTTTGATAGGTAAAGGGTGAAACCTACAGAGATTTATCGACAAATGACAAATTATTCACGACAGAGTCAGGCACACCGACTAGTGGCCAAGATAGTATTTTTTGTACTGGAATCCAAACACTTTATCGGTGCTGGAGGACTTGCATTGAACGCAGTTGGTTCTAGATAACATAATGATACATTTGATTTTTAGCTTTTCAGAATATACTTACAAAAAAGTAATAATAATAATAATAATAATAATAATAATAATAATAATAATAATAATAATAATAATAATAATAAAGGTTTTCATGTGAATCCCCCTCATATTTAGTAAACTCTTCTTCAAGTGCTTTGTCAAGACCAGGCACTAGCCATCATGCCACTTCAATTTCAACTGATATTTTATTGAAATTAGTGTTGTTTATGTTATTATTTCTGTGACGAAGAGATTACGAATACAATTCGTAATCCAACATATCGCGTTCGGAACACATCTACGGGAGATTTGGAAGCAGATCGCATTGAGTTGATTACACATGTATGAGTGACGGTCGTTCAGAAAGCAATGGCAAACTACTGAACATAAACTTGCCAATAAATCACAAACACCCAACAAATGCTGGGGTGACTGCGACGTCCTGTAAAGGAAATGCAACTAACTTTTACACTTATTATTATTACTGATTAAAAGAAAATTATTATTATCATCCCCAACTATTTAGGCTGTTCACATATATATTTTCCTTGAACGTTTGAGTACATCACAATTTGATGATAAATAAATTGTCAATTATTGATTGCACTCATTGAAGTCGAGGACAAATGTAGAGATCAGAGGAAGCAATAAAGATAATGTAAAATGTTAAGTTATAGGTATACTAAGATTCGAACCTGCCGCCTGATCTCTTCGCCGAATCATCATCAAGTGCCCTGCCAGCTGGCGTAGACATTCATGGCTCTCCACAGATCTCGGTCTTTGGTTTTCTGGATCAACTCTGCTGCTGATATTCCTCCGTG
Source organism: Cepaea hortensis (assembly GCA_963921405.1). Lineage (NCBI taxonomy): Eukaryota > Metazoa > Mollusca > Gastropoda > Stylommatophora > Helicidae > Cepaea > Cepaea hortensis. The sequence goes on from OY992876.1 coordinate 80,592,983, forward strand.
CCACAGTCTCAATCCATCCAGCATCATTTCTCTTGTTCTGCCTCTGCCTCTCTTCTCCTCGATCTTTCCAGTTGTCACGATGTTCTCCATTGCCTCTCTTCTCATTACATGACCAAAGAAAACTGTTTGTCTCTTTCTTATTGTTGTATATAATGTTCTAGTTTCATTAGCCTTTTTCAGGCAATCATTGTTAATTACTCTGGAAGTCCAAGGAATTCGCAACATTCGTCTCAGGAACCACATCTCTGTTGCTTCTAATTTCTTCTTAATTTGTTCATTTACATGCCAAGATTCACTGCAATACTGCAAAACTGGTTCTGCATAGCATTTCAGCATTCTCTTTCTTACATTCAGTGATAGTGACTTATTTCATAAGATACTCTTCATTTTCTGAAATGAGGCTTTTGCTTGCCATATTCTGCTTTTAATCTCTGTTGTTCATCTTCTATCTGATGTTATAAATGCCCCCCCCCCTTTTTTTTAGCATATCCTTTTTACAGGACTTAGCTGTCAACACCAGCATCTTTCAGCTGTATGTTGATCTCTTGGCAAGATTACGCTCAGTAGTTTGCCATTGCTTTCTGAGCGGCCGGCTCAGTATCCCGCAAGTCACGAGCGGGGGTCGAACCGCCTCAGCTCTCGCTCCGCTACGAGACTCTGCGTGATAAACGGAATTACAGAGAGAAAGTGTTATAAATGCCCCTAGGTATCTAAAATTATCCACTTGGTTAAGAATTTTTCCTTCTATTTCTATGTCACTTTTTGGTGTCACCATTTTCTTTGATATCACCATTGTTACTGTTTTCTTGATATTCAAGGAGAGTCCTTTCCTTCCACTCTCTGTTACTACAGTTTCCAACAATTGCTCTAGGTCTGTTGATTTATCCGCCACCAATACTGTGCCATCTGCATTGCGTATATTATTTATATTATAACCTCCAACTAGTATTCCTGGCATCTCTTTGATCTCTCTCATTATTACTTCGCTATATAGGGAGAAGAGATCTGATGACAAGACACACCCCTGTCGTACTCCTAGTTTTATCTGTTCGTAACTACTCTCTTTATTTCCCATTTTAATTGCTGCTACTTGGTTCCAGTAAATATTCTTTATTATTCTTAAATCTTTCCCATCAATGTTGATATCTTCCAACATTTTAATCAGTTCATCATGTTTTACTTTATCAAATACCTTAGTATAATCTATGAAGCACAAATGTCTTTCTGTTTATTTATTGACCTTTCTATTAGTGTCCGCAATGTATATATTGTATTGTTTGTGCCCTTTCCCTCCACAAATCCATACGATTCTTCACTAACTTCCATTTTTATGTTCTTTCTGATTCTTCTCATTATGATTAAGAGGAGAAGCTTAGTGATATGGTTTATGAGGTTAATTGTACGAAAATTTTCACATTCATTTGCTCCTGGTATAGCTATAAATACAGATTTCAGCATATCACTGGGCAAATATCCACTGCTGTAAATATCATTCAACATTTTGGTTAATATATCTACTCCAAATTCTTCCAATACTTCTAATTCTTCTATTGTGATTTCATCTCACCCAGCTGTTTTTTCCTTTCTTCATATGTTTCATATCGTCAGCTAATTCTTTTAGAATAGGTGGACCTCCTAAGTTACTTTCTTCTGTTAATTCTTCCCTTTCTCCTTCATATAATTCTCTTATATACTCATTCCATCTCTTCATTACAGCACCTTCTTCCAATAATATCTTTCCTGTTTTTGATTTCAAACACCCTGTATTTATTCTTTCCGGAAGCTATTTATTCCGGAAGCTTCCGGTACAATGGCGACAACATGACGCGTACTTTTCGGGGGGACGCTATTTAGTGTTTTCTTTTGATTTCGTGTGATTTCCTATGGATTCCTGTGAATAGTGTTTTCCTGTGGATTATGTGATATTATTTTGTGTTCTTTTCTTGGAAGTTTTCAAAAGAAGCCACGGAAGGCAGGTGGTGGATGAAATTTTGAGGGCAGCCGACATATATTTGTTGGTCATGGTCTCGAGTTCACGACGGCAGGCAGAGGAGCTCTTCTTGAGTCAATGGCTGCTGTCTCCGACCAGTACGGTCACTGCCATAGAGGAAAGCATCGGCAAACTACCTCTTTAAAAGTGCCTAGTACATCATGATTCGCTTAAAGACTGATCATCGCAAGACAAGGACATATATAACAGTAAGGGAGTTAGCTTAGTAGTGGAGAGTTAATGAATGCTGCGCATTCATTAACTAGTGGGAAATCATAGTTGGTGAACGTGTGTGCACGAATGGGTCAAGGTATCCAGGGGTTGCGCACACGTCACTTGGGACTTGGGATTCAACTAGGTAAACAGAAAACATGTCTGTAAATAACATCGCCAGTTTGAAGATGTATTATTTCAACCAATAAACGCATGTTTATATGATAGACGAGACTTGTCCACTATATCGACACGAGCCATCTTCTATACACAGCCTTATCATATCACCTGTACTGTTATACAGGCTGTTTTGGTGCCGTCGACCTCAAGATCTCCAACATGGATCGTCGCGGAGATTGTTGACTCAAGCGAAGATTTGTTTTGTCTGCGTCTGGAGACGGATGTTGTAGGTTTTCTCGAGTAGATTATGAGAGACGCAGCAACTGAAAGCCCGCCCAGGGGTAGTTGTTGTGATTTCCCGGTGTTTGCTAAGGGGATCTTAGTCAAGGTCAGGAGGTTTGCTAATCTTGTTTTATAGAGAGACCGATATTTTTTGATATACCTGACTCACCAATATACAGTGCCTTGATCGCTGACATACGTTGCTTTTTGTTGAAGTCAAGAATTGCTGTTTTACATCGAAATTTTTAAATGATGTCGTCACCGCTAGATGCATCTTACAACTTGTAAATTAACCTTGTACCTCGGGAAATAAATTATGTCTACAGCCGAACGATCAGCTCCAATTGGAACAGCGAAATCTCGAGAATGATAAAATTTATGAGCGTGATCTCAGCTCACTGGACTGTTCGAGGTTGAATCAAGGTCGATTTTCACTTTCTGGACCATTGAATTTCTCGAATCAAGGTCAACAGTCACTTCAGCTAAGTGAATCGAATATGTTCAACTTGTCTCAAATCAAATTTGTTTCAATTGATTTGAACTGACCGTTCCACTGCCATTGTCGATCGGAACCTCTTTCATCAAGATTGTCGATTGGAATCCTCTTTCATCAAGATTGTCGATTGGAATCCTCTTTTATCAAGATTGTCGATTGGAATCCTCTTTCATCAAGATTGTCGATTGGAATCCTCTTTCATCAAGATTGTCGATTGGAACCTTTTTCATCAAGTTGGTCGATTGGAACCTTTTTCATCAAGATTGTCGATTGGAACCTTTTTCATCAAGTTTGTCGATTGGAACCTTTTTCATCAAGATTGTCGATTGGAACCTTTTTCATCAAGTTTGTCGATTGGAACCTTTTTCATCAAGATTGTCGATTGGAACCTTTTTCATCAAGATTGTCGATTGGAACCTTTTTCATCAAGTTTGGGTAATGGATAATTTTAGGTTAATTAACAACATACTCAATTGAACAGAATATTTCTTGCTGCTTACTTTAAAATAATATTGTCTTAAAATATTAGTATATTATATTGGTTAGTACTTTCCATTACAGATAATGGAAGCCCAAGATTTTTCTCAGGTACTTAGTGGAGTTGGTGGGGCAATATCATAGACTTTGCAAGGTTTCAAACGGAAATTAGTTTATTAATTAGAAAAATTGATTGATGTAATTTATAAATATTGCAGCATTGTAAAGAATGAGGCTTCGTTAACTCAGGTACTAAGAAGCATATAGAAGAAGATATTGTTTTTAGGCTGAGATAGCATAAAAATGCACCTGAGCAGAGACTTAGGACGCGTGACTGCATGGTTAGGAGAGTTAAAGGTGGCAGTCAGCGAGGTAGAATGTTTCGTACACTGGTTACAGAGTAAAACAACTAATGTAAGAAATAATGAGATAAAAAGGAACAACAAGAATAGCCGAGGACAGCCACTAGTTAATGAAAATAGAGGGCAGTATAGAAGCATTTACGTTAATCCAAATATGACTAGGGTTAAGAGCTGGTATAATGATCAAGGATACAGAAATGGGCATGAGAGAGACTGTTGTAGGAGTTGGCCATCCTATACTGTAAGCGCTAGAAAAAGACGTGACGAATGGTTTGAAAAAAGACAAAGACAATATCTAAACTCAGGTGTAAGAGACAGAGTTGAACCTGTAAATAAAATACAAACTAATCCTAAAATGGTTGCGAATGTGACTAGTGGACAGGAAAAGAAGACGACGGTATTAGTGAAAAAAATAAACCGAGAGACACAGACGCAGGCAGGTAATACGATAGAAAATAGTACGCAGACTCAGGTAGATATTGTAGAGAAAAATACCCAAGTGCAACCGACTAAGAAAATAGTAAGGGGAACGCAGACTATTAAGACGCTAGAAGTTGCAGCACCACCTCAAGCGAAAATTGATAAGGTTGCGCCAGTCAAAGTTAAAGAGGATGTTCCGGCAGAACGTAAGCCGCCGTTAAAACCAAGAAACACCAGGATGAAAATTAGAAAAACTGCTGGGACTAGGACTGCTGCGACCAGTCTATTAGTAAATGTAGGAGATGACACGACAGAGGCATCAGACTTGTCAGAATGGGACGTTAAATGTATTCCCGACCGGAGGGGTGGTCCTAGAAGTAAGAAAATTGGCACAGGTGATAGTTCCAACTATAAGGATGTTGCTTCCTCCTCTACAGCATATAGTAAACAAGCTGGGAGAACAACTATAGTTAGTGATTACTCAGAAGACGAAATAGCATGGTATAACCTATATAGGACCTGTTTTGAAAATAGTGCACAGACAGATACAGTAATGACGAGAACAGCAAGTAAACTTAGTAGAAAGAAGAATAGTAATAGAATTTATGACCATGAGACCTGAATACTTCAGGGACAGTTCGACATTTAGTGATATGGAAAATGAGTGGTATGAAGAGAAACACACGCCAGTAATAGGAGACAATGAACTGTTTGACTTAGACACATTATATGGATAGTAGAGTTAAGTTTGAGCATAGTGAAGAAGAGAATTAGTTTAACTTGAGAGATGGGTGTTTTCCATTTTGATGGTGTTGCAGTAGGTAATATATGAACTTAGATGGTACGGTAGAAGGTGGAGGAAAATCACAATAGGTGATATATAACCGGCAGGTAGTTGGTAGTTGAGTATTAGAAGAACGAGAGTAGAGTCATGTAAACAAGGCGAGGAGTAATAGATTGGTTGGTGCAGATATATAACTAGAGATTGATCTGAAGAGATGTAGATTCTTGGCCGAGTGGTGAAATATTAAGCGTGGTTACGCGATGCTGAGAGTTACGTGGAAAGAAAAGATGGTGTTCATGAATACATAAGTGTATTGTCTTGCTTGTAGTAAGGAGAGAGTAGGTGATATGTGATGGATTTAGAACAAAATCGGGAAAGTTCGTATAGAGAGACGCATTGTCTGAGATAGATGAAGTGACTTAGAGAGTTTGAAAGAATGGTCGTGTTGTGTATTAGGTTGAGACGTCTGACATTTGAATTAACGTTTCGATCGTTGTTGTGGGGAAAAAGCAGATACAGTAGTGGGGGGCAGAGGTAAGATGAGACGAGCGTGCCTGATACGGAGGAAGGAAGAATATGAGAGAATACGAGGAAGTATGTAGCATTGCCTCAGTGGACTAAGTGTGTCGATGGTGATGGGTGGTGAGTAAAAGAGATATTTTGCTAGATTGTCTGTTGAAAGGATCCGAGGGATGACATAAATGTGGCTGCCAGAGATATATAGGTGTGGTATTGACTGTTGAGTAAGGTAATGTAAGGTGATGAACATTATGTGTATGTGTATAAATAGCCAGATAAGGGTGAGATTGTTAAAAGGAGATGGTGAGAATATAGGTAAGTGATGCCAGTTGATGTGTGCAATGAGTAAGGAAACATGTTAGACAGGAATGAATGGTTACTCACGAGATTAGATTGCGTGGCGGTTGTTTTGGTGTTTCGTTGGTCGTTGTAGGAGGCAGATCTAGTGTTGTTCGGGGAAATTGTGTTGGAATAGGATTACATGATGCAGAGAAGTGCGAAGAGGTGATTAGTATGTCTCGTTGGACCGAGGATAGTTGTGAAGAGCTGTCTGTCTGTAAAGGAGGTAGAGATCATCGTTAGTTATACGCGCGCGCTTGCTGTTTCTGAAAGGATAACGATAAGTGTGAGGAAGTGTTGTGATAAGATGTTGGAAATTGTGATGCGTCGGGTGCACGGGTAACTTAAAAGTAGAATTAGTTGTTGGTACAGTAGTTAGATGTATTGGTGAGAGGTCTATAGTAAATAGACAAAGTTTTGTTGGACGTAGGAGGGTGGAGATACCGTAGTTAACGGTAATAATGATTAAGTAGTTGTAGTAATACTTTCCAAGGGAAACAATTAGTGTGTCGAGGTACGGTTTCCTTTAGTAGAGAAATGAGTTGTAGTATGCTGGGATAGCCGCCACAATAGTAGTAAGTGAAGTGATTTGAGCTGCAGTTTACAGCGGTTGGTTAGGCTGATATTCCAGATATTGTGATGTGTTAGGAGTTAGTCTGGTAAAAGATAGAATATTGTGAGGGGAGAGAATTAATGATTGACGGTCATTTATTAATTAGTGACTTTTGTTGAGAGAACAGATATTGTTCTAAGTTAAGAATTGGTCTGTAGGTAACAGATATATATATATATATATATATATATATATATATATATATATATATATATATAGAGAGAGAGAGAGAGAGAGAGAGAGAGAGAGAGAGAGAAAGAGAGAGATATATATTTTGAGGTTAATGCTTAGCATTGAGTTGTTTTGTTTTATCTGTTATAAGAATAACGGAATAGGCATGACTTGTAGGAATAGATATGTTAGTATAAGAGACCAATGTTGATTGAAAATGTATAGTATGTTATATTATTTTTGCTTGATTTGGTCCTGTAAAATGATTGTTACTATTTGATTTTAGAATAGGATTATTGTGTTTTTAGCCTTTTGCGTACAAACTACTGGTCCGTAAAAGAGACCAGTAGTATTAGGTAACAATAGATTAGGATATGTATGTTGTATTATTTTAAAATATGTTTTTCTTTGAATGAGTTAATACCTTTAATTGATATGAAGGGAAACATAAATGATGTATAAAATTTGGGGGGGGGGGGGGAGGTATGATATCCTGTTGTGATTTTATTTCGCTTCACTCATAATTTACGTGAATTGTCTTGTATGTTTATATATATGTTAGAAATTAATTAAGTTATGTTTAATTTACATGGTTTTGTCTAGAATAAAGACAATACATGGGGCTTTATTTAGGACCCTTCGTTCAGAAAATGGTTAATAAACTACTGTGGACTAGAAGAGAGACACATTCTCTTTGTGAATAACAAGTTTATGAGTATATTCTACTAGCAAGATTGCTGTGATAATCAGCGTTGGGAGGTTAAGTTGTGGAAACATAGGCCATACTTAAGTGACGGGGTTACTACACAAGTAAAATGGTTATGGGGAATTTAAGTGAGCATTAATTGAAGATATATGGATTGGACGCCATATTGGGGAAGAAAAGATTAATGAATATAGCAGTGGGGTAAATGAGGGGAAAGTTTTGAACATAGTTTCCATGGGGTCAGAAGAGCCGTGGTGTACTTTCATAAGAGACACGAGATTGCTGGCTTATAGAAGAAGAAGTGGGTAACGTGCTACGCAAGGCAATTAGCAAAACATGAATTGAATCCATGTTTGACTCCGAAGAATGATTAGATACGGTGGATAGCAGTACAATAGTAAAGGGTTGTAAGGGTGTCAATGAGAAATGAACATTGTGGAGACATAATGACATGGGGTTTTTGAGGGTCCGTGATATATGGACTGTAATAGAATAACGTTGGTTGCAAACAGTCACAGACATGAGTTCAGGGGTGGTATATTGTTGCTGTTGATAACGGAATAAGTAGAGGTTTTAGTAGAGATGCCCATAATAAATGGACATTAAGGGGTCGCTGAAATTTTCGGCGAAATTAAGAGAGAATTCTGAGTGAGGTATGAGAGAAGATTAGTTATGTGTATAAAGTTGGAAGAGGTCTAGAGGGATGATGGACCTTGTAAATCGTGTACTGTCTATAATATATAGACATTTGGGAGTGAATAATATTTTTGATGGTTGGTACTTGATGCTGTAGATAGCAGCGTAAACTGTTACCATAATAAGTGGTACTGTAGAAGATATAATTGTTTTAGACTTTATTACATAAAGTCTCAAATGACATAGGGGGGTAAAGGTGAGTGTGGTTTAGGTGAGTGTGGTTTTATTTTAGAAAGAGTTCTACTTCTTTGAATCTCCGGTGCGCACCGATTCTTTGTCTTTCTATCATGTGCGAGTGTTCTCAGGTTGATTGAAAGTAGAGAATTAGTAATGTTGGTGATGACAATAGGGAGTTGGTATCAAAAGAGTACGGCGTTTTGAATTTTTGAGATCGTGATAAGAGGGTTAAAGCGGATTGCTTATGAAGAGAAGAAGAGGAAGTATTTCAAAACGGTACCCATATGTGTTATGATTATTATATATATATGTGTGTTAAATATTATTGAGGTACCTATAGATATATATAGATACCTATACAAGAGTTATTTTGGTGATAGGATATATGTAACTAATATATGTTATGAAGGGTCAGAAACGAAGAAGAGGTTCATACTGGGTTGCTATGAGGGAGAGTCACAAATAGAAATATTGAAATATATGTTGAGGGATTGTTGGGCAGATGTGGTATAGAACAAGAAATATTTCAGTAGAGTTAAGTGGTTAAGGGTTGGGGTTGAGACTTTTTCAGAGAAAATGTCTCCTTGAAGAAGAGGAAGTATATAACAGTAAGGGAGTTAGATTAGTAGTGGAGAGTTAATGAATGCTGCGCATTCATTAACTAGTGGGAAATCATAGTTGGTGAACGTGTGTGCACGAATGGGTCGAGGTATCCAGGGGTTGCACACACGTCACTTGGGACTTGGGATTCAACTAGGTAAACAGAAAACATGTCTGTAAATAACATCGCCAGTTTGAAGATGTATTATTTCAACCAATAAACGCATGTTTATATGATAGACGAGACTTGTCCACTATATCGACACGAGCCATCTTCTATACACAGCCTTATCATATCACCTGTACTGTTATACAGAGACGTTAAAATTAGCAACATGGAACGCTAGGACGTTAAACGACGACGAAAAATTAGAGAACATAAAACAAGAAATTGGAAGGGAAAAAATTAATATATTAGGTATGTGCGAAACGAGATGGACAGGAGCAGGCATCAAGATAGATGAAGATTTCAAGATTATTTATTCTGGAGGTGAATATCGTCATAGGGGAGTGGCAATTATTTTGGACCGGAAAACATCAAAATCTGTTCAAGGATATTGGGCAGTGTCGGACAGAGTTCTACTAGTTAAATTAAGTGGCAGACCTTTTAGCATAAATATTATTCAAGTATATGCCCCACCAGGAGAATCCAGTGAAGATAGTGTAGAAGAATTTTATAATGACATAGAGTCTGCCTTAAAGAAATGTAAAAATTCAGAAATAAACATCATAATACGGGACTTCAATGCAAAAGTAGGAAATCAAGGGGATAGATACACAGTAGGCAACTATGGTTTAGGAGAGAGAAATGAAAGAAAAGAAAAGAGGATACAGACTCGGAGAGTGGGCAAAAAGAACAGGAAATGATTGTAGGAAACACCTGGTTTAAGCAACACCCTAGAAGATTAAAGACATGGAGGAGTCCTGATAGCAGGATTAGAAACCAGATTGACTACATTCTCATTAGAAGAAGATTTAGTATTGCTCTAACAGTAGCAAAAACAGTTCCCGGTGCTGATTGTTATAGTGACCACAGATTACTCACAAGAACATTGAGGATAAAGTTGAAGAAAGTCAAGTATATAACAGGAAACACTAAATATGATTTATGTACATTGAGTAATGACAAGGAAATACAAAACAAATTCAACATAGAAGTACAGAACAGATTTGAAATATTGTCTGATCTAGAGATATTATTCGAGGATGTGGATGATCAATGGGAAACGTTCAAGAATTCAATCATTGTGGCTGCAGAAACAACTATTCCAAAATTAAAGAAGGTGGGTCGTAAGAAATGGATGACTGAGGAAATTTTACACCTCATGGAAACAAGAAGACTCAACAAAAATAATTCTGTCAAATATGAAGAAATCCACAGACAAGTCAGAATATTATGTAAGGAGGCAAAAGAAGCATGGCTTGAGGAAAAGTGCTCAGAAATTGAAAACCAACACAACAGTCAAAATACCAAATTAGTGCACAAAAGAATTCAGGAACTTACTAATAAAAGAACAAGTACATCAACAGGGTGTCTAAAAACTAAAGATGGCAAAATCATAATAGAAAAAGACCAGATTCTACATGTATGGACAGATTATGTGAAACACCTTTATGATGATAACAGAGACGAACAGTATGATATTAGATTTAATAATGAAGGACCGCCAATTTTGGAGATGGAGGTTCGAAATGTTCTTAAGCATATGAAAGCTGGCAAGGCCCCCGATGCAGATAACATCACAACAGAAATGATTAAAGCTTTAGAAGAATTTGGACTAGAGCAAGTCACCAGACTGCTGAACACATTATATGATACTGGAGATATACCTCCTGAATTATGTAACTCTGTATTTATTGCAATCCCAAAGAAATCAGGAACCTTGGAATGTGATCAACATAGAACAATTAGTATAATGAGTCACACCACAAAGATTTTGCTAAGAATTATCATGCAAAGAGTGAGGAAGAAGATACAACCTGAAATAGGGGAAGAACAATGTGGGTTTGTAGAAGGAAAGGGTACAGTAAATGCTGTGTATATGCTGCGAAAAGTTATTGAACGTGCTATAGAAGTAAACAAGGATATACATCTTTGCTTTATTGACTATACAAAGGCTTTTGGTAGAGTTAGACATGTCAACATGGTGGATATGCTTGCAGATCTACAAATTGATGGGAAAGACATTAGACTTATACAAAACATATATTGGAAACAACAAGCTGCAATAAGGATTGATAATGAAGTGGGACAGTATCAGCCAATTAAGAGAGGTGTTAGGCAGGGATGTGTGATGTCTCCAGATCTTTTTTCTCTATAGGCCTACAGTGAAAATATTTTCAGAAATGTTGAGGATATAAATGGAATCAGCATTGGAGGACGAAAAAATCAATAACATTAGATATGCAGATGATACAGTATTAATTGCAAACAATGCGCAGGACCTGCAACAATTAATAGATGCGATTGTTGTACACAGTGAGCAACTGGGGTTAGAATTAAATTGTAAAAAGACTCACGTTATGGTCGTCACTAGGAAGAAAGAAGTGCCACAATGTAATGTACAAGTAAATGGAAATATTCTTCAACAAGTGAATCGGTACAATTATCTTGGAACAGTCATAACATCTGATGGGAGATGCCTTGAAGAGATTAGAACAAGAATCGCCATGGCGAAGGTAGCCTTTAGCAAGATGAAAAACATTCTGACCAATAAAAAGATGTCAATTGAAACGAGAAAAAGAGTGTTGAGGGGATACATAGAGCCTGTTCTTTTGTATGGATGTGAAACTTGGACAATGAGCAGTCAAGCTGAAAAACATCTGATGGCTGCAGAAATGTTGTTTCTGAGAAAAATGCAAAGAATACCATGGACAGACAGAAAAACCAATGACCAAGTACTACAGGAGACAAATGAACATCGTAAACTGATTAGAGAAATTAGACGTAGACAGTCAAAATATTTTGGACATGTTATGAGAAGAAATGGATTGGAGAACTTGGTGACAACTGGCAAGATCGAAGGGAACAGACCAAGAGGAAGACCGAGAGGAAAATACCTGGATGGCTTGGACACATGGCATGGACGAGACAGGAACACTGAGCTGATCCACGACACTGGTGATCGAGTGAAATGGCGAGTCATGACCGCCCACGCTTTCCGGCATGGCACATGATTTATTGATTGATTGTATTTATTCTTATTTTACTTCCCGTGAGCTCACTGATTTGTTTGTGCATATTTTTTGTATCTTTAATAGCATTTAATTCAATTTTTTTGCATTGTTCGTTTAACCAACTTTCTTTTGCCTTCCAACATTTATCTGTTATTTCTTTATTTATCTTAGCGTATTCTTGTTTGTCATGTTTACTCTGATATGTTTTGTCCATCAGCATTAAGATTTCTTCATTTATCAATTTTTTCTTAGCTACTTGGCTTCTCTCCGGTAACATTTCTCTGCTAGTTTGATGAATTGAGTCCCTTAACATTTTTAATTGTTCATTTATACTCTGTATTTTAGCTATTGCATTGTACCTATTTTTCACAGTCACTCTGTTATGTTCTTGAATTTCTTTATCTACTTTCAGAACCTCTTTATTAAGTCTCATGTTCCTAACCATGTGTTCCCTCTCTTTAATATTACTTTTATTTGTTCACAAAGTGGTACATGATCACTATTACAGTCAGCACCAGGCATTGTCTTTATATTAATTAAAGCATTTCTAGATCTTTTATTAATTAGTATGTAGTCAGTTTGGTTGCGTATTTTCTTATCAGGGCTTTTCCATGTGTAAAGTCGTCGTTTATGGCATTATGTGTTTCCAATTATCATATCATTGATATTTGCTCATTCTGTTAGCTTTTCCCCTCTTTCATTTCTTGTACCTAAACCATAATTCCCCACTACGTCCTCCATTTTCTCCTTTCCTACTTTTGCATTAAAATCTCTAAGTATTATTTTTATTTCTTGTGATCCAATTTGAGCCATCGCCATTTCTATTCGTCGTAAAAGTACTGTATTTCTTATCACTACTGCTTGTTGTTGGTGCATATACTTGTATAATATTTATATCTATTGGTTTGACTTTGATTTTTACCATATTAACTCTATCTGAAATACACCAGTATCCATTAAGTGACTTGGCTGTTGTTTCGTCAAGTATTATTCCTACACCTTTTTTCATGTGTATTCCTTCCAGAATAAATTATTGTGTGGTTGTCAGCTATAATTTTGCCCGATCCCTTCCATCTCATCTGACTAACGCCTAGTATATTCATTTTCATGCTATCCATCTCTCTTAGAACATTGTTCAACCTTCCTAGCTCATTTAATGTCCTAACATTCCATGTTCCTACTCCAAATTTATTTATTTTATTTATGATTTTGCCACCAGTAGCTGGATGATGGTCTGGTGTCACCGTGTCACCTGTGGCTCATGACTGTTCCTACCGGACGAGGATGTCATAAGACAGCCATTAACGTCGTTTACTAACTTTGATATATGTTATGCCCTGAAGTCTTGGCAAGATAATGTGGTGGTTTCCCCTTGCCTTCCAAATCAACATGGTGGTCTTTTACCTGTGCCTTTGACAGCCATTTCCGACTTCGCCGAAGGAATAAGTATATTAGACACGGCCAACTAGACACCATTAGACAATTGTCATCTTTGTACAGGTCTGTTGTCGGTGATGATACCGATAAACGGAAGTAACGTCTGTCAAGGTATTTTCAAAACACATAAAGTATGATTACGTCAAGTACTAATGTGCCAACAAAAGCCTTTATCGAAGACTATAAAATAGAAATAAAACTATAAAAAAGACAACAACATTACAAACATACCTCAGAGCCAAAGAATTACATCTGAAACACCGAATCACAACAATACAGCTAATCCAAGTACGATAAATTAGCAGGGAGCGCAACGTGAAGTGATGAACACGGAGCAAGTTGTCTCCCCCTGCAGGAAATCCCATCTGGGAGTTCCGGTGTTTGCGCTGTGCGTGGTCGCCAATTTTAGATTATTTACACAGACACAAATATGATAGCTATTGATTGGCATTCACAGAACACAAGGAGAATAAACAGGCATCAGCTTGCACTAGCAACAACGAGGTTGACAATTTTCACAGGGAAAGACAAAGATCACGAAAATAACAGATTCAGTGCCAAACAAAAAGTGGGTTTGGATTTTAAACAAATAGATGACGGAAAATGGAAGTAGGGGTGTGCCACAGTTAGGACGTAAATGTTGTTAACATGGTAGCAGACATGTTGTATTATAAAACAATGACAACATTTCGTTGATATATATAAGCCCATGACAAAAACGGAAAGTCGCTTAAGACGACTAATCATCCCATGGCACTTGATCAGTTAAGCAAATGATAACACGATCTCCCCTGGGAAGACCTCACTTCTCCCTTGGGGAGATCTCACCTCAAGAGACGCAACCATACCGCCATGTAGGCAGATAACACATCTCCCCTGGGGAGACTTAACCCCAAGAGACGGAACCATACAGCCATTTAGGCAGATACAGATTGGGGGTGCCGAGGGGATACCTCACTTTAAGAGACGGATCCATACAGCTATTTAGGTAGATAAAGATTGTTTGGGGGGGGGGAGAGGAGGAGACCTCACATCTAGAGACGTAACCATACAGCAATGTAGGCAGATAACACATCTCCCCTGGGGAGCCTTCACCTCATGAGACGGATCCATACAGCTATTTAGGTAGATAAAGATTTAGGGTGGGGGGGGGGAGGGAGACCTCACCTCAAGAGACGCAAGCATACAGCCCTTTATGTAGATAAATATGTAGGGTGGGGAGGGAAGACCGCACCTCAAGAGACGCAACCATAAATAAATTTAGTTATATAAAGATTTTAGGTGGGGAGGGGAGACATCACCTCAAGAGACGGAATCATACAGCCATTTAGTTAAATAAAGACTGGTTGAGGGGGGGGGGGGGTGGGTGGGTGAGAAGGTATACAGATAGCAGAAAAAGAATACAAAAGCAAGATGAACTATTTATATCATTAGGAAATTTGTCGAAATCAAAAGAAATTAACCTCAGCACAAAGCTTGGATATGCCTGAGTCTATACTGCTGTGTGTGTGTGTGTGTGTGTGTGTGTGTGTGGGGGGGGGGGTGGTGGTGGTGGTGTGTGTTAGAAACGCCAAGCAAGATCTAAACGATTACTATTCAACTTTTTTTCCCCATATCCTTTACAGGACATCGCTGTCAACACCAGCATCTTTCAGCTGTATGTTGATTTCTTGGCAAGATTACGCTAAGTAGTTTGCCATTCTTTCTGAGCGATGCGATTTGAACCACTGCTTATCCTCACCGTCATCACGTTACCTACGAGAGTATACGAGATTACGGAGAGAAGTCGCTAACCTCTAAGCTACGAAGCCGGCACTAATCAACTACGCACATTAATTGATTGGTGCCTGCGAATAGAATAAGAACTAACATGAATATGACAAAATCACCAATCTGTGACCTTTGAAGCGAGGATAGCTATTCCGAGGATAGCTGAGGGTAGGAGCGATTGGAGTGAGTTGGTTGAGGGCGTATAGCCCAATGGGCGATAACGGGTGAAAGGAGAAGAAAGAAGAAGAAAGAAGAGAACGCCTGCTGCAGAAACATGAAAGTGTAGACTCACAACTCTGACAAGTGACACAGTAACAGAGCTTGTATGTTGTAGCAAAGCCATACAGACTTCCAGTGTCGTGTTATCTGTAGCTGGATGTATCCCCCGCCTGAAGCTGTAACTGTGGTGTTTGGAAGCTGTAACTGTGGTGTTTAGAAGCTGTATCTATGGCGTTTCAATGATTTCAACCGTAACCATTTTCTTACATTGAAATATCAACTATACGCACAGGTTGATGTTACTGGAAAATCGGTTCTCAAGTTTTGGTTAGCATGTAAAGAAGATAAAGGACAGAAGTAGTGAAAAAGGACAAAGTAGATAATAGACACATTGAAAACCGGAGGCATACTGGGATTTGAATTTGCCTCCACATGACAACATTCTCCAAAGAAACAAATCTACCGTGATCCATCACTAGGCAAATATCCCCCCCCCCCCCCCCCCCCCAAAAAAAAAAAGTTGTTATAGAAAAAACCAAATACAATTCTAACGGGAACAATTAGTGGCAATGGGTGGGTGTGGGGAAAATGACCACAATTCAAATCCTTGGCTGTTAGCTGCAAAAGAATTGCTTTGTGAGAGGGCGCGTTGTCTTGAAGCAAAGAAAGATTTGAAATGATTATTGCCATCGCTCTTCTTCTGGACACGATCTCATTATTTTAAAGTTTGGTTTTGGGTGAGGGGATCTGCACAGTCGTTGCCATTGACCACACGGGAGATAATATTCCAATAGGACGCTTTTGGCGTCCCTAACACAGCCTGAATAATCTCCCTGCAGATGTCAGTCCTTGACCTAACAGGTGTTTTGAATCCCTCGGTTGTCTACTGCATGCTGCAAATGTCGGATTGGGAGGTCGTAATGTTGAAGTCTCATCTTCTGTCACCATCCTCGTCAAAATGTTTTTCGATTGACACTCTTTGAACATCCATCAACAACAATTTACCTTCGTTTGACTCTGCTCACCTGCCAACCGGCAGAACCCCACAGGCACACTGTTCTCATATTAAGTTTGTTGTGTAAACTTCTGTTAGCTGCTTTTTTACCAGGTTTACCGCATTAGCTATCTCCACAATTACCATCTTTCTATCCCGGTCCATGATTTTCACCACTCTTGCTGCATTTCCTTTATTACACCCTGGGGGCAGTCTCCCCTATCCAGACAGATCAGCAATATTTCAACAGCCACACTTCAACTGTCTGAATCAGTTTTATTTTTAACTGAAATCCACGAAGGGCAGGAACCATGAAACTTTCAGCTTCCTTTGCATCTCTGTATGTGTTTTCCCAGTCAACATCCGGCAATTTATCACAGCCCTCGCCTTTGACTTCTCCATTGTTCTGATAAGTCGTTGGAGTGGTAATTTTCGTTAATATTCAATGCTGCTAGAGAACCAGGTGAATACACAGATGCATGATTCGCAAATTCAGTACAAATATCGTGAGCTTCGAACCTGTCACGTTTCAGCTTTCTCCAGTTATGTTTTCATAGCAAGAGTACAGACTGATACCCAGTTCTTGTATGCTGCTGTAAGATGCAGAAGGAAAGAAAATTAACAAACAAGAAAATCACATGAAAACCCTTTAATATGGATATACAGAAGTCAGTCATTCAGCAGATATGTCTCTATGCACATCGAACTATAAGTCCACAATTGCCCATAAAACAAGAAAACGTGTGTAGTCAAATAAACAAATACCATTATTATTAAAGAAGAAAAACATTTAAGTTCTGTATGGGTACCCGAGACCACAACTTGAATACCACTGCCTGTCAATGGCTTTTAATAGAACATGCTCCAGCAGGCAACAGAGATTAATCAACCGTTTGTTCCGTGTTTGCCCGCTTCTGGCATTTGCACCAATTGGACTTTTGTAATAACTCAGCCGTTTACAAATGGGTGTTCTCTTGTTCTTTCTTTTAGCAGTGGGGTAGGCTGTTACACATAAGTGTTCTCTTGTTCTTTGTTCTACCAGTGGGACAATCTGTTACACAGATGTGTTCTCTTGTTCTTTGTTCTACCAGTGGCAACCTGTGCCTATATTCGGAGTATACTGCAATTTGTAGCAATCTTAGGAACATACTACAATCTGTAGCAATGTCCAAATATGGTACATTCTGTAATCTTTGGAATATTATTATAATCTCTGCAATACATATTATTACCGCCATTGTCGCCACAGTTAATAGTACACCTACTAATACCATCATTATCACTAACTCCAATATTCATACCACCACCACCACCACCACTACTACTAATACTAATACTACTACTGATGCTGCTACTACTACTTCTACTACTACTACTACTTCTACTACTACCACCACCACTACTACTGCTATTACTACTACTACTACTACTACTACTACTACTACTACTACTACTACTACTACTACTACTACTACTACTACTACTACTACTACTAATACTACTACTACTACTACTGCTACTACTACTACTATTACTACTAAAACAACTCTACTACTACTATTACTACTACCACCACTACTACAACTACTAAACTATTACTGTTACTACTACTAGCACTACTACTAGCACTACTACTACTACTACTACAACTACTATTACTGTTCTACTACTACTACTACTACTACTACTACTACTACTACTACTACTACTACTACTACTACTACTACTACTACTACTACTTCTACTACTACTACTGCTACTACTACTCCTGACAACTCAGACAAGGCTTCGCTTGTGTGGTACTAATTGGATAACCGGATCGTAAAGGCAGATGTCCCAGGTATTATGTTGAATGGATGTACTCTTAGAAGAGAGAGTAAATTGAAATACTCGGGTATCACCTTTGACAGGTGTATGTCTTTTAATGATCATGTGGAGGCTTTGGTGGTGAAGGCTGGTAGGGGAAATTAATGCATCGAGGGTGATGGAAGCAACCGGGGTAGATCAGAGGATGCTTTACAGGCTCTTTCAGCAGTTAGTTAATTTCTGTCATTGAGTATGGTTTGGGGTTCCTGACAGTATCAAAGAGCCAGCTTGAAAGGCTGGAGCGCATGCAGAATGCTGCCATGCGGGTTATTCTGGGGTGGACACTGGACACACCAATTATATGCATGAGGCATATCCAGGCGCTACCATCAATGACGGATAGGCATAGGGTCCTTCTTGCCAAATGGTACCTGAGAGTTGCTGCAGATAGGGATCACCCGCTGCATGAAGCCATGGATATGGCCAAGGGTCATAGACTAAGACGAGGGAGGTCCTGAATGGCACAGGCAGAAATATAAATACGTCAGGTGTGTGATCTGGAGACCACCAATCGTGAAAAAAAAGTGGGTTGAAGTTCCGGAAGACATGACGGACTGGCACGATGTAATAATAACACTGGGTTGTGAGTGCAGAGAATGAGCAGCGGGTCGCACTGAGTTTGAAGTGCAACAACTGATCCAGAATAACACACATCAAGGTGACACAGTCATCTACACCGATGGGTTAGTGGTGAGAAACAGACGTTGTGGTTGGGGTTTTATTCCAAAGGCTAATGGACGAGTCTTGAAAAGGGAGAGTCTGGCATACTGAGACTACGACCTCCAGCATGAGAATGGAGGTGGAAGCAGTAACAGCGGCATTCCGATGGTTAGAGGAAACTATTGCAACACAGATTGTATTCATTATGGATTCAAGGAGTATGCTTTGTATGGAGGAGAAAGGAATGTTTCGTGTGGAATGGCTGTCGTCGCTTCAGAGGTCACAGACTGAGAATTGTATGGATATTTTGCCCTGGCCATGCGGGGGTGCGGAGGAATAAACAGGCTGAATGCACCACTTGGTGGTAGATTGCCTGTGGACATGGGGGAGGTAGTCATACATTTGTAGGACCACGTGGAGAAAGCTGGGGAAGACTAAGAACCCGTATGTGGCGAGAACGAGCTTGCGGGATAACAGTAGGGGTTCTTGAAGAATCTCAAAACTCAGACGGAAGACCAAGAGAACTTTAAATCAGATAGCAGTGGTAACGCTGGCTGTTGAATGACGGGACGGAGTACACATGGGAATGTCCTGAGTGCAGTGATGTCGGTTCTTTACGGCAACTCAGCTCAACTACTACTATTACTACTACTACCACCACCACCATCACTACTACTACTACTACTACTACTACTACTACTACTACTACTACTACTACTACTACTACTACTACTACTACTACTACTACTACTACTACTACTACTACTACTACTACTACTACAGAACTTCTACAACAATAACCACGGCAACTGATAATATTACTACAGCTTGTAATAATAATAATAATAATAATAATAATAAATAAATGTTTTGCGTATCCTTTTACAGGACTTAGCTGTCAACAGCAGCATCTTTCAGCTGTCTGTTGATCTCTTGGCAAGATTACGCTCAGTAGTTTGCCATTGCTTTCTGAGCGGCCGGCTCAGTATCCGCAAGTCACGAGCGGGGGTCGAACCACCTCAGTTCTCGCTCCGCTGCGAGACTCTGCGTGATAAACGGGATTACAGAGAGAAAGTGTTGTAACCCCACAGCCAGAGAGACCGGCAATAATAATAATACAATTAATAATAATAGACAGCTGCGGTATCGAAGTCTACCTACCTACCTACCTACCTACCTAATACAAACGTACATATGTACGTGCATACCTACCCACCCATCCACCCACCTAACAACCCACCCCACCCCACCCACCCACCTACTTACATAATACAAACGTAGATATGTACGTACTTACCTACCCACCCCACTCACCTACCTACCTACTCACATAATACAAACGCAATATGTACATACGTACCTACCCACCCCACCCATCCACCTATCCACCTACCTATCTACATAATACAAACGTACATATATACGTACGCACTCAGCCACCCATCCACCTACCTACCTACATACGCACGCATGCACACTGGCACCTACGAATACATGTACGGATTGAAAGACCTAAGTAAACACATAAATAACTTGTCCCTAATTAACCATTGACGTCAAACCGAATTAGTGCGATCATTTACGGAAATAGCCGAGTTTGCTATTAGTATCTTCCTGGGGTGATCTATGACCACAATAAGGGGGTCAGGTATGACCATTCATTGCCTGCATTATCTTTTTCTCTCGTCTTACAGCTTCTTTTTATTGTTTTTATTTCTTATCAGTGTTTTCTTTTTTCTTTCATTCTTTCTGATTGTTTATGTCTTTGTCTTTCTATCAGTACCCTGTTTCCATTCTCAGTAAAATCGTGGTGATCTTTTCGGTGAATTTGTTTTAATAGAAACATACAAAAGTAAAGTGCCATTTCTAGAAGTCTTAACGCGTATGGTTAGTTGTGTATCATTTACAGGACGTCGCAGTCAATCCCAGCATTTTTTGGCTGTTTGTGATTTCCTGGCAAGTTTATGTTCAGTAGTTTGCCATTGCTTTCTGAACGACCGACACAAATACCACTATATGAAAACCAACGCCAGGAGATTTTCTGCCAAATCGCCCGCAGCTACGTTTCGAACGCGATATGCGGGATTACGAATTGCATCCGAATGTTGGGCGGCCTCACCCAAACCTGACACACCATATTGTGGCAACGTTTCGGGCTGAATAGTGCAATAGGGAGGGTACAAGCCTTACCCTAGGGCGAGGAAATGCAACTTGAAGACTAAATGTCACGGCAGGGCAGACCAGACCCTACGCCTTGGTCAGCAACTGGTCTAGAATAGAAGCTCCGACAGGCGGACAGTTAGAGTATAGCTTTGCTGATCCGGCAGCTTCTGCAGCTTGCCTTGTTCCAGATGTATTAGTGTTACCTTTCCTCTGAAGTAAACTAGACAGGCTGAGAGAGGGATCATGCTGCACGGATAACACATGGTCTCTAAATTCAGCACACACTTTGTGCTATGGAGAGGTATAACTCCGTTTGACAAACTATCTATCGCCTGTCAAGACGGCAATGTGCCAGTCAGTTCAAGTAGTATTTATAGTTGTAGTGGTGTTAGTTTCAGTGTTATTAATACTATTAGTATTAGTAGTTATATTTGTATTATATTTAGTTGCAGTAGCATGAATTATAGTAGTAGTAGCAGTAGTAGTAGTAGTTGTAATAGTAGTTCAGTGTTATTAATACTATTAGTATTAGTAGTTATTGTTGTATTATAATTAGTTGCAGTAGCATGAATTATAGTAGTAGCGGTAGTAGTAGTAGTAGTAGTAGTAGTAGTAGTAGTAGTAGTAGCAAAAGTAAGATTGTTGAAACAGCAGCAGAACAGCAGCCGCAGTAACAGCAGAAGAAGAACAAGAAGTAGACGAAGAAGAAGAACAAGAAGTAGACGAAGAAGAAGAGCAAGAAGTAGAAGACGAAGAAGAAGAAGAAGAAGAAGAAGAAGAAGAAGAAGAAGAAGAAGAAGAAGAAGAAGAAGAAGAAGAAGAAGAAGAAGAAGAAGAAGAAGAAGAAGAAGAAGAAGAAGAACGACGACATAGAAGAATTAAGAAATATTTTGTCTTTGCATATTGTCATCTTCCTCTTGTGCTCTACTTCTTCTTTCAGCGTTTATTCTTGAATGCTTCTTTGTCAGTAGCACTATATATATAAGGCACACATAATTATTGGAAAAAAGATACATTGAAACAACTATTGATTAAGAAAACAGAAAAAAAACTACAATAAGCCGGGTGAAAATAAATAAGCACTGATAACTTAATGTTATTTTCGCACATTTCCAGCGTATCCCTTCATGTTATTCTCGCACATTTTCAGTGAATCCTCATATGTTATCCCCGCACATTTCCAGTGAATCCCCTTATGTTAACCTCGCACATTTCCAGTGTATCCCTTCATATTATCGTCCCACATTTCCAGTATATTCCTCCATGTTATCCTCCCACATTTCCAG
This sequence comes from Cepaea hortensis, assembly GCA_963921405.1. Classification (NCBI taxonomy): domain Eukaryota; kingdom Metazoa; phylum Mollusca; class Gastropoda; order Stylommatophora; family Helicidae; genus Cepaea; species Cepaea hortensis. Next base: position 80,615,520 of record OY992876.1, read on the forward strand.
TTTATCCCTCCATGTTATCCTCCCACATTTCCAGTGTATCCCTTCATGTTATCTTCCCACATTTCTAGTGTATCCCACCATGTTATCCTCCCACAGTTCCAGTGTATGACTTGAAGTTGTCCCTCTCCCTCAAATCACTGTCGTCTACACATCAAGTGTATCTCTTGGTGGTATCCTTCCACTTAAAATTTTTCTTCCACATTTCCAGCGTATCTCTTGATGTTATTCTTCCTACTTCAACCAATGTATTCTACACTTTCAGCACCGTTTTCAACAAAGAAAAGCTCTGGAAGCATCACTAGAAAACTATAAGACTAGCAATTCTGCTGAAGCATCCTGACAACGCCGATCCCTTCATGCCCAACAACGAAGTCTGATAAGTCCTGTTGCATATATGAAAACGAAATGAATAATAAAGTAAGAGGAGACATGGTTTCCTTATACTTAGGTGCTAGATAGAGAGAAAGAAATGCAACGTCGACTGCGTTAGGGCCACAGCTAAGAAGGAAGAATAAAACAAGAAAGGAGTTTAAGTACCACATACATTCCTCTTGCTGATCAAGAAAGAGAAAGGATAAGAAAAAGATTGTTACCAGGTTCGGGCTGACAAAGAATCAAAATATCTCACTTTTTTTAAATCCCAGGCAATGAATTACCATACAGGCAGTTCCAACCACAGCAATTATTCAACCCAAATAACAAAACAAGTAACATACTGATATAAATTTTATTGCCAAAATTAAATAAACCCTTTCAAAACCAAGATAATTCTGAATAAATCAAAAACACAAAATTCTGTCCATGACTAGGAACCCAAATAGACTCCTGATAAACCATGCTAACTCATAGCTGCAAATAAACAATCAAATGCACAAAATTATAGATTCTGCCACCATTTGACATTCAGTTGCATCAACACAGGGACTTCACAAGACAACCACTACGACAATGATGTATGTAAACATGTCCTTGTAGCACAAACAAAGACACGGAATGTGTAAATTCACATCAACCACATGCTTCAACTGGACAACAATGATATGGCTAGGCTATAGGATATGCTCCACATAAAATATAAATGACCAAGCGCACATATTCTACAGCATCCTATGTTTGCCACGAGCTCACCACATATCCTTAGTCTCACACCATATACATCATCACAATCACCATAGTCATCATCACAATCAAATCATTATCACCATCATCATCACCACATGATCACTCTCACCATAGTCATCATCATTACATCTCAGTTGCAGTGTGATTATTGTTCTGATGCACCATATATCCATCATTTTCAGTTACTACGCCTACGTACGCCAACAATCACTATAGGTTTGGCATTATGGTGCCTTAATGGGCCACTTGAGTTCAAACACAACATAACATGGTGGAGGTGTCCCACATCACTGGGCACCCTTTACCTATTTCACTAACTCTGGTCACGTCTATACTTGAAATACACCAGGATATTAATGGCAGTGATTCCAATTACATTGTGATTGCTGTTACGCATTCAGCCCTCTCAGGATACATCTCTCCCTATCTACCGTTATACCCTGGGTCAATCCTTGTCTCGTAGGTCATTGGATGGTCCTAATATAGTTACAATGTATAGTCCTCCCCTCTACTACAGTTATTTATGTATGTTCATTACTTCCACAGCTCCTCTCTGTACTGCTCAGTGCACCAACCATGTCTATAAGTTTGTTCTTGTTTTGTTAAAAAAAAAAACAGTATATAAAGCCTGGTGCAGTGTCCTTGATATGTCCTGCACCTCCTGTGAATTTTACCTCTTTTTAATGCTAGGTATTGGTACTCAGACCCTTGGGTGCCTCTGGCTGTGCAGTTCATATATACCCAGTTTGGTCACTACGGATCATTCTCCTCAGTATTGCCATGCATTTATAAATAAAGCTACCGACATAATGTAATTTCTTTTAATAACTAAACCCACAAGGATATGCCGTAACAGAAGCATACTTCTTCCTGTCATGGTAATTTAAATATACTCAGGAGGCACCACATATAAAACGTTACATGTTATACTCAATGCACCATTAACTTAAATTTGGTTTCCCCAACCATGCTGTCATATTCATGCTTGTAAATGATATTATATGGTGCCACATAACGTGCAGACATGATGATGATGGATAGTTAGTATCGGGAAAAACCGATCGGAAAACCCACGCACAGAAACCAGTGCGCACCAACGTGAACAAGACAGTGACGTGTTTTGACAACAGCAGACTGGGAAACGACATGGAAAGGAGAAGCATGTTCTTGATGCCCGTGGCACGAATTGTGGTAGCTAGGAGCTAACTGGTATGAATCCAAAGATGGAACGATAGTAAGCGTTGACAGAAGAGAAGAGCATCATGCATCTGTAAATAATCGAGGACACGCCCTAGACGGGAAGAGAAAATAACAGAAAGACAGACGGGTTGAGTTCAAGGTGATGATCAGCTGTATATGTAAATCATGACTATGGCCGCCAGTGTTACAGGTTAGTCATTCAAATCCGTATAGTTTGTGCTCATATAGTTCGGATGCCGACCTGGTCATAACAGGCACTCCGAAAGAGGCAACGACAGATTATGTGATATTAACTTTGTAAGAAGATGCCTAATAAAACGGCATTTAACTGTAAGAGCCACGCGTCAGGATTCATTATGTTCCAGTTCACACCGCTCTCTCCAGTTCTTGTTCGTTGTTACTGTTATTGGAAAGGTTTAGCCTATATTCTTCATTACCAACATGTTTGTTGTTACACATAATGATACGTCATGAAGGAGGACCAACAGCATGCTGGCATATGGCAGTACACATCCTTGTAGCACCTGACCTGGCTGCTTCCTTAACATATTTTCCTCTTGTCAGAACATGGACATCCTGGCTCCTAATACATTCTCTGTTCATGGTTATGCCACCATTATCATGTGCCACTCCCACAACATTCATTATAGGGATTATATAAATGCATTATAAGAATCCAATCATAGTATTCACAACTGAAACTGGAATCCTTCAACAACAGCTAGTCCAGCCTACCTCAAGCTCTTGTTGTCACAACAAAGTCACTCCCAGCCCGCAGTAACAGTGCAATCTTTAAGCGGTCGTCTCGAAACAGGAAGGGTAATAGTTTCCCACATCTCTTCTTGCGGCTTTTCTGCCCTTCTACACTGGTGCCGCTTAAGCATTTGGGCAATCTCACGGTCACTTCTCTGGTACTTTTAACAGCACATTTCCACCAATTTTCTTGTAAAATCATTTTACGCAGCCATCTTGACGGGGTTGGGAACCTGCGCAGACTGAATGCGTGGTAGATTGTCAGAAGAGCTACACACCGCTATATTCTGCTGGGAATGTACTCCCAGGTTTTCATAAATGCCAGCAACTTGAATTTAATGGTCACACTCAGGCATTAGTTAGTAATTAATTGTACTTCACATATTGGAAGGGCAAACCTCTGATTATTACTACACTTTGCATATCATAGAATGGGTTCTTGGTTAACCCGTCACCTTCTGCATTTTGTAAAATTATTCAGGAGCACTGCAAATATTAACTCTTTCTTAGATTTAGAACTAAGTATAGAGAATGCATACCAGTTACGAAGATCATTACATTTGTAACATTGGTGATCTTGATCACGTAGAGTGGCATTTGCGCCATTTCTCAGTGGCTTTGGCTAATTTCACGTTTCGGGCTTAGGCATCCTCTGGCTTCGAAATTTGGTTTGAAGAGGCCCCTTTTCTTCGCGCTCTTTCTCTTACCCCCCGCTATATTCCCTGCCTAGGATTCATTGCGCCTCCGCGCGAAGACCTCTGGCGGTCCCCCATCATCATCATGTGCTCTGCATGGGTATGTTCTCTGGAGTGTTCCATCGTTCCTTCCTAGGCGGCTATATATATAAGCTAATACATAGATTCACAGTGTGGTCTAGGGACGGGCGTGACCCTACAATGGCGAGGCATGATGCTCACTTCTGTGGAAGACTGCCTTCAGCTAATCCAAGGAACTATCATGCTTCACCAGAGTGTGGTCTGTGAGGCACACACTTGCCCCAGCTGATTGACTGCCGACGGACGACAAGGACAGGGTGTGTTGGAGTTCATGCTTATCATTCGTCTGGCGTGCTTTAAGCACAGAAGTCAGATAATTGGTGTCCGTTGTCACGCTTGTCTGTGGTCTCAGAGAAGGCAGATAAAGAATGAGCACGCGGTTGTTGCAGGTGTAGGAGATGAAGATGAAGAATCCTTGTAGCCCGTTCAGGATGATTGCTGCGATTCTGAGGACATAAAATTTGCATCTGTTCAAAACATGCTTCTTCATACAAATTTGCTTCGTGAATCGTTATTACAGTAACACCAGCACCATCATCATCGTCATTAGTTAGTTAGTTAGTTAGTTAGTTAGTTAGTCGACACATCAGCCTCATTGCACATTGAACCATTCAGTCCATAAGTGCTCGGATCCCCCTCTCAGCAAATCCCGCAGCGTGTAGCGGCTCACGATACCAGTTCTGTGTTGTCTTAGTAATCTTCTTTGGCTTCCTGCGTAGTGTTCTTGTTTGGCCACACCTCTTTTAACTTGCTGTTCTCACAGCCTGACCATAGTTGCAGATTTACAGTCATTACTTGGTTCTCATAAACGATTTACTTCTCGTAGAGCATTCAGAATGTCTGCCTAGTCCATGGCTCGCCTGCCTTCCATAGTAGCTTTACCTGCAAGTCTGTCAGCCCGCTCATTTCCTTGTACACCCGCATGCCCTGGCACGAAGATGAAACTAATCTTTGCCAGCCGAGACCGCTCCAGAGACAGCAACCACTCTCCTCGGACCCATCCCATCTCTATCTTCCTGAGCATACTCATTGAGTCACAAAACACACATGCCCGAGTGAATGTCTGTGTCTCAAGCCATATTATTGCTTTACTTACTGCCATGACTTCCATAGTCAGGCTACTTGTGGTCAAAGCAATAGTACCAGATTTTTCCTTCACAATTCTCCCTTCGGCCTGAGCCGTAAAGGCCCATGTACTTCTCACTCGTCGAACGACCGACCCATACGTGTAAATGACAGCATCAGCCTCTAAAGAATTCTTGAAGATCAGAGCCTGTACTTCCGCCTCCACAGCAACTGGATTTTCTTGTCTGCATTTCCTATATAGTTGGATGCAAACTGAAAAGGACGTACAGAACTCTGTTGGAACTTGTATCCACTCCTCGCCAGATTCCAAGTCCTCAAGTGAATACACCTGCGGAAGAATGTGTTCTGCTTGACCCATCTCCGAATTTCTTCTTTTCAACCTGCTGCCCTTTACCTTCTTAATTTCTTTATGAAGTGGATGTTGTGTGTTTGCGTTGACTCTGAGGTAGGCACGTGGTCCGTAAAGTTGTATTCTGTCCCCCATGGTTGGAAAATAGAGAAGGTAGCACATCGCCCTGCATGGTGTATCTCTTGTACATCCAAGAATAATACGCATAGCTTCAATCTGTATCCGACACAGAGGTGTTTCCAAGGCACCAGGGTCAGGTTCTATACTGGCCAAGACCTATTGACACGCCCTTGCCTTGCGTCCTGGGCAACAGGTTCCTTCGGGGTCGTGGCTAACGTAGTAGGATCGCTGATTCTTCCGAAGTCGGAGTGTATCTGCCTGCACGGCGAGGAACCACCAGTCTGCACACCAATAAGCCATAAATGGGACAACAGATACTCAAGCAAACCTCAGTCCGGTATGACATCACACTGATGTTGAACAACAGGATGTCTTCATCCGGCATGCAGGATTTCACGCTGGAGTTCACGGCCAGCGAACGCAAGCAAGCAAGCAGCAGCACTCTATATCCTTTCCATCTGCTTATGGCTGAGAGTCAGTATCGCCATCGCATACTCAAAAACAGAAAGGACCAGACCCTCGTAAAGAAGACATAGATGGCGTACCTCACAGTTTGCCGCCGCCATCACCCGCATCGCAGCCAAACCCCGCTTGGCCTTTGTTATCACCTGGTCTACGTGCTCAGTGTAAGCAAGTTATCGATCAAATCGTATCCCCAGGAAATTTATTTCCTGCGTTCTTTCCACATTCTATGAGCACAGCTTTACAGATAGTGTTGGAGTTTTGACAATATGGTTATTCAAAGAGAACCATGTCACTTCTGCCTTCGTTGGGTTGACCATCGCACAGCTTCAACACACCAAGTGCTTATGCGATTGAGTTATGTTTGTAGTTTCACAGCAACCTGATACTTACCCTGACGATACACTAACACGTCATTGACATACGGTAATGTCCTTCCCGGTCCTGTGATCTGCTCACCGGATCAGTCATTATCACCATAATCATCATAACGACCATCATCATCTGAATCAACATCATCCTCATAATCATCATCATCATCATATCATAGCGACCATCGTCATATTAATGAACACACACACACACACACCCTTACACACACACGCGCATACATGCGTGCATACACTAACACACACACATGCGTGCATACACACACACACACACACACACACACAGCACCTACCGTAAACCATCCAGGTTGAAGACTTCAGCAACGATGTAGGTCACCCAGAATGCCCCGGTCAAGCTGGACAGCTTGATATAGATGTTCAAATTGCGCTGGTCATCCTTCTTGGACGTTTGGAATGTCTGTAGCCTACCCACACTGTGGATGTTGTAGATGGTCACCAGGAAGAAGATGATGTTGGTGATGGTGAAGAGAACCACTGGGCCGATCATGGTTGTGGCTGCCAGAAATGTGGAAGCGTGAAAAATAGCAATTTAATGTGCAGACAAGAAAAACAGTAATTTCAGTTATTCATGGCGGAAGCTGTGAGAAATATTTACAAACAATTACGAATCTGTGTCCAGTATGTCGAAGGAGATGCTATTAAACAAAATAATAAGACGTCGGGTGGCTCTCGCTCTGAAATTTCCTCTTCGCTGATGGTGAGGTAGAGCTTTCACCCCCAATATCGGTATTAAGGTGGACTTAAACTTTCACTTCTCGTTCAGAAAGCAATGGCAAACTCATTTATTCATTGGCATCATGCCATCTTGACAGACGATAGTTTGTGCTTCAAAAAGGCATAATAACTTTTACCCATGGCAGTAGCGAACGTGACTGATAAGGCCAATTCGCGCTGTAAATGTTCGTTCACAGTGGGTGCATGTGAACACGTGGTCATTTCCAACATCATGCACCATCTTATGTCTCACACGCTTTGTGTGTGACTTATCTGCAATAATTTTCTCCATTGTCTTTATTCCATTTCTGATGTTTGCCCTCCATGCAACACGTTGAGCAACATGCAACACGTACATGCTCCCAATGTGCATTATCAATGCCTGTATCAATGATGTCCCGTTTACACACATCTTTTGTCCCGTTTACACACATCTTTGTATCGTTGTAGAGGCCGACCCTGACATCTCTTACCCATCTGTAATTCACCAAAAAAGATGTCCTTTGGTATTCTACCATCTTCCATCCTCCTAAGATGTCCTATCGATCTAAGTCTACGAGGACTGAGCATGGAATAAACCGCCACACAACCTGATCTTTCCAATATATCAGTATTTGTGATTTTGTCTTGCCACTTAATACCAAGAATTCTTCACAGACACCGCATATGAAAGCTGTTTAAACGTTTTTTTTTTCGGTGTGAGTAAGTTGTCCAGGTTTCACTGCCATAAAGAAGAGTACTAAGGACACAGGCTTGATAGACAATGACTTTTTTTTTGGCAGTAAGCTACCTGTTCTCCCAGACTCTTTTTCTTAACCTGTTCATTGTTGTTGCTGCCTTACCAATCCGGATGCTGATTTCCTGATCTAGGGATAATTTGCTATTTACCACTGATCCTAGATATGTAAAGTGGTCTACTATCTATAGTTCGGCGTCGTCAATAAAGATTAATGGTACCCCATGTGCACCTTGTGACATAATCTGTGTCTTCTTTTTGCTAATTGTTAAACCAAATTCAGAACAAGCATTGGAGAATGCACATAGTAGACATTGTAATTCTTCCTCAGAGTGGGTCGTAACTGCAGCATAATCTGCAAAAAGCAACTCTCTGATCTGTACACTCCTAATTTTCGTCTTGGCCTTCAATCTCTGAGCATTGTAGAGGCCGCCATCTGAGCGTGAGTGAATGTATATACCACGAAAGTCATATTTCAGTAGAAGTGAAAAGTATATTCCAAAGAGGGTGGGATCTAGTTCACAACCTTGCTTAACTCCACTCATGATTTCAAACTCTTCAGAAGTTGCACCACTAAACTTGATTATACCATTTATGCCTGTGTGGAACGATTCCACAATGGACAAAAGAGGTTCTGGGCAGCCAATCTTCTTTAGTGCCTTGAACAGACCCTCACGACTGACCAAATCAAATGCCCCTGTGAGGTCGATGAAGGCAATAAACAGTGGTTGATTCTGTTTACGGCATATTTCTTGCATTTGTCGCAATGAGAATATCATATCAATGGTAGACTGGTTCTGTCGAAAGCCACACTGTGATTAGGAGTAGACTTGATCTCCTAGGACTTGAAGTCTGCGCAGAACAATTCTGGCAAATACTTTTCCAACAATACACAGAAGTGAGATACCCCTATAGTTATTGCACTCGTTCCGATCGCCCTTGTTCGTGTAGAGTGTTATGATGCTTGAATCTTTGAAATCCTGTGGGACTTGTCCTTCTCCCCAGCATAGCTCTATTAACTGGTGGATCTGTAGAGTGAGTGTGTCTTGCCCTCTCCTGATAACCTCTATTGGAATCCCATCCTTACCTGGAGCCTTGCCAAATACAAGTTCATTTATAGCACACTTAACTTATGTTATGGTGGGAACGAACGAACGAACAAACGAACGAACGAACTTTATTTTCGAAGGGTAACAAATTGGGCACGCAGGCCCGTCTTACACCCTTCCGATCACTCATCTTTCGTTCATCAGTTCATAGTACATTCACAAAGGGGGAAAAAACATTGTCAAATGAATGTTGTAAGCATAAACAATGCATGTTACCATGTTATGAGGCAAATCCCCTACCCACCCACCCATCCCCTATCCATCCGCGTGACCTCACACAAACATCCACCACCCAACCACACACATACCCACAGGCACATACATGAACCCACCCATCCCCCAACCCACACATCCTACACACACCCCCACAGACATCATCTCCCCACCCACACACACACATCTTCCACCCACCACACATCCCCCACCCACCCACACACAAACCCAGGCACACATGCATGCAAACACCCATACATACCCACCCACACACCACCACCTTCACACATCTCCCCACCCACATGCACACATCCTCCACCCATCCCATAACCTACCAACACTCACCCACCCACATATCCTCTACCACCCACCCACACACCCCCAGCCACTCAGCAAAACACACATCCCCCAACCACATATCCAACACCCACACACACACATTCCCGCCAACTCATATATCCTACACTTACCCACACACAAAACCCGCACCCACCCACACATCCCTCACTTACACACATATAACCCACCCACACAATCTCCACCACCCACACAATCTCCACCACCCACACATCCCGCACCCACACACACATCCCCTCCCACCCCAACCTACACACACTCACTCTCCCACACATTCTCCATCCACCCACTCGCCACCCCCCCCCCCCCCCCCCCCCAGATCTCCAATCCCCAATCACAAATCCCATAACTACACATCTCACTACCCATACACTCACACACACATCTCCCCACCCATACACACATCCTCACCCATTAACACATTCCTCATCCAAAAACACACCAACCACCCACACACACACCCCACCACCCAATATACTCCACCCACACACATCCGCCTCCCCACCCACACACACATCCCCCACCCATACACTAATCTCTCACACACATCCACCCATTCACGTACTTATCCATCAACCACACACACCCACACATCACACACCCACCCATTAACAAATGCATCTCTCATCTACCCTCACTACCATACACCCCCAACCACCCAGCCAAATACATACCCCCCATCCTCACATTTATCCTTCATCCACCCGCACATCCCACACCTCCCCCATCCCTCACACATCTCCCCTCTCACACATCACCCCACCCATAAACGCATTCCCCCCCCCCCCCATACACACATCCCCCACATGCATTCCTCATACACATACCCGCCCACACATCTCTCACTCACACACACACATCTCCCCACCCACCCACACATATCCCCACCCACCCACACATCCCCCACCTAAAACATCATCACCACCCACACATACATCCTCCACCCACTCATATTTACCCCATCCAAACTCACACACTCAGACCCACACAGACATATCCCATTCACAGACACACCCCACACCCATCTCCCACACCCATCCCCCAACCCACACACATCTCCCACGCACCCATTCACCCACCCAAATACACATTCCATACCCACACCCCCAACCAATCAACACCCACATACTTCCAACCATTCTCCCAAATATCCCCACCCACACAAACATCCCTCACACACATAAATCCCCCACCGACCACACATCCCTTCACCCATCCACACATCACGCATAAACCCACACACATCCCCCAGACATAACCCCTCCACACATACATTCACCATATCCCCCACACACACATCCCTCACATACACACCAACACACACATACTCACATCTAGACACATACACGATGCCTCCTCACATGATCATTGAAACTAATAAGGACAAACGCCCACAATTTACACACAGTTGAGACACTGACGATTGTCGTGAGTATTCTCGCAAAAATTGTAAGAAATTGAGAAACAAAATGTACATATACATTGTGTAGCGTAAAAAATTGATGATGCAATTTAACTCTCTCTCTCTCTCTCTTCTCTCTCTCTCTCTCTCTCTCTCTCTCTCTCTCTCTCTCTCTCTCTCTCTCTTCTCTATCTCACATACTCTCTCTCTCTCTCTCTCTCTCTCTCTCTCTCTCGCGCGCGCGCTCTCTCTCTCTCTCCGACTCACTAACGCTCTCACTCACATTACAAAATGTTATATTATACATAAGAAAATCGAGTGGCACACAAAAAGATAATGTGAAAGATGAAAATTCACAAAAAATATGGAATGGAAATTTACAGGACATGTGTGCACTCAACTCTCTCTCTCTCTCTCTCTCTCTCTCTCTCTCTCTCTCTCTCTCTCTCTCTCTCTCTCTCTCTCTCTCTATTACACAGGCACACACACACACACACACACACTAACTCTCTCTCTCTCTCTCTCTCTCTCTCTCTCTCTCTCTTTCTCTCTCTCACTCATACTCCCTAACTCTCTCACCCACTCTACAGTGATGTACGTGTGTTCATATTATAAATTATAACATCAATTGGCATTCAAAATGATAATATGAACATGAGAATACACATGAAATATCGAATAGCATGTTACATGATATGCGTGCACTTAAATCCCCCCCCCCCCCCTCTCTCTCTCTCTCTTCTCACCAACACACACACACACACTCACAAACAATGCTCGCACACATACACACACACTAACTGTGTGGGAAGTGTGCCCAGGTGGTTGAGAGTTGGTAGAGCCTCTTTGGCATTGAGGGCATCATCCGCTAGTTTGGTCTCACTTGAGTAAAGCTCCAAATAGTGCTTTACCCATCTGTCCATCTGCTGTTTCTTATCAGTGATGACTTCTCTAGTCAAGGTTTTCAATGGTGCACTTCTTTTGATCATTGGACCACAGGCTTTCTTTATTCCTTCATTCATGCTTCTGATGTTTCCCTTATCACTTGCGATTTGAATGGATTCACATAACTTGATCCAATAATCATTTGCACACTGCCTGGCAGCCTTTTGCACATCCTTCCTAGTTTGCTTTAGCTCACTCAGAGTGTTACGTGTTGGTCTTTCCTTGTTTCGTAAAAGAGTTATCTTCTTCTTATCAATCAAGGGCTGCAGAGTGGCAAACTACTGAATATACAATTGTCTGGAAAATCAAGCCGAGGTTTATCATAAAGGACACGCAACATTTGTGAAGGAATCATTGGGCAAGAATGACAGCCGAACACACTGACATAATGTGTGTGTTCTTGTTGAAGGAAAACAAATTTTGTTGATGTTCTTGCTTCTGTTGTTGTGTGTACTGTTGTTGTTGTTGTTGCTGTTGCAGAAATATTACAGAAATCGATAACTCCAAAATGTGTGATATAAAAATAGAATGCAAATGCTTAACCAAGATGATAAATTTAAATACGTAGAGATAATCATAACATCATATGGAAGGTGTATGGCATAGATTAAAAGCGGAATAGGACAGGCAAAAGCTGCATTTAAGAAAATAAAAAGTATCTTACACAGTAAGTCACTAAAAGTGAATGTAAGAACGAGTGCTGAAGTGCTATACAGAATCTGTTTTGCTGTAAGGCAGCGAAGCTTGGAATGCAAATGAACAAATTAGGAAGAGCTTGAATGCAACAGAGATGTGGTTCGTGAGACGAATGTTGCGAATATTTGGACTACCAGAATAACTAATAATGATTGACTGGAAGAGGCTAAGGAAACTAGAATAGTATATACAACTATGCGAAAGAGACAAACATCTTTCTTTGGTCATGTGATGAGGAGAGAATCATTGGAGAACATCGTGATAACTGGAAATATCAGGTACGGAAGAGACAGAGGCCGACAAATGGAAATGATGCTGGATAGATTAAGACGGTGGCATGGAGGAATAGCATCAATATAAATGATTTAGAACACCAAGAACCGAGATCTGTGAGGTTGCATGAACGTCGACCCCAGCTGCCAGGGCTCCTGATGAAGATGAATGAAAAAATCATGACTTATGTCACAAACCAGGTACCTGAAAGATAAGAAGTAGAGTCCACGAGTTACAAGAAGAGTTACCTACCCACAAGAATTGTGTCGTTCAAGTAGCAGACATGGCCACCGTATCCCAGACTGCTTCCGCCGGAAGTGATGTAAGCACAAACAACAACCGCCGAAACAATGATGGCCGGCGTCAACAGGGAGAAGGCCACGTACTTCATCAAGGTCACGTTTTGGGATCGAGTGTTTGTCTGTAAGTTCCGGGTCTTGGCACCAAAGACTTTGTACATATAGAAGCAGCAGAGAACGTTCCAGGAGTACATGCTTAGCCACAAGAAATGGGTCAACATTCCCAGGGGGACACATAGGGCTGAGTTCACTTTCCTGTTTGAAAAACCTTGACGTTAATATCAGAACAATTTATATCACAACATTTTATATCGCTTTGGTTAGAAAAGATAAAACCTACAGTTTATATCACAAAAGTTTGTATCACAACAGTTAATATTACAACAGATTATATCACAGTTTTTTGTTTCACAACAGTTAGTCAAAGTCCTAGTAGCTGACGGACAGGACAGATCCTGCGAGATAGGACAGTGGCAGGACATGACAGGACAAGGACGCACAAGGACAGACAGTTAACATGAGTTAACTGAAAGACAGCAAGCATCGGCGGACTGACTAACCCCGGATTAAGGACAAGCCAGGGTCAAGACATAATACTTGTAACGGAGAACAGGGGGAAACACGGAAACACGGGGCTAATGGACACGTGACTCAAAAAGCCGAGGACAGGACAGGACAGACTGGACTGAGCGTTGGATGTGGACGGATGCATGAACGGCTGAATTGCTGTGTGTGATGACTGTTGTGTGTGTGTGTGTGTGTGTGTGTGTGTGTGTGTGTGTGTGTGTGTGTCTGTCTGTGTGTGTGTGTGTGTGTGTGTGTGTGTGTGTGTGTGTGTGTGTGTGTGTATTAAGTTATTAAAACTGTTTACTGGTCTTTGACTGAGGTTATTGTGTACGTCGTCTAGTCCCATTGATTAGAACTGAGCAAACACGAGCTGACATAAAGTCCTAGATTCTGACAAGACTCTGACAAGTTTATATCACAACAGTTTATATAATTAAGATGGGAAAAGATAAATCCTACAGCTAATATCACAACATTTTATATCACAACAGTGTATATGACATTGGTTAGAAAAGATCAAGTAAAGTTTATATCACAACAGTTTAAATTGCTTTGGTTGGAAAAGATAAAAAGTAAAGTTAGTATCACAACAGTTTATATCGCTTTGGTTGAAAAGGATAAAATATAAAGTTAACAACAGTTTATGCGACTGAGGTAGGAACTGATAACACGTAATGTTTTATTTTTCTTTGCCCGCGCTTGCTTTGAACTCCTGCGTACTCCATACACGTACTACTACTAGTGAGTTCACTGAGCCTATTTTTGTGTGTGGATTAGTTTTTCCGATTACCAGTGTCCCTCGCCACCAAGCGAATCCACTCCGACTGTAATTCCGACTGTACTTGTAATTTACGTCTCCAAGTCAACGACGAAAAAGTTAATGTTTTAGCCTAGCTGACCAGTGCAGGAGTTGAACCCGCTACTTCAGCATCAGCACACCGGAAGTTTAGGAACGAACGATCTTATCCATTCGTCCATGGTTATTTCCAACTTGAAGTTAATATCACAGCTATTTAGCTTCTAAGCAGATGTCCACTCCCTGGCCAGTCATGTATTCCACGGTGGAGCACACGCCTTCAGTCAACTGAGGCGAAGCCGTCCTTTCTGAGGAGACAGACAATGATACATGTGCGGTGAAGAAGAGACAGACAGTCATAGATGTATGGTGAAGAAGACACACACATAATGATAGATGTGTGGTGAAGAAGAGAGAGACAATGATATATGTGTGATGAAGAAGAGACTACAATGAGACATGTGTGGTGAGGAAGAGAGAGACAATGATATATGTGTGTTGAAGAAGAGACTACAATGATACATGTGTGGCGAAGAAGAGATAGAGACAATGATACATATGTGGTGAAGAAGAGACAGAAATGATCGATATGCGGTGAGGAAGAGACAGACAATGGTACATGTGTGGCTAAGTAGAGACAGACAATGATAACGTGTGGTGAAGAAAAGACAGACAATAATACATGTGTGGTGAAGAAGAGAAAGAAAATAATGCACGTAGGGCTAAGTAGAGACAAATAATACTAAAGAAGAGTTACAGAATACAGCGGTGGTAAAGAAGAGTTAGGAAACAGCTCTACAACAATACTTACGTGAAATAACTAGCCAGCAGAGAGGCCTGCGCCAGCAACAAGCTCACACACAGACCCAAGTTGTTTCTGCCAGCAACAGTCCGGAGAACTGCGAACCTGGCATACGTCACAATGGTCATCAGAAGACACACCATGGACACGCCCATACAGACTAAAGTCAACACGGACTGAATTTTCTGGATCAAACCTGCCTTCTTTCTGATCGGAGGTATCAATGCTATCTGCTTGTCCAGCAAATCACAGCAAATATTTAACTCTCCATTGGCACCCATCGACATTTTACTCAAGTCTGAATCGCTTGTGATAGTAAGTTGTATGGTATTAAAATTCAGTTTTACAGTAACAATGGGCAGGACGCCCCTGTACGCCGTCTCAATGAGATATTGTGATCTTGGAAAACTCACGAATTTACAAGTCAGTGTTTGTGTAAGGTTTAAAAACATATCAAGAACATTGGAAAACTGTTCACTTCTAAAAATATTTCCTACATGCCGTTGCCCATGAAAACATTTAATATCAACATAATGGTTTTCAATATCGCTGCAGTACGCTGTAATATTAAATTCATGCCACATTTGTACAGGTCTGAAATAGACGGATATCCGATCGCCAAAGTTTACATGAATTTCTTTACTGAAGAGTTCGAAAAGTATAGTCTGTTCGAATGTATCTCTGTCGACATTATCGCTGGCAATGATAAGTCCCGTTACCCAGTACAAGTATGGGACTCGAAAGTTGTCATTTTGCACCTTTTCTGTAGTTGTGGATGTAGCAGTAACTGAGGCGCTAAAGTCAGCAGTGATGATAGGGATGTCACCAGGAGCTGCAGACTGTGGATTTTCATTGTCTGTTCCGTGGAAGACTTTCATTGCTGACGTGTTTAGCATTGCCCCAAAGGACAGTAGGGTATATTCAGTCGAAGGAGACAGTAGTTCGTAAAGCTGCAAAAAATCACATGTGTGAAAAAACATAACATGGCAGATGTAGTTAAACAACAACAACAACAACAACAACAACAACAACAACAACAACAACAACAACAACAACAACAACAACAACAACAACGTCTCGAAGCACGAATCTGCTATGGGTCTGTGAAATGATAAGACCATCACATTTTGTAGGTCTGTGATATAATAGGACCAACACATGTTGTAGGTCTTTGATATGATATGCCCATCTCATTTTGTAGGTCTGTGATATGATAGAACCATTACATTTTGTAGATCTGTAATATGATAGAACCATCACATTTTGTAGGTCTGTGATATGCTAGAACCATCACATGTTGTTGATCTTTGATATGATAAGCCCATAAAATCTTTTAGGTCAGTGATATGATAGAACCATCACATGTTGTAGGTCCGTGATATGATAGAACCATCCCATGTTGTAGGTCTGTGAATTGATACAACTATCGCATGCTGTAGGTCTGTGAATTGATAGGACCATCACATTTTGTAGGTCTGTGATATGATAGAACCATCACATGTTGTAGGTCTGTGATATGATAGGACCATCACATTTTGTAGGTCTGTGATATGATAGAACCATCACATGTTGTAGGTCTGTGAATTGATAGGACCATCACATTTTGTAGGTCTGTGATATGATAGAACCATCACGTTGTAGGTCTGTGATATGATAGAACCATCACATGTTGTAGGTCTGTGATATGATAGGACCATAACATTTTGTAGGTCTGTGATATGATAGAACCATCACATGTTGTAGGTCTGTGATATGATAGGACCATCACATGTTGTAAGTCTGTGATATGATAGGACCATCACATGTTGTAGATCTGTGATATGATAGGACCATCACATTTTGTAGGTCTGTGATATGATAGGACCATCACATGTTGTAAGTCTGTGATATGATAGGACCATCACATGTTGTAGGTCTGTGATATGATAGGATCATCACATGTTGTAGGTCTGTGGTATGATAGATCCATCACATTTTGTAGGTCTGTGATGTGATAGGACCATCACATATTTTAGGTCTGTGATATGATAAGACCTCCCCCGATGGTGTTTCCACCTTGTCGTGGTGGGGGAGCTTGAGTTTCTCAATGACCCTGAGAGCTATGCCGGCGGTAGCGTAGCTACCAGCAGGGCCTCCCAAGCCGGACAGGTCAAAGGGTAGAGAACAGACAAAGAGAAACACCCTGGTCCTCCAGGTTGGGGGTTGAAGCGTGGGGTTAACATCCCCACCTTTGTAAAAACCTTTCTTTGTTACGAAACAAATACATGAGCCTCGATATCGGACTGACTTATCTGGACAACGACCTTGGAACGTTAAAGGACTTTTGAGATTTGGAACATGGAATGTAAGGACACTATATCGAGCTGGAGCGGCCGAAGAACTAACCCGGGAGCTGGTTGAATATCAAATGGATATAACAGCAATTCAAGAAATAAGGTGGCCAGGAGAGGGTAATTTAGAGCAAAATGGAATGATTATAATATATGGAGGAAACACCCAAAATAAACATGAATTAGGAACAGGATTTGTCATCAAAAAAGAGTTATGGGGGAACGTTTTAAACTTTAAAGGTTTTAATGACAGGATTAGTAAATTACGAATAAATGGTAAATGGAAAAATATAACGATGATTAATGTACATGCACCTACTGAAGAGAAAGAAGATGATATTAAAGAAGACTTTTATAATGATCTGGAAGATGTCATAGAAGAAACCCCCAAACAGGACATCCTGATTGTGCTGGGAGACTTCAATGCAAAAATAGGTAGAGAGCAAACTAATAAAAAAGTGGCCGGTATGGAAAGCCTACATACAACTTCAAATCATAATGGATGGAGAGTCATCAACCTGGCAGAAGCCAAAGGACTGCAGATTAGCAGTACCAGACTACAAAGAAAGGATATACACAAACAAACTTGGAAATCATGTGACAAGAGAACCTATAATCAAATAGATCACATTTTAATTAATAACAGAAATGCATCAAACATACAGCAAGTCAGAAGTTATAGAGGAGCTGAGTGCCACAGTGACCACTTCCTCGTTGGAGCAAAATTTAAAATAAAACTTAAGAGAGCTTTCTATACTAAATTACAAAGAATACACCCAACATATAACAGAGAAAAACTACAAGACATTACAGTCAAAGAGAAATTTACAGATGAAATAAAATGTAAACTTGAAACTCTGCAAAACCCTTTGGAGGAAAGCGTTGACCAAACTTGGTTGAACATTAAGAATACAATTCAATCTACCGCAGAAGAATGTCTCGGTGTGTTAACCACGCATAGAAAGAATAGATGGTTCAATCAAAAATGTGAAGAAGCAGTCATTAGGAAGAAGAATGCCAGACATGTATGGTTAAATGACATCAATAACATCCAAAAGGAAGAGCATTATAGAAATGAATGTAAAGAGGCTACAAAAATAGTCAGACAGCAGAAGCGAGAATATATGAGTAATATAATCAAAGATATGGAAACTAATCACCAGAAAAATGAATCCAGAAAATTTTTTAAAGAACTGAAGTCAATGAAACGAGGGCACCAACAAAACACATATGGTTTAAAAGACAAAAATGGGAATATGATAAATACCAATGAGGAAATGTGCAACACATGGAAAGAATATTTTATTGAATTACTAAATTGTGAAGCTCCAAGTAACATTTTCCCACAGGAAGAGGTTCTAACATGCGAACCACAAATTGAAGAACCTACATTTGAAGAAATCCTATATGTAATCACACGACTTAAAAACAATAAGTACTGGGACTGATGGAATTGCTGCTGAATTTATAAAGGCAGGTGGCCATGCATTACATCTAAAGCTATACGAACTAATAATAAAGATCTGGAGGACAGAAGAATTACCCCATGACTGGAAAGAGTCATTATTGATACCTATCTTTAAGAAAGGAGACAAGTTCCAATGTGGAAATTATAGAGGAATATCACTACTGTCCACAAGCTATAAGATACTATCCGCAGTATTACTAAATAGACTAAAACCATATTCAGAAGACATATTAGGTGACTACCAGGCGGGTTTTAGACAAAACAGATCAACAATAGATCAGATATTTATCTTACGACAAATAGCCGAGAAACATTGGGAATATAAAAGAGATCTCCATAACATTTTTGTGGATTTTAAAAAGTCTTATGATAGTGTCCATAGGAATAGTCTATGGAATGCTATGCAGGAATTTTGAATACCAAGGAAGTTAATCAACATTACCAGACTATGCATGGAAGATACTTATAATATAGTAACATATAAAGGCAGGAAATCAGACCCCTTCCAAATAACATCTGGCTTGAAACAAGGTGATGCACTATCGCCGCTACTCTTCAATCTGGCTCTAGAGAAAGTTGTAAGGAAGGTAAAGGAGGAATGTGATATTGGAGGAACATCCAAGCTGCTTGGTTATGCAAATGATATAGATATTATAGGGCAAAGTGAACAAAAGACATTGGAAATATTGACTCACTTAAAGGAAAAAGCCCAACAGATGGGGCTGGTTATCAACCAAGATAAGACAGAATATATGGTAATTTCAAGAGACGGAATGGCTAAAAACTCTGGCCACATACAAATAGATAATATGACCATTAAAAGAACGGAAACATACAAATACCTGGGTACAATCTTCAACTGCTCCAACATCATAAGGGAAGAAATACAAACTAGAATCAACTCTGGAAATAAGATATACTATGCACTACAACATCTACTAAAATCAAAGGCGCTATCTCGTAATACCAAAATCACAATATACAAAACACTGATCAGACCAGTTGTGCTGTATGGCTCTGAAACCTGGAGTACAACGAAAAGAGACGAAGCCTTGTTACAAACCTTTGAGAACAAAATTTTAAGACGCATCTTTGGACCCATTAGGGATACACATAGTGGAGAGTGGAAAAGAAGAAGTAACAAAGACATTTATGATCTGTTTAAGTCCCCGCTAATCACTGGTATCATGAAGGCTAATAGACTACAATGGCTGGGGCATATAGAAAGAATGGAAGATAATAGGGAAACAAAACTCGCTTACACTCAGGAAATAAATGACCGCAGACCCCGAGGTAGACCAAGAAGGCGGTGGAGAGATAATACATGTACAGATCTTCAAGCACTTGGAATCAACGACTGGCAAGAGAAGGTCCACCAGAGAGACGAATGGAGACGGATTGTATTTGCAGCAAAGAACCTCAATGGCTCGGAACGCTGAAGAAGAAGAAGAAGAAGATATGATAAGACCATCACATGTTGTAGATCTGTGATATGATAAGACCATCACATGTTGTAGATCTGAGTGCACGCAGGAATAGGTGATCAGTCTTTTTCTCGCTTAGCGGACGACGAACACAGGCGACCGTGCTCATGACATGATCAGGGTAGCTCCTTAGCAATGTTCTAATACAGATTGATCAGCAGGACCGGGCTGTTAGGGATATGGTCAGAGAAAGCCTTGTCACAGGTAACTAGGAATGACTACTATGAAGACATGATACAGGTAGAGGATATTAGACGTGTGCTGACGAGAGCTAAAGACACAGCACCAGACCCGGATGGGGTGCGGTACACCCATATGAGGAACATGAATGATGGGGACTTAAAGGAGATGGCTCTTTGTTTCAACCTAAGCATGAAAACTGCTGAAATACCCCAGGATTCGTAGCACAGCAACCTGGTCCCACTCCCAACGCCAGGTAAGGATCACTCAAGACTTAATGGTTACAGAATCATAACCCTGCAAAACACCTTTTGCAAAGTCCTCGAAAAGATAGTAGCATGCAGGCTCCAGCGATATTTGGAGAGTCATAAACTGCTACCAAAAGGGCTCGGGAGTTACCGTTCTGGGGAGGACACCTGGGCTAATGCGGCAACTTTTGTATTTGATGTCTACGAGAGCTTTCGGGATAAAAAAGAGACAGTGGTAGTAGCTCTTGATCTGGAGGATAGGTATAATTGGGTTAGGTATGATCGGTTGATATACACTCTTTTGGACATGGAGGTCTGCCCTTGCCTTGTTAGATGGGTTGCGGCAGTCCTTTATGAGCGTAAAATTGCACTACACATGGGTTCCTGGACACCTGAACCCTGTAATATTACTTCTGGGCTGCCACAGAGATCTGTCATGTTCCCGGTGCTCTTTAATATCTACACCAGCAAAGTCGCCGCTATTGAGACACCAGGTAATGGTAGAATATTGACATTTGCAGATGATGTGCTGGTGTACTTGAGTATCACCTTTGACAGATGTTTGTCTTTTAAGGATCATGCGGAGGCTTTGGTGGTGTAGGCTGATAAGGTATATAATGCATTGAGGGCGATGGCAGCAACAGGGCTAGAGAAGACGATGCTTTACAAGCTCTTTCAGCAGTAATTAATTTCAGTCATTGAGTATGGTTTGTGGCTACCGATAGATAGAAAGATTGGAGCGCATACAGAATGCGGCCATGCAGGTGTGCACAAAGGACACACCAATTATATGCATGAGGTATATCCTGGCGCTACCAACTATGGCGGATAAGTATTGGGTGCTTTACGCCAAATGTTACATGAGAGTTACTGCAGATTGGGATCACGCACTGTATGACGTCATGGATATGGTCAAGGATCATAGATTAAGACGATGTAGGTCCTGGATGGCAAAGGCTGAAACATCTATATGTCAGGTGTGTGATCCAGAGACCATCAATCGTGAAAAAGAGTGGGTTGACATATCGGGCCGGCACAATGTAATAATAGTAACACTGCAGTGAATATGCGGCGGACCGCACAGAGTTTGAAATGCAATAACTGATACAGAGTAACACATTAAGTGACATAGTGATATACGCCGCTGGGTTGGTGGTGAGAAAAAGACGTAATGGTTGGGGGTTTCATTGCGAAGATTAATTGACGTTTCTTGAAAAAGGAGAGTCTGGTATATGAGACTACGACTTCCAGCATTAAAATGGAGGTGGAAGCAGTAACAGCGGCCGTCCATTGGTTAGAGGAGACCACTGCAACACACATTGTATTTATTAGGGACTAAAGTAGTATGCTTAGTAAGGTGGGGTAAGGAGTGTTTCGTTTGGAATAGCTCACCTAGCTTCAGAGGTCACAGATTGTGAGAATTGTGTGGATGTTTAGCCCTGGCCATGCGGGAGTGAACAGGCTGATAGATCATAGACTGGCAGGGAATGCACCTCTTGATGGTAGATTACCTATGATCAATGGAAATGTGGTAGTGCGCCTGTTGGACCAGGTGGAGAAGGTGGGGGAACAGATTGAGAACCCGTACGTGGGAAGAATGAGATTGCGGGGGATTGGCAGGGGTTCTGGAAGAATCTCAAAACTGAGAGGGAAGACCAGGAGAACTTTCAATCAGATAGCGGCGGGAACTATTAGTAGTGTGACTCTGGCTGTTGAACAACATGATGGAGCGTGTATGGAATGTCCTCAGTTAAGTTATGTCGGTTCTTAGATCAGCTCAACTCATCTCCCTAGAGACCACACTATCGCGGCAGCCATCTGCTGTTTTACGTGAGCTATAAATGATGATTATACCAAATACTGTCTCGGGGGCGGCGTGGCGATCGGCACGGCACATACAGTTGGATAATCTCGGATTTTTGATTTTGTAAACACGTCCTTATACAGCTTTCAATATATCAAAATACGGTAGGAGAAAGACGATTGGGAGTCATAAGGCTGTCAAGGTATAGAGCTGGAGGTGGACTAGAATCAAACGGAGATACTCTACCAAGTTTACTACACAAGGGCAAAGTCAACGCCGGCCAGGTGGCACATTTGGCGCGAGGTCGACACTTTAACTCTTTACAGGTTAAAGCTCCACAGAGAGATGATCGATTTCATTACATCGGATATTACACCATCTGGCCCGGTCTTTCTCTCTGCAAATCGGCGAATGTTCTGCCACGAGCATCGCACAAAGCACGAATTCTGGAGTCTGGGGGGAATCTCCGATGCCCGCTTAACTGTACATGTGGACTATAAATTGGCCCCCACATGGAGCAAAGTAAATATAGAATAGAATAGAATACGACGTAGTTCTTCACTTACCTATTAACGCTTTCAAAGTACCTTGTATACACTGACTTAAAGTTGTACAAACTCACCTTGTAAAAGAACGTGTCAAGGACATATTCTGAAAGCGGCTTATCGATGCTAAATCTGGTCTCTGTTGTGTTGTCCAATTCCGGCAAGAACCATAACTGTAGTCTATACCCCAGGCCTGATATCTGGGTCACAGCCGTACTGCAGTTGCCGTCAATGAGAACCTTCCCAGGGGAGCAACGTGCCGGAATACACACCCCCTGTAAACACAGATGAAAGAAAACCCACAGAATGTGAATCCGATGCAATCATCGTCAGTGACGTCAGTATTCTCAATATAACAATAATAAACATTGATTTGCTGTACTTGTCACGGGGTGGCTGTCCCTGTGTGATCGGATGCTTCCCAAATGCAGTCCGGTATCTGTCTATCTCGTTACCAGTCTAGGTGTCTGATGTACATGGGCACCTTCTCCAGGATGCTAAGACCTTGGGGTGGCACAACGCCCTAACCAGCCTCTCTTCACCAGACGGACCGCACCCGATGAAAGGATACAAATTCGAGCAGGCATAAGGACGACTGATGGGCACCTTTATTTTGGCTGTGCTGTGTTACACACGGATACGAACATGCCATACAGCCAGCCGCTCCACAGTCAATCTGACTTTAATATGAGGAACGTTACCAACTGCACCATTGATGCAACATGCTCCCGCCACAAACGATCCAACCAATTCTTCCATCCATCCTTACCGTGGCCGTGTCATGCGAGTGTAGATGTCTTAAGTATGCATGGCGTAATGTGCTACTGACTGCCCCTGACGGTTGGTCTGCTAATTGACTACTACTTGTGGTTTCGACTCAGGCACGGTTAGCAGTTGATATCCGCGCGCCGTATTGGAATACTATACCAGTGTCACGTTCGACATCTGCCGATAACCTGTCGGTGAGCTGATGCGAACGGTCCTAGGTGTTGGAGCCTAGTCTAGTGGATGCGTTCGTGTGAGCGTTTCATGCTGAAGTGTAGAGGAGTTGATGTTTCCTGGTGTGAGTTCTGTGCTGAAGTTGCCGTTGTCAAACGACACAGCTTGTGACGTAACTATCGTGGTGTTTTCATTAGTTACATTTAGTGCTTAACTTTTGTGTTTTACTTCTATTAATATTTTATATGTGTGCAGAACAATTACTCCATTACTGTCACAAGACAGTACATGTCAAAGTAGAGGTTATTGATCCAGCTGCGCCGGGGCGGGGGACGGCGGGGCGCCGCCCGTGTGTTACCGGGGTCTGAAAGGGGAATTAAAGAAGAGTGTAGACATTCTGGGTATGTCCTGAAATGGACTAAAGAGGGTTGGTCTTAGACTGTCTTTCTGAAAAGGCACAAATGAAATATGAATAAAATTTGGTGGAACTGCGGTAAAGCTGTTGAAATGCAAACAATGTAAAATAACACAAAGTAATGCAGCTTTACAGAAAAGAATTTCGAAATTTACAGAACGTTGCGGCGACTAGCCTTCATCAGCAAACAAACAAGGGTATTCTCCGTGACTATATGTTGTGTTTTGTTTATGTATTTGTTTGCTGATGAAGACTAGACGCCGCAACGTCCTGCATGTTTCATTATTCTTTTCTATAAAGCTGCATTTCTTAGTGTTACTTTATATTGTTTGAAAACGTACAAGGATGTCTTGTGCTCTCCCAATTGCGTTTCCCCGCCCTTAGTTGTTGGCACAAAGTGGGGTATCGGGTTTGGTGAGCGCCGCCCAAAGTTCAGCGCGGACAGAAAGCATGTAGTACTGTCTGCTCAGTCATATCTGACTAAGTTCTGACTAACAACCTTGGGCGTTAACATAAAGCAGGTAGTACCGTCTACTCAAAAGGACTAACAGGGGAAAACAAATTATTTTTCCAGAAGCTGAGATTTTAAAGCAGTTTCTTCAAACAATGTCATACACGATTTAAATAAGAAGTTTTAATAAATAAATAAAGAAGCTACCAGTGCACCGCAAAGCAATCCTTAACAAAGCAGATTACAGGAAGCAAAATAAACAGCACAGACTGGAAGGCCCCAACTATAGTAGGTCAGTAGAACGACAGTAGAATAAGGCCACCCAGGAAGGCTAACCCGGTCAACAAATGCCCACAGAAGTCGGATGTGTTGGCCTAACGGCGCAAGAACTCAGCTCTGCTGTAAAGAGGCACAACTCAATCACGTCCGAAAAAAACTCTCCTGATGACCTTAGAAGAAGAAGAAGAAGAAGAAGAAGAAGAAGAAGAAGAAGAAGAAGAAGAAGAAGAAGAAGAAGAAGAAGAAGAAGAAGAAGAATGAGGCCAGAGCATATTTCTTCAAATATTGGACTGGATTAGCAAACCAAACACGTGTTCAACCTAAACAGTCCGACTTTTGGAACTCTCTAGAAGAGCAACCACGTACTTACGTCAGGGCTGGCCCATTGTGTGGCGTTACAAGCTTCCCCTCTCCAGCTGTCATCTGTAGCAGGCGACCTGTCCCGTATGTTGAACAGGATAGAATATGGTGGGAATATCGATGGCATCCAGCCTTCTGTGTAGACGAGGGGAATTCAATAAGTAAGTCACAAATGGCTGTAGAAAAATAGCTATATGATAACAACTTGAAACCAGTTTTTGTTTATACATACACTGTTCCTTTATTTCTCAACATAATTTCCACCAACATTGATGCATTTATCCCATCGTTTTATCAGTCCTTCCAAACCGGCAGCATAGAACTGCGTGCTCTGGTTTCTAAGCCACTTTTTCACTTCACATTCAACATCGTCGTCATTCGCGAAATGTCTCCCGCCAAGGTGGGTTTTCAGTGAACCAAAAATGTGGAGACCGCTAATGGCTAAGTCGGGACTGTAAGATGGATATTCCAGAATTTTCCACCTTTGTTGGTTAATTTTCTCTGAGTTAGTCGAGCCGTATGTGATATTGGTATGACATTGTCATGAAGAAGCAACACACCTCTAGTCAGCAGTCCTTGACGTTTTCTTCGAATTGCATCATGAAACATCGATAGAACTTCACAGTACGATTCAGAATTCACATTGTCAGCTTTCTTCTTGAAAGTGGTTAAAAGCACCCCTTGATAATTCCACTCCTTTCCTGCTGATGGCATAACCTTGAATTTTTGGACACAAAGCGAAGAAGGATGTTTCCATTGCATTGAAGCACGCATTGATTAGGGCTGGTAGTCAGCATAAACAGGAAGCATTTCCTTATGAATGTCCTTTACAGGCAGTCCTTTTGCCCATAGAAAACGCACAGCAGCACGTTGCTCTTTGGTTACTTCGTAAGTACAGTCGCCATTTTGTTTATGCACTGCGCATGCGCATGAGACACCTAGAGCCACCTGACGAACGGGAATATAAAGTTCGATGTTGCTGTCACCTAATGACATCTGTAGAAAACACCAACTACATTTACCTGCCATCCCAAAGAACTGTGTGACTTACTTGTTGGCTCGGATTCGTAAATCAGACAGTGAGTGAAGTGTGGGTAGTCTTCCTGTGGACACGGAGAAAACAGTTGTGAAAGTAGCAGATAACAAGAGACAACGAAAGTATAGGAAGCAAATAAACTATCTGAAAAATCGAGAACATTTATTGCATTGTTATTATTATTATAAGTAGTAGTTATTATTGTTGTAGTAGTAATTGTTGATTTAGTTGCAGCAGTGGATGGTGTAATTGTAGCAGGAGCTTTTATTATTGCGAAAATGAAGAAGTAGAAGCGGAAGAAGGAAAAGAAGAAAAAGAAGAAGAAGAAGAAGAAGAAGAAGAAGAAGAAGAAGAAGAAGAAGAAGAAGAAGAACAAGAACAAGGACAAGAATAAGAACAAGGACAAGAAGAAATAGTAGTAGTAGTAGTAGTAGTAGTAGTAGTAGTAGTAGTAGTAGTAGTAGTAGTAGCAGCAGCAGCAGCAGCAGCAGCAGTAGCAGCAGCAGCAGCAGCAGTAGCAGCAGCAGTAGTAGTAGGAGTAGTAGTAGTAGTAGTAGTAGTAGTAGTAGTAGTAGTAGTAGTAGTAGTAGTAGTAGTAGTAGTAGTAGCAGTAGTAGTAGTAGTAGTAGTAGTAGTAATATTAGTAACAGTAGTAGTTGTAGTAGACCTTCGGAGGGTGTTCTGTGTACTATATGTTGTGTTTTGAGTATGTATTTTTTGCTGATGAAGGCTAGTCGCCGCAACGTACTGTTTGTGTCTTAATCCTGTTCTGTAAAGCTGCATTACGTTTTTAAATTTTATATCGTTTACATTTCCACAGCTTTACCGCAGTTCCACCAAATTTCATTCACATTCTAGTAGTAGTAGTAGTAGTAGTAGTAGTAGTAGTAGTAGTAGTAGTAGTAGTAGTAGTAGTAGTAGTAGTAGTAGTAGTAGAAGTAGTAGTAGCAGCAGTAGTAGTATTAGAAGTAGTAGTAGCAGCAGTAGTAGTAGTAGAAGTAGTAGTAGTAACCGTAGCAGCAACACCTGCTGCAGCAGCTGCAGTAGTAGTAGTAGTTGTTGTTTTTGTTGTTGTTATTGTAGCAGTAGAAAAGAGCAAACGAAGGGAAATAAGAACAATCAGAAGCAGAGGATGAGGAAGAGGAGATGGAATAATAATAATAATAATAATAATAATAATAATAATAATAATAATAATAATAATAATAATAATAATAATAATAGCTTGGAATCAACGACTGACAAGTCAACCAGAGAGACGAATTGAGACGGACTGTATCTGCAGCAAAGAACCTCAATGGCTCGAAACGCTGAATAATAATAATAATAATAATAATAATAATAATAATAATAATAATAATAATAATAATAATCATGATCATCATCATCAAGTGCCTGCCAGCTGGCGTAGTCGTTCATGGCTCTCCACAGATCTCGGTCTTTGGTTTTCTGGATCAACTATGCTGCTGATATTCCTCAGTGCCACCGTCTTAATCCATCCAGCATCATTTATCTTGGTCTGCCTCTGCCGCTCTTCCCCTCGATCTTTCCAGTTGTCACAATGTACTCCAATGCCCCTCTTCTCATTACATGACCAAAGAAAACTGTTTGTCTCTTTCTTATTGTTGTATATAATGTTCTAGTTTCATTAGCCTGTTTCAGGCAGTCGTTGTTAGTTACTCTGGCAGTCCAAGGAATTTGCAACATTCGTCTCAGGAAACATATCTCTGTTGCTTCTAATTTCTTCTTAATTTGTTCATTTACATTCCAAGATTCACTGCCATACAGCAAAACTTGTTCTACATAGCATTTCAGGACTCTCTTTCTTACACTCAGCGATAGTGACCTATTGCACAAGATACTCTTCATTTTCTGAAATGCGGCCTTTGCATGCCCTATTTTGCTCTTAATCTCTGTTGTATCTACAATTATCCACTTGTTTAAGAAGTTTTCCTTCTATATCTATGTCACATTTTGGTGTCACCATTTTCTTTGATATCACCATTGTTACTGTTTTCTTGATATTCAAAGAGAGTCATTTCCTTACACTCTCTGTTACTACAGTGTCCAACCATTGTTGTAGGTCTGTTGATTTATCTGCCACCAATACTGTGTCATCTGCATAGCGTATATTATTTATATTATAACCTCCAAATTGTATTACTGGCATCTCTTTGATCTCTCTCATTATTACTTCGCTATATAGGGAGAAGAGATCTGGTGACAAGATACATCCCTGTCGTACTCCTAGCTTTATGTGTTCGTAACTACCCTCTTTATTTCCAATTCTAATTGCTGCTACTTGGTTCCAGTAAATATTCTTTATTATTCTTAAATCTTTCCCATCAATGTTGATATCTTCCAACATTTTAATCAGTTCATCATGTTTTACTTTATCAAATGCCTTAGTATAATCTATGAAGCATAAATATATGTCTTTCTGTTTCTCTATTGACCTTTCTATTAGTGTCCGTATTGTATATATTGCATTGTTTGTACACTTTCACTCCACAAATCTGTTCTTCACTAATTTCCATTTTTATTTTCTTTCTGGTTCTTCTCATTATAATTCTGAGCAGAAGCTTAGTGATATGGTTTATGAGGTTAATTGTACGAAAATCTTCACATTCAATAGCTCCTGGTCTTTTTTGGTATAGCTATAAATACTAATTTCAGCATATCACTGGGTAAATATCCACTGCTGTAAATATAATTTAACATTTTGGTTAATATATCTACTCCAAATTCTCCAATACTTCTAATTCTTCTATTGTGATTTCATCTGGTCCAACTGTTTTTCCTTTCTTCATATATTTCACAGCGTCAACGACTTCTTTTTTTATAGAGTAGGTGGACTTTCTAAGCTACTTTCTTCTGTTAATTCTTCCCTTTCCCCAT
Organism: Cepaea hortensis; assembly: GCA_963921405.1. Lineage (NCBI taxonomy): Eukaryota > Metazoa > Mollusca > Gastropoda > Stylommatophora > Helicidae > Cepaea > Cepaea hortensis. The sequence continues at coordinate 80,645,144 of OY992876.1, forward strand.
CATATAATTCTCTTATATACTCATTCCACCTCTTCATTGTAGCACCTTCCTCCAATAATATCTTTCCTGTTTTTGATTTCAAACATCCTGTATTTATTCTTACTTTTCTTCCCGTGAGCTCACTGATTTGTCTGTGCATATTTTTTGTATCTTTAATGGCATTTAATTCAATTTCTTTTGCACTGCTCATTTAACCAACTTTCTTTTGCTTTCCAACATTTATCATTTATTTCTTTATTTATCTTAGCGTATTCTTGTTTGCCATTTTTACTCTGTTTTCTTTTATCCATCAGCATTACGATTTCTTCATTCATCCATTTTTTTCTTAGCTTTTTGACTTCTCTCCGGTAATATTTCTTTGCTAGTTTGATGAATGGAGTCCCTTAACATTTCCCATTGTTTATTTATACTCTGTATTTTAGCTATTGCATTGTACCTATTTTTCACAGTCACTATGTAATGTTCTTGAATTTCTTTATCTACTTTCAGAACCCCTTTATTAAGTCTCATGTTCCTAACCATTTGTTTCCCTCTCTTTAATCTTACTTTTATTTGTCCACATAGTGGTACATGATCACTGTTACCGTCATCACCAGGCATTATCTTTACATTAATTAAAAAATAAAAAATAAAAATGTTTTGCGTATCCTTTTACAGGACTTAGCTGTCAACAGCAGCATCTTTCAGCTGTTTGTTGATCTCTTGGCAAGATTACGCTCAGTAGTTTGCCATTGCTTTCTGAGCGGCCGGCTCAGTATCCCGCAAGTCACGAGCGGGGGTCGAACCACCTCAGCTCTCGCTCCGCTGCGAGACTCTGCGTGATAAACGGGATTACAGAAAGAAAGTGCTCTAACCCCACAGCCAGAGAGACCGGCACATTAATTAAAGCATTACTAAATCTTTTATTAATTAGTATGTAGTCAATTTGGTTGCGTATTTTCTGATCAGGGCTTTTACATGTGTATAGTCGTCTTTTATGGTGTTTAAACCACGTGTTTCCAATTATCATATCACTGATATTTGCCCATTCTATTAGCTTTTCCCCTCTCTCATTTGTTGTACCTAAACCATAATTCCCCAAAACATCCTCCATTTTCCCCTTTCTTACTTTTGCATTAAAATCTCCAAGTATTATTTTTATTTCCTGTGATCCAATTTCTATTTCGTCGTAAAAGTGTTGTATTTCTTCATCACTACTGCTTGTTGTTGGTGCATATACTTGTATAATATTTATATCTATTGGTTTGCCTTTGATTTTGACCAACATAGCTCTATCTGAAATACACCAGTATCCATTAAGTGACTTGGCTGTTTTTTCGTCAAGTATTAGTAGTAGTAGTAGTAGTAGTAGTAGTAGTAGTAGTAGTAGTAGTAGTAGTAGTAGTAGTAGTAGTAGTAGTAGTAGTAGTAGTAGTAGTAGTAATAATCTGGTGCTGAAAGTAGGTCAAGATGTTTTGTTCTTATTGGAATCTAATCAATAATAGTAGTGGTACTAATAATAATACTAATTATTATTACTAATAATTAAATAATAATAATAATAATAATAATAATAATAATAATAATAATAATAATAATAATAATAATAATAATAAGAAGAAGCAGAAGAAGAAGAAGAAGAAGAAGAAGAAGAAGATTACCTTGTTGCAGATAGCACAGAAGATATTCCTGAACCTGGTCATCGTTTCCACCAGAATCGTTGTGACTGTATAAACATGGTCTGTCAAGGAGCTGCATGCTGTCAACACATCATCATCATACACACGCCACAGGCCTGACACATTACAGGTGTCTATTACAGGTAATCTGTCGAATTTAAGGGAAAAGAAAAGAGAAAGAAGGGGTGGGGGTGTTGCAGATGATTAGTTACTTTCATGTAAAGTTAAAGTTTGTTGCATATCCTTTACAGGACGTTTGCAGTCAACATTAGCATTTTTTAATGTTGTTGATGTCTTGGCAAGTTTACGTTCAGTAGTTCGCCATTGCTGTATGAACGAACAGCACGCATACCATTTCGTAAAAAAACCAGCGCAACGCGGTCTTTTGCCAAAATGCGCACAGCTATGTTTTGAACTCTGGTATGCGGGATCACTAACCACATAAGTAACCCTTTCGCCAAGGAGCTCGGCACTTTCAAATAGAGTGATGAAAAAATGAAGGGATGTAATATTTGTTACATTAATGTAGATAGATTATGATGTCGACGTGCATGAAAGTGTAAAATTTCTCGTCCCTAAACGTTCGGTACGCTTAAGTTTATTCGTTAAAGTTCGTTCTCTAAATTTCGCTGGTAGAGTGTGTTCATTAAACGTTAAAGTTTATTAGTTAAAATTCGTTACCAATACACGCCAAGACATGGGAAAGGGATCCTTACTGCTGAAGTAATGAGAGGCTGAAGTAATGAGAGGCGTCATGTGACTTACTACTGAAGTAATGAGAGATGTCATGTGACTTACTCGAACCACTCCCTGCTGCAATACAGGGGCTGCTTGTGTCTGGGGGACTGTTGCTGGATGGAACAGGAGGACGTCCTGTCCAAGGCCTGTCGCAGAAATTCATCTCGGGACATTGCAGCGTACACTCGCATAAAGGTCTGACACGTCACTTTGACTTCCCACATCTGATGCTGAAATTTGGTCAGGATGTTTTGTTTTCACTGCAATCTAATCAATAGTAGTAGTAGTAGTAGTAGTAGTAGTAGTAGTAGTAGTAGTAGTAGTAGTAGTAGTAGTAGTAGTAGTAGTAGTAGTAGTAGTAGTAGTAGTAGTAGTAGTAGTAGTAGTAGTAGTAGTAGTAGTAGTAGTAGTAGTAGTAGTAGTAATAATCTGGTGCTGAAAGTAGGTCAAGATGTTTTGTTCTTATTGGAATCTAATCAATAGTAGTAGTAATAGTAGTAGTAATAGTAGTAGTAGTAGTAGTAGTAATAATAGTAGTAGTAGTGGTAATATTAATAGTAGTAGTAGTAGTAGTAGTAGTAGTAATAGTAGTAGTAGTAGTAGTAGTAGTAGTAGTAGTAGTAGTAGTAGTAGTAGTAGTAGTAGTAGTAGTAGTAGTAGTAGTAGTGGCAATATTAATAGTAGTAGTAGTAAAAATAATAATAATAATAATAATAATAATAATATAGATAAAATATAGTAATAATAATAATAATAATAATAATAATAATAATAATAATAATAATAATAATAATAATAATAATAGCAGTTGTAGTAAAAACGGGGAAGACCAAGAGAGACCCTGCGTAGAACCATCATCAGAGAAGGCTCATTCAAGGGCCAAGTGAACATCCAAGATCTACAACAGGTAGCAGGGAACCGCCAGACATGGAGAACCATGACTTCTGCCCTATGCGCCGACTTAGGCTCAAGAGGAAAGACTAAGTAATAGTAGTAGTAGTAGTAGTAGTAGTAGTAGTAGTAGTAGTAGTAGTAGTAGTAGTAGTAGTAGTAGTAGTAGTAGTAGTAGTAGTGCCGTCTTGACAGACGATAGTTTGTGCTTCAAAAAGGCATAATAACTTTTACCCATGGCGGTAGCGAATGAGACTGATAAGGCCAATTCGCGCTGTAAATGTTCGTTCATAGTGGGTGCATGTGAACACGTGATCATTTCCACCATCATGCAGCATCTTACGCCTCACACGCTCGGTGTGTGACTTATCTGCAATATTTTTCTCCATTGTCTTTATTCCATTTCTGACGTTTGCCCTCCATGCAACACGTTCAGCGGCAACTTGCTCCCAATGTGCATTATCAATGCCTGTATCAATCATGTCCCGCTTACACACATCTTTGTATCGTAGTAGAGGCCGACCCTGAGATCTCTTACCCATCTGTAATCCACCAAAAAAGATGTCCTTTGGTATTCTACCATCATCCATCCTCCTAAGATGTCCTATCCATCTAAGTCTACGAAGACTGAGCATGGAATAAACCGTCACACAACCTGATATTTTCAATACTTCAGTATTTGTGATTTTGTCTTGCCACTTAATACCAAGAATTCTTCGCAGACACCGTATATGAGAGCTCTTTAAACGTTTCTCTTGGTGTCCAGGTTTCACTGCTATAAAGAAGAGTACTAAGGACACAGGCTTGATAGACAATGACTTTTGTTTTGGCAGTAAGCTTCCTGTTCTCCCAGACTCTTTTTCTTAACCTGTTCATTGTTGTTGCTGCCTTACCAATTCGGATGTTGATTTCCTGATCTAGGGATAATTTGCTATTTACAACTGATCCTAGATATGTAAAATAGTCTACCATCTCTAGTTCGGTGTCGTCAATAAAGATTGATGGTACCCCATGTGCACCTTGTGACATAATCTGTGTCTTCTTTTTGCTAATTGTTAAACCAGGTTTGGAACAAGCATTGAAGAATGCAGATAATAGACACTGTAATTCTTCCTCGGAGTGGGTCGTAACTGCAGCATCATCTGCAAAAAGCAACTCTCTGATCAGTACCCTCCTAATTTTGGTCGTGGCCTTCAATCTCTGAGCATTGTAGAGGCCGCCATCTGAGCGTAAGTGAATATATATACCACCATCCTGATCATGAAAGGTATATTTCAGTAGAAGTGAAAAGTATATTCCAAAGAGGGTGGGAGCTAGTACACAACCTTGCTTAACTCAATAGAAGTTGCACCATCAAACGTGATTATACCCTTCATGCCTGTGTGGAACGATTCCACAATGGACAGAAGAGTTGGTGGGCAGCAAATCGTCTTTAGTGTCTTGAACAGACACTCACGACTGACCAAATCAAATGCCTTTGTGAGGTCGATGAAGGCAATAAACAGTGGTTGATTCTGTTCACGGCATTTTTCTTGCCTTTTTCGCAATGAGAATATCATATCAATGTAGACCGGTTCTGTCGAAAGCCACTCTGTGCTTCTGGGTAGACTTGATCTCCTGGGACTTGAAGTCTGCGCAGAACAATTCTGGCAAATACTTTTCCAACAATACACAGAAGTGAGATACCCCTATAGTTGTTGCAGTCGCTCCGATCGCCCTTGTTCTTGTACAGTGTTATGATGCTTGAATCTTTGAAATCATGTGGGACTTGTCCTTCTCGCCAGCATAGCTCTATTAGCTGGTGGATCTGTAGAGTGAGTGTGTCTTGCCCACTCATGATAACCTCTATTGGAATCCTATCCTTACCTGGAGCCTTGCCAGATGCAAGTTCATTTATAGCACACTTAACTTCTGTTGTGGTGGGAAGTGTGTCCAGGTGGTCAAGAGTTGGTAGAGCCTCTATGGCGCTGAGGGCATCATCCGCTAGTTTGGTCTCACTTGAGTAAAGCTCCAAATAGTGCTATACCCATCTGTCCATCTGCTGTTTCTTATCAGTTATGATTTCTCCAGTCAAGGTTTTCAATGGTGCACTTCTTTTGATCATTAGACCACAGGCTTTCTTTATTCCTTCATACATGCTTCTGATGTTTCCCTTATCACTTGCGATTTGAATGGACTCACATAACTTGATCCAATAATCATTTGCACACTGACTGGCAGCCTTTTGCACATCCTTCCTAGCTTGCTTTAGCTCACTCAGAGTGTTACGCGTTGGTCTTTCCTTGTTTCTTAAGAGAGCTTTCTTCTTCTTATCAATCAAGGGCTGCAGAGTCTGGCTGTTTGTTGCAAACCAGTCCTGCCTCTGATGATCCGCAGTGCCGTAAACCCCTTCTGTAGCAGTAGTAGTAGTAGTAGTAGTAGTAGTAGTAGTAGTAGTAGTAGTAGTAGTAGTAGTAGTAGTAGTAGTAGTAGTAGTAGTAGTAGTAGCAATAGTAGTAGTAGTAGTAGTAGTCGATTATGGGCGTCACTGGAAAGAAGGAAATACCACAATATGATATACGAGTAAATGGGCATATTCTTAAGCAAGTGAATCGATAAAGTTATTTCGGAACAGTCATAACATCTGATGGGAGATGCCTCAAAGAGATTAGAACATGAATTGCCATTGCGAAGGTAGCCTTTTGCAAGATGAAAAACATACTGACCAATAAAAAGATATCAATTGAAACGAGAAAAAGAGTGTTGAAGTGCTACATAGAACCTATAATTTGTATGGATGTGAAGCGTGGACAATGAGCAGCCAAGCTGAAAAACATCTGATGGCTGTGGAAATGTGGTTTCTGAGGAAAATGCTAAGAACACCGGGGCAAACAAAAAAACCAATGAACAAGTCCTTCAAGAAACAAATGAAGATCGTAAACTGATGAGTCATTAGACGTAGATAGTCAAACTTTTTTGGACACGTTATGAAAAGAAATGACTTGGAGAACTTGGTGACAACTACCAAGATCGAAGGGAAGAGACCAAGGGGAAGACCGAGAAGTAAATACCTGGATGGCTTGGCCGCATGGCACGATCGAGACAGGAACACAGAGCTGATTCACGACTCTGGTGATCGAGTGAGATGGCAGAACATGACCGCCCACGCTTATCGGCATGGCACATGATGGATAGATGGATCAGTTGCTCTTCATAGACTAAAACAACTTAATAAATTATGGAGTGGGACAGATAGAACTACAAAAATTTAGATATTTAAGAGTATGCATCTTTCCCATTGCAACATACGCCCGTGAGACCTGGACACTTACTAAACAAGCTGAACAGTGCATAAATTCTTTTGAATATAAATGTTATAGACGGGTTCTAAGAATATCTTGGGTAAAGAAAAGAACAAATACATCCATTCTTTAAGAGCTGAATATTGTAGAGCAGTGGTTCTCAACCTTTTTTGGCCCGTGTCCCCTTCACCATGTTTTCAGAACGTCATTCTCCCCCCCCCCCTTTCGTAAAAAAATTTGGCCCGTGCCCCCCTTCACCGTATTTTCAGAACGTCACCCCCCCCCCTCTCTTTCATATTTCCTATCTACAAATCCCCCCACCCCTACACAGTATACGTAAAAATGGAAGGTAAATTTAATAGCATATACTAAAACAAGTCTAGACATCCACATTGCCATGTAGCTGATTGCTGGCTCGTTGGTTCAGCCGCAGTGACAGGAGTAAACAGGAACATTCATCACAATGAAAAAATCAAACAAGCAAATGTCCTTGCCATTCTTCAGTGTTTATTATAATCAATTATCGCAGCAAACAATGTCAAGCATTGCCGAGAGGTGCGGGATGGCAAGCGATAAGTAATTATCAAATCTAAACAATGTTCAAAACGCTGAAGTACAGTTCTTACACAATGGCTACTATATCAGCAACTTACGGTCACTTGCCCGTGACATCGGGCATGGGGCATTCTCAACTGCCGTCGACTCCGCACGCTGTAATGGGCTTGAATGGCTATTCAATTAGCCGCTCGGCGTGTGTGAAATACTTTTGCTTCAGACTGAAGCGTCATTCTAATACTGAAACAATGTCGACTTCATCTCGCATCGTTTTCACACTCGTTTCTCAACCGTCTCCCATCGGGACCCTGGCTAGACTAACTCTGTCCAGCCGTGTCGTTTCCGTGGACCACACAACTAATGTCACGTGATATGCAACTTCTCTGAATGGCTTCCCTTTGTTCTTCATCATCATTATCATCCGTTGCTCACCAACTTCCCTCGACTCCGTCGTGCGTATTCCTTCACAATGATCGCGTGAACTGTTCTCACTATGACAATTCCTATTCTATGGTAAACATGTTCTTACTCTATTACTTTACCGCTGTCTACCTCATATCGGTCCATGAGACGTACATAACTGTAAAGTATGAAGGGAAAAACAATATCAAGTAATCGGTTCTTGTATTAACGCGATCTTGAAATGGTCTTCATCCCCCCCCCCCCCGAAACCCTAAAATTCCCCTCGGGGGGGGGGGGGGGATTCCCCACCGGTTGTGAACCACTGTTGTAGAGGGTTGGCTATCAAAGACGATAAAACAAAGAACATTGATATATTTTGGTCACTTGAAACGTCATGAAAGTTTGCAGAGAACAATAATGGAGGTGTATATGCCTGGGAAGAGAAGAAGAGGAAGGTCAAAGAGAAGATTGGTGCAGGATGTGGCGGTTGATCTCCAGATGGGTTTATCGGACACGGGACATCTTTCTTGTGATCGAGAAGATTTCCGGAGGTGTGTTATGGGAGAGAGGTTCTGCAAAGGACATGCTGCTGAATGAATGAATGAATGTGTAATAGTAGTAGTAGTAGTAGTAGTAGTAGTAGTAGTAGTAGTAGTAGTAGTAGTAGTAGTAGTAGTAGTAGTAGTAGTAGTAGTAGTAGTAGTAAGAGTTGTGTTAGGAGGATTACTAGAAGCAGTAGTAGTTGTTGTTGGTATTGTTGGTGAAGCAGCAGCAGCAGCCGCAGCAGCAGTAGCAGCAATAGTAGTAGTAGTAGTAGTAGTAGTAGTAGTAGTAGTAGTAGTAGTAGTAGTAGTAGTAGTAGTAGTAGTAGCAATAGTAGTTGTAGTATTAGTTGTAGTAGTAGTTGTAGTAGTAGTAGTAGTAGTAGTAGTAGTAGTAGTAGTAGTCGTAGTAGTAGTAGTAGTAGTAGTAGTAGTAGTAGTAGTAGTAGTAGTAGAAGTAGTAGTAGTAGTAGTAGTAGTAGTAGTAGTAGTAGTAGTAGTAGTAGTAGTAGTAGTAGTAGTAGTAGTAGTAGTAGTAGTAGTGGATGTGGGAATATAAAAAAGGAGAGCTGAGAGATCGAAGACACTTTATGGACAGCTGATGTTCTCCTATTCTCCGCAGGGGACGCAAGCTCAACTGAGGACACTGGGTGTACATCAGTAGGTGCTGTCCTATTCTCCACAGCGAACGCAAAGGACAAAGTCAAGTGAAGACAGATAGCTATGTGTAAATATTATGACTTGCCAATTAATTACTAGCCACTCCGCACGTGCGCAAAGGGAACAAGCCATATAGGTTTCTGTAACAACATGCAGAGGCGGCGAATATCGGCATTTCATGGACGGGCCAGTAAACGAATTATCCTGCACCTGGTAATTTGTTAATGCACAGGCCTATTGAAATTGGGTAGGTGTCTAGACTTTTGATTGTCAAAGGCCGTGAAGCCGATGTGTGGGGCTGATATTCTCAAGTGCTGATCGTTTGATAACGTCAGTTGGACTGTTTGTATCGTGAGACCCTGGTTATTAGTATCCATTGACCGTTTCTGTGAAGAACTCCCCCCACCCCTCACCCCCACTCCACCATCCCCGCCCCATAGCCGATTATTTTGTAAATGTCTTTCTATCATATGCCAGATGTCATGTCTCTGTTGCTTTTAAGTGTTAATTAATTGTCTATCACATCTATAACAACTACCACATCTATCACAACTATCAAATCTATCACATACATCACATCTATCACATCTACAACATATAACACATCTATCACATGTATCACATCTATCATATCTACCACATATGTCACATATATCATGTATATCACATCTATCACATCTGTCGTACATATCACATCTGTCACATTTATCACATCTACCGCATATATCATATCTACTAAATATATCATATATATCACCATCTATCACATATATCACATATATAACATCTAGTTGTGAACAGCTAGGGTTAGAATTAAATTGTAAAAAGACACAAATTATAGTCGTAACTAGGAAGAACAAAATACCACAATGTAATATACAAGTAAATGGGAATATTCTTCAACAAGTGAATCGGTACAATTATCTCGGAACAGTAATAACATCTGATGGGAGATGCCTTGAAGAGATTATAACAAGAATCGCCATGGCGAAAATAGTCTTTAGCAAGATGAAAAATATTCTGACCAATAAAAAGATGACAACTGAAACGAGAAAAAGAGTTTTGAGGTGTTACATAGAGTCTGTACTTTAGCATGGACTTGAAGCTTGGACAATGAGCAGTCAAGCTGAAAATTATCTGATGGATGTGGAAATGTGGTTTCTGGGGAGAACGCAAAGAATACCATTGACGGACAGAAAAGTCATTGACCAGTACTATAAGAAACAAAAGAAAATTGTAAATTGATTAGAGAAATTAGATGTAGACAGTCAAGAGTTTTTGAACATGTTAAGAGAAGAAATAAATTGGAGAATTTGGTGACAATTGGCAAGATCGAGGGGAGGAGAACAAGGGGAAGACAGAGAAGTAAATACCTGAATGGCTTCACCACGTGGCATGGTTGAGACAAGAACACTGAGCTGATCCACAGATCTGGTGATCGAGCGAAATGGCGAGTCATGACCGCCCACTCTTACCGGCATAGCACATGATGGATGGATCACATCTGCCACATATGTCGCAGATATTACCAGGCTTGTCCATGGGACACATTTTTCAGACTCATCCTATCCCATCCCATGGCAATTTATGCCTGTCCCATTCCATCCCATGTGATTCCCATGATAATATTAATATGGAATACAATTCAAATAAAATTATGAAATTTATGAAAGTTTAGGTTTAGTGTCTACTAAATAGGCATATATGTACAAAGAGACATGTAAAACTACAGAATTTATTAATTTTAATATTCAAGAGTATTTTATTAAAACAAAGTTTAATCTAAATATGACAATTCAGTGTCATTCTGACACACTAATTCTGTTTCTGAGTAACTCTGCTCATTCAGCACATTATCAATATCCTGCTGATCGACTGTTTCTAATAGTTTAGTTAATCCAGGTAATCCCTGAACCATTTCCACAATTTTCATCTTACATGCAATTCTGATATACACAGAGTTTATAACGAGAGCTGGTAACATCCGTTTTCGTAACTTACTCAACAACAATCCAGCTGCACTAAATAAAGCGCTCTACTCCTGCTGAGGACACTGGTATAGCCAAAACAATTTTCGCACTTGCTTTTAGCAGTGGAAACCTATGTTCATTTTCCCAATAATTTAATGGTTGTGAAGTTGGTTGTCGTAACTTTTGAAACATGGTGACTTAATCCTCAAGGCATTTGTTTCTGGGGTAATCAAACTTAAGTGCTTTGTTTGGTGGAGGATCAAAAAATAAGTCAAAATCACATTTTGGCTTTTGTTCTACAGTTCCTGCTACTTCGCATACAGCAGATGATTCAGAAGAAAGATGTAAATCCTTGATGAATGAAATAATAGTTGGAACAACAGACTTAGAAAAAGCGATTCAATCAATGGCCCATTTATTAGTGTCCACATTCCCTTTCTTCTTAGTAACAACTGACTTCTATCTTGGCTTTAATGTCAACCCCAGTAAGGAATGCTGCAGTAACTGCCAGAGAACTGCCGCAATATGGCCAAAGTTTGTCTGCAATAATTTTCTGAAAGTTGTGACAATATTTCTTCACCATGCTGCTGAAAGTTTCTTCGTCAATATCAACAATAACCGTGTACAACTGATAGTCTAGGAGGGAGTATAACAGCAAAATTAAATGAGATGTAGCACCATCAATGTCTAGTTTGTCACAACAAGTTTTGAATTTCTCATGTATGTACAGCATTCCTTTAATCTGAGCAATATACGGAATGTGGTTTAAGAATTCTTCATCATCTTCATTAAAGTAATGCGAGTAATTTTTTAAATGAACATTGAAACGTTGGTAATATGATCGCCATTCACGTGTTACAGATTTTGTTGGTATGGACAATGGCAGTTGTGATGCCTTTGCCTGATGTGTATTGTAATGTGTTTCAATAAAAAAAAATTGATCCATGAACTGATCCAGTTCAGAAATCACGACTCTGCTGAAGCTATCAGTAATGCATGTTGATAACCTGTGCTCAATACAACCAGATCGGTGCATTTCTGTATCGGTATCAAACCGTCCATCAAATGCTGCCGTCATGCTTGCTGCATTATCAGTACACACACAAACAATAGACTGGAGAATGTGGTAGATTCGGCAAGAAATTCACGTGCAAATAAACTGTGCGTAAATTGTGCAGTATGGGATTGATTACTATCAATGTTTATAAGAGACAGGGGCAAAGTAATCCATTCCCAATTTTGATCTAGTCTACATGCAATAATTTCCCCATATGGCAAAAGATATGTTTGTCTTGCAGACAAAAATTTAACTATTCCAGAAATTGCACATTCTGGATCTTTTGCCATATTTTGAAACAATATTTAGGCCAATTTTCCTTGCACCAAAATAGAACGAGTCACTGTTTGCAGTGATATAGTGTAATTATATACCTTGTTTGCAGCGTGAGTAGATCTTGCAGCAAAGTTAGCAACATCACATATAATGTCACATCCAGCCGAAATGGATACTGTTGGATGTGATGTAATTAGTTCAACAACTGATTTTTGCCACGCATTTGACTATGTTGGTGGTGGTTTTGTTACTTCCCGCTGCTTGGCTTCAAAAAATCTTTTGATGTTAGTAGAACCACCGGAACCACATTTCCTGCTATGTTGTATTGCAACTCCATAATCACTTTGATTAATGCATTTTTCATTAATCAACTTATACCAACTGTATAGCGTTTTGCACTTTGCACAGCAAACAAATGGTGCTAACATACTTTCAGATATTTTAACTGCTTTAACATCAGCTGTTGAAGACTTTACAAGTTCTTTTGGAACATCAATCAAGTGGCATTCTCCCCCACTCAACATCTTAGCAACAACAGTTTTAGTAAGATCCTGGAACTCATATTTTTGGTTGGCCATTTTGGAGTACCGTAGTCTTACACAGCCTACACTCAGTAACATCGTGACTTCAAGTGACTGCCTTCACAAATTATCTGAAATTAGACTATAAATGTGAGTGGCACCTTGCAGTCTTGACAGACCAAAGTATGTGAGTTGGACTGTGGCCAAAATTCCATCACAATGCCTGGGCAGAGCTTAAGAGAAACATGTGGTGCCCAAACGACATATTCCCTCTCTTGGCCTTGCCTTGTGTTTTCCAGAGGAATGGGTAACCAATACGTCTGGTACAAGGTAAGCTGCAGACGCTGGCGGCGCAGCGTCAAACCTCCGAGACCTCGCCTCCACGAGCAGGTGGCGAGTGGTGGCCAGACCCTGGTACCCAAGGGACCCGGCTTAGAGAGACTATAAATATAGTACCTAATATTCAACCAAATAAAAATACTGCAATTCAGCAACAAAACAACTTCGATTACAGCAGATTAAAACTAGCTTCATATTTACAAATCGCCAAAGACGCCAATAAACAACTACAGTAACAATGGCTGACTAGCAGCGCGCATGCGCGCATTTATTTATGTATACGGTGTCCCACCATGAGATAAAGAATTGATACAAATATATAAAGAAAATAGAAGGATAAAAGGCTTTAAAGAAGTAATTAAAAAAAAAATAAGGGTACCTCTGACGTAGATCAAGTTGCTATGATATGGCTACTGTCCCATGTGTCCCATGGAAAATACAAATGTGTGCTGTCCCATCCCATCCCATCCCATCCCATGGATTCCCATGGGAATCCCATTCCCATGGACAAGCCTGTAAATTACATATATCACATCTATCACATATATCACATGTAACACATCTATCACAACTATCAACACTGTGACATATATCACATCTATGACACTTATTAAATCTATTACATATATCACACATATCACATCTATCTCATATACCAAATCTATCATATCTATCACATATAACATTTATCACATACATCACATTTACGAAATCTACCGCATCTATCACATCTATAACACACACACACACACACACACACACACACACACACACACACACACACACACACACATATATATATATATATATATATATATATATATATATAAACAGCAGATGGACAGATGGGTAGAGCACTATTTGGAGCTTTACTCAAGTGAGACCAAACTAGCGGATAATGCCCTCAACGCCATAGAGGCTCTACCAACTCTTGACCACCTGGACACACTTCCCACCATAACAGAAGTTAAGTGTGCTATAAATGAACTTGCATCTGGCAAGGCTCCAGGTAAGGATGGGATTCCAATAGAGGTTATCAGGAGTGGGCAAGACACACTCACTATACAGATCCACCAGCTAATAGAGCTATGCTGGCGTGAAGGACAAGTCCCACAGGATTTCAAAGATTCAAGCATCATAACACTGTACAAGAACAAGGGTGATCGGAGCGACTGCAACAACTATAGGGGTATCTCACTTCTGTGTATTGTTGGAAAAGTATTTGCCAGAATTGTTCTGCGCAGACTTCAAGTCCTAGGAGATCAAGTCTACCCCGAATCACAGTGTGGCTTTCGACAGAACCGGTCTACCACTGATATGATATTCTCATTGCGACAAATGCAAGAAAAATGCCGTGAACAGAATCAACCACTGTTTATTGCCTTCATCGACCTCACAAAGGCATTTGATTTGGTCAGTCGTGAGGGTCTGTTCAAGGCACTAAAGAAGATTGGCTGCCCACCAACTCTTCTGTCCATTGTGGAATCGTTCCACACAGGCATGAAGGGTATAATCAAGTTTGATGGTGCAACTTCTGAAGAATTTGAAATCAAGAGTGGAGTTAAGCAAGGTTGTGTACTAGCTCCCACCCTCTTTGGAATATACTTTTCACTTCTACTGAAATATGCATTTCGTGATCAGGATGGTGGTATATACATTCACTCACGCTCAGATGGCGGCCTCTACAATGCTCAGAGATTGAAGGCTAAGACCAAAATTAGGAGGGTACTGATCAGAGAGTTGCTTTTTGCAGATGATGCTGCAGTTACGACCCACTCTGAGGAAGAATTGCAATGTCTACTATCTGCATTCTCCAATGCTTGTTCTGAATTTGGTTTAACAATTAGCAAAAAAAAGACACAGATTATGTCACAAGGTGCACATGGGGTACCATCAATCTTTATTGACGACGCCGAACTAGAGATAGTAGACCATTTTACATATCTGGGATCGGTGGTAAATAGCAAATTATCCCTAGATCAGGAAATCAACATCCGGATTGGAAAGGCAGCAACAACAATGAACAGGTTAAGAAAAAGAGTCTGGGAGAACAGGAAGCTTACTGCCAAAACAAAAGTCCTTGTCTATCAAGCCTGTGTCCTTAGTACTCTTCTCTATGGCAGTGAAACCTGGACAACTTACTCACACCAAGAGAACAATTTAAACAGCTTTCATATGCGGTGTCTGCGAAGAATTCTTGGTATTAAGTGGCAAGACAAAATCACAAATACTGAAGTATTGGAAAGATCAGGTTGTGTGACAGTTTATTCCATGCTCAGTCTTCGTAGACTTAGATGGATAGGACATCTTAGGCGGATGGATGATGGTAGAATACCAAAGGATATCTTTTTTGGTGAATTACAGATGGGTAAGAGATCTCAGGGTCGGCCTCTACTACGATACAAAGATGTGTGTAAGCGGGACATGATTGATACAGGCATTGATAATGCACATTGGGAGCAAGTCGCCGCTGAACGTGTTGCATGGAGGGCAAATATCAGAAATGGAATAAAGTCAAAGGAGAAAATTATTGCAGAAAAGTCACACACCAAGCGTTTGAGACGTAAGATGGTGCATGATGGTGGAAATGACCACGTGTTCACATGCACCCACTGTGAACGGACATTTACAGCGCAAATTGGCCTTATCAGTCACACTCGCTACCGCCATAGTTAAAAGTTATTATGCCTTTTTAAAGCACAAACTATCGTCTGTCAAGACGGCAAGGTGCCAATGTGTATATATATATATATATATCATCTATCACATACATCACATCTATCACATACCACAACCATCACATCTATCACAACTATCACATCTTTCACATCTATCACGTATATTACATCTGTCACATCTATCACATGTATCACATATATCCCACCTATCACATCTATAACAGCTATCACAACTATCACATATATTACATTTATCACTCTGTCCATATATCACATATACCAAATGTATTGCATCTACCACATATTTAACACCTATCACATCTATTACGAATGCCACATCTAACATACCTATTATGTCTACCACATCTATCACATCTATGAAATCCATCACAACTATCGCATATCACATATATCACACATAGCAAATTTATCATATCTATCACATATCACACCTATCACATATATCACATTTTCGAAATCTACCACACCTATCACATATATCACATATATCACATATATCACATCTATCACATATATCCATCACATAATTACACCTATAAAATATATCACATCTATCACAACTATCACATCTATCACAATTAGCATTTCTATCACATATATTACATCTATCACATGTATCACATGTATCACAAATATCATATATTTCACATATATCATATATTTCACAAGTCTACCCCGAATCACAGTGTGGCTTTCGACAGAACCGGTCTACCATTGATATGATATTCTCATTGCGACAAATGCAAGAAAAATGCCGCGGACAGAATCAACCACTGTTTATTGCCTTCATCGACCTCACAAAGGCATTTGATTTCGTCAGTCGTGAGGGTCTGTTCAAGGCACTAAAGAAGATTGGCTGCCCACAAACTCTTCTGTCCATTGTGGAATCGTTCCACACATGCATGAAGGATATAATCAAGTTTGATGGTGCAACTTCTGAAGAGTTTGAAATCAAGAGTGGAGTTAAGCAAGGTTGTGTACTAGCTCCCACCTCTTTGGAATATACTTTTCACTTCTACTGAAATATGCATTTCGTGATCAGGATGGTGGTATATACATTCACTCACGCTCAGATGGCGGCCTCTACAATGCTCAGAGATTGAAGGCCAAGACCAAAATTAGGAGGGTACTGATCAGAGAGTTGCTATTTGCAGATGATGCTGCAGTTACGACCCACTCTGAGGAAGAATTGCAATGTCTACAATCTGCATTCTCCAATGCTTGTTCTGAATTTGGTTTAACAATTAGCAAAAAGAAGACACAGATTATGTCACAAGGTGCACATGGGGTACCATCAATCTTTATTGACGACACCGAACTAGAGATGGTAGACCATTTTACATATCTAGGATCAGTGGTAAATAGCAAATTATCCCTAGATCTGGAAATCAACATCCGGATTCGTAAGGCAGCAACAACAATGAACAAGTTAAGAAAAAGAGTCTGGGAGAACAGGAAGCTTACTGCCAAAACAAAAGGCTTTATCTATCAAGCCTGTGTCCTTAGTATTCTTCTTTATGGCAGTGAAACCTGGACAACTTACTCACACAAAGAGAAACGTTTAAACAGCTTTCATATGCGGTGTCTGCGAAGAATTCTTGGTATCAAGTGGCAAGACAAAATCACAAATACTGAAGTATTGGAAAGATCAGGTTGTGTGACGGTGTATTCCATGCTCAGACTTCGTAGACGTAGATGGATAGGACATCTTAGGAGGATGGATGATAGTAGAATACCAAAGGACATCTTTTTTGGTGAATTACAGATGGGTAAGAGATCTAAGGGTCGGTCTCTACTACGATACAAAGATGTGTGTAAGCGGGACATGATTGATACAGGCATTGATAATGCACAGTGGGAGTAAGTCGCCGCTGAACGTGTTGCATGGAGGGCAAACATCAGAAACGGAATAAAGACAAAGGAGAAAATTATTGCAGATAATTCACACACCGAGCGTGTGAGACGTAAGATGGTGTATGATAGTGGAAATGACCACGTGTTCAAATGCACCCACTGTGAACGAACATTTACAGTGCGAATTGGACTTATCAGTCACATTCGCTACCGCCATAAGTAAAAGTTATTATGCCTTTTTAAAGCACAAACTATCGTCTGTCACGACGGCAAGATGCCAATGTGTATAACAGCTATCACATCTATCACATCTATCACATATATCAAATGTAACACAATCATCACAACTATCAACACTATTCTCGTTCTTGCATTCGCTTGAAATATGTCTATAACTGCAATGCGTCTGTGACGCCAACTGATTCACCAATCTTGAATTTTGTATACATGTGGTTGTGTAATCTATTGTGTCCTGTTCTGAGGCGTAGAATAATGACTTGTTCTGGTCTGTCCATAACGTGGTAGTAGAATTGGGCAGGTTTTGGTGGCTTTATGACTGATTTGATCATTCTTTTCTTTTGGTGGTATGTAACGGACACATTAGGCTGTTCTTCTTTTGATCCTTCCTTAGCCAATTGATCAGCTCTGTCGTTTCCGGGGACTCCACATTGGGCTGGTATCCACGGTGACCTTATGCTGACTGCTAAGTTCAGTAAGGAGTGTCCTTTGTACGGCAATTTCCCAGACAGGAGCGCCTCGAGTACTGATTTTGCATCTGTCAATAGCACCACAGGTTGTGTACTATGGCTGGAATTTAATAGTTTCTCTGTTGCTATCTTCATTGCCTAAATTTCAGCATCATAGTTATGGCACTACTTTCCTGTTGGTACTCTGGCCGTGTCTATAGTATTATTTGGGTATTTTATGTACACTCCCGCTCCTCCATTTCGAACAACATTTTGTGCTGACCCATCTGTGTTGACTCAGATCCAGAGGTCCTGTGGGTATTCTTCATCAAGGAAGCTGAGAGTGACTGTTCTGCGCTGTACACTGTTGTGTTCTTCTTTGTCAAATATTCCTCTCACTTTTGTCTGGATTTGTAGTGATAGTCTATGTTCATCTTTCCATGGAGTTCGCTCTGGAATAGTTTTCAGGGGGATACCAACTGTGGGTAGATCGGTGGTTTTTCTGCAAAGTCGTTTGGCCTGGTGGATAAAACTGTTTCTTTTCAACCCTCCCCCCCCCTCCACCATAGCTAAGTTTTCAAATATGTTCTTCATAGGGTGGCTTGGCGCAAGCTGTGGAACTTTTCTGCTTGTATTAGCGTTTTTGTATCTCTGCGCTCCCTCAGTGCTTGTGTCCTCCCCATCTTCTCCAGCTCCACTATAGGTACTGATCTCATCCCTCCTGTGACGACTCTAAGTACTTGATTGTGCACCTTGTCCAGCTCTTGTAGTGTGTGTTTTGATGCTGAACAACACACAGTTGACTAGTATTCCAGGCGTGGTTGTATGCTCATTTGATAAACTTTGCTAAGAATTTTCCCACTTTTTCCCCATGTGGTTACACTTAGTTTTCTCAGGATAGCTATTTTCCTTCTGGCTTTTGCTACAGCTTTGTTGATGTGCTTTCTCCATGTCAGCCTGTCATCAAATGTTACTCCAAGGCTTGTTGGTTCTTTATCTTCCGTTAGGGGTATTCCATTTAACTGGATGCTCCCTGCCTTTTGTTTGGGAGAGAGGGTAGATAGAGTGGTGCTGCGCTTGTCAGTTTTTATGCTAACACATCGTCTATTTGCCCATGCAATAAATGCATATACAGCTCTTTGTAGCGATCTGGTGGCTACTGATGCATGTTCATTTGTGCTCCATAGAACCAGGTCAATAGCGTACACTGCCACGTTATTCCATGCGGTAGATTAGCAAAAATATCATTGGTGAAGATTAAAAAGATTATCGGGACGCAGAGGTGTTTCCAAGGCACCAGGGCCGGGTTATATACTGGCCAAGACCTATTGACGCGTCCTCGTCGAGTGTCATGGGCAACAGGTCCCTTTGGGGTCCTGGCTAAAGTCAATAGGATCGCCGATTCCTCCGAAGTCGGAGAGTGTCTGCCTGTACGGCGAGGAACCACCAGTCTGCACACCAATAGGCCAGGCATGGGACAACGGATACTCATGCAAACCTCAGGTCCTGTAGGACATCACACTGATGTTGGACAATAGGATGTCTTCATCCGACATACAGGACTTCGCGTTGGAGCTCAAGCGAACGAACACAAGCAAGCAAGCAAAAAGATTATCAACACTGCAAGGTGAGGACTGCGCCTGGCCCTGCAGCCAGCAGGGTTAGGATCGGCTAGCCTCTCCCAGGAGGGTAAAAAGTGAAAATTAGTAGCCTGCCGATGACCCGCAGACTATACAAGTCAACCCCCACCTCCACGTGGTGCAGACTGGGAAACCATGACCGCAAGGTCATGGGCTAACGGGGCTATGGCTCTCCATATGGGATGGACTCCCTGTGGTACGATTTTAGTCCTATACCTGCGACTGGCCCAGCAAGCCGGCAGGAGATCTTCATACTGCTCGTAGAAAAACTAAGAAGTATAAACGGACTGACCCTAATGGTTATAGACCCGGCAATGTTAATGCACTACGAGATAGATCAGCAATTCAAAAAATAGGCACAATGAACGTCGATCGCATTCTGGTATGAACCTAAGGCCTATCCACGTCAATATGGAAGCACTATACTTGAGTTTCGCTCTCGTTTGAGCTCGTCAGTAGTGCATATCCCTGACCGGATCCGGAAAACGTCCCGGATCATGCGTGTGAAGCGGGGGTGTAACCACGCGGCACACACTGGACACACCAAATTATCACAACAGAACACCACAACGCTACCCATCGTTGGCTATGCTCAAGATTGCCCAATCGTCAATTGATGGGACCCGAACGATCAGGACTTCTCACTGGCAAGGAACACCAGGCCTCCTAAATCCAGTGAGCAATAATCTACTGACGAGCTCAAACGAGAGCGAAACTCGAGTATAGTGCTTCCATATTGACGTGGATAGGCCTTAGGTTCATACCAGAATGCGATCAGCGTTGTCAGTAGTGGGTTGTGCTCAATATTTAAATTTCAAATACCGAAACAACCACATAAATAATGAACGTCTGCGGTTTTAATAGCAAAGAAGAAGAACTTATAGAACCGATGAAAAAGAGGAACATTGGACTGATGGGAATAGCGGACACAAGAATAAAGGGGGAAAGATGCAAGGAGATCCACAACAGTTACACGTTTGTTTACTCTGGAGTGGAGCAGAAAGAAAGGGCAAGACAAGGTATGGGAATAGTCATTGAACCACGGCTAGCAAGAGGAATACTAGAAATAAATATATATCAGAAAGAATCATAACAGTGAGAATAAAAGAACAAACAATTACAACATATGTACAAATATACGTACCATGTAATACAAACAATAATGAGCAAGAATGCGAGGACTTAAACGAAGAAATCCATGATGTGCTAAATAAAATAGATAAGCAGGACATCATCATAGTGATGGGAGACTTCAATGCAAGACTAGGACACAACAGAGCGGGCATGGAAAAACATCTTGGAGCATTTGGAGACCAACATAATGAAAGAAATGATAACGGAAGTAGACTGATAGAGCTATGCAGCCAATAAGACCTCTATATAACAAATACATTCTTTAAATACAAAGACTCACAAATATACACCTGGTATAAATGGAACGATCTAGATACTAAAAGCCAAATTGATTTTATTTTAACAAGAAATAACAGAAAGAGAAATATATTAGATGCAAGGGTAGTGCCCAACTTAGGTATAAAAACAGACCACAAAGCAGTCGTTGCCACAATAAGAACCATCAGCAGCAGGAAGCAAAGACCAGGAAAATACATGCCATGCGAATCAGTAAACTTAAGAAATCTCAAAGACGAGGCAGTGAGGGAAAATTATGAAAAAGAGCTAACTGAAATCTTTGTAGAATTACCTATAGAAAGAAAGACAGTGGAAGAAGAATGGAAGATGTTAAATCAAGCATTTTAAATACTGCAAAGATAACATGTGGGGGAAAAAAAAAAAAAAAACACGAATAAAGAAAATAGCAAGTTGGTGGAACGCAGAAGTAAAGACAGCTGTAAAAGACAAAAAGGAAAAATATAAAAAGTGGTCGAATGCGATTACATAGAATATAGAATAGCGAGAAGGCATGTGAATAGAATAGTAAAGAGAGAAAAACAAAAAGACTGGGAGGAGTATGGAGAAACTCTTAATAAACACTACAAGGAGGCAACTAGAAACTTCTATAAAAATATATGTGCAATGAGAACCAGAGGAGAACCCTTTGACCCAACTGAAATAATTAACAGCGAAAACAGAGAACCAATAAGTGAACAAAAACAAATCCTAATAAGATGGAAACATTACTTCGAACAACTTCTCAACATATTATCAGATGTCACACGAATTCAAGAAACCGACACAGAAGCCACCGAAGAACTAGAACTAGACATACTGAAAGAAGAAATTATAGAAGCCATCAGATTAGCCCCATTGAACAAATCACCAGGACAAGATGAAATACCAAATAAACTAATTAAAGCAGCAAGAGAAGTAGGAGCAGTATGATTACATAGACTATTCAACCATGTTTGGGTAGATCAACAGACACCATAAGACTGGGGAAACGCCATTATTACCCCAATTTGGACAAACAAAGGCAGCAAAAGAAACTGCACACAATACAGAGGCATTTCACTGTTGAGTCATACTGGGAAAATATTTGGCAAAATTCTTGAGAAAAGACTACGAACTATTATAGAACCTCAGCTAAGCGAAACACAACTTGGATTTAGGAAAAACAGAGGATGCACTGATGCCATTTTGGCTCTTAGACAACTTATCGAACAATCAATCGAATTCAATGAAACACTCTACTTAGCCTTTGTCGACCAAGAAATGGCATTTGATAGAGTAGATAGAAACAAGCTGTGGGAAATCCTTAAACACTATGGAGTGAGTACACATCTAACAAACCAATGTGGAAGCTTATACAACAACAGTGAATGCATAGTGAGAGCAACTGGAGGACACTCAGAACCCTTCACCATAAGATCCGGAGTACGACAAGGTTGTGTCCTGTCAACTCTCTTGTTTATAACATATATTGACAACATATGTAAAAAAAACCAGCCAAACAGAGCCGCAAGAACACCGCACGACGAGAACACAGAAGAAAAACCACTTGCAAATCTAACCATTAGAGAACTCCTGTTTGCGGACGACCAAGCACTAATAGCAAAATCAGAAGCTGAATTACAAGACCACATGAATAGTCTAAACAAAAGGTGTAGGGAACATAACATGAAAATTAGCACAAGTAAAACAGAGGTATTGACTATAGCTGAAGAAGATAAAACATCAACGATTCTCCTAAACGAACATCCCTTGAAACAAGTAAAGAGTTTCAAGTATCTAGGAAGTATAATATCATCAAATGGCAAATCAGAAGACGAGATCGAAAATTGATGCAATAAGACAAACCAACTCATTGGACAAATGGCACCAATGCTAAAGAACAAGCATGTATCAATAACTACTAAGAAAGCACTTTACAACACAATCTTCCTGCCAATTTTATGTTACCAATGCCAAGCCTGGACAATGGCAGAAAAAGAAAAAAGAAACATCAAAACAACAGAAATGAGATTCCTGAGAAGAATACTCAATGTATCAAGAAGAGATAAGATCAGAAATGAAGAAATCCGGACTAAAATGGGGGTCATAGCTGCACTAGATTTTATTAGAAGGCAGCAAGTCTGCATGGTTTGGCCATGCAAGTAGGTTACCAACTAACAGTATACCACAACACGGAATGGTGTACAGACCAGAGGGAAGTAGAGGAAGAGGCCGACCATGTAAACGATGTTCGCAGGGAATAACACAGTCCATGGGAATATCGATATATGAAGCACATAAACGGACATTCTCCCGCTGTTTATACTTCACCTCGACACCGCAATGTACAAGAGGAACATGATGAGATGAGATGAGATCAACACTATGACATATATCACATCTATGACATTTATCAAATCTATCAAATCCATGACATATATTACATATATCACACCAATCACATCTATCACAACTATCAGACATATCATACCTATCACATATACCCCATATATTGCATATATCACACATGTTACTATCATCACATCTATTACGTCTGTCACATCTAACACATCCATTACGCATATCACATCTATGAAATCTATCACAACTATCAAAGCTATTAAATCTATCACATCTATTATATATTTATCATCTATCACACATATCACATCTATCACAACCATCACATCCATCCCACCTATCACTTATATCACATCTATCACATATATCACACCACCAGTACTGGAGTCTGAAATCAGTGGAATGTGCACCATGAGTACTGGAGCCTCATATTTGTGGACAGGTATAATCAGAAGTGGCCAACCCAAGCTTCAGGGCTTATTTGCCTAGGTTGGTAATGTGGACACCAGAGATTGTAATTAATTCAGTATCACAAGAGGTGTAAAAAGAGGAAGATGCCAAGAGAAATGATGCTGGATCGATTGAGACGGTGGCACGGAGTAATATCACGAAAAGAGTTGATCAAGAGCACCAAGAACCGAGATTTGTGGAGAGACATGAACGTCTATGCCAGATGACATAGCACTTGATGATGATGATGGTATTGTGGGATGTGGATTTTAATTTATGAGAATATTATGTTAAGCTGTCTAGGGGGATTTAATTTGATTCTCTATTATTTAGCCACTTGAGGTGATCATGGCATTCTACCATAAACACAAGGAGGAAAATAGTTCACTCCTGTTCATAGCTGTATTTATGAGTACTTCTCCATTCCCACTTACCACCCTCTAAAATTTACTATAGTGCTAGAAGCCATTGATTTTTCACAACATATAAACAACTACAGTTGAACAAATATCAACACTGGACTTTAAGTAAACATTAACACTGTTGGACAAACAGTACAGGCATTAAATCAAGATCTGGAGTTACATACATGAAGGTGTAATGGTCACATTGAAGTTCATATACAGGCATTGGAATGATTTGCATTTCAAAACACATCTATCCCATTTCACCATATAAAATACAATGTTATTACAAACAACACAACAACCACAAATTGGTTCTACTTTCATTTACCCTCATAATTAAGGCATATAAGGATCAAAGTATATAGAACCCAACATATAAACATTTGTTTCTGACACCTTTTACAATTTTCTCATGTTTTAAAAATAATGAGTTGGTGTCAAAATACTATACATATATACCATAACATAACCCTTTAGTTATACTTCATTACCAAATAAAACACTCTTTACCTTTTACATGTCATAGAAGAAAAAAAAACACACACATGAAAACAGTTGATACTAATAATTAAATTAATTAATTATAGTGTTCATTTAGGCATTGCGGGTGGATATTTCTCTCCAGTGCTAAGCTGTTAATGTCCATAATTATCCGGGACAGCAATAAATATTCACAGTCATGTTTTAATGTCCACTGAAGTTTGTTGCGGAAATACTTATAATCCCTATTAGGAAATAAATTCACCACATATACATATCCCCTCCATTGGGGCTGAATTCACGAATCTTCTGTTGCGAACGGCTCGGTGTCAGTGTGAAATTGAGGCCTGGGTTGGTGTGACGAAACGGATAAATATCGTAAGATCTCTGCATAATAGCCCTTTGAAGGGAGTGCCATGCGTTGGTCTCCCTTTAATTTAATGTCAATTAATAGGGGAGTTCCCTAGAAAAGTAGTGCGGGGGCGGAGCTATTCTAGTTATTTATAGAAGAATCTAGAATGTTCCCCCAAGTGCGTACGTGGTTTTAATCTCTAAGTTCACGAGTGCGTTGTGCAGCACGGGTTGGAGGAATCCATCGTGACTCTGGTTTTCTTCATGAATCATGAAAGTCACGCAGCCCGTGTAGGCGAGTGGAAGGCGGACTGACGTTGTCGGAGTCAGTCGCCCACCAGACCTCAGCGTGGAGAGATCATGGCCAGCAGGCTGCAGTAATTTGGATGTCAATAGTCGCGGCCAGAGCGGACATCTGCAGTCAAAGTTTGTGATGTTTCAATCACAGGTTAGTTGAATACTTATTCTATTATTTAACTGTTGTCGGGATACCCCGCCGATCTCCCCGAAAGAATTAATCGCCGTCGAACTGAGTCGTGGCGTAGCGTTACAAGTTACAGCTGGCTATCCGCATGTTAAGTAGGTTTTATCGATTAGCGATGTAATGTGTTATCTGATGGAACAAGCCGTATTCCACAGCGAGTGGTGTGTAACTAACATAGGCCGAACGAAGTGCTTTACCGTGTGTAGCAGTTACTGGTTTGGTTTATTAACTACGCATGAAAGGCAACAGTTTGTCAGTCAGCACATCAACCTGCTAGACGCTGTAAATAATGATAAGGTAGAGCTTATTATTAGAGATGTGTAATGTGCTTCGTGACATTAGAATTGTAACGGAATTGTTCGATCAGTGATGGTGAGTTTTCGAGGAATCAAGGTGAGATCAGCTATGGTGTATTTGCTGTGTGCAGATAGCAGTGTTATTCCGCGTAAGCCGAATGGCGTTGCATCGGTAGGATAACAATTGATAAGAAGTATTCATGATACTATTGTTACTGCTTGTTGTCATGTCCGTCCGCAAGGATGACCGTGCGTGTTCCATCTTACGTTTGTCTAGGCAGCGGGAGGTAGGCCGGTACCCCCAACCCGATCGGTAATAGGTCCGACCCAATGCAATCGTGCATATCCGATGGATGAACATACCCGATCGAGGGTGATGCGGCGCTCCGTAATTCGAGGCCGAGGTGTCTAGATAGATCGAGGTTTGAACCTAACCATTTCTGTCTCTAATATTCTACTCTTCTGGAACCCTGACTCGGTTCATGGAGTACTTGGAGTACTGCCGTGAGGTAGTAGTGGGGAGGGGCATAGTGGAGTCTGGAGGTTTGCTACATTGGATGACGTGACTTAAGTCGTCACGGGACAAGGTACACGAGACCCACAGTAGCTGTGGGAAAGTGTATTGGTGGATGGCCACCACAGCTGTGCTCGACCGGCACAGGGATGACTGACCTGAAAGATAGTCAGTGAATACAAGGGCAACTCAGGATCTGGGGCAGGGATCCCAGACCTGACACTATGGCTGTGATATGATTTTGTTAGTTAAGTGTAACAAGTCATGAGTTCTCCTTTGTTAATGCTATAGTAATGAATTATCAGGAGTATAATTCATTATGGACATATAGTTATTAAGGTGTGTAATTCATCAGTCCATGGGTTAAGGGATTGATGAATTGATGAGTCTGTCAGGAAGGAGATGTCCGGCTGGACACCTTCTCGATACAGTAATCCCTACACTGAAAGGAAAGTAAGTGTATATGTTGATTGAGGATGGAAGATGAAACCGGATTGGACTGGCACCAGGCGAAGGATGCTTGACAGAGTCATACAGTCGACTCTGGTGCTAGGGGTTATATGTAGCCCAGAAGTGTTACTTGACTGAACAGGTGTGCTATTGCTTTTTCTACCATCATTATGCCTATATATTATAGTGACTAGGTAGTTCTATGATGTGATGATTTCATACTCATGTTGGTAGACATGAGGAATGTCTGAGGGGCAGGTGACAGGGTGGAGATGCTGGTAGTCTTTGTTGTAGTTGAGTACTCACACCAACCTCTCCGTGTTTCAGGATCTGTTATTACTAGACAGAAGATTCAAGAGCTGCACCATGAGCTCTATGGGCCCACTCATTCCAGTGCCTATCCAGAAGTTGATTGAGGCCATACTGGGAGTGGTTGTCTGATTCTGCGAGATCAATGTTGGAAGGAGCTGAGTGCTGAATAAGTCGGTAGGTCTAGGTTTGGACCTCCGTCAAGAGTCCGACGAGTGTCATCCGATCCTGAGAGGATCCAACACTGAAACGTCTGGTGATTCAAGCCAGTGAAGCACTGGTGACATTCAGTCTCTGTGTAAACCTTGGTAATTGCAAGGTAGTGACCTTTCAAGTTGTGCAGAGTGATCATTGTTACCGGTCGCCATGACCTGTGTTATATGCTTCTGGCCCGGCTGGGTTATGGGACACCATGTATCAGTTGATGCTTACATAGTGTTTTTACATTGGTTACCTTTATGAAGCCAACATGTGGTCCAGTGAACTAGGACATTGATTACAACATTGGTGGAAACACCTGAGTGACATGGTTGTGAAGGTAGGGAGTTACCTCATGCCAACGTGATGAACTGTTGACAATGTTTGTGAAGGTAGGGAGTTACCTCATGCCAACGTGATGAACTGTTGACAGTGTATGCTAGGTTGTGATTACTACACATGGATCAGGGTAGGTACATGAGACTGTGTGAAGATCTATTGTCCAAGGACATGGAACTAAGGTGAAGTGTTTAGTCACCTGATAGACTTTACCAGTGACATTGTGTGTTCGGGTGGAGCAACCGCTTATTGTGTAGGTGACATATCAGTGTGTGGGTCACTGATGAGATAGAAGAGTGACCTGGCTCTTGTGTATTTTGAGACGGTGCTACATGTATTTTTTCTGCAAGTGGGAGACCGCTAATGTTCTAGGGTCGGCCCAGACTTCATCAAGAGTGTGACGTGGGAAATAGTACGACAGCAAGGAAGGATCCTTGTTCATCAGTGCAGTGTCCGTCAGGCAGTGGTACGGCGCTTGATCAGCCCTTGCTTGGTTCTCTGGGTGAAGAGGGAACTTTGGAGAGGCAGCAGACCTTGGAGTTCCAGTCCACTGGAGGAGCCTGGGTGAGTCGCTACCACGACTGGACAACCGCACGAGCTATCGTCCGCCTCCATGATGAATACTCATCTGCGTCTTTGATCTTGTACATAGTTCTTCTAGTCTGGCTTCCAGCCATCCTTCTCTGTGTTGTGGTTGACGTAGTTCAGAATTAAATTTTTGTTCTCTTAGCTATGACTTTGTGCAGTGATATGACTGGTGTCTGGTCCGAGCCCCCTTGGGGTTTGGAACCCTAGGTGAGGGAGGGAAGGTTAAGCTGTCCCGGCTTGTGTGGGGCCTGGTAGATGTAGAGTGCTATTGAGGTGGTTGGAGCAAAGGCAGGGGATAGTATCTATCGTGGCAAACCAGTCCAAGCCCCGGCGGTCTTGTCACAAGATAGAGTGGGGGCCCGTCCGGGATCTTCTCTTTGTTCTGACATCTCGTAGGAATAGGTTATAGTGTCATCTGTCCTATACCTATTATCTACTTGACGAGTAGGGCTACTGGTACCTTTCTCTTCGACGTGGACAGACATTTAGTTAAGTTAGTATAGATACATAGTTACAGTGTTGGTTGGAGTACAGTTAGCATTGTGATTGGGTATTGCATATCTATACTGATACTAAGTTACACTAAGCATGGCTACTCGTACTTTAGATTTAGCTAAGGTGCGGGCATCTGCAACTGAGATGGGATTGGAAGGTGAGGAGTTTAAAGCCTATGTACTGGAAGTAGAGAGAGACTTCAGAGCAGAAGAGAGGGAGAGAAGAAAGTCGGAAATTGAGCTGGAAGCTCGAAAGGTAGCACTTGAAGAGCAAAAGTTGGTGGCAGATCAACAGGCACAAAAACTGGCAGCTGACCTAGAGTCTAAGAAATTAGATGCTAGGAAGTTGGAAATGGAACATGAGTTCCGTATGAAGCAACTTGAGGTAGAGGCTAAATCGGTTGGTGAGTCTGAGGGAGCAGTAGGTGGAGTAGCTTTACCTAGCTCATCAGTAGCCAGCAGACCAGCTTACCATGCTATGAAATGGCCGTTTCCACCATTTGAACCGGACCAAGAGAAGATAGATCAATTCTTAGAGAAGTTCGAGGCAATGTGTAAAGCTATGGGTTTAGAGCCAGAGCGTTGGAATCTTAAGCTTTCACAAGGACTCCGTGGCACCGCGTACGAAGTGTATGCGCGTCTTCCCCCAGGGATGGAAAATGATTATCCAACCCTGAAATCGGCTCTTTTGAAAAGATTCGAAATGACAGCCCATGCTTACAGGCGGAGGTTCAGAACTTCCAAGAGAGAACCAGGTGAGATGTTCTCGGCCTATAGTGTGAGGTTGAACTCATACCTGTTGAAGTGGATGGCGTTGGCCAATTTCAAAGAGGAGTATGAGAGTCTGAGAGAGTTGATGTTGGTGGATCAAATGAAAATGCAGATGTCCAAGCCTTTAAGGAATTTTTTAGGGGAAAATGGGGCGGAAAGGCTAGACATAGTAAATAAGTTAGCTGAAAGGTATGTGGAAGTCTATGGGGAGACTGGGGATTCCAGTCAGACTGATTCACAGAAAAAGCAGAAGGGGCTTGATCAGAAGCCCAAGACCAAAGGTCCCAAAGAATCATCCAATGTAGCAGATCCTGTGGTAAAAGACTCTGGTAAGAAACCCGATAAGCAAAGCCCTCCCGCCTCCCCAAAACGGAAGTGGAGTAAGAGGTGGTGTAAGCACTGTAAGTCTCCTTCCCATAATACTGTAGATTGTCTGAGGAAGCCAAAGGACTTGCACTTTGCGTGTCTCGCCTCTACTAGAGGTAGACCTAGCGAGACCACACCTAAGGGTCGGGAGAAACCAAAGTCTGAGAAATCACCTGTGATCGAAACGATAGAGGTGAATGGGAAGCAGGTGGAATGTCTATACGATACAGGATTGCAGTTTGAAGCTGTAATCTCATCCCACCTTGTGAGCCCAGGGCAGCTCACCGGCGAGACAAGAGAATTTCAGCTGGCCATGAGGAGCTCCGTAGCTATGGACTTGCCGATTGCTCGGATTGACATTCGGTGCAGGTACGTTACGGGTAGCATCCAGGCGGCTGTGCTGCCTGATCCTATTTACCCTTTGATCCTCGGTCGTCCGCATGTAGTCCTGGGGGACCCCAGGGAACATTGTCTAGTGAGCGCTAGGCAGGCCAGGGCTAAGGATGGAAAAAGGCAGTGTGGTAAGGAAATAGACCATTCTCTTGCGAGGTTAGTGAGCAGTGCTCAAAGTAGGGACCAGACTTTGCGTCCTTACTTACTGGAGGTGTCCCAAAGTTCTGTCCCGCCAACTCCGGGTCAGTTCTATGTAGAAAACCGGTTGCTTTATCGTAGAGCCGGGCAAGGGGATAGCCAGTACGGTCAGATGGTAGTCCCTACTGACATGAGATCCCGCTTGATACATAGAGTGCATACCTTATCCTTAACCGGACATAAGGATGTGGGGACAACAGTCCAGTGTCTTTCCAGCCACTACCACTGGCCTGGAATGACAGGCGACGTGCGGAGATATATCCGGTCGTGCCCAACGTGTTGTCTGGCAGCACCAAAGCACAAGACCAGAAACGGTTTATCTCTGCAGATTGGAGATAGGGTTCTCGCGCTTCTCCCAATCGAGGGGGCGGAATTCGAACTCGGATGGCAGGGCCCTTTTCCTGTGGAGCGGATAATGTCCCGATCCACGTATGAGGTGAAGGTCCGCGGGGAATTGCGTAAGTTCCATTGTACTCTCCTTCAGAATTTGGAGAGGTCCGAGGTAGTTTCTCCACCAGATAGTGCGACTACCATCGCGCTAGAGTCGGTTCTGGGTCCAGACGAGGGCGAGGAAGACTCAGTCCTACGCAGTACATCCTGTGGGGAGGGTCTGCGGTCTCCTGAGCGTTCAACCGTAGATAGGGCGAACAGGCTCCGTCGGGAAGAGGCCCATGGTGTTAAGCACACTGGGAATCGAGGTCGGACAGGCGAAGTCACATCTGGCACGACGGGATCGTCGAGTGACTCGATACGCCGACAGGCTCACTGTCCTTACTCGCGGGAGAGAAGGCAGGAGCAAGGGTACTCCAGACGAACCTGGAGTAAGCGACCATTCATTTCGGTCGACATCCGCGAACAGTCCACGAAGGTGATGCCTAGTCGGGATAGGAAATATCCTATTGTCAGAAGGGACGAACGAACCTTCAGTAAAGTAACCGATGGCCTACAACAGGTGGATGCGGAACAGTCCAGTGTAGACCGATCCTGTAAGCCAATCACCAGGCCGTTACGTTTCGGGCCTAATCGCTGGAGATAACGTATGTTGGAGGCGGTGGTTGGTGATCCAGCATCCATACCATTCTGGTAAATCTCCGCAGGGAAAGTGAATGTTATGGAACGTCTTTTCCTGGGAATCCAATCTTGATAGAGTAGAGGTTCAGAGTTCAGACCGATCTTTGTCTAGTGAGTTCGACCGGGTCGACCATCTTAAGTGGGGGCCTATGTGACGAAACGGATAAATATCGTAAGATCTCTGCATAATAGCCCTTTGAAGGGAGTGCCATGCGTTGGTCTCCCTTTAATTTAATGTCAATTAATAGGGGAGTTCCCTAGAAAAGTAGTGCGGGGGCGGAGCTATTCTAGTTATTTATAGAAGAATCTAGAATGTTCCCCCAAGTGCGTACGTGGTTTTAATCTCTAAGTTCACGAGTGCGTTGTGCAGCACGGGTTGGAGGAATCCATCGTGACTCTGGTTTTCTTCATGAATCATGAAAGTCACGCAGCCCGTGTAGGCGAGTGGAAGGCGGACTGACGTTGTCGGAGTCAGTCGCCCACCAGACCTCAGCGTGGAGAGATCATGGCCAGCAGGCTGCAGTAATTTGGATGTCAATAGTCGCGGCCAGAGCGGACATCTGCAGTCAAAGTTTGTGATGTTTCAATCACAGGTTAGTTGAATACTTATTCTATTATTTAACTGTTGTCGGGATACCCCGCCGATCTCCCCGAAAGAATTAATCGCCGTCGAACTGAGTCGTGGCGTAGCGTTACAAGTTACAGCTGGCTATCCGCATGTTAAGTAGGTTTTATCGATTAGCGATGTAATGTGTTATCTGATGGAACAAGCCGTATTCCACAGCGAGTGGTGTGTAACTAACATAGGCCGAACGAAGTGCTTTACCGTGTGTAGCAGTTACTGGTTTGGTTTATTAACTACGCATGAAAGGCAACAGTTTGTCAGTCAGCACATCAACCTGCTAGACGCTGTAAATAATGATAAGGTAGAGCTTATTATTAGAGATGTGTAATGTGCTTCGTGACATTAGAATTGTAACGGAATTGTTCGATCAGTGATGGTGAGTTTTCGAGGAATCAAGGTGAGATCAGCTATGGTGTATTTGCTGTGTGCAGATAGCAGTGTTATTCCGCGTAAGCCGAATGGCGTTGCATCGGTAGGATAACAATTGATAAGAAGTATTCATGATACTATTGTTACTGCTTGTTGTCATGTCCGTCCGCAAGGATGACCGTGCGTGTTCCATCTTACGTTTGTCTAGGCAGCGGGAGGTAGGCCGGTACCCCCAACCCGATCGGTAATAGGTCCGACCCAATGCAATCGTGCATATCCGATGGATGAACATACCCGATCGAGGGTGATGCGGCGCTCCGTAATTCGAGGCCGAGGTGTCTAGATAGATCGAGGTTTGAACCTAACCATTTCTGTCTCTAATATTCTACTCTTCTGGAACCCTGACTCGGTTCATGGAGTACTTGGAGTACTGCCGTGAGGTAGTAGTGGGGAGGGGCATAGTGGAGTCTGGAGGTTTGCTACATTGGATGACGTGACTTAAGTCGTCACGGGACAAGGTACACGAGACCCACAGTAGCTGTGGGAAAGTGTATTGGTGGATGGCCACCACAGCTGTGCTCGACCGGCACAGGGATGACTGACCTGAAAGATAGTCAGTGAATACAAGGGCAACTCAGGATCTGGGGCAGGGATCCCAGACCTGACACTATGGCTGTGATATGATTTTGTTAGTTAAGTGTAACAAGTCATGAGTTCTCCTTTGTTAATGCTATAGTAATGAATTATCAGGAGTATAATTCATTATGGACATATAGTTATTAAGGTGTGTAATTCATCAGTCCATGGGTTAAGGGATTGATGAATTGATGAGTCTGTCAGGAAGGAGATGTCCGGCTGGACACCTTCTCGATACAGTAATCCCTACACTGAAAGGAAAGTAAGTGTATATGTTGATTGAGGATGGAAGATGAAACCGGATTGGACTGGCACCAGGCGAAGGATGCTTGACAGAGTCATACAGTCGACTCTGGTGCTAGGGGTTATATGTAGCCCAGAAGTGTTACTTGACTGAACAGGTGTGCTATTGCTTTTTCTACCATCATTATGCCTATATATTATAGTGACTAGGTAGTTCTATGATGTGATGATTTCATACTCATGTTGGTAGACATGAGGAATGTCTGAGGGGCAGGTGACAGGGTGGAGATGCTGGTAGTCTTTGTTGTAGTTGAGTACTCACACCAACCTCTCCGTGTTTCAGGATCTGTTATTACTAGACAGAAGATTCAAGAGCTGCACCATGAGCTCTATGGGCCCACTCATTCCAGTGCCTATCCAGAAGTTGATTGAGGCCATACTGGGAGTGGTTGTCTGATTCTGCGAGATCAATGTTGGAAGGAGCTGAGTGCTGAATAAGTCGGTAGGTCTAGGTTTGGACCTCCGTCAAGAGTCCGACGAGTGTCATCCGATCCTGAGAGGATCCAACACTGAAACGTCTGGTGATTCAAGCCAGTGAAGCACTGGTGACATTCAGTCTCTGTGTAAACCTTGGTAATTGCAAGGTAGTGACCTTTCAAGTTGTGCAGAGTGATCATTGTTACCGGTCGCCATGACCTGTGTTATATGCTTCTGGCCCGGCTGGGTTATGGGACACCATGTATCAGTTGATGCTTACATAGTGTTTTTACATTGGTTACCTTTATGAAGCCAACATGTGGTCCAGTGAACTAGGACATTGATTACAACATTGGTGGAAACACCTGAGTGACATGGTTGTGAAGGTAGGGAGTTACCTCATGCCAACGTGATGAACTGTTGACAATGTTTGTGAAGGTAGGGAGTTACCTCATGCCAACGTGATGAACTGTTGACAGTGTATGCTAGGTTGTGATTACTACACATGGATCAGGGTAGGTACATGAGACTGTGTGAAGATCTATTGTCCAAGGACATGGAACTAAGGTGAAGTGTTTAGTCACCTGATAGACTTTACCAGTGACATTGTGTGTTCGGGTGGAGCAACCGCTTATTGTGTAGGTGACATATCAGTGTGTGGGTCACTGATGAGATAGAAGAGTGACCTGGCTCTTGTGTATTTTGAGACGGTGCTACATGTATTTTTTCTGCAAGTGGGAGACCGCTAATGTTCTAGGGTCGGCCCAGACTTCATCAAGAGTGTGACGTGGGAAATAGTACGACAGCAAGGAAGGATCCTTGTTCATCAGTGCAGTGTCCGTCAGGCAGTGGTACGGCGCTTGATCAGCCCTTGCTTGGTTCTCTGGGTGAAGAGGGAACTTTGGAGAGGCAGCAGACCTTGGAGTTCCAGTCCACTGGAGGAGCCTGGGTGAGTCGCTACCACGACTGGACAACCGCACGAGCTATCGTCCGCCTCCATGATGAATACTCATCTGCGTCTTTGATCTTGTACATAGTTCTTCTAGTCTGGCTTCCAGCCATCCTTCTCTGTGTTGTGGTTGACGTAGTTCAGAATTAAATTTTTGTTCTCTTAGCTATGACTTTGTGCAGTGATATGACTGGTGTCTGGTCCGAGCCCCCTTGGGGTTTGGAACCCTAGGTGAGGGAGGGAAGGTTAAGCTGTCCCGGCTTGTGTGGGGCCTGGTAGATGTAGAGTGCTATTGAGGTGGTTGGAGCAAAGGCAGGGGATAGTATCTATCGTGGCAAACCAGTCCAAGCCCCGGCGGTCTTGTCTTGTGACAAGACCGCCGGGGCTTGGACTGGTTTGCCACGATAGATACTATCCCCTGCCTTTGCTCCAACCACCTCAATAGCACTCTACATCTACCAGGCCCCACACAAGCCGGGACAGCTTAACCTTCCCTCCCTCACCTAGGGTTCCAAACCCCAAGGGGGCTCGGACCAGACACCAGTCATATCACTGCACAAAGTCATAGCTAAGAGAACACAAATTTAATTCTGAACTACGTCAACCACAACACAGAGAAGGATGGCTGAAAGCCAGACTAGAAGAACTATGTACAAGATCAAAGACGCAGATGAGTATTCATCATGGAGGCGGACGATAGCTCGTGCGGTTGTCCAGTCGTGGTAGCGACTCACCCAGGCTCCTCCAGTGGACTGGAACTCCAAGGTCTGCTGCCTCTCCAAAGTTCCCTCTTCACCCAGAGAACCAAGCAAGGGCTGATCAAGCGCCGTACCACTGCCTGACGGACACTGCACTGATGAACAAGGATCCTTCCTTGCTGTATACTATTTCCCTCGTCACACTCTTGATGAAGTCTGGGCCGACCCTAGAACATTAGCGGTCTCCCACTTGCAGAAAAAATACATGTAGCACCGTCTCAAAATACACAAGAGCCAGGTCACTCTTCTATCTCATCAGTGACCCACACACTGATATGTCACTTACACAATACGCGGTTGCTCCACACGAACACACAATGTCACTGGTACAGTCTATCAGGTGACTAAACACTTCACCTTAGTTCCATGTCCTTGGACAATAGATCTTCACACAGTATTATGTACCTACCCTGATCCATGGGTAGTAATCACAACCTAGCATACACTGTCAACAGTTCATCACGTTGGCATGAGGTAGCTCCCTACCTTCACAAACATTGTCAACAGTTCATAACGTTGGCATGAGGTAACTCCCTACCTTCACAACCATGTCACTCAGGTGTTTCCACCAATGTTGTAATCAATGTCCTAGTTCACTGGACCACATGTTGGCTTCATAAAGGTAACCAATGTAAAAACACTATGTAAGCATCAACTGATACATGGTGTCCCATAACCCAGCCGGGCCAGAAGCATATAACACAGGTCATGGCGACCGGTAACAATGATCACTCTGGAGATGCATCTTGAGTCTTGGACTAAGGGTCTTCCCTATATCACCATATCCGATGCAAAGGATGCCGACCTTTCAGCTTCTCGGCTTATAATATCCGAATCTCAATTTTGTTCCCACAGATTTTTCACCCACCTAGTCATCAGTCTATAACCTATTCCACAGTTGATGGCATTTAGGCTGACATGGGACCAGCACAGAGTTCTGATTCTTTATTTACTTTCAGTGTAGACATACAATTCTGCTTGTTATTCATTTGGTTCATCTGGAATTAATTCCAGGATTCTGCTGCAGGCATGAGACTGAAGAATATTATTCCACCACATATCCAGGGTTACAAGGCATCAGGTGATTCCTGTGGTTGCATGCGTAGAGGCCTTTACTCCGCTAGCTGCTTTCATACGGTTCTTTGGATGGTGTTCAGGTTTTGGAACCTTGAGGTAATCTGGCGTAGTTATGGTTCAGAGGTTCTGAAGTTGGTACGTTTGGCTATATTGACTTATAAAGTTGTTTCAGTGTCTCTTCCCATTTGTTTGAGTTGGTGTTCATAGCTAGAACTTGGTGGTGAATAGCTGAATCTTTATGTTTAACTGTTGCAGCTGTGAGACGTTCTTTCGAAGACTTATCCATTGTTGGATATTAACTTGGTAATCCAACCAACAGTTGAAGGTTACTCACTGTTGTTAGTTTTAGTAACTTGTAGTAGGATTGTTCCATAGTTTCACTGATTTGGTTGAATGATGAGGCCATAGGTGTTACTTCTCAAAAGTAAAGCAGACGATACACTGTTGTCAGTACTCTGTTGATCTTCATCTTTGTAGATTATTAGATCTTGAAGTCCATCCTGAATATTCCTACTGAAATAGGACTTCCTCAATCACACCATCAGTTGTCTTCGTATGTATCTCTTTTGCTTGCGTTTGCAGCTTATGAGTGCAGCAGCAAACATTGATGTATTTCTAGATCCAGAACATGGTTAAGCCATTTAGTCCTGACTCACCTTCACC
This sequence comes from Cepaea hortensis, assembly GCA_963921405.1. NCBI lineage: Eukaryota > Metazoa > Mollusca > Gastropoda > Stylommatophora > Helicidae > Cepaea > Cepaea hortensis. The sequence goes on from OY992876.1 coordinate 80,682,619, forward strand.
AGGCTGTTAACCCAGGATCCTGATGACAGTTATGAAATGCAGTCCCACCACATTCAACCACCACTTGCTTCTCTTCAATAGCTTCAGAGAGTGATGGTTTTAAAAGGCAAAAAAATACCTTTCCCCACACGGGGAAAGGGGAACGCACGTCTGTTTCCTTTCTTAGTCTGAACTAAAATGGCTACTTTAGTCTTTGTTTTCAACCTCACCGGTCTTGGCCAGGTACGCGAGCCAAAATAAAGCCAACTAAATTAAGCTGTGCCACGGTCAGTCTATCGCTGTTTTATTTTCTACTCCTACCTAAGCAAGATACTTAACTAGTAGTTGTTAGGGTTTGTTTATTTTTAAGGGAGTCAATGCTAGGAAAGGGTAAGGACGTTTTACTATATCACAGGTATTAAGAAGAGACCGGATTCTACTTCAGGCCTGTGCATATAAACTGGCTTGGATTAGGATTAGTTTGGTAATTTGTCCACCAGAATTTGAGCTATGTCAATGTAGCAGAACACCAGCCCAACAACTAGAGGCAACACTTCTTCGTTTGCTATCTGTGCCAGATTGGCGCATAGGCACTCAAGCAACTCACCCCAGCCCTCCTATCTTTAGCTGTCCCAGACATTTCTGCCCATGCCCTTCCCACGTTGCTCATTTCTGCCCCTGCTTCTCTTCTCCGTGATTTTTTTTTTTTTTTTTGGGGGGGGGGGGGGAGGGGGGAAGTGACTTCCTATTTCTTTTTGCCCTGTAAGTTCCAGGCTAAAGATTTTCTAGTTAAACTATTCTCAGTGATTTCCAGTCCATGTCCTATCCAGCGCCAGCATCATTTTTCACCCCTTGAATCACTGATGTTTGTCTAATTCTCTTCGTGAGCTTCACATTGGATCACTGGTGTTTGTCTAGTTCTCTTTGTGAGCTTCACATTGGTTTACTGATGCATATCTAGTTCTCTCCATGAGATTAACATTGGTTCAGTGGTGTTTGTATAGTTCTCTTCATGGGCTTCACATTGGCTCACTGGTGTTTGTCTAGTTCTATCCATGAGCTTCACATTGGCTCACTGGTATTTGTCTAGTTCTCTCCACGAGCTCCACATCGGTTCACTGGTATTTGTCTAGTTCTCTACATGAGCTCAACATTGGCACACTGGCGTTTGTCTAGTTCTCTTCATGAGCTTCACATTAGTTCACTAGTGTTTGTCTAATTCTCTTCATGAACGTCACATTAGTTCACTGGTATGTGGATAGTTCTCTCCATGAGCTCCACATTAGGTCACTGGTGTTTGTCTAGTTCTCTCAATGAGCCCCACATTGGTTCAAAGATATTAGTTATCTCCATAAGCATTGGTTCACTACTGTTTGTCTAGTTTACTCCATGCGCTCCCAATGGTTCACTGATATTTGTATAATTCCTTCCATGCGCTCCAAATTGGTTCACTGATGTTTGTCTTGTTCTCTCCAAGGGCTCCACATTGGTTCACTAGTATTTGTCCAGTTCTCTCCATAAGCTCCACATTGATTAACTGGTATTTGTCTAGTTCTTTCCATGCGTTTACATTGGTTCACTAGTCTTTGTTTAGTTCTCTCCATGCGTTCCACATTGGTTCACTTGTGTTTGTCTAGTTGTCTCCATAAGCTCCACATTGGTTCACTGGTATTTGTCTAGTTGTCTCCATGAGCTCCACATTGGCGATTTTGAGGTAAACAGTGAGCGGCTTTGTTAAATTTAATTTACATGTTTCCAATTATAAATGTACACACATCTGTGACATATACATACCTGTTTCACGTCATTGCATTCTGCGCAATATTTGTTGTAGTAGACTGCGTTTGTTTGATTGTCTGTTACCATGGCAACGGAGTCAAAGCCGATTTCATCTTTTGGGATGTCAGATTCACATTTGTGAAGCACTTCACTAGAAACCTCGACACCTGGAAGACAGGATCTGATGTAGAAAACATTCTCAGACGTGTGACACCCTAACCTAGGATGTGCCTGGATATCTTTGCCGCCCGCAAACTCTTTGGCAGTTTTGACGTTTGAGTTTACGGGGAGACCACCGATGCTCTCATCATTTGCTTCTGAATCGGAATAATTATGAGTCGTGTTAATTCCTACTCTATTCAAATCATGACCATCGGATACGAAATAATTGAAACATGAATTCTGGTCAGTTTTTCTGGCATCATACAATTGCTTGTTTGGTGGAGGCAAATATGGCACCGATATATCGGGACAACAGATGCCGTAGATTTGGCATTCTGGTTTTTGACATTCACATGGGAAACAAATGACATCACCGCAGTATGTGTTCCCCTGATTTACAATCGTCCCATCTTGGCATCTGTGAGAGCAGTAACTCTCTTGAAAATATCTGGATGAAAACTTGGTTTTGTCCCATAAGTAAACACAGTCGCCTGATCCAAGGTCATCATCATTTATGGGGATCTCGTCTAAAAAAACATAGGGCATTGGTGTGCTTGTTATGTCCACCGCTTGACCGTCACCATAAAACGAATTGCTCACCCGATGGTCAGTCCAAGTATCTGGCAATTCTGTTGTCCTTTGTGAGCTGAAAGTTTCATTGCTTTTAAAATACCCCACAAGACTGTCTGTTGAAGCTATACCCAATTCAGAAACTCCTGCAGCAGAATTCGGTAGAACAGACCAGATTACAGGAACAACACAAGTCAAAAACACAGGCGCAAGTTGTAGCAAACGCGTCCCCATGTTAATTAATTAGCAATCATGAACTTTCAAAACTCAACGGAAGACTAGATTAACAGATTGCATACAGTTATTCTTCATATACGCTAGAAGTTGACGACAATGCCAGCAAAATAAACACATAAAATTCAAACTAAGTTCTTATAAACCTCCGTTATGTTCTCAGTTTAAAACCAAACGTTAATTTGTTTTTCTTCCGCTGTTTTCACCAGCACTGTCTGAAGTTGCAGGGGCGTTGCACATTTGCTTGTGAGGTGGTTTCAGAGATAATTAAAATAATAGATTATCTCTTAAATATCACCAGGTAAAACGGTAAATGTAGTTTCATAACAGAAACTGGGGTGTGTGGGAAGTGTTAGATCTTGACATATTGTAAACCACGAATAGGAAGTGAGATGTCCAGCTCCCTCCCTCGTCGTCCTCCCCTCTCAGACGACTCCCGGAGTCGTGCTGATCGGAGAACTGAACACGAACCACTGATCTGACAGGCCGACACAGTACCATGACGGCCAATAAGTGAGGTGGCTTTCAGGATGTCTGTTGCCGGATCTCATCTCTTTCAGAATGTTTGGTTCTGGATCTCTCCCCTTTGAGGATGTTTGGTGCTGGATCTCGCCTCTTTCAGGGTGTTTGGTGCTGGATCTCGCTTCTTTCAGGATGTTTTATTGCTGTATCTCTCATATTTCAGGATGTTTGGTGCTGGATCTCTCCTATTTCCGGGTATTTTTCGGGATCTCGCTTCTTTCTTGATGTTTGGTGCTGGATCTGTCCTCTTTCAGGATGTTTGATGCTGGATCTGCCCCCTTTCATGATGTTTGTTACTGGATCTCACCTCTTTGAGTATGTTTGGTGCTGGATCTCGGCTCTTTCTGAATTGTTGGTGCTAGATCTCGTCTCTTTCTGGATGTTTGGTGCTTGATCTCGTCTCGTTCAGGATGCATGTGTGTATGTGTGTGTATGTGTGAATGTGTGGTGTGTGTATGTTTGTGTATGTGTGAATGTGTGGTGTGTGTATTTGTGTGTATGTGTTGTGTGTATGTGTGTATGTGCATGTGGTGTGTATGTATGTGCGTGGTGTGTGTATGTGTGAGTGTGTGTAAGTGTGTGAATGTATGTGTGTGTATGTATGTGTGTATGTATGTGTTAGTGTGTATATATGTGTGTGTGTATGTATGAGTATGTATGTGTGTGTTTGTATGTGTATGTATGAGTGTGAATGTGTGTGAGTGCATGTATGTGTGTATGTATGTGTGAGAGTGTGTGTCTGTGCATCTATGTGTGTATGTGTGTGTATGAGTGAGTGTGTGTATATGTGTCTATGTATGTGAGAGAACAATAAACTGGCACATCCCGGGTAATCTGTTCCCGGTGACAACAGTCCCGTGGAGGAAATATACGATGTTTACACGTACGCGAAACTGTAGCTTGTGACTGCGTGTACAGACAACGGTAAACTGTGGTTGCGACCTGTAACCTGAGATTACATTTGCGGTAATCTTAATGGGAAACTGATCTTAGACTACGCCTTTGAAGAAACAAACATTGAGGGCAGAGTTAACTACAACCGCCCGGTCTAAATAACTTTTTTTTCATAAACGCTAATGCCACTCTAATTAATTACTCCCACACCGATCTTGTGTGAGTCAACCCTATAGAGTAAACTTACCCGGGTCAACAAGGACACCGATTGTTAATTCCACGAAATAACACACGAAGAAAGTTAACGAGGACTGGTTACTTTCAAAAGCTAACAGAATTATTAGTTGGTGTGTCTACAGTTGATAACATCCATAAGAGGATGGTGTATTCATCAAACCATGTACGGATTTTGACCTAAGTCAGACACTATAAAATAAATAATTAAATCCAGTTCGCTCTGAGTAGGAGGTATTTTTAGTTACCACTTAACTAATTCTGAACCTAACAACTCGTTACGCGTTGATTGCTATATTGTTATGTCATGTGGTTTTCTTGTGTTTTCAACACAGCAACAACACAACAAAAGCAAGATGACAGACACAACAAGACAACATTAATAACAATACCGTAACAGTAAAAAAAAACCCACAAGAATAGCAATAACAGAAACAGCATTACAGCAACAGTTAAAACACACAACGATAGCAACAACAACACAACAGCAACAACAATACAGAAACAGCAAAACAATTTAAATAACAATATAATAATAGTACAAAAAACACGGCTGTGACAATAACAGCAACAACAATACAGCAACAGTAACAAAAACACAACAATAGCAACAACACCAAAACAACAACAACAACAACAACAACAACAACAACAACAACAACACAGCAACAGTAACAAAACATCAAAACAACACAGCAACAGTAACACAACATCAACAAAATCACAGCAATAGTAAAACAACAGCAAAAACAATAACAATAACACAACAGCAAAAATAGTACAGTAATAGTAACACAATATCAACAATAATACAGCAATAGTAACACAACAGCATCAACAACACAGCAACAGCAACACAGCAGCAACAACAATATAGCAACAATAACACAACAGCAACAACAGTACAGTAATAGTACCACAACAGCAACAAAAACACAACAATGCTAAAACAACACAAAACAACAACAACAACAACAACAACACGACAGCAAGAAGAAGAACAACAACACAACATAAAAAACATTAACAACAGCACAACAGCAACAAATATATAACAACAGTAACACAACAGCAACAACAAGACAGCAACAGTAACACAACAGCAACAATAATACAACATCAATAACACAACAGCAACAGAAATACAGCAATAACATCACAGCAACAGGAACATAGCAGCAACAACAATACAGCAATAAAAACACAACAGCAACAACAATACAGCAAGAGTAACACAACAGCAATAACAATACAGCAACAACAATACAGCAACAGTAACACAACAGCAATAGTAATACAGCAACAACAATATATTAATCGTAACACATCAGCAACAACAATACAGCAACAGTAACTCTACAGCAACAACAATACAGCAACAGTACCTCTACAGCAACAACAATACAGCAACAGTACCTCTACAGCAACAACAATACAGCAACAGTACCTCTACAGCAACAACAATACAGCAACAGTACCTCTACAGCAACAACAATACAGCAACAGTACCTTTACAGCAACAACAATACAGCAACAGTAACTCTACAGAAACAACAATACAGCAACAGTAACACATCAGTAACAACAATACAGCAACAATAACACAACAGCAACAATAATACAGAAACAGTAACACAACAGCAACAACAATACAGCTCATCTCATCTCATTACATCGTGTTCCTCTTGTATCTTGCGGTGTCGAGGTGAAGTATAAACAGCGGGAGTGTGCCCGCTTATGGGCTTCATGTATTGATATTCCCATGGCCTCTGCTATTCCATCCGTCCATCGTTTACATGGTCGGTCTCTTCCTCTGCTTCCATCTGGTTTGTACATCATTGCTTGTTGTGGTATCCGTGTGTTGCCGGGGCCCATACTGGGGAGCAAAGAATAGTAATACTGTAGCCTACCATGCACGTCGTAAGAGGCGATTAAGGAGGCTATAGTTCCGTCGCCCTGCTAGTGAGTGCGTGGCGCGACACTGAGCTGTGAATTTCACGTGGAATGCTTTTGCATCTGTCCGCAGTTGTTTTTCGCATGAACTGCATGTTCGGAACGATGACGGCCGGCTGTTGCTGGATTGACTGGTTTGCCTTTTCAGTTCACGGGTGTATTTTTCAGGAGAGTTGTCACTGTAGCTATGGAGTTCGTGCTTTGGGCGGCGCTTTCGGTGGGTCGCTCTTGTGACGAAACGGCAATTCATTTGTGCTTCGTCGGGCGAGATTTCACTTTATTCGGCGCGTCATCAGGGACTTTCCCTGTTATTGATAGACTGGGGATAGTCGAGCAGGATTTTCCCATCTAGAAGGTTCGCGAAGCACGGAGAATTGAGCGACCAGGGTTGCTGGGTATACCAACAAATTCTCGTGCAGAAGCACCTAGAAATTCTAGTAGGCAGAATGAGTCTCCCGAGAAGTTGACTTACACCATGAAGCACTCTTTTCTCGTGCGCTTTGGGACGCACGTCAGAGAAATGCGGCCGGGATAGTCATTCACTTTCTTCATCTCATGGTGTGAGGATGTACTGCGTTTGTGTGGCAGTTTGAACATTCCCTCACACTCAACCAAGATACAGCTGACTGTCGAATCTCACGGCCTGCCGGCTCACAGACAGTAATGATAGCTGACTGGACAAGGTTCTATGATTCAGGTACTCACTTTATTAATTGATTTAACGCTGTAAATTGAACATAAAATGCGATTGTTTAAAACTCATTAAATATGCGTGTGACTTTGCATCGCTAATGAGGAACAGATCGATAAGCTGGTTGAAAACGAGGGCGGTACACAGCGGTGTGTATTTTTGTGTTTACAAGCTTGAGTGAAGCGCTGAAGTTTCGTCAATTGCTTAGACATGAAAGTCCGTCAGATCGGCAGAATATGTTCAAATGTTATTAATTGATTATCGTGAGTAGTTGCATATACTATGTTTGCTGTACTAGAATAGGGAACAGTAAACGGTTGTGTATAATGAACCTAATTTATGTCAGTCAGTAATTAAGATTATCAGAGCGTTGGAATTAGACAGGTAAGTTGACAGATGGAGAATTTAGATAATGAATTGCTGAAGTGCTAGGGAAATAGAGCACTTAGGTCTTAGCCATAGAAAGTGATGTAGCTATTTTGTGTTACTTAAATAGTGAATTCATTTTGAGGAACTGGGGAATTCGCAGAAGGTAAGTTCTACAGTGGTGCTAGATATATACGATGTTGTTATCATGTATATACTAGGTCATGTTGTGTAATACTTCTATGAGTTATGTACCGACCGCCGAAGTGGTTCGATGCGATATGCCAATGCGTTACTGTCGCGATGTAAACGTGCGTTCTTGATTCTTTTCTTTACTGTCCTGTTATTTCATATTTGCACGAGTACTGAGTGCTGATGTGAGGGAAGTATGGAGGAACAAATGGAGGTTGAATGAGGCACGGGGACAAATGGGATATGGGGACTTCGTGTAAGTTATTAAAGTATGGGACTGGCAAACCAGGCCAGCCATGAAGTTCGGCCAAGGCCAAGGCTAATCCGCTTGGACGGTCAGAACTGGGGAGATCCTTTGAACATGCAGGGAAACATGTTTTCACAGAGGAGGACTTCTTGACTCTAAGGAAGAGTCTAACAAGAAGAGTTTCGCTACAGAGTGGGCAGGAGGTCCCACTAGCGAAATGGATGGTGTACATACATTATGTGGTCAGGTATTGTTACTATATCCCAAGTGGTAATACCTTGATCGTGGTTATGTTTCTGAGTGGATGTATAATGCAAGGGTGGAGTCCAGGGACTCTTTACCTTGATATTTAGTTCTCGTTAACTCTAGAACAAATATAGTGATAGACTTTAGCTACAACCTTTAGGTGAATAGGGATAGGTGAAACGCTAGATCAGACTCGCCATTCTTGATTCTTAATCTAGTTGACGGGCTGTTCTGAAGGGCCAGCTGACATTGGACTGAGACTCATGCTTTAATACTATCAACATAGAGATGATGCTCTACTTAGTTGAATAACTAGGTAGCATGACTGAAGGTTGATTAGTTATTGATTTGATGCATATGGGCCAATGGTTGAAGACGAATACTTTCACCGATCGCTCTTCCTTTCCAGATGTTGCCTGTTTAGAAACCAGCCTATGACCACAGTTTGCCGGAAACCACTACGTGTTCCATGGCGAATGGTCACTATACTTACTTACCACGCCTGACTGTACCACATCCTGCAAGAGGAATGACTAATACTCACCACGTGATTCTTCAGCCCTGCAGCAGCACTTGTGGGGAACCAGATGGTTTGTCCCTATTTAGGAACTGTTGATAATACTATATTTCAGCAAAGTGTTCGTTTACCTTAACAATAATGCCGGTGTATACAGACTATTGATGTACGAGGGAAATATGATGAGAAGCTCGCTCCAGAGAGACGTACAAAGCTGGGGTAGTCGCAGCTCTGGGAGCTCATCAGTTCCAAGTCAAAGTTTATCCGCCTAACCGTCGGAGACTCCAGGCAATTGATTGGCACTTATTAAGGTGCTGTAACTACGGCGGCAACTGGTGCTCGGGCCTGACTAGACCCACACAAGCTTGCGTATTTTGTTTACAAGAATTCGTGAAGGTATACAGGTCAACTCATCCTTGTCCTGATGAACATGATATGCTGAAGGAGAATTAGTTATTATCAATTCTGCCAACTGAGTCAAAGAAATATTGACAGTATGTACAGCCACCAAGGTCAACCATGTTTCATTATCTTGTGTGCCTTGACTCCGAGGGAGTCTGAATATTGGTGATTGCGTAGTGTATTGACATCATCTGCAGGAACCTGTGTATGTTTCGTGTGACTCTGTGAAACTTGCTGCAGTACTGATTCATTACCCAGCCAGGGGTAAGCGCTTCTATTCCAAGACCATTAGATTGGTCATTTGCTACATCGAGGTAAATCAAGAGATCACCTGGGGTCACCTGAAGGAGGAGTGTCTCCCAGCCAGGCTGTTAATTGAGAACTGTTTAGGGTTAAAACAGTGACTCATTGTGACATTGTAGATTTGAAGTTAGTCCAGCCGTGTGTGGTCCAAGTTGTTAATTCCTCTGACACCTGATCTTAGCTCTGGGAACGGAGTGGTCTCCAAAGGTTCCAGTCATCATTCTGGAGGGGAGCCGGATGAGTGTCGGACCGACTGGACGGAACATCGACATCAAATCTGCATCTCAGCCTATTGATGCATCTAGTAGGATCTCTGACTCTGACTCTGTCTCTAATCTATCCTCTACTATTGTAAATAGAATTATTCTATCAGGGTGTTCAATTCATACCTATGTTCTTTAGGGTAGAATAAACTTTGTTTATGTTGACTTATAATTGTACAGTTATTGAGTGTGGTCTCGGACGATGCCTCAGTGTTCATTGTCCCAAGGGAGAGGGTAGTTAGTGGGGGTCTAGAATCTGGAGGGGCTTGTAGACATATTCAACTAATATGAGGTCAACAGCAGAGTAAACAGTGTATCTACCTGTCCAACCCCTGGGGTTAGAATACATGGGAGTGCTAAGGACACCTCGGGCTTGGTTAACTCTCAACACCCAAGGCGAACCTGTCACAGCTCTGCACAAAGAGACCGAGCCATATGGGATAAAACCCCGGTCAATGTAGTCTTTCTGGTGACTGCCGTTTTCATCTACGATGAACTGTATTTTTCGTGGAGGACTTTTGTGTTGGCATTCTGGCGGCGGCATTATGCACAGTGTACCTGTGCGGGCTGTTCGCTTGCCGACACTCCTGTCTATTCCATTGTTCACATAGGGCAGTGAGGAGCATTGTGTGATATTCACTGGCACAGGAATGGAGCAATATGGGGACGACCCGTTGCCATGAAGTTGGAGCCGCGACTAACTAACTAACTAACTAACTGTGGTATACTGTTAGTTGGTAACCTAGTTGCATGGCCAAACCATTTGACTTGCTGCCTTCTAATAAAATCTAGTGCAGCTGTAACCCACACTTTAGTCCTGATTTCTTAATTTCTGATCTTTTCTCTTCTAGATACATTGAGTTTTCTTCTCAGGAATCTAATTTCTGTTGTTGTGATTTTATTTTCTCTTTTTCTTTTATTTTCCAGGTTTGGCATTGGTAACATAGAGTTGGTAGGAAGATTGTGTGATAAAGAGCTTTCTTTGTAGCTATTGATACATATTTGTTCTTTAATATTGGTGCCATTTGTCCAATGAATTGTTTGCCTTATTGCATCTATTTTCGATTGCGTCTTCTGATTTGCCATTTGATAGTAATACCAATAGCATCAACAACTGCAGTAGTGACAGTAAGGACACCAGCAACAAACGTGTAACAACAACAAAAACACAACAACAGCAGCACTAGCAAACCAATAGAAAAAAAAAAATAGCAACAAACGACGTCGCTAGTACATCAACGCCAACAACAGTACCACAACGGCGACACCAACACAAAACCAGCAAACAGTAATAACACAGTAACAACAACAACAATAGCACATCAACTGCATTCACACAAAAATCATAATAACAACATCAATAACAACAGCAACAGCAACCTCTGCAACAACATAGGAAATGAATGGTACAGGAATAAGTTGCAATACGTGAGAAAGGAGGCTGTGAACAGACAATACGACCAATACTAACCAGCATGGACTGTCACATAGTTTTAATTATCAGGTTTTTCTGATTGTATAGTTAATTTACTGTCCTGAATTTTACTGGCATCGTTAAATTACTTAACAGTTGACATTATCTATTAATAGATGCTGTAATGTGTCAGTACTGTTCTGTTTGCTCCGTGGTGAAGGTTTTCGGACGCAGTTCCGAAATCCCGCATACACGTGTCCGAAACACAGCTGCGTGTGATTTGGCAGCAGACCGCGTTGTGCTGTTCTTTTACGAAATGGTATGGGAGCCGGTGTTCAGAAAGCAATGACAAACTACTGAGCCTAAACTTGCCAAGAGATCACAACAGCAAAACATGCTGGTGTCGACTGCGACGTCCTGTAAAGGATATGCAACTAACTTTTTCTAACTCTTCTGTATATCTACGAATGGAAGTCAGTAAGTAACAGAAATTTTAATAATAACCATTTAAACAATAGTGTGAAACAAACATTGTGTGTGTCTTATTTCTCAAGATAGTCTCCATGCCTGGCAACACACCTGGTCCATCTGTCGACTAGCTTGTTGATGCCTTCTAGGAAAAGTTTCTGGGGGTGGCCGTAAACCAAGTTTGCACCGCCTCCATTACCTCGTTGTCATCTACAAACCTCTGACCCCGAAATGTTCTTTCAGGGGTCCAATCAAGTGAAAGTCCGACGACGCCTAGTCTGGACTGTATACAGGATGTTTCAAGACCTCAGATTTCACGGCATGCATTGTTTCCACTTGCCGGGCTCCGTGGTCCAGGTGTTACACGACTTTCTCCGTAATACCGTATACTCTTGAGTAACGTGACGTTGCGCGAGAATCGGTAGCGGTTCTCTCCGCATCGGTAACTTACGGGGTATGTGAGCCAGTCGCTCAGAAAGCAATGGCAAACTACTGAGCGTAATCTTGCCAAGAAATCAACAATCAGCTGAAAGATGCTGATGTTGACAGCGATGTCATGTAAAGGATGTGCGAACAAACAAAAAAAGTATCCACTGTATGTGCAGCCGTATGATATATAAGGCGTTATCGTGCAGCAACAATTCTCTTTTTGAGAACAGTCCCCGGCGTTTCGATAATATCGCGGACTTCAGTTTGTTCACAGCATGTCACTGTATCGAGCACTAGCCACAGTTTTACCCCTTTCCTGGAAATGCATATATATAGGGCCCTGAATATCCCAAAAGATGGTCGTCATGTCTTTCCCAGGGATTTCCTGCATTTTGAATTTTTTGACGCTTTGTCTTCCAGGTTGACACCTTTCTACCCAATCATACACTCTCCCCTAACGCAAACGACTGTCTCCAAACTGAACCATCATTCTTCTGCAGATTTAACAAAGTTTCACAGCCCTTAACCTGAAAAAAAAATAACGAATAATGACTCGCTGTTCTTATACGGTGCTAGTCAAAGGTGGGGCAACTATCTTTGAAAGGTAATTGCGCATGCACAGACTGCTCGATCCTCACGACCCATGCGTGAGGTATTGTTTAAGAGTCAGTTTGTGTCCTGAAATAAGGTTTTCCATTGTTCATACTCTTTCATGGACTATATAATAACCGTTACTTAATGAATTATCCTCATAGAACGAAGCTCTCTGAAAATACGTCAGCATGGTTCCGTATATCTAGAACTAAACTGTCAGAATGTATCAATACTGTTCCGTATATCTAGAATCAACCAACCAGAATGTATCAGCACTATTCCGTATATCTAGATTCAACCAATCAGAATATATCAGCATGGTTTTATATATCTAGAACTAAACTATTAGAATGTATCAGGACGGTTCCGTATATCTAGAATCAACCTGGTCCGTATACCCAGAGACCAACCCAACGACAGTGTCCGCCGAATACTTGTGTATGAAACAAGAATGGCACAGGAACACGTCTCCAGAATTATTGGCTCTATGTAGTTACCTCCACATGTTGTATAGACCGATGCCCACTCGAGGGCTGATGAGATCAATATCACGACGACCGTCTTTATTTTTCATAACGTTTCATGGTACCAATATTAGGCTGGAGAGTCGCGGTGGTGTAGTGGCTAGACGCTTGGTGCCAGCCTGGTGGTCATCGGTTCGAATCCGCACCGAGGCGAATTTATAAAATTATATTACGCTTCCAGATCAACACAGGGTAAATAGGTACCAAGAAATCTATTGGGAGAGAGTAGGCGGCCGGCATGTTATTAATAACACCATCCTTCGACTGCTGGCTGGTGTATACAAATATAGGCCAAGCACCATACATCCTATTGACGTGTGTGAAAGGGTCGTTTACTGACTTTACTATGTTAGCCTGGATAGACCTGGGGGGGGGGGGGGGGTGTCAAGTCTGTTTAAAATCCAGGACTCAAACATATACTCACCATGCAGACAGGCAAGCCATGATGGATTGTATGCAGGATGCTACAAGACCTCGATTTTCACAACATGTATTGTACCCACTGTATGCGCAGCCGTATAAAGGCGGGTGTTGTCGTACAGCAAGCCAATGATGGTCATTGCACTACTGCGGCTCCCCGTGCTTTTTTCCCACGCAAGGAGAGATGCTCATGAGTGTTGGTTACTTCATTGTTATATAAAACATCTGCTAGATTTATCATGATATAATTCAGTTTGATCAGGGAGAGCTGAGTCCTTGTTTAATAGGTAGCCTAATATATTATTCGTCGGTCTCCTTGGCCAGAGTTTAGCGACTTTCTCTGTAATCCCGTGTATCCACGTGAGCAAACGCAGCTGCGCGAGAATCGGTAGCGTTTCTCGCCGCCGCCCGTTAATTACGGGGTATGTGAGCCGGCCACTTAAAAAGCAATGACAAACTACTGAGCATAAAATTGCCAAGAAATCAACAACAGCAGTAAAATTCTGGTGTTGACAGCGATGTCCTGTAATAGGATATGCGAACAAAAATATATATTATTCACGTTGTGTTGTCGTCATATACTGTGAGTCCCGTCTGTCGGCGGCTACTTTGAGTGCAATTTACAGCTGGGCAGATATCAGAGGGCAAACAAGCTTTCCATGTAACTGCGGGATTTAAAAGAACGCGTAAAGAATGTGGGTGATCTACCTGTTCCTGTGTGAGTGTTTTGTGCCGGATGTTATAAGATGTGTTTCTGAAGATGAAACATCTGGTTATGCCAGTTTGTTTTGGGAGATCTAGCACTGTGACAGTTTGTTGTGGGAGATCTAGTACTGTGCCAGTTTGTTTTGTGAGATCTAGCACTGTGGCAGTTTGTTGTGGGAGATCTAGCACTGTGGCAGTTTGTTGTGGGAGGTCTGGCACAGTGACAGTTTTTGTGGGAGATCTAGCACTGTGGCAGTTTGTTGTGGGAGGTCTGGCACCGTGAAAGTTTTTGTGGGAGATCTAGCACTGTGGCAGTTTGTTGTGGGAGATCTAGCACTGTGGCAGTTTGTTGTGGGAGATATAGAACAGTGACAGTTTGTTGTGGGAGGTCTGGCACGTGACAGTTTTTGTGGAAGATCTAGCACTGCGGCAGTCTGTTGTGGGTGATCTAGCACTGTGGCAGTTTGTTGTGGGAGATCTAGCACATTGACAGTTTGTTGTGGGAGATCTAGCTATGTGGCAGTTTGTTGTGGGAGATCTAGCACTGCGACAGTTTGTTGTCGGAGATCTAGCACTGCGACAGTTTGTTGTGGGAGATCTGGCACTGTGGCAGTTTGTTGTGGGATGTCCAGCACAGTGGCAGTTTGTTGTGGGAGATCTGCCAAAGTGACAGTTTGTTGTGGGAGATCTAGCACAATGGCAGTTTGATGTGGTAGATCTAGCTTCGTGGCTTGGTAGATGATGTCGGTGGCAGTTTGTTGTGGGAGATCTAGCAGCGTGGCTTAGTAGACTATGTTTATAGAAGTTTTTTTCATTTTTGTAGTAGCACTGTTTCTTGTTAGATGATGTTTGTGGTAGTTTGTTGTAGTAGCACTGCGGCTTGGTCGTGATGTGTGTGTTTGTAGCAGTTTGTTGCGCGAGATCTAGCACAGAGGATGTGGCAGTTTGTTGTGGTAGATCTAGCATCATGGCTTGGTAGACGATGTCGATTGCAGTTTGTTGTGGGAGATCTATGTGTCAGTTTGTTGTGGGAGATCTAGCAGCGTGGCATTTTGTTATGTTAGCACTGTGGCTTGGTAGACTATGTTTGTGGCAGTTTGTTTGTTGTAGCACTATTTCTTGGTAGATGATGTTTATCGTAGTTTGCTTTAGTAGCACTTTGGCTTAGTCGTGATGTTTGTGGTTGTGGCAGTTTGCTATGTCAGCTCTAGCGCTGTGCTTGTGGCAGTTTGTTGTGGGAGAATTGGAGCGTGGTACACACATCAAACAGTACATTAAGTGCCATCTCCACAATGAAGGTTGGCTGCAATGGATCTTGTGGGATGTGGATTTTAATTCCTGAGAATGATTCGTTAAAATGTCTAGGGGGTATTATTGATTCTCTGGTCACTGGTCAGAATGCAGGGTGATCAGGGATATTTACCACAAATCTCAGGAGAAAAGAGTTCAATCCTTGAAACAATGGCATCTGTGTGTAGGTTTCCCTTCCCACTTCATCACCCTTTAAATTAACTATAGATGCTAGAAGGATATTGATTGCTCACAACATATAAACAACCACTTGTTGGACACCACATTTACTTGATGTACACAACACTTTTGGACACACAGTTCAGGTATTAACTCAAGATCTGCAGTTACATATATATATATATAGGTGTAATAAACACTATGCATTTTCAGACAGGCATGGGAATGATATGCAGTATTACAACATAGTACCCCGTGACCCCAGAAAAAAAACAAGGTTATTACAAACAACACAACAACCACAAATTGGTTCTGCTAACTTGACTCATTGTACCTAGATAAAATCCCATTGGTCTAGGTGCAGAAACCCAACATACATACATTTATTTCTGACACCATGTACAATTCTCATATTTAAAAAAAATGAGTGGGTGTCAAAATATTATACATATATGTCATAACATAACCCTTTAGGTGTACACCATTACCATGTAAAACAATCTTTACCCTTTTCCTGTCATTGAAGAAAACCACCCTCATGAAAACAGTTGATACTAATAATTAAATTAATTAATTATAGTGTTCATTTAGGCGTTGCGGATGGGCATTCTTCTCCAGTGCATAGCAGTTAATGTCCATAATTATCCGTGCAGAATTATACTCACAGTCATTTTCTACTCACAGTATGTCCACCGAAGTTGGCTGGCGAATGTTTCTAATCCATAATCCAAGAATAGAATTATACATAAGCACATATTCTCTCCATGAGACTGAATTTAAGAATACTCGGTTGCCATTTGGGTTGTGTTCCAATTGAAATTGATGCCTAGGTCTGTCATACTTTCAGGAGATGCAACTTAAGCTCTGCAGAAGGTTCTTCCCTATATCATCTTATCGATGAAAAGATGACGACTGTCCAACAGCTCGGTTTATGTTAACCGTTTCCCAATTTAGTTCAAAAGGCTTTGTCACACACCCGGTTCATGTTGATAGGCCATCCCACACTTGATGATGGGCAGTTAGGCTGACATGGGACCAGCATAGAGTTCTCATTCATTCCATTTCTGTGTAGAACATACAGTGGTGAATCCTTCATTTGGTTTCATCTGAAGATTCTGCTGCAGGCATGTAACTGAAGAATATTACTCCACCACATATCCAGGTTTGCAAGCCATCAGGTGATTCCTTTGGTTGCAGGCGTAAAGGCATTTACTCATCTAGCTGCTTTCATATGGTTCTTTTGATGGTGTTCAGGTTTGGGACCTTGAGGTAATCTGGTGTAGTTATGGTTCAGATGTTCTGAAGTTGGTACATTTGTTTGTATTGGCTATAATGTTGTTTCAGTGTCTCTTCCCATTTGTTTGAGTTGGTGTTCATAGCTAGAACTTGGTGTTGCATGGCTGGAACCTTATGTTTGACTTTTGCAGCTGTGAGATGTTCTTTCGAAGACTTATCCATTGTGGATATTAACTTGGTAATCCAACCAACAGTTGAAGGTTACTCACTGTTGTTAGTTTTAGTAACTTGAAGAAGGATTGTCCCAGTTTCACTGACTTGGTTGAATGATGAGGACATTGGTGATACTTCTCAGAAGTAACGCAAACGATACACTGTTGTCAGTACTCTGATGATCTTCATCTTTGTAGATTATTAGATCTTGAAGTCCATCCTGGATATTCCTACTAAAATAGGACTTAATCACTCACCCAGTCAGTTGTCTTCTAATTTATCTGTTGCTCGCTATGGAGCTATTGAGCGCCGCAGTAAACATTGAGGTATTGCTAGATCCAGACTATGGTTTGGACATTCACTTTATGGCTGTTTACCCAGGATCCAGTGTTAGTGATATAGTCCCACCAAATTCAACCACCACCTGCTTCTCTTCTATAGAAAAGGGATGACAAAGAATACAACACTAGCATTAACCTACTGTGTTATGATAAAAGGTTTACAACACAATTACAAACACAAATACAAAACAACAAGGGGAGAAGGGGAAAGGAGTGGGTGTCCATGTTCCACTGTCCCTCATTGCTGAGTTGAGCCATTCTGACTCTTCATAGTGAGTAAGATATTTTCTCACTTATATTTTGTTCTGTTGTTACTGGGACTATTGGATGGGTGAAGTCATTCTGTCCATCCAACATGTTGATATTGTCTCTCTCATTACTTGAAGAGAATAGCCTATACAGAATCCCTGTGGTCTCTAATGCCGCGTCTTCATTTCGGCACTATAATCATCACTAGGTCAAGACTATTCACCATTGGCTTCTTAAGTACTGACATACATATGTATTCTTACATCAACATCCTCTAATCCCAAGGTGCAACATTAAAATGTATATTCCCACAGTAAAAAGTAACAGTCAGAACAAAGAAAATTCTCATACCAGAAAAAAACATACCTGTACATTTCTCTGATATTAAGTACATGATAATCATACATAATAATCATAATGATGATGCAGGGAGCCTAGATTTTTGAATTATCTTCATGAACTAAAACATCCATTGTTTTCCCCCATTGCGTACAGCACATGAGGATAGTAATCGCTGTGATATGTTTTGCCAATGACTGCTATTATTCGGAGGGTATTTATAAGAATAACTTATGCCGCATGGTCCAGTCTTCTGAATATTGCAAGCAATTTATTCACATCAATCTTCGCTTCTGTTTCTACTACGGTGAGGCGATGCGGAGTGAATCCTATCCGAACATACATTTACATCACGCGTTTAATTGTTCATGAATTTATATTCAAACATGGCCTGTCCCTAACACTATTTTATGAAATGATTATATGTTCAACCTCATATGGAGTGGTTACTAATCTGTTAACAAAAGAATGGTACTAAAATTTAGCACTATATTTCCAAGTTACAGATTATAATGTGGCAAAATATTTTATCCCCTGACTAAGTAAGAGTCAGGAATATGCGTAATCATTTGTATGTCCCCGCATGGATAAAATTTCCTTTCTATAGTCCATAGATTATTAGCAGATTTCTAAGCATAGATATTGAGATATATTTCACAATGCATAGAAGTTTTTATTCATATGAATATGAAATTGACAGACACTAGTTCTTTACTATGAAGTATGAATCAAGAGTCTTTCCTAAATTGAAAAGAGTTTCTGACATGAGAGTTGATACTCTGTGTACTACAGTACACATACTATTCATAGGTTATAAACACCATTTAGTTAGATATAAGTTCATAATGCCTATACAAGATATTAACATATGGATTTGAAATTGTAAGACATAGGAAAAATTACAGCGTGGCGCCCACCTGTGTTTCCTTAGTAAACATCATCCAGCCTGGTTTAAGAGAATTGTAACTAATTCTTAATTAAACATACTGGTCTAGGTAATACATAAATATATCTTAATATATGTAGATAACATACCAATAGCTTGAAGAGAATCATGGTTTTAAAACAAACTACCTTCTCCCCGAAGGGAAAGGTCGACTTTCTTGTCTGTTCTCTTGACTAGAAATGGCCGCTTCAGTCTTTGTTTTCCCCCTCGCCAGGATTGGCCAGATACGGGAGAGAAAACAAGCCAAACTAAATTTAGCTGTGCCACGGTCAGTCTATCGCTGTTTTATTTTCTCCTACATTAAGTAAGTTACTTAATCAGTAATTGTAAGGGTTTGTTTATTTTTAAGGGAGTCCATAAATAGGAAAGGGTAGAGACGTTTTTATTATATTACACGCCTCCCCCATTTAAGACATTTATTTCTTTCAGAAATTAAATGGTCAAGAAGTACTCTACAATTTCCGTCTTTACATTGACTCACCTAGTATCCATCCCTTATTACTTTACTACTGCCTTATGTTATATAATCAGAGCCACGTCCATTTTCTTTTAGTCACGACAACTGGCATAACCTTAAAGGATTATTTCTCTTTTAGTGAAAGAGTGTAGCACCCTCTCCACTGTTGTCAGCTATTGTTTGAAATATGAGTGGTTATCTGATAATTTGTTACTTTCCAGTACTGGTTTGTCTGCATCAAACCGACTTTTTGAAGCAATTGAGATATCATTAAGCTTGATTTCTCTCTCATTAGATTATCAATCTTGAGATTATGTTAAAACCGACGGTTAATTCTGCGTCTACTGATAGCCTATTAAACTCGCCCGCCTCCCTGTAAGTTAGACGTTTGTTTTTACTATAGATCTGATATTTAAAGGAAGCTAAAGATGGTTCCTGTTGAAATACATTTTCATCCAACACATCATGTGTTTGGGTTATTAAGTCGAGTTATGGGATTTTCCGATCAGTTTTGATAACTACTGATTAGAGTGGTGTCCCTTTCTCTTGCGGGTTTACCCGGAGAATCTCGCCTAACATGTAAACAAGGTCCAACTTTTCTAGATTTCCGTTCTGAACCGACTATTCCGGGGAACATGAATCTATCAGAAACGAAGTAATTCTTAGCTTACTCTCTCTCTCTGCTTTTCCTTCTAACCTAGATCTATTTTACGCTAGAATCCTTATTAGTAATTCTAACTTGATGTGTTTGAGTTTCACTCTGTATTTGTTGCTTTGGTGTTGAATTACGAGCAATTTTGCGTCGCTTGGCGTACATTGATCGTCGTCTACCTCCCTCCAGGTGTTAGGACTATTTTCAACTTAGCAACATACATTGTTATGTAGGTTCAGACGTATTGTCTCCTACCATATATAATCAGTTCAGTGAGAAGTTAAAAGCCCCTTTTTGTGATTCCTGTGATAGTCTTCCAGACAATCAAGTTGCTGGTTCACTTTCCAGTTATGGATGTGGATTACTAGTTTTTGTAAAATTACTATTACATCTGTATATCCCTCTAATACTGGCGTCTCCTGAGTTGTGTCCTCAAGATAACAGGTAAGGTACTCTTAATGTTTCTCTCCAGTTTTGTTTTCATCCGTTTAATACGTGGAAACGCTGGATTTATTTAGATTGACTAAGGTCTATCTTTGAACTGTTATATAATTTACTAGCTGGATTCCTGATTGAAATTCCTACTCTAGTAAATATCAAGCAATTCTTCAGCTATCTGCTCCAATTTACTTGGTTTTTACACAGCTATATTCCATTTTTCTAGCATGGGTTCACTGTATAAGTCTTAGGCGTTTCCCCTGTCTTCACGTCAAGGAGTTCGTCCTATTTATAAACAGCATCTATTTCAAGAGTTGTTTATTTAATTGTTGCTTTTACTGATTCGTATCAGTTATTTAAGCTAATCTCTGTTAGTCTGGATCTGCTTTCACATATTTAATGCTGGCATATAATCCTAGTCAGAACTGAGATGTAGAAATCTGTTTCGTCTTGCGATTGATTTCTGATTCACCTACCTTTTAGTAGGCTTCGAGCATTATCTAGAATTTAGTTACTCGGTTAGTTTTAAAGAAAATACAATTGAGTCGCGCGCCTCTATTGTACCACTTATTTTTGCCCTTCTTAATTCTTCCCTTATGAGAATATTAATGTTAGTTAGGCAATTATTGAAATAACTTTATGTAAGCTAATCGCTAACTAAAAGCTGTTTCACTCCTCTTTTTGATGAGGACTACTCATAGTGAACATTTCACTTAATGAGAATTAAACTGTAAATTTCAAAGTTAAGGAGCCAATATCTGAATTGTTCAGTCTCTGACTAGAGACTGGCACAGATTTTTTCCGGTATCTCCTGAAGTTTATTTGAAATTCCAATTTCTTATGTTAATTCTTTAATTATACCTTTTACATACCTATACGGTCTGTTTCCGCTACCATTAATAATGGAATCGGGGTGGATAATTTAAAGAAATACCTTATATTCTGTTGGGTCAGTAAGTGAGTTGATCAGTTTCACTTACATCACCAGGTGAATATTTTGGTTTTGACCCTCATTAACATATGGGCCATCTGAGTTAGTTATTAATAACTACTCATATCACCGGTGGAGTAGAATAAGTGTCAGTATGGCTTTTCTTCCTAAGTATCCATCATTTATTCACTTTACTTTACTACCGGTGTTGTAGAACATGTTATGTCATATGAAAAAAAAGGATTAAATTAGGGTGCCCCTAACTACTGCACATTCTTACAATATTCCTTCCCTTCCATTAACTATGTCTACATTTTTGCAAGTGGTGGTTTTGGCCTTACCATTAGTTCATTTACTTTAGTTACTGCTATTTTCCCCTGGTTTAATTTATCTCTCAGGTATTATTTCCTTTCCTACTGAATCATCATTTGTTGATTAAATTTTTCCCTTAAAAAAACATTTATTGGATTTCTAACTTATCTGTCCTAATTATCTATAAAATTGTCTATCACTCTCTGCTGCCTTGGTAATTTTTCAATATTACATGACTTATACAAGCAGATCAAGCATGAAAATACAATGATAATCAATGACAAAATAGTTAATTAACACATGATTCATATGTAGGAACATAAACCTTATGGATACATAATATAGTAGTGTGTTCATGTGTACACCACTTTTGAACCATTTAAAGAGAATACCAGAGTAGCAGAACCATACCTCAAACATCAAATGGGAATGACTATGAATTCTAAACATTCACTGAATTACCTATCTTATGTGAGTTTACCATCAATAAGATATAAAATATGAGTTTTTAAAACAAAATCTCATACCCAACAACCAACTACCTGATGCATCTGCCAGAATCAAGATATTACCTGTGAACAGTTTTGTACCAAAAAAAAACCTATATTTATCTGAGCCATTATGGGTTCATATAACACTTGACTCAGCTCATACTAATGAGTGACTAGGTCTGTTACTAACACTATAACATTCTGAAGTGACTTGGTTTACCTGCGAGAGGTTTTCCCTGAATTCATATACTCACCATAATACACCAATTGTGATGTTTACCATGAGTTTTAAATTCACGGACTACTCCACTACTAGGTGAAGTCCGTACCGGGCGGGACCACACATGTGGGATGTGGATTTTAATTCCTGAGAATGATTCGTTAAAATGTCTAGGGGGTATTATTGATTCTCTGGTCACTGGTCAGAATGCAGGGTGATCAGGGATATTTACCACAAATCTCAGGAGAAAAGAGTTCAATCCTTGAAACAATGGCATCTGTGTGTAGGTTTCCCTTCCCACTTCATCACCCTTTAAATTAACTATAGATGCTAGAAGGATATTGATTGCTCACAACATATAAACAACCACTTGTTGGACACCACATTTACTTGATGTACACAACACTTTTGGACACACAGTTCA
Organism: Cepaea hortensis; assembly: GCA_963921405.1. Classification (NCBI taxonomy): domain Eukaryota; kingdom Metazoa; phylum Mollusca; class Gastropoda; order Stylommatophora; family Helicidae; genus Cepaea; species Cepaea hortensis. The sequence continues at coordinate 80,705,446 of OY992876.1, forward strand.
GGTATTAACTCAAGATCTGCAGTTACATATATATATATATAGGTGTAATAAACACTATGCATTTTCAGACAGGCATGGGAATGATATGCAGTATTACAACATAGTACCCCGTGACCCCAGAAAAAAAACAAGGTTATTACAAACAACACAACAACCACAAATTGGTTCTGCTAACTTGACTCATTGTACCTAGATAAAATCCCATTGGTCTAGGTGCAGAAACCCAACATACATACATTTATTTCTGACACCATGTACAATTCTCATATTTAAAAATAATGAGTGGGTGTCAAAATATTATACATATATGTCATAACATAACCCTTTAGGTGTACACCATTACCATGTAAAACAATCTTTACCCTTTTCCTGTCATTGAAGAAAACCACCCTCATGAAAACAGTTGATACTAATAATTAAATTAATTAATTATAGTGTTCATTTAGGCGTTGCGGATGGGCATTCTTCTCCAGTGCATAGCAGTTAATGTCCATAATTATCCGTGCAGAATTATACTCACAGTCATTTTCTACTCACAGTATGTCCACCGAAGTTGGCTGGCGAATGTTTCTAATCCATAATCCAAGAATAGAATTATACATAAGCACATATTCTCTCCATGAGACTGAATTTAAGAATACTCGGTTGCCATTTGGGTTGTGTTCCAATTGAAATTGATGCCTAGGTCTGTCATACTTTCAGGAGATGCAACTTAAGCTCTGCAGAAGGTTCTTCCCTATATCATCTTATCGATGAAAAGATGACGACTGTCCAACAGCTCGGTTTATGTTAACCGTTTCCCAATTTAGTTCAAAAGGCTTTGTCACACACCCGGTTCATGTTGATAGGCCATCCCACACTTGATGATGGGCAGTTAGGCTGACATGGGACCAGCATAGAGTTCTCATTCATTCCATTTCTGTGTAGAACATACAGTGGTGAATCCTTCATTTGGTTTCATCTGAAGATTCTGCTGCAGGCATGTAACTGAAGAATATTACTCCACCACATATCCAGGTTTGCAAGCCATCAGGTGATTCCTTTGGTTGCAGGCGTAAAGGCATTTACTCATCTAGCTGCTTTCATATGGTTCTTTTGATGGTGTTCTTTTTGCAGCTGTGAGATGTTCTTTCGAAGACTTATCCATTGTGGATATTAACTTGGTAATCCAACCAACAGTTGAAGGTTACTCACTGTTGTTAGTTTTAGTAACTTGAAGAAGGATTGTCCCAGTTTCACTGACTTGGTTGAATGATGAGGACATTGGTGATACTTCTCAGAAGTAACGCAAACGATACACTGTTGTCAGTACTCTGATGATCTTCATCTTTGTAGATTATTAGATCTTGAAGTCCATCCTGGATATTCCTACTAAAATAGGACTTAATCACTCACCCAGTCAGTTGTCTTCTAATTTATCTGTTGCTCGCTATGGAGCTATTGAGCGCCGCAGTAAACATTGAGGTATTGCTAGATCCAGACTATGGTTTGGACATTCACTTTATGGCTGTTTACCCAGGATCCAGTGTTAGTGATATAGTCCCACCAAATTCAACCACCACCTGCTTCTCTTCTATAGAAAAGGGATGACAAAGAATACAACACTAGCATTAACCTACTGTGTTATGATAAAAGGTTTACAACACAATTACAAACACAAATACAAAACAACAAGGGGAGAAGGGGAAAGGAGTGGGTGTCCATGTTCCACTGTCCCTCATTGCTGAGTTGAGCCATTCTGACTCTTCATAGTGAGTAAGATATTTTCTCACTTATATTTTGTTCTGTTGTTACTGGGACTATTGGATGGGTGAAGTCATTCTGTCCATCCAACATGTTGATATTGTCTCTCTCATTACTTGAAGAGAATATCCTATACAGAATCCCTGTGGTCTCTAATGCCGCGTCTTCATTTCGGCACTATAATCATCACTAGGTCAAGACTATTCACCATTGGCTTCTTAAGTACTGACATACATATGTATTCTTACATCAACATCCTCTAATCCCAAGGTGCAACATTAAAATGTATATTCCCACAGTAAAAAGTAACAATCAGAACAAAGAAAATTCTCATACCAGAAAAAAACATACCTGTACATTTCTCTGATATTAAGTACATGATAATCATACATAATAATCATAATGATGATGCAGGGAGCCTAGATTTTTGAATTATCTTCATGAACTAAAACATCCATTGTTTTCCCCCATTGCGTACAGCACATGAGGATAGTAATCGCTGTGATATGTTTTGCCAATGACTGCTATTATTCGGAGGGTATTTATAAGAATAACTTATGCCGCATGGTCCAGTCTTCTGAATATTGCAAGCAATTTATTCACATCAATCTTCGCTTCTGTTTCTACTACGGTGAGGCGATGCGGAGTGAATCCTATCCGAACATACATTTACATCACGCGTTTAATTGTTCATGAATTTATATTCAAACATGGCCTGTCCCTAACACTATTTTATGAAATGATTATATGTTCAACCTCATATGGAGTGGTTACTAATCTGTTAACAAAAGAATGGTACTAAAATTTAGCACTATATTTCCAAGTTACAGATTATAATGTGGCAAAATATTTTATCCCCTGACTAAGTAAGAGTCAGGAATATGCGTAATCATTTGTATGTCCCCGCATGGATAAAATTTCCTTTCTATAGTCCATAGATTATTAGCAGATTTCTAAGCATAGATATTGAGATATATTTCACAATGCATAGAAGTTTTTATTCATATGAATATGAAATTGACAGACACTAGTTCTTTACTATGAAGTATGAATCAAGAGTCTTTCCTAAATTGAAAAGAGTTTCTGACATGAGAGTTGATACTCTGTGTACTACAGTACACATACTATTCATAGGTTATAAACACCATTTAGTTAGATATAAGTTCATAATGCCTATACAAGATATTAACATATGGATTTGAAATTGTAAGACATAGGAAAAATTACAGCGTGGCGCCCACCTGTGTTTCCTTAGTAAACATCATCCAGCCTGGTTTAAGAGAATTGTAACTAATTCTTAATTAAACATACTGGTCTAGGTAATACATAAATATATCTTAATATATGTAGATAACATACCAATAGCTTGAAGAGAATCATGGTTTTAAAACAAACTACCTTCTCCCCGAAGGGAAAGGTCGACTTTCTTGTCTGTTCTCTTGACTAGAAATGGCCGCTTCAGTCTTTGTTTTCCCCCTCGCCAGGATTGGCCAGATACGGGAGAGAAAACAAGCCAAACTAAATTTAGCTGTGCCACGGTCAGTCTATCGCTGTTTTATTTTCTCCTACATTAAGTAAGTTACTTAATCAGTAATTGTAAGGGTTTGTTTATTTTTAAGGGAGTCCATAAATAGGAAAGGGTAGAGACGTTTTTATTATATTACAGATCTCCAACACTGTCTGTCTCTCGTCCTGACTGCACATTCGTTTAGATCCATGCTCGTACATCTTTTGAAGTTATCTTGCCACTAGTATCGTTGTCTACCTCTAGCTCGCTTGCCTTTCACCTTACATACCGGTATGGTGTTTATAAGAGTGCTATGTCTTTTAACGCTGCCGAAATATTTCACCTTCCTCTTTTTTGTTTCTTTCATCAACGCGCTTTTTATTCCCAGATTTTCTAGATGGCATACACATAGTAGTGTTAACGTGTAAATGTAGATCGTTAAAATATACTGCAAAATGCAGCAGATCCAATACTCAACCCTGAGACACACCTATGCTAAGTTGACTGGATTTTGAAAGATTGTTATTGAAGGACACGACTTGTTGTCTTTCAGTTATTAAATTCAATATTCGATGTTATTTCTCATTGTTTTTAATTTTAAAATTTTTAAATCGTAAGTTACAATGTCAAAAGCTTTTTATTAAATTGGCTATGAAAGAAACAACAGAAGAAGAAGAAGAAGAAGAAGAAGAAGAAGAAGAAGAAGAAGAAGAAGAAGAAGAAGAAGAAGAAGAAGAAGAAGAAGAAGAAGAAGAAGAAGAAGAAGAAGAAGAAGAAGAAGAAGAAGAAGAAGAAGAAGAAGAAGAAGAAGAAGAAGAAGAAGAAGAAGAAGAAGAAGAAGAAGAAGAAGAAGAAGAAGAAGAAGAAGAAGAAGAAGAAGAAGAAGAAGAAGAAAACATGAGATACATCTCTTGGTGTTATCCCCCAATGTAAATCAGTTTCCCACATTCCCTAACTCATGCTCTGAAGCACCCTGGCTTTGCACCCTATAGAGACATCAGATACGCCCTGGTTGACACGTATACACAGATCCTATAATGGCGAGGCATTGCCATGACCGGGTTTATAGTGTTATAGGTCATGGCATTATTCAGAACGAAAAATTCGGTTTGTACTATGAGACCGTGGGAATTGACCCGCCATGGACGTTGGTCACATGGGCATGAAAGTGCCCGGGTCGCTCCACGAAAGGACAAAGCGTTCCCATCAAGATCAGTCGGGGTTGAGCCACAGTCTAGTGTGGACCTGGTCCGGTTGCAAGCAGCGATGACCATAGATTGTGCCGCTACTAAATTGTTAGAGTATTATTTTATAAGTATTAGTTTCGTCGGACAATTGTGATTTTATAAATGAATTGTGTCATGTTCATAGACGAATAGAGTTTGAAACCCGTCATCTGAGTTGAGGTGTGAATAGTTGCGTTCTGTCAGTTCATAGTTGAGTTGGTATAGAAACAAAAGTTAACATGTATATGTGGCCAACCATCATGGTGAGATGTTAATAGCATCACGTAATTATATGAAGTCGTCAATATGCAGCCAGAAGATCCCCAGCAGTCCTCAGATAACAAATCATATCGCAAAACCCGAGGGAGACAGACCTCGTATAACCGTGACCACGCCGTGGCACATGGGGACTTGGAGAAGAACTTGAAACACAGGGAAATTAAAACCCTAGACCGAAGATTTTGTTCAAGAAAGGCATAAATAATGAGAGCCAACAACTCTAATAAAAAGAACACCAGTGGCAGACTATCTGTAATTCGACAACTGACAGTATAAAAGTTAAGGAACAAAACTTTGGATCATGAAACACACACTAACAGAAAGCTCACTGTGGAACTGAACCATGAAACACACACTAACAGAAAGCTCACTGTGGAACTGAACCATGAAACACATGTTAACAGAGGGATTGCAGTGGAACTGAACCATGAAACACACACTAACAGAAAGCTCACTGTGGAACTGAACCATGAAACACACACTAACAGAAAGCTCACTGTGGAACTGAACCATGAAACACACACTAACAGAAAGCTCACTGTGGAACTGAACCATGAAACACACACTAACAGAAAGCTCACTGTGGAACTGAACCATGAAACACACACTAACAGAAAGCTCACTGTGGAACTGAACCATGAAACACACACTAACAGAAAGCTCACTGTGGAACTGAACCATGAAACACATGTTAACAGAGGGATTGCAGTGGAACTGAACCATGAAACACACACTAACAGAAAGCTCACTGTGGAACTGAACCATGAAACACACACTAACAGAAAGCTCACTGTGGAACTGAACCATGAAACACATGTTAACAGAGGGATTGCAGTGGAACTGAACCATGAAACATTCAGAAAAATCCTGTATGACATTAGTTCAAAGCATCATAGAACTTTCAAGTACCTTTGCGTGTGTGTACATTTATGTAAGAGACACGAATAGTTACTAACAAATTGCTGAAGAATTAAGAATTCTCCAACACTAGAAGAGTACACTGTATGGTTATTCAAATGATGTAGTGAGAATTGTTCTGAATTGGAGACAGGCTTCAGCAAGGTGCCCAGTTTACAATTTTGACATAAAATGTGTAAAATCGACTAAGCATATCGAAAGGAATTCCCCTATGAACTTTATAATCAAGTCGCTGAAATCCCAACTTTCAAATATTTGTAACTAGTATTGATTATTTCAGCACAGGAAGGACTGGAATTAAAACGTGTTTACAACGGAGTGTGCTTTTATAATTCAAATTAACTGTAATAGTCTTGATAATTGGTAGACTGCTACATCGATATTTTCAGGAAGAACGTGTAAAGTTAAGAAATGGTTTAACATTGAATAGTTTGCTTATTTATTGGACATCAACATAATGTCAACACAAGATGTGTGGAAGAAATAATCTACGGAAATAGGATGTCACATCTTCTTCTTCTTCTTTCGTTCGCCTGATATATATTTATAACTGCAATGTTGTCTCTTGTATGAATCTAACAGTCTTTTTTAGTTCATTCAGCGGTCCATAGAGTTTATCTTCCACTGTTGTCTCTCTAGGCCACAAGGTTCGCCTGGATATGTTGTAGTTTGGGCAATCCTGGAGTATGTGCTCTGCTGTCTGCGACGCCAAACTACATGTGCACATGGCTGAGTCACCAATCTTGAATTTTGTATACATGTGGTTGCGTAATCTATTGTGTCCTGTTCTGAGGCGCAGAAGAATGACCTGTTCTGGTCTGTCCATAACGTGGTAGTCGTCTTGAGTAAGGTTTGGTGGTCTTCTGACTGATTTGATCATTCTTTTCTTTTAGTGGTATGTAATAGGCACATCTGGTTGTTCTTCTTGTGCTCCTTCCTTAGCCAATCGATCAGCTCTGTCGTTTCCGGGGATTCCACAGTGGGATGGTATCCACTGTATGGTGATCTTACGCTGACTGCTAAGTTAAGAAAGGATGTCACCTGATGTACATAATCAGGTCATAGCAGACGAATTCCAACTTTACAAAAAAAAAAGGAAAGAAATTGTGACCTGTGTCAACAATGCAACTGTGGTATTTACAGTGACTCGATTTAATTATTTCGGCCAGGGACATGTCAAATAGAAATGTATTTATAATAGACTGTGTGGCAAGAAGGACTGTGGTAGGATCATAACAATGTGAACATCAGTTAGAGAATACGAATATCGCGAATTATTTAATACAAACAATGTGTGTTAGATTATGGAAATGTTAATTTTAAAAAACTGCGTTATATCAATGTATTAGAACGTAAGTAGTACAAACCAATTACTAACACTGTGAATTATAAACCATTTGCGCTGAGAGTAATTGTTTAGACAGTTTGAACACTACTTTGCAAAACTTTGTAGTTATCGATCATATGCAGACGTTGTGATGTGTGATTAATGTTATAACAATGTGAAGTCATTGATTAGTCATTGTTTAGTAGAGTAACCTTGTTAACAGTGTAGTAAGAAGTATTAGATTAATTAATTATAGTTATTTTGATATTATAAATCAGTGTCTATATTAATCTTCCTATTAAAAAAAAACATAACTTTAAAAACTTGATAAGGTAGAGCGTGTGCATCAAATTATCATATGATATTTAAACTGTTATTATTAATGGAATGTTGGGAACTCACACATGATAGTTACCATCCGTGATAGTTACCATCCGTGATAGTTACCATCCGTGATAGTTACCATCCGTGATAGTTACCATCCGTGATAGTTACCATCCGTGATTGTTGATACTGTTTGACATTAATTAATATTGTTTAATATAAAGAATTAAGTATTCATTTGTTGTTAAGAATAAAACTAACAAAAATTGAGTTAACATCGAATAAAATGAAGGCTTTCATTTTGGGTTGGTGAAATTCTAAAAGTAATGGAGAGTTTTGGTCATAGACCATAACTTTAGGAAGGGAAAATCCCAACTGCACCTCCCCGTGGTAGATGATGATAACACACCACGGTGTGGCTAACAGAGCTCTGGGGACCGAGTATTCACCGGAATAAGTGGACAACTCTGCAGCTGAGCAGAGCAGGGCACTCACTTGTCCTTACAGTCGGAAATGACTGTCAAAGGCAGAGGTAAAAAGACCACCATGTGGATGTGGAAGGCAAGGGAAAACCACCACATTATCTTCCCAAGACTTCATGGCAAAACATATATCAGAGTTAGTGAACGACGTTAATGGCTGTCTTAGGACATCCTCGTCCGGTAGGGACAGTCATAAGCCACAGGTGACACCAGACCGTCATCCAGCTACTGATGGCAAAATCATAACTAAAATAAATAAATTTAGAGTAGGAACATGGAATATTTATTAGGACATTAAATGAGCTAAGTTGACCAATGTTCTAAGAGAGATGGATAGCATGAAAATGAATATACTAGGCGTTAGTGAGATGAGATGGAAGGGATCGGGCAAAATTATAGCCGACAATCACACAATAATGTATTCTGGAGGGGATACACATGAAAAAGGTGTAGGAATAATATTAGACGAAAAAACAGCCAAGTCAATTAATGGATACTGGTGTATTTCAGATAGAGTTATTATGGTAAAAATCAAAGGCAAACCAATAGATATAAATATTATACAAGTATATGCACCAACAACAAGCAGTAGTGATGAAGAAATACACACTTTTACGACAAAATAGAAATGGTGATGGCTCAAATTGGATCACAAGAAATAAAAATAATACTTGGTGATTTTAATGCAAAAGTAGGAAAGGGCTATGAAACGTATGAAGAAAGGAAAAACAGCTGGGCCAGATCAAATCACAATAGAAGAATTAGAAGTATTTGGAGAATTTGGAGTAGATATATTAACCAAAACGTTGAATGATATTTACAGCAGTGGATGTTTACCCAGTGATATGCTGAAATCTGTATTTATAGCTATACCAAAAAGACCAGGAGCAATTGATTGTGAAGATTTTCGTACAATTAACCTTATAAACCATATCACTAAGCTTCTACTCAGAATCATAATGAGAAGAACCAAAAAGAAAATAAAAATGGAAATTAGTAAAGAACAGTATGGATTTGTGGAAGGAAAGGGCACAAACAATGCAATTTATACATTACGGACACTAATACTAATAGAAAGGTCAATAGAGAAACAGAGAGACATATATTTGTGCTTCATAGATTATACTAAGGCATTTGATAAAGTAAAACGTGATGAACTGATTAACATGTTGGAAGATATCAACATTGATGGGAAAGATTTAAGAATAATAAAGAATGTTTACTGGAACCAAGTAGCATCAATTAAAATGGGAAATAAAGAGGGTAGTTACGAACAGATAAAGCTAGGAGTACGACCACGATGTATCTTGTCACCAGATCTTTTCTCCCTGTATAGCGAAGTAATAATGAGAGAGATAAAAGAGATGCCAGGAATACTAGTTGGAGGTTATAATATACATAATATACGCTAAGCAGATGACACAGTATTGGTGGCGGATAATTCAACAGACCTACAACAATTATTAGACGTTGTAGTAACAGAGAGTGCAAGTAAAGAACTCTCCTTGAATATCAAGAAAACAGTAACAATGGTAATATCAAAGAAAATGGTGACACCAAAATGTGACATAGAAATAGAAGGGAAAATCCTTAACCAAGTGGATACTTTTAGATACCTAGGGGCATTTATAACATCAGATGGAAGATGTACAACAGAGATTATGAGCAGAATAGGGCAGGCAAAAGCCGCATTTCAGAAAATGAAGAGTATCTTATGCAATAAGTCACTATCACTGAATGTAAGAAAGAGAGTGCTGAAATGCTATGTAGAACCAGTTTTGCAGTATAGCAGTGAATCTTGAAATGCAAATGAACAAATTAAGAAGAAATTAGAAGCAACAGAGATGTGGATCCTGAGACGAATGTTGCGAATTCCTTGGACTGCCAGAGTAACTAACGACGACTGCCTGAAACAGGCTAATGAAACTAGAACATTATATACAACAATGAGACAGAGACAAACATCTTTCTTCGGTCACGTGACGAGAAGAGAGGCATTGGAGAACATCGTAACAAATGGAAAGATCGAGGGGAAGAGAGGCAGAGGCAGACCAAGAGAAATGATGCTGGATGGATTGAGACGGTGGCATGGAGGAATATCAGCAGCAGATTTTATCCAGAAAACCAAAGACCGAGATCTATGGAGAGCCATGAACGCCTACGCCAGCCGACACGGCACTTGATGATGATGATGAAATTCTAAAGTTGCCGCATCGGTGTTGCGCAAATTTTAACATCGTGGTGCGTGGTACAGCACTGGCATGGCAATTGTTGGAAACATTTGCTCGGGTTGAATTCTTGCCTGATTAGGTTTTGTTTGACATCACGTGATGCGCCTTGTCGGTATATTGTGTAGGCAATGGCTATATGGCGACAGGCGAGCTTTGCAGAGGGTGTTGACATAATTGGTTGGTAACAGTACGTAAGATCAAGTCGCATGTTCAGCTAAGCGCTCTTATATTTCATGGCTATGATATGGAGCAGTGGATTGTTGTCATGAAGCTTGATTTAAAAGACAAATGTTAAAGATTGTAATTATGATCATAACATTGCCGTTATTTTTATCAAGTATAATTTCAGCTACAAGTAGCAAGTGACACAGAAAAACATACTGAATATAGGGTTACAATGTGCTTTAATGGAAATACGGTGATTTCCCTAAGCCGAGGGACCATTACGCTATAGAGTACCGAGACTGAAGCAACATCTCTGATCTGACGGATAGGTGCACTATGAACTAACCTCTGCTTTACAAAGAGAAACAAAGAGCATTAGAATTACCCCTTGAGGAGAAAATATGACTTGCAGAGAATACGGTTGGACTATTAGGAGGTTTGGGAAGACTCTCCTTTTGGACTAATGCGCTAATGTAGTGTACATAGTGCCTGAATTTAAGAGTCAGAGAGGTAATGATATGATGACGCTACAGGTACTACATCATAAGTACCGATAGATGAATTGTTTGAACATAGTCTTAGACTAGTGATTAACGGTGCATCCATAGATGGAGGTGGATGATAATATGGATCTTTTAACTGTCGAGGCTATAAGTGTCGAATGGCTGATAGTGTTAACGAGGAAATTGTCATAATTGGTACATTTGACATCCAGACATGCTCAGCTACAGGATTCAATGTATAGTACTCAATCTCTTAATAGTTTTATCATATACAATATCAGAGATTTATGCTCTGCATCTGTTGCTTGCATGATTTGATTGTGTGTTTGAACAATAACAGATTCAAATAATTAGTTGGTGATTATTAACATAACTGATTGATTGATTGATTGATTGATACATTTAAGATAAATAATTATACGTGATAGAATTGATAAAGATCAATAAAGAGATTGTAATTATTGATTTTTACCATCAGTTTTGCATTATTTGATTAAGTTTGAATATATTAATACAATTGATTTCATTATATTGTGATTTATAAACTTAAAAGGAATGGAGTTCCTAAGATGGATAATGCAATATTGTTTGATTGATTATTTGATTGTTTATATATAATGAATTGCAATATAGATAGTATTGGATAAATAATAACTATAAAATATAAAAATAATAAGAACAACATAACGTAATGTTTCGTAATGAAGGTATAGTGAAAGCAGCCACATCTTTGAGTATAATTGTTTTGCTCAAGTCGATCAGGAGCGATGACTGCTATGGATTTGTCTGAAACTTTACTCGCTGCAACTATATTCATTGATTATGAGTCGCATCAATTACGCCAGAGTTGATTATGAGTAGCAACGCAAACCTGACTGTCCACGATGTAAACACTGGTTTGCAGCATCATACACAGAGTTTGATCAGAATTGGGCGGTGCGGAAATTTAATTCTGCTACGGTTGACTAGGAAAACCTTGCAGACCTGAAACGAGTGATTTTGGCAATTGATTTTGAATGTTGGCAGATGAAGTTGAGCGCCAGTCAATTCATTATACCCCCCGTTGAGGCTACCATCCGACAAAGTGCTGAAGTGTTGAATAACATTATAGCATATAAGTGGAACTAACTGTTGGACAACAAGCTTTTAAATTGAGAAGCAAATTATGTATATTACTGCATTGATTCATATTGACCTTAAATGAAATTTCCTTATTAGATTTTTCATTTAATGGTTAGATAGAATATTATTAATTAAATTGAATAAAGTAAAGGCAAAGAAGTATTACACATTATTGTTAGGATGATGCGTGTATTTACTACTCGAAACAAGATACTTATAGATTATTGTCTTTTCAGATTTCAAGTTATAGTACCAGATAACAGACAACCCGACATTAATTAGAGATTATAATGTTGATTCAAATATTTATGTATAATTGAATAAACTTGAATTAGTTAGGTTAGAATAACACAATTCCATATATTAGACAAAATAAAAGAAGAGAAGGCGTAAAACCGCGACCACTCCGTGGCAAGCATGATGCTCACTTCTGTGGAACAGTGCTTTCAGCTACCGGATCCAAGGAACTATCATGCTTCATTAGAGTGTGGTCTGTGAGGCACACACTTGCCCCAGCCGACTGACTCCCGACGGAGGACAAGGAGGACGTATGTTGGAGTTCCTGCTTGTCATTTCTCTGGCGTCCCGTTGTCACAGAAGTCAGAGAACTGGTGTTCGTGTTCAGGCTTGTTTGTGGTCTCAGAGAGGGCAGATAGAGCATGAGCACGCGGTTGTTGCAGGTGTAGGAGATGAAGATGAAGAATCCTTGTAGCCCGTTCAGGATGATTGCTGCGATTCTGAGGACAGAAAGTTTGCATGTGTTCAGAATACGTTTCTTCACACAAATTTGTAGTCATGTCGTCCTCGCCGCTACTGCCGCCGCCGCCGCCGCCATCATCATCATCATCATCATCATCATCATCATCAATCATTATCAATCATCATCATCATCATCATTATCATCGCCACCACCATATACCACCACCACCACCACCACCACCACCACCACCACCACCACCACCACCACCACCACCATCACCACCACCACCACCACCACCAAAAGCATCATCAATATCATCAACATCATCATCATCATCATCAACATCTTTATCATAACAAGCATTATCATCAGTATCATAATAATCATCATCATTGTCTCTATCATCGTCCTCATTAGCATCATCATAATCATCCTCATAATCGTTATCATCATCATCACCCCATCATCAAATTAACTACCATCATCACTATGATCATCATCGCGATGAGCATCATTACCATCATTCTCATCACTGTCTCACATCACCGTCATTATCACCACCACTACGATCATCATCAGCACCAATATCACTACCGTTATTATTGAAACGAAACGTTAGCGTGTCCCTAGCTGGTCAAGACACTCTCCACCTGCTCTACCTCTGCTGCGGCTCCATCACAGCGATCTACTTTATCTATGACGCACTTGAGCACTCCGAGGAGTAGGCCGAAACCTTCCATCTTCACCCGGGTCTTTCTGTCTGGCGGAATAAGTAAAAATCACTGGTTCCCGTGAAACATAAGTAACCTGTCGTTCTTCAGAAGAGAATTCGTGAATTATGATTTTCTTCAGTTCCTTCAGATGTTCCTTGGGGGTTAACTTACGAATCCAGAATTTGATTCGGACATAACACACGGGCCCGATAAGAAAACTCCACCGCACAAGGACAAGTTGTATTCTTTGTTTCGTCCCTTAAAGCCATACGTCGATTTACAACGAAATCATGTAGGTTTCTGTTTCTATAGTAAAGTTAAGGAACCATTTACAATTGTGTCAGGTCGATAAACCTTTCGATTGATTTCAGTAACCAAGATTACCATCTATGGCCGCCGCGGTCTGGCCTAGTTTGACCCGGTCAAGCGTACGCCGGCGATTAGACAAAATGGCAAGAGACAGCTCGGGGCTGAGTCTGGTTTATTCGTTTTACGAATTAGTTTGAATCATTTCTCTGATGGGAAACGCTTAATAGAAGTAAAACTCTAAAATGGGATTTCCTAGAGTACAGGGCTTTTGTTTGATTGCCATCATAGGGAAGTTAGAGCCAGTACTCTTGTATCATCATGTGGCTGGGCAGAGACCTTGCATCAAAGCACTAACATCCATACCATCTGCTACGGGTCGGAAGGCGCTGAGCTGTGAAGGTATTATTTAATCCCATGGTCTTTGCTTGCCCATACCCGGGTGTACTCAGCTGTGTTATCTGTATACCCATACATACCATGTATCCCGCCTAAACTAATGCTCTCATGGCTGTCTGGACACACCCACAAATATTATTTTCGGGTTAAAGGAATAAGATCGTCTGTGCTGTCTTTAATTACACACATGACCGTTCTATGTACCCGAAGGAGATAGGAGGCGAGGGCTTTACTCACACAACCCCCCCCCCCCCCACCTCTTTCACCCTCCACCCCTACTTCCCCTCTGTCCTTTCGGTTTAACCGGAAAAGCTTACCAGAGCTGCATTTACACACCCACACAATCTTATATGTATAGCTAAGTGCGCTAATCTATGTTGTTCTTATACACACATCTAACCTTTTCTGTGTACCTAAGTGCGCTAGTCTGTGTTGTACTCACACACACGCGTAACCTTTTATGCCTAGCTAAGTGCGCTAATCTGTGTTGTCATGTTACATACGTATATCCTTGTCGGAGTGATTGAGTACGCTAATTGATGATATTGTGAACACTGGACTTTCGTAACTTAACAGAGTGCGTTGGTCGGGATGCCCTAACAAGTTTTCATGGACTTGGATATCTACAGGTATTCGTGAGTCCTAGCCAGCCTGATAAACCTGGCTTATAGTTCTATAACCAGGGTGTTGACGCAGGACTTGCTCAACAGAGATGCCTGTTGCTTAATTATATCTATGGGCAACTAAGTCCAGTCCACCTGAGAGGATGTCCTGTTGGACAGATCTGAAGGAACCGAGAGACCCAAGAGATACTTAGCAAATATCTTTGTTGCTTGAGTAGATTAGTCACGGTCTATATGGACTGGTACAGCTGGGTTATTATTGTTCTAGGATCCTTTTTTGTGTGTGACTGTTGACTGTATCTTATAGATACCACCTCTTTCCTTATTGAAAGATGTGGGCTGTCGATATTCTCAACATTGGATTGTTGATATGGTTAGATTAAGTGTCCGTGGTTGTTAGTAACTTTAGTCTGTAGTCTTTTATCCGCAGTCGTTAACCGGGTAACACCAGCATAGAGGTGAACAGAATACCTATTACAGGTAACATAGATTATAACTACAGGGAATGAGCATCCCACACCCATCATGGTACACTCGTCATACTCACATTCATTTTCATGCTCACTATTATCAAACTGATTGTATGTACTGGTTGTTTCATGATTTTACATAGGGTTTATTTCCTGTTTCCTTTAACATATAGGTTATTCCATGATTGTATTTGTCACGAAACCACGTGTATGTCTATACTTTCGGCATTTAGTCGGACCGAGAATCTCCAGATTAATTGTAGCTACGGGAGATCCCGGGGTCGGAAAAACCCTCTGGGAGATTTGTTCTTCTGTTAGAAAACGTAGTTCTTATAGATTTCTGTATAGTTGAGAAAGTCCTGCTCATGGGGACTCTGGATTTCTTCAGAATGACGTCATGTAGTCTCGAAGAAAATGCTATGGGAAATTCCCGAACTCCCGGAAAACATAGAACGTCAGCGGGAGCAACGTACTGAAATTGGTGACGTCAGTGTGTTGCGAGCTGCCGTTGAAACCCAGTAGTGAATTGCGCCCAGCCTTAATGTTTGGAAAGCTTCATATAATCAAAGCTTGCCATTCAAGGGGAGATGGAGCCCTTTGTGGGTACTCCTCCAGACCGTCTCTTCAGTAGTTAAAGATACTTGACTGGATCTGAAGGCTGAGAGGAGGGTAATTCTATCATATAAGGTATGGTGGATGTTCGTTGTTAACGTCTTGAATAGCCACCTATAAAGGCGCCTCCCGGTCGTGACTCGTTTCGCGTGTCCACAGGCCGGACCTGTTTAGAAACGGTCACACTACCAAGGCAGCGCACTAGAATCACACCGATAGAGGGCTCTTAACGCGCTGAGGCAGGAACCTACTGCTTGCAGTGGCTGTTAGTCCCAACGCCTGGGTTTAGCCAATCCTTATGAATATAAACACGCCACTAATTTAGGAAGCGATCATTTGTGAGTGGCCAAAGTGTGCGTGGTCAGTGCTGACCTTGTGCGGGCCGGTTCGCATCTCTGTCGGAATAGACCGATAGCATTACTGGTCGAATTGGGAGTGTGGTGTCGATATGTACGGCGTGGTTCGTGTGTCGAGGAGGTCGTACGGCGGGGCGTTTTGGAAAGTCGCCGAGGCGGATGTTATTGCGTGTGCACGTACGCTGAGTCGCCGTTAATGCACAGTACTCTTCCTCTTTCTTCCCTTTACTGGTTCTATCGAATTGATTCCTTTCTGGGACAGCCGAGAGGATTTTCTTTCATGAGGGGAGGGATTGAGTGGGCATGTATTGCATTTTGGAACGCCGACAGCTCACACATACTAGAGACTCTAGTGTATAATTTTAAGCCTGGTGGTGGAGCAGCTACGTCTGTGTGATGATGAGGAGGACTTAATGGTGTTATTGAATTTCTAATGTTAGGGTACAACTAAGGCGGGATTGGTACCCATATCCCATAAGGTTCTCAGACAAGGCAGTTCCTGAAGCGGCCTGCCTAGGTAAAGTCCCCTTCATAACAGTTACTTCTTTTCGGCACAGATAATAACGGGGTTGCAGGGCCCTTTGTAGGGTGGCCCCTTTATTCTGAGGGCTGCTTGCCCATAGATAGGGTTTGACCAACCTGTGGTCCGGGCGTCTAGCACCCATTGCTCTCCTTTCAGGGTCAGCTTTCTTGTACGGAGCAAAGATGGCAGCGATGATGCGAGTGATGCTGTGCAACCAGGCTGATACCAGGACTGGTGTCTACATCTACCCCCCGTGTTAGAGTAACGTGCAGTATTATTGCTCGCCAACGGTTTTGGCCCATCTGCTAATCATCGCCCACCTGCACCACTGCTGAGGCTCCCGTATTTCAAGTAAGGTGTCTTGTGCTAACATTGTGGCCATGTTGGCATATGACAGAATTTCTTCTACATGGCACCACCATTCTCGTGTGGTGTGTTGACAGGACAGTGCATAATCTACCAGCGCTATACTGTGTCCTCACGTTGTATGGACTGGGAACTGGAAGGTCTTCGGGCTTAGGGAATTTGCGTGAGGGTGGCATCAGGACGGTATTACTGCCGCCCAGCTAGGACTGTTTCACTCCAAGTGTGACTTTATACAGCTTCAGAGTGGGAACGGGTACCATCTGAGACGTATACATTCCCACTCAAGTAATCTGCAATTGAGTTCTCGCGCCAGTCTAAGTTGTCTGCGGGACAAATCTCGGAGATCTTTGAGGGATAAATTATCGCCACTGGACACTGGAGTGTAACTATGACTCTCTTAAGGTTGCCAAATGCCTCGTCATCTAATTAGTGACGCGCATGAATGGATGAATGGAAGCCAACGGTACGAGGCTACCATCTGAACGCCTCTAAGTCAGAATCCCGCCCGGATGTGCAAAAGGAATTGACGGAAGGGCCGTTTTGCACGAGACTTTAGGCCACCATTTGTTTGTAAGAGTCACTATATTACAGAGTTTCCGGCTTGGGTCAAGATGGCGGGACATGTTTTCTTCCAACTTGACTAAAGACGGTTGATCGGCGGATTGACAATCCGAAATCATAAAACTCCCAGCTGTTACAGAATCAGATTTATGGCTCCAAATGTTTGACGCTTCGCACAAACAAAGAGAGCCACGACTTCTGCCCTATGCACCACCTTAGGCACGAGAGGAAAGACAAAACCTGGACTTCACGCTGGGAAGGTAGCCGGGTGAGCGTTTCCATACTACAGACGGCTAGACATTCTTTGAGTGGCCCGATGATGACAGCTATACCCTTATTGTGACGACCTCTTGATCTGTCCCCGGAATACAGAGACGGCATTATCCTTCACCTATTCGTTTATGTTCTCTGTTAATTCAATACATGTACGGTTTACTTAAAGTTAATGGGCGCTGTGTTGAGTTCATTATAGGGACGATTCCCCAGCAGGGTTTCTCCAGGGG
This sequence comes from Cepaea hortensis, assembly GCA_963921405.1. Lineage (NCBI taxonomy): Eukaryota > Metazoa > Mollusca > Gastropoda > Stylommatophora > Helicidae > Cepaea > Cepaea hortensis. The sequence goes on from OY992876.1 coordinate 80,723,405, forward strand.
TTGAAAGAGTCTAAAGAGAGAAGAAAAGTCCTATTGCCTGCGAGGTCGGGAGACTAACTGCACCTGTGGCCTGACTAGAGCTGGTCCTGATATTAACAGTGTATCATCTATACGTCCTACCCCAACCTATCGTGTTACAGTATGTACTAGTTACTTTATGGTTTTACATAGTGGTTATTTTATGGTTTATATAGTGGTTATTTCATGGTTGTACACAGTGCTTTTTTTTGGTTGCATGTCCTTCACAGAACGTAGCAGTCACTCCAGCATTTTGACTGTTCGTGATTCCTGGGCAAGGTTTACGTTCAGTAGTTTGCCATTGCTTTCTGAACGACCGGCACCAATACCCTTTAAAAAAAAAAAAAAAAACCAGCACCGCTGTGTTTCGAACCCGGGTATACTGAATTACGACTCGCGTCCGTAATGTCTTCGCCACGGAGCTCGGTATATGGTGATTATCTTCTGATTTTACATAGCAGTTATTTTATGGTTTTACATAGTTCTTATTTTATGGTTTTACACTGTGGCTATTTAAAGGTTTTACAGAGTAGTTATTTCAATGTTTTACATAATGTTTATTATTTAATATTTTTCCTACCTAGGAGGAAACGATGTAAAGAGTAAACTAGTTAAAACAGCACATGTATCTGTCACCCACTCACACCCACACACACACAAAATCATACATGCGCTCGCGCGCGCGCACACACACACACACAAACAATACATACCGTAAACCATCCAGATCGACGACTTCAGCGATGATGTAGGTCACCCAGAAAGCCCCGGTCAAGCTGGACAGTCTAGCATAGACGTACAAGTTGCGCTGGTCATCCTTCTTAAAAGTTTGGAATGTCTGTAGCCTACCCACACGGTGGATGTTGTAGATGGTCACCAGGAAGAAGATGATGTTGGTGATGGTGATGAGAACCACGGGGCCGATCATGGCAGTGGCTGACAGAAATGGGGAGGAAGAAAAACAGCATCTTTAGTCCTGTATGTTGTCGTCACTCGAGCATCTTGAGCATCACGTAGGAACAACGACAGTCACGATCGCTGAGTTGTTGTTTTTTTAAATAGTATGCTTGCGTGCTTGTGTTGTTCCATGTTGAAATACATGCCCAAGACCTAGTCAGGTGGAGTGCACTTATTCATCAAGCTGCAGCAACTTGTGTGGCAGCGGGGATAGCAAAAGCAAATTACAGAGACAAGAAAGACAGTTCAAGGTGGGCACATCCCTCCACTAGTGAAGCTACCATCTACTGTCCACATCCCCCACTAATGTTACTACCATTTACTGTCTACATCCCCTAACTAATGTAACTACTATGTAGAGTCCACATCCTCCTCTAATGTAACTACCATCTACTGTCCACATCCCCCACTAATGTTACTACCATTTACTGTCTACATCCCCTAACTAATGTAACTACTATGTAGAGTCCACATCCCCCTCTAATGTAACTACCATCTAATGTCCACATCCCCCACTAATGTTACTACCATTTACTGTCCACATCCCCTAACTAATGTAACTACTATGTAGAGTCCACATCCCCCTCTAATGTAACTACCATCTACTGTCCACATCCCCCACTAATGTTACTACCATTTACTGTCCACATCCCCCACTAATGTAACTACCATCTACTATCCACATTCCCCCCACTAATGTAACTACCATCTACTGTCCACATCCCCCCACTAATGTAACTACCATCTACTGTCCATATTCCACCCACTAATGTAACTACCATCTACAGTCCACATTCCCTCCACTAATGTAACTACCATCTACAGTCCACATTCCCTCCACTAATGTAACTGCCATCTACTGTCCACATCCCCCCACTAATGTAACTACCATCTACTGTCCACATTCCCCCCACTGATATAACTACCATCTACTGTCCACATTCCCCCCCACTAATGTAACTACCATCTACTGTCTACATCCCCAACTAATGTAACTACCATCTACTGTCCACATCCCCCACTAATGTAGCTACCATCTCCTGTCCACATTCCCCCCACTAATGTAACTACCATCTACTGTCCACATCCCCTCACTAATGTAACTACCATCTACTGTCCACATCCCCCACTAATGTAACTACCATCTACTGTCCACATTCCCCCCACTAATGTAACTACCATCTACTGTCCACATTCCACCCCCCCCCCCCACTAATGTAACTACCATCTACTGTCCACATCCCCCCACTAATGTAACTACCATCTACTGTCCACATTCCCCCCACTAATGTAACTACCATTTACACTGTCCATATTCCCCCCACTAATGTAACTACCATCTACTGTCCACATTCCCCCCACTAATGTAACTACCATCTACTGTCCACATTCCCCCCTCTAATGTAACTACCATCTACTGTCCACATCACCCCCCCCCCCACTAATGTAACTACCATCTACTGTCCACATCACCCCCCCCCCCACTAATGTAACTACCATATACTGTCCACATCCCCACACTAATGTAACTACCATCTACTGTCCACATCCCCCCCCCCCAATAGTGTAACTACCATCTACTGTCCACATTCCCCCAATAGTGTAACTACCATATACTGTCCACATCCCCTCAATAGTGTAACTACCATCTACTGTCCACATCCCTCCACTAATGTAACTACCATCTACTGTCCACATCCCCCCAATAGTGTAACTACCATCTACTGTCCACATTATCCCAATAGTGTAACTACCATCTACTGTCCACATCCCCTCAATAGTGTAACTACCATCTACTGTCCACATTACCCCAATAGTGTAACTACCATCTACTGTCCATATCCCCCAATAGTGTAACTACCATCTACTGTCCACATCCCCCCAATAGTGTAACTACTATTTACTGTCCACATCCCCCACTGGTGTAACTACCATCTACTGTCCACATGCCCCCCCCCCACTAATGTAACTACCATCTACTGTCCACATTCCACCTCCACTAATGTAACTACCATCTACTGTCCACATCCCCCCCCCCAATAGTGTAACTACCATATACTGTCCACATCCACCCCACTAATGTAACTACCATATACTGTCCACATCCCCCACTAATGTAAGTACCATCTACTGTCCACATCCCCCAATAGTGTAACTACTATCTACTGTCTACATTCCCCACTAATGTAACTACCATCTACTGTCCACATTCCTCCCACTAATGTAACTACCATCTACTGTCCACATTCCCCCCACTAATGTAACTACCATCTACTGTCCACATTCCCCCCCCCCCACTAATTTAACTACCATCTACTGTCCACATTTCCCCCCCCCAATAGTGTAACAACCATATACTGTCCACATCCCCCCACTAATGTAACTACCATATACTGTCCACATCCCCCACTAATGTAAGTACCATCTACTGTCCACATCCCCCCAATAGTGTAACTACTATCTACTGTCCACATCCCCCACTAATGTAACTACCATCTACTGTCCACATGCTTCACGAGTATTACTACCATCTACAGTCCACACCCCCCCCCCACTATTGTGACTACCATCTGCTGTCCACACCCCCACCCTCCACTAGTGTGACTACCATCTACTGTCCACATCCCCCCTCCACTAGTGTGACTACCATCTACTGTCCACATGGCTCCACTAGTATGACTAACATCTGCTGTCCACACTCCCTCCACTAGTGTAACTACCATCTACTGTCCACATGCTTCACGAGTATTACTACCATCTACTGTCCACACCCCCCCCCCCCCCACTATTGTGACTACCATCTACTGTCCACACCCCCACCCTCCACTAGTGTGACTACCATCTACTGTCCACATCCCCCCCCCCACTATTGTGACTACCATCTACTGTCCACATCCCTCCACTAGTGTAACTACCATCTACTGTCCACATCCCCCCCCCCCCCCCACTAGTGTAACTACCATCTACTTTCCACATCCTCCACTATTGTAACAACCATCTACTACTATATATTGGTTTTTTTTTTAAAGGAATGAGTGCCGGTCGTTCAGTAAGCAATGGCAAACCACTGAACGTAAACCTGTCAAGATATCACAAACAGCTGAAAAAATGCTTGAGTTGACTGCTGTGTCCTGTAAAGGATATGCAACTAACTTTGTTGTAGTTGTTGCTGCTGTAGCTGTTGTTGCCGAAGTTTGCTGAAAAGATTTGCTTGCTCATGTCCTACGTAAGAATCGTGACTGATACATATTTGGTTGCGTCGTGAGAGACAAGCAACTGCACTGATTCTAAACAAGCATTTGACCTATCCATACGGGGAGTGCAAAACCTGGGACCGGTTTCTACCATCACAGATACTTTTGCAGCCTCGTAGCATGCAAGTATCAGAGCGAAGACACTGGTGGAGCACACCCTCCTTGGCCAGACTGGTGTCCTGACGGCCTGGGGAGCCTCAAGAGTGTGATCCATGAACATCAACAACTTTCATCTCGTGTGTATACCATCATCGTCACATCATCATTATCGTCATAATCATCATGACCATCAACATCACCATTAACGTCATCAACAACAACATCATCAACACCACCATCATAATCGTTATTTAGAACAAGTCCTGGCAGTTAATAAAAAGACATCACCACCGCAGTCACCACCACAGTCACCATATCCCGAAAAGTGAAGGTAATGATGAGCCGGCATATCATACGACCACACAAGCCTCGGGTAAGTCTTAGTTCTTGTCCCCATTATGCCAACAGACCAAGACAACTTAACATTCCTCTCTCTCTCTCTCTCTCTCTCTCTCTCTCTCTCTCTCTCTCTCTCTCTCTCTCTCTCTCTCTCTCTCTCTCTCTCTCTCTCTCTCTCTCTCTCTCTCTGTGTCTTTTTCTAATTCCTCTCTTCCTCTCCCATCAAAGTTGCCAGTTGTCACCAAATTTTCAAGTTGATTTCTCTTCATAATATGTCCAAAATCTCTTGACTGACTATATCCAATTTCTTCAATCGATTAACGATTGTCGAGATAACAGTCAAAGAGACCTGCAATTTGTGCGACATGAGAACCGAGGATGTGAGTAGACAAACTAGCTCTGTGTTGGGAAATACCGGGCTAGAGAGGTAGGAGAAGATTTGAGTAGGAAGCTGGGCCATAAATATTACTGTAAGCAACATGAGCTAGATCAGGATATGAAATGCAAGTCCGCGTTGCCGAATGGATACGACCACGTGTTCTGAAACATCCATTGTGCTGATGCCGAAGTTAGCAGTTCATCCCCTACACCGGACAGGACTAAAATATTGTCCTGTCTTCCTTTACTTGGGGACGTAAATTACAAGTCCATCTGAAGCCGGAGTGGATTCGCCTGATGGCGAGGGACACTGTTAATAGGGAAACCGAATCCACACGCAACATTCAGTCCATCACTACTGTAAAATAGTGTGCATGGACTACGTTTGTGTTCAAAGCGAGCGAGCGCAAAAAAAAAAAAAAAAAAAAAAAAAAAAAAAAAAAAACAGCAACAAAAAACTAACAGGTATGAATTTACAAAGAATATCGGAAAGTTGTGATCGCCTATGTCTGCTCCACACCAGGCACGAAAACAATAGGAAGGGTAATCCCAGTTTACCCAGAGTATACCTCTATGGAATGGGTCTCACTGACGCTGCTTCTGACAAATGTGGAGCATTCAAGCAAACTCCAAAGTGTGTCCTGCCAGACTGTACTAACTTGGCCGAACTGAGGAGGGAAATCTGGCCACTGGAGAGATCATTCGAGAAAAACCCAGGGGAACCGGTACGACCTCAAGGGAACCATGCTGTTTGTGATACATGCCGGAATAGACGTATAACAAATGTTGATCGCAACAACAGCAGCAGAAGCAGAGGCAGAAGAAGAAGAAGAAGAAGGAGAAGAAGAAGAAGAAGAAGAAGAAGAAGAAGAAGAAGAAGAAGAAGAAGAAGAAGAAGAAGAAGAAGAAGAGTTACCTACCCACAATAATTCTGTCGTTCAAGAAGCAGACATGGCCACCGTATCCCAGACTGCTTCCGGCGGAAGTGATGTAAGCACCAACAGCAACCGCCGAAACAATGATGGCCGGCGTCAACAGGGAGAAGGCCACGTTCTTAATCAAGGTCACGTTTTGGGAACGAGTGTTTGTCTGTAAGTTCCGGGTCTTGGCACCAAAGACATTGTACATATAGAAGCAACAGAGGCAGTTCCAGGAGTACATGCTTAGCCACAAGAAGTGGGTCAACATTCCCAGGGGGACGCACAGGGCGGAGTTCACTTTCCTGTTAGACAAACTGTGATGTTAATATAACAACAGTTTATGTCACAACAGTTTATTTCACAATTGTTTATATAACTTATGTTTATACACAACAGTTTATATCATATTGGTTGGAAAAAATCAAACGTAAAGTTAATATCACAACAGTTTATATGGCCTTGGTTGGAAAAGATACAACCTAAAGTTAATATCACAACAATTTATGTGGCTGTGGTTGGAAAATATCGAACGTAAAGCTAATATCACAACATGTTATAACGCTTTGATTGGAAATAATAAAATATAAAGTTAACAACAATCTATATGACTGAGGTACGAAATGATAACACCTGGGTTTATTATTATTGCCCTAGCTGCCTTTGAACTTCAGCGTAATCCATTCACGAGCAATTACTAATGAGTGCACTGGATTGATTTCTGCGTGTGAATTCGCTTTCCCTATTACCAGTGTCCCTCGCCATCAGGTAAAACCACTTCGACTTCTGAGGTACCTGTAATTTATGTTCCCAAGTTAAAGACGAGAAGTTAGCATTTTAGCCCAGCTGACCGGTGCATGGGTTGAACCCGCTACATCGACATCAGCACACCGGAAGTTTAAAAGCGAGCGATCATATACACTCGGCCATGGTGACCTCCAACGTGAAGTTAATATCACAGCCATTTAGTTTCTCAGCAGATGTCCGCCCCCTGGGCAGTCCCGCATCTCACAGTGGAGCACACACCATCAGCCAACTGAGGCCAGGCCGTCCTATCCGTTGCTGTCTCTTGTAACTCCATGTCTCCTCCGTTGCTGTCTCTTGTAACTCCATGTCTCCCCGTGTTATTCATTTGTCTCTGATTCTCTTCTTCACGTTTGTTTTCGGTCTCTGAGTATTGCGTTTGCTATGTGGGTTCCAGAGGTCGGACTTTCTAGTTTACGTTGTCAGGTTTGCTCTATGAGTGATCTATTATAGTTATACAATTATCAGGTTTGCTCTATGTGTGACCTATTCTAGTTATACAATTATCAGGTTTGCTCTATGAGTGATCTATTCTAGTTATACAATTGTCAGGTTTTCTCTATGTGTGATCTATTCTAGTTATTCTATTGTCAGGTTTGCTCTATGAGTGATCTATTATAGTTATACAATTGTCAGGTTTGCTCTATGTGTGATCTATTCTAGTTATACAGTTGTTAGGTTTGCTCTATGTGTGATCTATTCTAGATATACAATTGTTAGGTTTGCTTTATGTGTGATCTATTCTAGTTTTACAATTGTTAGGTTTGCTTTATGTGTGATGTATTCTATTTATACAATTGTCAGGTTTGCTCTATGAGTGATCTATTCAAGTTATACAGTTGTTAGGTTTGCTCTATGAGTGATCTATTCAAGTTATACAGTTGTTAGGTTTGCTCTATGAGTGATCTATTCAAGTTATACAATTGTTAGGTTTGCTTTATGTGTGATCTATTCTAGTTTTACAATTGTTAGGTTTGCTTTATGTGTGATGTATTCTAGTTATACAATTGTCAGGTTTGCTCTATGTGTGATCTATTCTTGTTATACAGTTGTTACGTATGCTTTATGTATGATCTATTCTAGTTATACAATTGTCATGTTTGCACAATGTGTGATCTATTCTAGTTATTCTGTTGTTAGGTTTGCACAATGTGTCATGTATTCTAGTTATTCTATTGTCAGGTTTTCCTCTACCAACTCTAAAGTGGAATGACCGACTCTAAAGTGGGATAACCGACTCTAAAGTGGATAACCGACTCTAAAGTGGGATAACTGACTCTAAAGTGGGATGACAGGCTCTAAAGTGGGATGACAGACTATAAAGTTGGATGACAGACTATAAAGTGGGATGACAGACTATAAAGTGAGATGGCAGACTATAAAGTGGGATGACCAACTCTAAAGTGGGATGACCAACTCTAAAGTGGGATGACCAACTCTAAAGTGAGATGCCAGACTATAAAATGGGATGATAGGCTCTAAAGTTGGATGACAGACTATAAAGTGTGATGACCAACTCTAAAGTGAGATGCCAGACTATAAAATGGGATTATAGGCTCTAAAGTGGGATGACAGACTAAAAAGTGATATGACAGACTATAAAGTGGGATGACCAACTCTAAAGTGGGATGCCAAACTATAAAATGGGATGATAGGCTCTAAAGTGGGATGACAGACTATAAAGTGAGATGGCAGACTATAAAGTGGGATGACCAACTCTAAAGTGGGATGCCAGACTATAAAATGGGATGATAGGCTCTAAAGTGGGATGACAGACTATAAAGTGAGATGACAGACTATAAAGTGTGATGACCAACTCTAAAGTGGGATGACCAACTCTAAAGTGGGATGACAGACTATAAAGAGGGATGACAGACTATAAAGTGGGATGGCAGACTAAAAAGTGGGATAACGACTCTAAAGTGGGATAACCGACTCTAAAGTGGGATGACAGACTATAAAGAGGGATGACAGACTATAAAGAGGGATGACAGACTATAACGTGAGATGGCAGACTAAAAAGTGGGATGACCAACTCTAAAGTGGGATGACCAACTCTAAAGTGGGATGCCAGACTATAAAATGAGATGATAGGCTCTAAAGTGGGATGACATACTATAAAGTGGGATGACCAACTCTAAAGTGGGATGATAGACTATAAAGTGGGATGACCAACTCTAAAGTGAGATGACAGACTATAAAGTGGGATGACCAACTCTAAAGTGGGATGACAGACTATAAAGTGGGATGACCAACTCTAAAGTGGGATGGCAGACTATAAAGTGGGATGACAGACTCTAAAGTGGGATGCCAGACTATAAAATGGGATGATAGGCTCTAAAGTGGGATGACAGACTATAAAATGGGATGACAGACTATAAAGTGGGATGACAGACTCTAAAGTTGGATGACAGTCTTTAAAGTGGGATGCCAGATTCTAAAGTAGGATGACAGACTCTTAATTTGGGATGACAGACTCTAAAGTGGGATGATCGACTCTAGAGAGAGATGACAGACTCTAAAGTGAGATGACCACATCAGCTGTGCACTTTGCTAATTAAGGAAGGGAAGACAAGCTGGTGATCCTGACTTGGACGTCGCTACTACAACTACACCGATGTTATAATTGATGACACCACCTTAGATCAATGCCATCGATATGATTGTGGTCAAGAAGAGATAGACAAATACACAGTTGTGGCTGATTGGTTGGCCGGTTGATTGGTCTGTCGGTTTGTAGGTGGGCTGATCTGTCGGTTGGTTGGTTTGTCAATCAGTTGGGTGGTTGGTTGGTCGGCTGGTTGGTCGATTGGTTTGTGGGTTGGTTGGTTGGTTGATCGGTTGGTTGGTCAGTTGGTTCGTTGGTCGGTTGGTTGATTGGTTGGTCGGTCAGTCAGTTGATTGGTTGGTCGGTGTGTTGATTGGTTAGGTCGGTGTGTTGATTGGTTAGTTGGTGGCAAAGAAGTGACAGACCATAAAACATGTCTGGCGAAGACGAGACAGGAAATAATACATGTGTGGCGAAGAAGAGAAAGAAAATAATACACGTGGGGCGAAGAAGAGACAAATAATAATAAACGTGGGGCGAAGAAGAGACAAATAATAATAAACGTGTGATAAAGAAGAGGTACAGAATACAGCGGTGGTAAAGAAGAGTTAGGAAACGGCTCTACAACAATACTTACGTGAAATAACTAGCCAGCAGAGAGGCCTGGGCCAGCAACAAGCTCACACACAGACCCAAGTTGTTTCTGCCAGCAACAGTCCGGAGAACTGCGAACCTGGCATACGTCACAATGGTCATCAGAAGACACACCATGGACACGCCCATACAGACTAAATTCAACACGGACTGAATTTTCTGGATCAAACCTGCCTTCTTTCTGATCAGAGGTATCAACGCTATCTGCTCGTCCAGCAAATCACAGCAAATATTTAAGTCTCCATTGACATCCAGCGACATTTTTCTCAAGTCTGAATCTTTGGTGATAGTAAGTTGTGTGGTATTAAAATTCAGTTTTACAGTAACAATGGGCAGGACGCCCCTGTACGCCGTCTCAATGAGATATTGTGATCTTGGAAAACTCACGAATTTACAAATCAGTGTTTGAGTAAGGTTTATAAACATATGAAAAACTCTGGAAAGCTTGACGCCTTTAATAAAATTTCCTACATACCACTGCTTATGAAAACATTTAATATGAACATTTTTATTTTCAATATCGCCGCAGTACGATGTAATATCAAATTCATGCCACACTAGCAGAGGCCTGAAACAGACGGATATCCGGTCGCCAAAGTTTACATGAATTTCTTTACTGAAGAGTTCTAATAGTTTTTGTTCGAATGTATCTCTGTCGATACTGCCTTTGGAAATGATATGTCCCGTTACCCAGTACAAATATGGGACTCGAAAGTGGTCATCGTGTACCTTTTTTGTAGTTGTGGAAGTAGCAGTAACTGAGGCGCTGTCGTCAGCAGCAATGATAGGGTTGCCGCCAAGAGCTGCAGGCTGTGGAGTTTCATTGTCTGTTCCACGGAAGACTTCCATTGCTGAGGTGTTCAGCATTGCCCCACAGGACAGTTCTGAATATTCATTTAATGGAGACAGGAGTTCGTACAGCTGTAAGAAATCACATGTGTGAAAGCATATCACATGACATAAGTAGTTAAACAGCAACACCACCACCACCACCAACACCGCCGCCACCGCCGCCGCCGTCGTCGCCGCCGCCGCCCCACCTTCGCCACCACCACCACCACCGCCGCCGCTGTCGTCGCCGCCGCTGCCCCACCTTCGCCACCACCACCACCACCACCACCACCAACAACAACAACAACAACAAAAACAATAACAGCGATAACAAGTCTAGAAGCACGAAGTCGCTATAGATCTGTGATATGAAAGGACCATCACATTTTGTAGGTCTGTGATATGACAGGACCATCATATTTTGTAGGTCTGTGATATGAGAGGTCCATCACATGTTGTAGATCTGTGATATGATAGGATCATCACATGTTTTAGATCTGTGATATGATAGGTCCATCACACTTTGTAGGTCTGTGATACGGCAGGACCATCACATTTTGTAGGTTTATGATATCACAGGGCCAACACATTTTGTAAGTTGTGACGTGACAGGATCATCACATTTTGTAGGTCTGTGTCGTGAATGGACCGTCATATTTTGTAGGTCTTTTATATGTGTAGGTCTGTGATGTGACATTACCATCACATTTTGTAGGTCTGTGACGTGACAGAACTATCACTTGTTGTAAGTCTGTGATATGATAGCACTATCACATTTTGTAGGTCTGTGATATGATAGGACCACCACATGTTGAATGTCTGTTGTATGGTAGGACCATCACATTTTGTAGCTACGTGATATGATAGAACCATCACATTTTGTAGGTCCGTGATACGATAGGTCCATCACATTTTGTAAATCTGTTATATGATAGGACCATCACATGTTGTAGGTATGTGATATGATAGATCCATCACACTTTGTAGGTCTGTGATATGATAGGATCATCACATGTTGTAAGTATGTGATATGAAAGATCCATCACACTTTGTAGGTCTGTGATATGATAGGACCATCACATGTTGTAGGTATGTGATATGATAGGTCCATCAGAAGTTGTAGGTCTGTGATTTGATAGGACCATCACATGTTGTAGGTATGTGATATGATAGATTCATCACACTTGTATGTCTGTTGTATGATAGGACCATCACATTTAAGTCTGTGATATGATAGCACCATCACATGTTGTAGGTATGTGATATGATAGGACGGTCTCATGGTGTTGGTCTAAGTGCACGGAGAAACAGGTGGTTAGTCTTATCTTCGCTTAGCGGACAACGAACGCAGGTGATCTAATCATATCATTATCAGTGTAGCTCCCTAACATCTACACTAACGCGGCCGCCATCTGCTGTTTTACGTGTTAAATTGGTTGCATATCCTTTTATAGGATGTCGCAGTCAACCCAATCATTTTTTGTTGTTGCTATTTGTTATCTCTTGGTGTCAAGGTGTTGGATGATAGCATGACCGACTAGTGACAGAAGAGGGGCAAGGACTAATAGGACATAGAGACAGGACCTCTATAAAGGTATAGACAGCACCCAAGCTAGGACATAAGAACAGTAATAAGACTAGACTCGGGTGGGGACACTAATGTGTTATAGTTAGGACAACAGAGGGATCGACCCGAGAACAGGGCGGGTTAGAATAGGTCACGGGGAATACCGTGACGACATAAAGTAGAATAGAACTTAAAGGGTAACTAGTGCTAAGACGACAGTGCTGCGTGCAAAGAGAACGGCACGCAGAGTTGCGAACCCCACGAGGGAGTTTTGACCACGTAGGCAAGCAACAACCTGAGCTGCCTCAGACAGGGGACTGGACGGCCTTCCGACTTGACGTAGTGTTGTTCGGAAGCCATTATCTATAGTTGTGAATGCATGTGATGTTAACGAGAGAGTGACTGTGTTTGCTAATGTAGATATATAGATATATTGTGTGTCGAGTGGCGAATATAATGATGTATCAGGCAGATAACGCCTTGTGTTGATTATCAGGCTTGCCTGAAAATAAACTCCGTATAAAAATATCTGTACGAGCTGAAGTTATTTGAGGTACGGATGATGTTGCCTGATTGTGAGTAAACAAGACTGTGACAGGCAACATTCTAATGGTGTCAGAATTGCTTGAATCCACACCTCAGATGAATTGTATACAGTAACAGAAGATGTGCGCAAGCGAATGTAATGTATCTGACATCATGCTAATGGAGTCAGAAGTTTCCCGAATGCACGCCTGAATTGAACTGTGTAGAGTAAAGTAGTGTAACAGAATTTGTGTGAGAGCCACAGAGTGAACGCGTACCAAAACGAACGCTTGAAAATATTAGCAGAATACGGCTAAAGAGTAAATTAAGATTGTGACCGGAATGTAACGCAGTAGCGAGAACGAAAGATTGTAAAGTGCGCGGAATGACCTTTGAATGAACTGGTTACCGTCGCAAGTGTGTTAACGTGTGTTTATTGATTGAAGTAGGTTAGAGCTAAGTGAAATGAATTGTATTGTTGTGATTCTGCCATGTGTTGTTAGACGTTTCAGCTGAAGGTCAAGCCCGAAGACATACGACAGACAGTGACATTACGACATTTACAATTAAGCAAATTTAAAATTAATAAACCACATTTCAGTGTTTCTGTACAGGCAATGTGTCCAGCCAACTTGTAATACATTTTGTGCATTTCTGTATAATTTATTTATATCAAATATTAATTGTTTGTGCTCTATACACCAGGATGTACATGAAATTCTGTGTAACATCCAGCCGAAATTAGCTTTAGAAGCAGAGCAGATTTTTCTCCAACCGAAGGAAAGACTCTGATCATCGTCAACGATCAGATAAGTATATATAATTTGACTTGCATGCTAAAGCAGCATCTTTATTTTGCATTTTGTCCATTGTAAATTGATTATTATACAGGTGATCAGCATTATATTTAGAAGTGTGTGAAAGATAGATAATAACCATGTCTACACTTAAAGAATGTATAGAAGCAGGGACAGCACTAGGTTATAGTGGAGATAAACTGAAAAAATGGGCAAAAGCTGAATTTAAAGAGTATACTGATAGACAAGCTGCAGCGGATAAAGAGGAAAGAGACAGAAAAGCCGCAATAGACAAAGAGGAAAGAGACAGAGAAGCTGCAGCAGAGAGAGGTGAAAGGGCAAAAGAACGGTTGCACCAAAAGGAACTTGCAGAAATAGCTGAAAGTACTAAACTAAAACAAATAGAAATAGCTGAAAGTACAAAATTAAAGCAAGCAGAAATTGAATCCCAAAGCCAAATAAAGATGAAGGAGCTCGAAATGTTCATGTAGCTGCAACTAAACTCAAAAGTAAAGAGGAAGAGAACAAGTTTGCCAGATATAAAGGGATTGTGAAGCCATTTTGCCAAGGCGATTCCATCTCAGCCTGGTCAGAGAATGTAGAATACCAGCTAAAAGTCCAGTAAATATAAAAAGAGCATTGGGCGATGATCTACATGAAGAATCTCTCCGGGGAGCCTTTAAAGGTAATAGAGTCAATTCCCCAAGACCTTAGAAATAACTATGAATATATTCACCAAAGAGTAATGCAGCATTTCCCGTTGGACGCCCCAGGGTACCAAATTCAATTTTCCAAGCTAAAGCCTAAGAGCAGTCAAACATTCATTGACTACGTCTCAACAGTACAAGACGTTTATAACAAATGGCTTAAGGCGGCTAAAATTAACAGTAATTACGAGAAACTTAGAGATCTCATGGTTATGGACAAAGTTATTTCAACCATCCCCAGTCCATTCGCTAAGTTTTTGCAACAGTCAGACATAGACTCTATAGAACAACTTAAAAAACGAGGGTCTGCATATTTCTCATCGAACAGAGATGTTTTCAAATCTGTGATAGAAGAAAGTGAAATTGTAGCAGCTGCTATGGGCAAACCACATGAACCTTACAAATTTAGAGATAAGCAAAGGGGCAACCTACCACAATGTCCATATTGTAAATTTCAACATCCAGAATATTCTATGTGTGATAAAAATCCGAAATATCCAGAAAACTTAGAGATGATCATAAAGAAACAGCAAACTAAGAGAGAAACCTTTAGACATGCTGTAAAATTTTTTTTTTTTTTTTTGGCCATTGTTTTGGGCATTATTCCTCTGCTTGTACTGGCAGGAAGAGATTTAAAGCAGTGAATGCATTGCTAGTGGATTCATCATCTGAGAGGGAGAGTGATATGGAAAAGATGTGTGAAAATAATGAAAATGTAGTGGCGGCGATTGATGTTTTAGATTTCAGTAATTGCACAACATGCCACCAGTTCCATAATAAAGGAATACTGAAGTGTGGGCACACAGTGCCGGTTTCACTTTAAAACGCTAATGCAGCAGTAACCTCCATAGGCAGTCTAAAGTTCCACCAAGGAATAGTTAATAACATACCATGTAAACTCCTTCTTGGTAGTGGCAGCACGTTAATCGGTGTGAAAAGGGAACTGGCCAAGCCAGAAGATTATACGGGAGAAACTGTTGACTGCCGCACTTTTTCAGGCAGCATAGAAACGTACCCGTTGGCCAGAGTTAACATAAACACCCCTTTCTTGTCTGGCACATTTACTTGCGCGGTTTTAGAGAACCCATGTGCAGACTTGATAATTGGCTGCTTGCCACAAGTGAGGAAATGTACCACTGATGAGATAACAGCCTGGAGAGAAACCTTTTTAAATCAGGCTGATGCAATGACTAGGTCGAAAACTAGTAAAGAACAAGACGACCTACAAACAGAAAGTTTACATCAACTTTCACCCAGTGGTACAGTAGACAACAACAAACTCAAGATATGTCATACCAACATGTTACAGCCGTATTACAGAAAACAACATCAGGAGACAGAAGACCAACACAACACCACGACATCTGTCAAGCAGACTCCAGACAAACAGATGACAAATACACCAGTGAGTTATTTAGAAGACGAACATATTACAGGAACAGTTCTCAACCAGACAGAAGAAGATGACTTTGAATTACCATTACCGACAGTGGAAAGCACCACAACAATTAGCAACATACACTTAGCACCAAAGATGACAGACAAACAGAAACAGCAGACAATATCATTAACTCAGTACAGGCAAATTTTTCCAGACACACCAGTTAGGACAAACTGTACAACACATCTACAAACGTTAAGACTCGTCTTCGAGAGAATAAAATTGTTTGGACTAACAATCAAACCAACGAAAGTTGAGTTGGCGTTGGAGGAGATAGATTTCCTTGGCCATACGATATCCAAGGGCCAGTTAAAAACTGACAACAAAATTATAACCAAAATCCTAAATCTCACTATTCCAACAACAAAGAAATAAGTAAGAAGCTTGCTGGGACTAGTAAATTACTATAGCAAATTTATCACCAATTTGGCACAAATAACATGTGTATTTTCGGATTTGTTAAAGTCGTCTGCAAAGATAAATGTGCTAGATGCTACTTTAGTCAATGCTGTGTCAGAATTAAAGTTACTTTTCAGTAAAGTGCTCATCCTACGTTTACCTAATCCTAAGTTACAATATATCCTTAGATGTGACGCCAGTGCAACTACAATCTCTGGTGTACTGCTTCAAGAGCATGAGAAGATCCTACACCCAATCTTGTATGTCAGTCGCAAACTTACCACAGCTGAATCACATTATGATGTCTCTCAACTGGAAGCTCTCGCTATCGTATATTGTATTACAAAACTTGATAGATATTTAGCTGGAACTCACTTTGTCGTCGAGACCGATAACTCTCCGCTGTTAGTTATGGAGAAAGGCCTACCTGAAAATAACAGAATCTATCGCTGGGCCTTGATTCTCCAAAATTACTCCTTCTCCCTGAGACATATTAAAGGGAGTAACAACACCCTTGCAGATCTGCTCACGAGACCATCAAGCATTGAAGTGACGCAGAAAGCAGATGAAACACTGCCACAGTTACCGGCATTTACGACCAATTAGTGCATTTAAAAACTGTGCTAGTATGGTAAGATAAAAGACACTGTGTAAGATATATATCATTACGTGAACTTACCAGGAACTCTATTAGTACGTGAACGCATGAACAATGCAGTGATAGAGTCATCTAGTGCGTATAAACTGTGATACTATTGTGAACAGACTGTGACACGTTACATCGTCACATAAATTGCAGTGAAATTTGTATATAAACAATCGTAAGGAAGAACCCAGAGGAATGACACGTCGTGATCACCAACGCCTGGACCTACGATTAGTTAGATAGTTAGATTATTATGTAACATGTATATGTATGTAACATGTATGTATTAATGTATGTATTAATGTTGTATAATATATTTTAATGAAGTTGCACAAAAGCAACCTAGTGGTTCATCATAGTAGAAATGGTAGTAATAGAAGAACCACTAATACCCCAACTATTAGTTTATTTCAAACAGTTGTAGCAATATCCATCATTTAATTAGATTAGAAACTGTTAGATTTAGAAATGTAGATACTATTTAGATGTAGACTAGTAAAATAGAGTAAACAGTTCTCCAGTGAGACTAATACCGATGAAGCCAATTAAAACGGCGAGGTAACATTCTTAAATTTAATTACAAATTTAATAGATTAATTGTTAAAATAATTTCGACATTTAGCAATTTGTAACTTGAGTACATTTAAGGGAACTAACACATTTCTCTTACAGATTGTTTAGTTTAGTTAATTACCTTCCCTTAGAAACATCCATAAATTGACAGTTAGTTAATTATGTACCCATATTTAACAACACTTATTATTTAGATTAGTTATTTTAAATTACCTTATATATTACACCCATCATTTAGTTAAATAGATTTATAACATTATTTACTTTATTAACATTCTTTACTTATTAAATAATTCTTCTTTTTTTTTTTTTACTTAATATCAAAAAATAACAATTTAGTTAACTTATTTCCCTTTAGTAGTTATTCACTTTAGTTTAGATTATATACCTTAGTTAGTATGAGTAAACATCATCCCGTAAATGATAGTGATGCTAGTAATCATCAGTCTACTGACTGATCAAACCGATTACCCATTAGTTTAATTGCAGATAGGTAGATTCAGTTAGTTTCTGTTGTATTGCCGTAAGCAATACATTTAAACTTGTAAATAACAAAGTGATATATAAAACTACTTTATTTCGGCTCAATATTGTGTAACACGAGCCCAATTTTATGTCAATGACAAAACATTTTTAAAATTGACAATGTATGAATGAGTGAGTACGAGATGACTATACGGACGAATGAAAGAATTAAATTATGAGTGTGAACAGTGGTGCAATTTTTTTCGCACACACGTGTTTTTATGACTTGTCCGCGTCTTCTGTGTAAACCATGTGAAGTGTGTATTTTTATGTGTGTTATAGCCACTATTGCATTACAGGAATGGTTGTTTTCTAGAATACCAGATCGGCGAAGTACGCCATAAATTAAGCTAAGGCATTACTTTGTGACGGACATTAACCTACCTGTGATACCCGGAGACCAAAATACATCAATTATAGACATATAGTTATGTTTCTAATTGCAACACATACAAACAAAATAGTTACACGTAGACAAACAGGAAAACAAACAGTTAAATACACAAACATCAGTTGTTTTCAAAGGGGCATAAAACTGTATCAGGGGACACTACAGACTTAGAATAAGTGGAAAGACAAGTTGAATACTTATTCACACGCGGGAGCGAGATAGGCTAATATCAGCATACGCACAACTAAGAAGAGAAGTGAAAGTGAATTTCACGGGAGCCATGCATTTTAGATTCATGTATTGCATCCATAATAGGAGCAATTTGTATTGGGATATCGGTTAATCGTATTTTGAGGGGCTTAGTTTGTTAACGCGCCCTGGTTCAACACAGCTCTCAAGAGTGTAATGTAATGACTCTTGCTTAGAGTGGAGATGTGTTAAGCTGATCTAAAACCAGTGGGTAGATACAGCAACTTGTGACCAGACTTATTTGGGACAGAAGTGTACCTTATAATACAGCAGTGAACCCCTTGACGAAATTAGACCAGACTAATTTTATATGCTACGATGACATTGCGTCACATCTACTACATTAATCTGGTGACGCAATACGAGGGACGACGAGAGAATGTCAAGGTGTTGGATGATAGCAGGACCGACTAGTGATAGAAGAGGGGCAAGGACTAATAGGACATAGAGACAGGACCTCTATAAAGGTATAGACAGCACCCAAGCTAGGACATAAGAACAGTAATAAGACTAGACTCGGGTGGGGAAACTAATGTGTTATAATTAGAACAACAGAGGGACCGACCCGAGAACAGGGCGGGTTAGAATAGGTCACGGGGAATACCGTGACGACATAAAGTAGAATAGAACTTAGAGGGTAACTAGTGCTAAGACGACAGTGCTGCGTGCAAAGAGAACGGCACGCAGAGTTGCGAACCCCACGAGGGAGTGTTGACCACGTAGGCAGGCAACAACCTGAGCTGCCTCAGACAGGGGACTGGACGGCCTTCCGACTTGCCGTAGTGTTGTTCGGAAGCCATTATCTATAGTTGTGAATGCATGTGATGTTAACGAGAGAGTGACCGTGTTTGCTAATGTAGATATATAGATATATTGTGTGTCGAGTGGCGAATATAATGATGTATCAGGCAGATAACGCCTTGTGTTGATTATCAGGCTTGCCTGAAAATAAACTCCGTATAAAAATATCTGTACGAGTTGAAGTTATTTGAGGTACGGATGATGTTGCCTGATTGTGAGTAAACACAAGACTGTGACACTTGGCAAGTTAACGTTCAGTAGCTTCCCATTGCTTTCTGAACGACCGGCACCCATAACATTTCGTACAAGAATCAATGCAAGGCGGTCTGCTGCCAAATTGCTCACTGTTGTGTTTCGAACGCGTTATGAGGGATTAAGAACTGCATCTGTAACTCCTTCGCCACGGAATCGTCTTACATGTACAATAACGATAACTATATGCCAACTACTGTCTCGGGGGAGCCTTGGCGATCGGCACGGCTCACAATGTGGGGTGACGTCAGTTTTCTAAAACATGTCCCTATAGCTGGTTTCAATATACCGAAATGTAGCAGGAGAAGAACACTTGAGAGTCATAAGATTGTCAAGGTATAGCGCTGGAGGAGGACCAGGATCAAACGGAGATATTCTACCAAGAGTATACTACACACAGGCAAAGACAACGCCGGCAAGGTGGCACATTTGGTGCGAGATTGGAGCTCCAACTCCTTAAAGGTTAAAGCTCCACAGAGAGATGATCGATTTTATCGCACCGGGTATACATCTGGCCCGGTCTGTCTTTCTGCAAATCTGCGAGCGGACCTGCCCAGTGCATCGCACAAAGCACGAATTCCGTAGATCTATCGATGGACCCTGGAGTCTGCGGAAAATACTTTGCCAACGAATTGCTGTTGCCAATATGCTGCTGTGTAGGCTCGAGAAACTGCTACGCGCCAAGAAGAAGACGCTGGTTGTTGAAACAGCAACTACTGGCATTATTTACAGTGATGAATCAGTTCTGGCCTTATTTACTCTGTTGGTCAGTGGCTAACTGTGTAATACTTCTTTACAGGGTTTCTGGGCGATAGAACAACTTCACATGTCTTGGACAACAATATCATCTTGATCTTGTTGACATCTTTCCTTCTGCTTCAGATGGCCATGAAGCTTTTCTATCTTGGATAGTCTATACTTGTTAACTACTTAAAATGAACTAATTGTAGCTGGTATAACACAACACTGGTAGAGTTTCCACATTCTACTTTACTAAGACGGCTATACACTGGACACTGGCGATAATACAATCATTTGCTCTACACAAGATGCACAAATATACAAAACAGTGCCTAAACAATAACTGTTCTATAAGAGTGGCGTAATATTAGCCATGCTCTGTTAACTCAGAACTAGGTCCGACTCTGAATCTGACTCTGTCCAGAAATGAATGCCTGCATTCACGATCAATTATTTTGAAAACTGTCTGTTGCATCGTAATGAAATTTTTCCTGCCATCTTATATTTACCCCCACCCAAGGAATGTGTCTTTGATAGGTCCAAAAGCAACTTAAATCATGGAAGGCGTAGACATTTCTTTGATGTTTTGGTGAAAAACTAGTGATTTCTCGTTAACAAATTTGTTTTACAGTAATGCCCCGTTCCACTACGCGAGGCTCTTGTCATAAGGCCAATCCCATGTCCCACGAGAAAATTAACTATTCAACGCTAATGTTTCCGTGTGAAGACGTAATGCATTTAATAATGTGCAGTTCATCTCTGACCCGTAAATTATATAATGGATATAAATAAACTTTGAAATCTGCTGTACAATCTCCAGAACACAAAAATATTTTGTTGGGTGGACATAATGATAAGGTTATATGCTAAATCTCATCAGTTTCCCTCAGTTGGTTACTGAGATATGGAATTTTATATTGGGGCAGACAAAAGGAAACAGACGATAGCTCTCGTTCAACTAATTTTTATGTGACGTTTTGTCCTTGCACAACACGTGTAGTCTGCTTTTCATGTGTTCGTGAGGCGTATCATGATAGGTCACATCGCACGGTCTCCTTCTGTTGACCGCGCTTAAGACGTCTCATGCCATGTTCCAAACCTGTATCAACTGGACCATGGCACTCTTTAACTGCGAGGCCAGGGAAACTGTATATGTGGACCACAAACTGTCACTCACATGAAGTAAACTACGTATAGAATAGAATAGAATATGATGTCGTTCTTCACTTACATATTAAAGCTTTCAGAGTTTCGCATTGTATACACTGACTTGAAGTTGTACAAACTCACCTTGTAAAAGAACGTTTCTAAGACATATTCTGAAAGTGGCTTAATTATGGTAAGCCTTGTCTCTGTTGTGTTGTCCACTTCCGGCAAGAACCATAACTGTAGTCTATACCCCAGGCCTGATATCTGGGTCACAGCCGTACTGCAGTTGCCGTTAATGAGAATCTTCCCAGGGGAACAACGTGCCGGAATACACACCCCCTGTAAACACAGATGAAAAGACACCTACAGAAAGTGAATCTGATACAATCACCGTTAATGACGTCAATATTCTCAATACAACAATAATAAAATTTGATTTGATGTCCATGTTACAATTGAAGTTATTTATCCAGCCGGGCCGGGAGGGGAAGGAAGGGGGGGGGGGGGGTGTCCACCCGAGGTTTACTGGGAATAATAATAAAGGGAAGATGGCGGGACATTTTTTCGTCCCTTAGAACGGAACTGTGTTTTCCTAAATGTTTTTAGTTTAAGTGTGTTTTTCGTGGTGGAATGGAGTTCGGACCGTGCAAAGGAGTTCGTGCACGCGCGCCCGGACTCCCTTCAACATATCATCGGCGCCCGGTGGCGATATTTAAGCCAAACACGACAACCAGACAACAACCGGCAAGGACACAGCGTGGTAAAAGAGCAGGCACACGCAGAAAGCGGTTAAAGTGTGACACACTGGGCATCGGACACGTTTGAGTACTGTACTGGAACTGTGCATCATTTAGTCAACGCCGACTCATTCTCGAAAAACTACTGTACGGAAACGATATTGTAGTCTTACAAGAAACACAGCTCGGCGACGGAACAGTCAATGTCGCGGGGTTTCATGGCTTCTTCAACAAGCGGCACCTCGGACAGGGCATTCTGGTCGGCGACAACATACTGGTGTCTGAGATCGATATGTCCGCTTGGAACAGTGGTGCCCTGCAAATGCAGGCATTAAGAATAATGACGCCAGTGCAGCTTGTAATCGTGAACGTTTATGCTCTTAATGGGAAGGTCTACGTTCGACAATGGCAGAGTTTGTTCCATATGGATGAAAGGCATATAATCTACTGTGGGGACTTCAATGCCAGAGGTAGTCAATGGGGGAATAGCATCACTAATAGACAGGGAGAAGATCTGGAGGACGCCCTGGCATCTGCTGCCCTAGTCTGTCTGAATGATGGGAAGGTCACTAGGATGGCCACTCGACCAGGTGATTCTGACAGCGTCATTGAATTGGCCCTGAGGTCGCCCACCATCGCATCAAGGTGCCGGTGGGGCACACAGGGATACCACGATAGTGACCACCACCCTTGTATCATCCTTATCTATAAAGACAGGGTCAGAAGTCAAGGAAACAAGACAAATGCCTTTCCGTATGACAACACTGGTCAAGACGTCATACGCAAGATCAGAAGAAGGAAACTAACTTGCTCCCGCAAGAGACAAGAAAGATGGTTGCAGCCACCATGGTGGAATGGAGAGGCGGAGAAGGCATGGCTGGGAAAGAGGCAGGCCGTCAAAGACTGGCAAAAAGCCAGAACGACTAACATACCACAGGTTGAGTTGGCGAACCTGTAGACTGAGGTCCATAGGACGATGACTTTATTCAAATCCTGCGCCAAACAGGCCAAGGCTGAGAAATGGGACGAGTTCTGCAGGAAGGTGTGCTCCGAGCGATCTCTTACGACATTCTGGCGCCTCCATAAGAGCATTAACGGTGCTGCACAACGTAGGGGTATTCCAGACTTTCAAGGCACAGACCTCACATGGAAAAAGTCGGATGCGGATAAAGGTAAGACCCTTCTTGGACGCTACATAGAGCAGACTGACCAGAAAGACGAGCCTACAACGACACTCTCTCAGTTGTGCGATGGGGTCGGGACAGTCGAAGAATACATAATCACAGCTGAGACAATATGTGCGATGCTCAAGAAATCACCTAACACCGCCCCAGGCCCAGACAGCATCCGATATCGTGACCTACTGGTGATGTCAGATGATGACATGGAAGAACTGGCCAGATAATTCAACACCAGTATCCAGAGGTGTCAGATCAAACAGGAATGGCTACACAGCTACTTGCTGCCGCTGCCAAAACCGAACAAAGACCATTCCAAGATAAGCGGCTACAGAATCATTACGATGCAGAACACTGCTGGCAAGCTACTGGAGAAAATTGTAGCACACAGACTTGCTTGTGACTTGAAACAACTCGGCTGCTTCCCGCCCACACTTGGAGGATACAGACGTAACAAAGAGGCATGGCTGAATGCGGCGGTCTTTGCTCAAGATGTTTACGAAGGATTTCAGGTCAAAGAAGAGACGTGTGCGGCCGTCATAGACTCAGAGGACGCATACAATAAAGTATCCTTCGAGCACTTGATGCAAGCCCTCCTCAGACTGAAAGTGCACCCTCACCTTGTACGATGGATAGCTGCAGTTCTGCTCCAAAGGAAGGTGGTGCTAAGATGTGGGCAGTTGTTCTTCTGAGCCGATAACGATATGTCCAGGATTGCCGCAGGGTTCACCACTGTCACCAGTACTATTCAACGCGTATACGGTGCCGATCACTGAACAACAGTTGGACGGGAGGGGTAGGACTCTGTCATTTGCTGATGACATTCTCGTGTATCGACAGGGTCGAGATAGACAGGCGGTTGCCAATGATATGCAGGGTGAACTAGATCGAATTTCCTCATGGTGTTAGGATGCCGCTGCCCTTGTCAACCCTGCAAAGGCATCGGTTACATGGATCTCCCTAAACAAACATATTGTGAACACAGACCTGCCGGCAGTGAGAATGGATGGGAGCATTTTGAGTAGAACCCAGTCAATGACATATCTTGGCGTGAGGCTTGATCGTAGCCTGTCTTTCAGAGATCATGTCGATTATGTCATAACGAAAGCTAGAAAAGATTTGTCAGCAATGAGAGTCATGGCGACTACCAATATCGAGCAAAGACTGCTAATACTTCTGCTCCAAGGACTGGTGATTTCACCCATCGAGTATGCCCTGGAAATCCTCACTGTCAGCCCTACACAGATTAGAAGACTTGAAAAGGTACAGAACGAAGCCATGCGCATCATTTTGGGCTGCGCGAGAGACGCCAGCTGTGTAGCGATGAGATACCTCCTTGACTTCCCGACCATGAACCACAGGATCAAGATCTGGAGAGCTCGTGCATACTTGAAAATAAGTGCGGATGAGCAGCACCCTCTGCATGAAGATATATTCAGAGAAAAGGGCAACAGGCTAAAGAGAGGCAAATCATGGATGGGTCGGGCGGAAGATATAATCAGACAGATCTGCAGTCCTACCAGAATCAATTCCGGCAAGGAATGGGTGCCTCCAGCTTTTAAGCCCACCTCTCCTGCATTATCACACCTGACAGACGTTGCAGAGAGCAGAACCCTGTCACTGTCAATGCAGAGGTCAACGCGCTCATCAATGAACACGCAGACAACCCCGAAGTGCTCATCTATACAGATGGATCTATTGTAAAGAAGCTGAGAAGTGCATAGGCATTTACAGCCCGTTCAGGGGGGGCCGATCTATCCAAGAATCCAGTGGTGCCCACACTATGCCCATGAGCAGCATGACGATGGAGGTGATGGCAGTAACACAGGCTTTCCTATGGTTAGAATCACAGCATTATACCAACGTGTATGTCCTAAGTGATTCAATGAGCATAATTCGGAAGGTAGAAGCTGGATTTGTACGTAGACAGTGGACTGAGTCGCTGAGGAAGTCTGTTGTCCGTAAAGTCACCTTCATCTTTGTCCCGAGACATGCGGGAGTCGAGGGAAATGAACGAGCTGATAAACTGACTGGCTCTGCACCCCCTGCTGATGGCCAGCACATGGATCGTGCCGACGTTATTAACGTCCTTAAAGACATGTCGAGAACAGAAGACTTTGACGTCAGCGAATCCACATCGCTGTCCAGGATGAAAGACTTGGGAGTAAGAATTGGCACTGCCAGACACGAGAGGTACATCTGGAAAACGAGCTGTTTCGTTAACCAACACAGAAATGGCACTATTAGCCACCGAAGGCTGATGCATATGCCGGGGAGATGATCTGATCACCCATGGACCTGTCCGGAGTGCAATGAAGATGCCCCAACTGATAACTTATAACTAATAACTGAATAATGAAGGACTATCAATTTTGAAGATGGGGGAAGATACTGGCAAGACCCCGGATACAGATAACATCACAATAGAAACGATCAATCCTTAGAAGAATATGGAATAGATCAAGTCATCAGACTGCTGAACGCAATATACGTTACTGGAGATATACCTCCTGAATTATGTAATTCTATATTTATTGCAATCCCGAAGAAATCAAGACCCTTGGAATATGACCAACATCGAACAATTAGTATAATGAGCCACATCACGAAGATTTTGCTGAGAATTATCATGCAAAGAGTTAGGGGGAAAAAATACAACCTGAAACTGGAGAAGAACAATGGGAGTTTGTAAAAGGCAAGGGTACAATAAATGCTGTGTATACACTGAGATCAGTAATTGAACGTTCTATAGAAGTAAACACAGATCTATATCTTTGCTTTATTGACTATACAAAGGCTTTCGATAAAGTGAAAAATGTCGACATGATAAGGATGCTTGACGATCTACAAATTGATGGAAAAGACCTTAGACTTGTAAAACATATATTGATAATTGAAACAACAAGCTGCCATCAGAACTGATAATGATGTAGGTCAATATCAGCCTATTAAAAGAGGTGTGAGACAGGGATGTGTTATGTCGCCAGATCATTTTTCTCTGTACAGTGAAACTATTTTCAGAAATATAGAAGATATGGAAGGAATCAACAATGGGGGAAGATACATCAATAACATTAGATATGCAAATGATACTGTCATGATTGCAGACAATAAACAGGACCTGCAACGTTTAGTAGATGCGGTTGTTGCACACAGTGAACAACTAGGGTTAGAACTGAATAGTAAGAAGTCACAGATTATGGTCGTCACTTGAAAGAAGGAAATACCACAATGTTATATACGAATAAATGAGCATATTCGTAAGCAAGTGAATCGATACAGTTATTTCGGAACAGTCATAACATCTGATGGGAGATGCCTTGAAGAGATTAGAACAAGAATTGCCATTGCGAAGGTAGCCTTTTGCACGATGAAAAACATACTGACCAATATAAAGATATCAATTGACACGAGAAAACAAGTGTTGAAGTGCTACATAGAACCTGTACTTATGTATGGATGTGACGCGTGGACAATGAGCGGTCAAGCTGAAAAACATCTGATGGCTGTGGAAATGTAGTTTCTGAGGAAAATGCAAAGAATACCATGGACATACAGAAAAACCAATGAACAAGTCCTCGTTTAATCGTTTAATCGTTTAAACAAATGAAGATCGTAAACTGATTAGAGTCATTAGATTTAGACAGTCAACAGTTTTTGGGCATGTTATGAGAAGAAATGACTTGGCAAGATCGATGAGAAGAGACCAAGGGGAAGACCGAGAATTAAATATCTGGATGGCTTGGCCACGTGGCATGGTCGAGACAGGAACACGGAGCTGATCCACGACTCTGGTGATCGAGTGAGCTGGCAAAACATGACAGCCCATGCTTATCGGCATGGCACATGATGGATGGAAAGGAGAAGTAAAGAATAGTGAAGATATTCTGGGCATGTCCGGAAAGGTAACTAAAGGGGCCTGGTCACAGACTGTCCATTTTATGCCCTCCCAATTGCGCTTCCCTGCCCGAAGCCGTTGGCACAGTGTAGTGTCTGGTTTGGTCAGCGCCGCCCAACATTGGGCGCTAACAGAAAGCAGGTAGTACCGTCTACTACCATACGGTAGCTCAGTCATATCTGACCAAGTCCTGACTAACAGGAGGAAAAAAATGATTTGTCCAGAAGCTGAGATCTTAAAACAGTGTCTTCAATAAATGGGAAAAATAAAAAAAATAAAAAACAGCGGAGGCTGGAAGGACACGCCATAAAGATTCCAACTTTAGTAGTTCGGTAGACAGACAATAGAAAGAGGCCCGATAATCTTTCTTAAAATATTGGATTGGATTGGCAAACCAAACGTGAGTTCAATCTAAACAATCCGACTTTAGGAACTTGCTAGAAGACATGCAATCACGTACTTACTTCAGGGCTGGCCCACTGTGTGGCGTTACAAGCTTCCCCTCGCCAGCTGTCATCTGTAGCAGGCGATCTGTCCCGTAGGTTGAACAGTATGGAATATGGTGGGACATCAATCGGTATCAATTGTGGTGCTCGGGATGTTTCCGAACAGTTACTGAACACTGGGTAATCTTTCTGTGGACACGGGAAATACAGTTTTGAAAGTAGCAGATAACAAGAGAGAATGAAAATTAGAAAGTAAATACATGTAAAGACATACAAATAAATTACCCTGAAACATCAAGAAAATTATTATTATTATTATTATTATTATAAGTAGTAGTTATTGTTGTAGTTGTGGAAATAGTTGATTTAGTTGTAATAATGGATGGTGTAATTGTAGTTTTTGATGTTGTTGTAAAGAAGAAGAAGAAGAAGAAGAAGAAGAAGAAGAAGAAGAAGAAGAAGAAGAAGAATTAGCAGTAGTAGTAGTAGTAGTAGTAGTTGTAGTAGTAGTAGTAGTAGTAGTAGTAGTAGTAGTAGTAGTAGTAGTAGTAGTAGTAGTAGTAGTAGTAGTAGTAGTAGTAGTTATTGTAGCAGCAGCAGCAGCAACATCAACAGTAGTAGTAGTAGTAGTAGTAGTAGTAGTAGTAGTAGTAGTAGTAGTAGTAGTAGTAGTAGTAGTAGTAGTAGTAGCTGCAGTAGTAGTAGTAGTAGTAGTAGTAGTAGTAGCAGCAGCAGCAGCAGTAGTAGTAGTAGTAGTAGTAGTAGTAGTAGTAGTAGTAGTAGTAGTAGTAGTAGTAGTAGTAGTAGTAGTAGTAGTAGTAGTAGTAGTAGTAGTAGTAGTAGTAGTAGTAGGAGTAGTAGTAGTAGTAGTAGCAGCAGAAGCAGCAAACGAAGGAGAATAAGTAGCAGGGGAGGATGAAGAGGAAGAGGAAGAGGAGGTGGGTAATAATAATAATCATACTACCTTGTTGCAGATAGCACAGAAGATATTCCTGTACCTGGTCTTCATTGTGACTGTGTGAACCTGGTCTGTGAAGGAGCTACATCCTGTCAACACGTGGGCATCATATTCACGCCACAGGCCTGTCACATTACAGGTGTGTATTACAGGTAAACTGTTGAGTTTAAGGGGGAAAGAAGAGGGTTGGGGGGGGGGGGGGGGGGGGGGTTCCAGTGGATTAGTTACTTTCATATATGGTGATGAACAGAAAAACGGGATGTCATGTTTTCTACATTAATGTAGAGAGATACTCCATTACTGTCATATAGAGTGATGGACAGAAAGAATAGATGTCCTGTTTGGTACAATAATGTAAATAGATAATCCGTTGCTCTCATGCAGGGTGATGAAAAAAAAAGAAGGGATGTCATGTTTGTTACAATAATGTAGATAGATAATCCGTTACTATCATGTTGGGTGATGAACAGAAAGAAGGGATGTCGTGTTTGTTACAATAATGTAGATAGATAGGCCATTACTTTCGTGTAGGGTGAGGAAGAGAAGAAGGGATGTCATGTTGTTACATTAATGTAGATAGATGTACGACGTCGACGTGCTTGAAAGTTTAAACACGCTTGTTCTTAAACTTCCGGTGCTTTTATAGCGAGGTAAGGGTTCAACTCCACACCGACATTAAGCTGCACTTCAACGTTAACGTCTCCTTCAAAAAAGCAATGGCAAACTGCTGAACGTACACTAGCCTGGAAAATCAACCTCGGGTTGGTGGCTACGCCCTGCCAAGGACATCCAACATTTGTATAGATAGGAGAGAATACATACAATGGAACAAAGGACATGCACTATTTGTGTGTGTGTGTGTGTGTGTGTGTGTGTGTGTGTGTGTGTGTGTGCGTATATATATATATAAGGCGAGAGAATACACACAAAGAAACAAAGGGCATGTAACATTTGTTTACATATATGTAAGGAGAGAGAGAATACGCACGGTGGAACAAAGGACGAATAACATTTGTTTACATATATGTAAGGAGAGAATACACACAACTGAACAAAGGACATGCAACATTTTTAGCTCTATGTAAGGAGAGAACACACACAATATAACAAAGGACATGCACCATTTGTGTAGATATATATAAGGAGAGAATACGCCGGGAATTTTCCTCGTGGACTTCTAGTAACAAAATTGTCCTTGGTCTCTGGGTAGTGACCCCCCGTGTGTATTGTTGTGCACGTAAAACATCCCTTGGCATTTGGAAATCGAAAAAGAGTAACCTAACAGCGCTCCCTGTCAAAATTTCGACTTAAAAAATCTACCCAAAGTATGTCAGGATCCTCGCCGGTGCTACCGAGTTCGTACTCTGAGCTGAGATTCTCCGGACTCATGCTTGAGTTACGAGTGGAACGGAGCACTTATGGGTTACACCCGTCTGCCGTGGTGTTGATCCGTCGACAAAACTAAACTATAGACTAAACTAAAGGAGAGAATACACACAGTGGAACTAAGGACATGAAAGATTTACGTAGATATAAGTAAGGAAAGAATACACACAATGGAACACAGAAATGGAGGAATTAACGACACATTAGAAAAGACTGAGTGAAATTCTGTTATATAATCACCAATGTAGAGCTCATAGAGTGACATGGATCAAGTTTGGCGAATGTGGCATGAGATAACATGCTGACGCTTGACTGGTCATGCCTTGAGACAAGCTGTAAATATGGCAAAATGCCAAGAAGAACAGAGCTGGTCATCCTAGTCCCTGCTTGCACTTAGAAAGAGAGATGCACACAAAAGTAAGCTATTTCAAAAAACTGGTCAAGGTGGTTAAAAGCGAAAAATGGGCAGAGGTGTGTCAAAGATTAAGCACAGACAAGTCACTGAAATTGTTCTGGCGACTACATAAAAGCATGAGTGGTGTAGTCAAGAATAAGAGCATTTCTGACTTCCAAGGTGCTCACCTCATCTGGCAGAGGACTGACTAGGACAAGGGCAAAGCCCTCTTTGAACGCTACCTTGAGCAGAGCAACCAGACAGACATGGGAGGCCGAAATCTGGCCAAGGAGGTCACCTCAGACAGATGCAAGGCCCAGAACACTTCGGATGAAGACACAGTGACAGTGAAAGAAATCAAGGCTGTGCTTCGACGATCAAAAAACAGTGCTCCAGGTCCTGATGGCATAAGAAACGACGACATAAATAGGTGTACCGACAATGAGCTAGAGAAACTAGCAGACATGTACAACAACAGTATAGGGAGTGCTAGCATCAAGGAGGAATGGTTACACAGCTATCTGATTCCCTTGCCGAAGCCTGACAAAGACCACAAAAAAATTCAGGGATATCGAATTATAACCATGCAGAATACAATAGGCAAGCTGCTGGAGAAGGTAATTGCCACTTGTGAAGGAGGACTCTGGTGCTTTCACTGAAACCACAAGTAGCCTGACCATGGAAGTCATGGCAGTAAGTAAAGCAATAACATGGCTCGAGACACAGACATTCACTAGGGCTTGTTTCCTTAGCGACTCAATGAACATGATCAAGAGGATAGAGGAGGGGTCGATCCGAAGAGAATGGTTGCTGCCTCTGAAGCGGTCTCGGCTGGCAAAGATTAGTTTCATCTTCGTGCCAGGGCATGCGGGAGTACAAGGAAATGAGCGGGCTGACAAGCTCGCAGGTAAGGCTACGGTGGAGGGCGGACGCGCCATGGACCAGGCTGACATTCTGAATGCTCTACGAGAAGTGAGACTTTTGCGAGAACCAAGTGATGACTGTGAATCGACAACAATGGCCAGACTGCGAGAGCAGCAAATTAAAAGAGGGGTGGCCAAACAAGAACACTACGCAGGAAGCCAAAGAAGATTGATAAACCAACACAGAACTGGCGTCGTTAGCCGCTACACGCTGCGGGATTTGCTGAGGAGGGGATCCGAGCACTTATGGACTGAATGGTTCGATGTGCAACGAGGATGATCTGTCGAATAACTAACTAACTAACTAACTAAGCTGTAAATATAGCATCACTATAAAGACTTACTGTAACCAGTACTGCATAAGACATACAGATATAATCGAATAAACACAGATACACGACAGATACAAACATTCACTAATTAGAGTGCGCAAAATAGACGGAATAAAATGGTATGGTAGAATCACCAACGTGGAGCTCATGGAATGAACTAGACACATCCCAGTGAATCAAGAGGTGAGGACAAGACGCGAGAATGACATGAGAATGGTATAATTAGAAAACCTTAGACTGAAACCCACAGGACAAAATAAGTAGAGGACGACATACAGATTCGCACAGAAGAGATGTAGAAACAGAAATGGATAATATGAGAATAATAGAATAATATGGACAGAGCTGCCTGGGATAGCTAAGTTAGGGAGAGGGGCGGGGGTGGGCGGCTTGAAGTGAGTAGGTTGAGGGCCTGTACTCCATTTGGTGATTAGAGGGCAAAAGATGAATAAAAAAGACTAAACACTAACATGAACATAAGGAATAAAGACAGACATAAGTAATATGTGAGAGGCATGGAGGGAAGTGACACAGGAGAGCTGGACTGAGATGGCTGCAGGCCTTTCCTCCATGGAGAGTACAGAACACATGAGGAGAGAAGAATGAAGGAACATACTGACTATCTTTTAACTGAGTCTGTGCCAAAAGAGGAGCGGCGGGCAGAGTCGAATCCTCGGTAAGGTGTGGAGTTTTTTTTCTGTCGGGGGCAAAATGAAAACTCTAAAATGCACACTTTGCGGCTACTGCACTAGCCAGGCGGCCTTAATTCCTCAGGCTCAAGCCCCCCCCCCCCCCTCTCGCCCGCCATACACCGCAAGGTACTAAGGGCAGCAGATGAACGTTTTTACATCACAGCGCCAAAGAAGAAGTAGTTTTGGATCAAACATGGCACACAATTAAATAAACAACTATTATCATGTGCATTTCTGTTCACAAAGCGTTGAAATTGCGGAAGACTTCTGTACAAATGGACGATCACATGTGACGATATATTATCCTTTGGCAGTGAATCAGTTAAGGAAGATGCCACTGACATGACAGAATTAAATAGAAAGAGTAGTGATAGAAAGAATAACATAAAGGAAGAAACTATTGAAAAGGACAGTATAACAGAAAAGGGGGGGGGGGAATGCAAAAATCCAGGGAAATACGTAGGACAAAATGACACAGACAGAAACAAGGAAACAAGAAGAAACGAAAGCAGGCAAGGAACACTGAAAGAGAATTAGAGGGAAAGAAGAGATGGGTGAAGGTAAGAATAGGTAAGATCAAAATATCTTAGTCAAAGATAACAGAAAGAACGAAGAAGCAATGAAACAAAACAGTACATCAAACTGGATGGACCCAGCCTAACATGGATACCTGACAATGTTGTGGGAAGTTAAAGCGGCCGGGCAGACACCGACCACATCATCCATCGACTACACAATATAGGACCAGCACCATATTCCTGATTCTTAACCCTTTGAAAATAAAGTTCGTTCATTAAAGTTCATCCGTGAAAGTTCGTTCTCTCGTTACAATATATTCGTTAATGTTCGTGTAAATTTCGTTTGGTAAATTTCGTTTGTTAAATGTTAAACTTTATTTGTTCAAGTTCGTTCTCTAAATTTCGTTGGATAACGTTCGTTCGTTAAAATTCGTTGGTTAAAGCTCTTTCGTTGAACGTTAAAGTTTATTCGTTGACGTTCGTTCTCTAAATTTCGTTGGTTGTAAACATAAACAATACATATTACCATGTTATGAGAAAGGCAGACACACGTACACACACATACACGAATATACTTGCATCATTTACACAAACTCTCACAGTTGTGCACCCACTTAAGAATACATACATACCTACCCAAGTTCGTTCGCTAAATTTCCTAGGTTAAAGTTCTTTAAACGTTCTTTAAACGTTAATGTTTGCTTTTAAAGTTTGTTCTCTAAGTTTCATTAATTAAAGTTCGTTCGTTAAACGTTAAACATTACTCGATAAAATGTGTTCCCAATACACGTCAAGAAAGGGTTCCTGACTACTGAAGTAATAAGAGACGTCATGTGACTTACTGCTGAAGTAATGAGAGGCGATGTGTGACTTACTGCTGAAGTAATGAGAGACGTCATGTGACTTACTCGAACCACTCCATGCTGCAAGACAGGTGCTGCTTGTGGCTGGGGAGCTGTTGCTGGACGGAGCAGTAGGACGTTGTGTCTAAGGCCTGTAGTAGGAATTCATCCCGGGACCTGGCAGCGTACACTCGCATAAAGGTCTCACACGTCACATTGACGTCCCAGATCTGGTGCTGAAAGTAGGTCAGGATGTTTTGTTCTCATTGCAATCTAATCAATAGTAGTATTAGTAGTAGTAGTAGTAGTAGTAGTAGTAGTAGTAGTAGTAGTAGTAGTAGTAGTAGTAGTAGTAGTAGTAGTAGTAGTAGTAGTATTTGTAGTAGTAGTAACAGTAGCAGTAGTTGCAGTAGTAGTAGTAGTAGAAGTAGTAGTAGTAGTAGTAGTAGTAGTAGTAGTAGTAGTAGTAGTAGTAGTAGTAGTAGTAGCAGAAGTAGTAGTAGTATTAGTAGTAGTAGTAGTAGTAGTAGCATTTGTAGTGACAGTAGTGCTAGTAGTAGGAGTTGTAGTGGTAGCAGTAGTAGTAGTGGTAGTAGTAGAAGTGGTAGTAGTTGTAGTAATAGTAGTACTATTAGTAGCAGTATATCGGCTCCATGGCCGAGGGGTTAGCAGCTTTCTCCGCTAACCCCGAATACTCTCGTCACTTGACGCGACGAGAATTAGCAGTGGTTCGAATTGCAAAAGTGACTTATGAGAGTATGGAGCCGGTCGCTCAGAAAGTCGTGGCGTGCTGATGAGCGTAATCTAGCCTAGGAATCAACACACAGCTGAAAGATGCTGGTGTTGACCGCAATATCCTGAAACAGGATGGAAACGCGGAAAAAAAAAAAATTAGTAGCAGTGGTAGTGATAGAAGTAGTAGTAGTAGTAGTAGCAGCAGCAGCAGCAGCAGCAGCAGCAGTAGTAGTAGTAGTAGTAGTAGTAGTAGTAGTAGTAGTAGTAGTAGTAGTAGTAGTAGTAGTAGTAGTAGTAGTAGTGGTAGTAGTAGTAGTAGTATTAACAACAGCAAATGTAGTGGGAAGAGTAATATTATTAGTATTAGTAGTACCTGTAGTAGTGGTAGTGTCGCATAAATTCTTGGAGATGTCGATCGATGAAAGACTGTCGCGCTAATGCGTCTACAAGCAGCCGTCATTCTTTGATGTGTTGTCGATCGAAGAAAGACTGTCGCGCCATTAGTCTAGAGGCGGGCGCCATCCTTTGAAGTTGGAGACACTCTGTCTGGATGTAAGTCGGCAAGATCTTTTGTTGTGGGGAAAATATTCTCCAGATTACAATTGGCCAGACTTTTTGAAGTGCCGGGACAATTCCCCAGATGATAGCGGATTAGATAGCCAGTTATTTACATCCAATCGGAAACAGAGATAGAAAAATAGCTTCTCAATGTCTAGTGTCTAGACAGACTTGTGACGTCATTTAGACCCAGTATTAAAACAGTCAGGATAAACAACTTTGGAGGGAGTTGACCAAATGTTGTGAAACAATAAGGACGTGTGTGATATTCCGAGTTTGATTCTGGAGAGAGACTACAATGTCTTCTGTTGATTTACATCGGCGGACATTTTTCCTTTGAGTGATTCAGTAGTCTCAATTCCAAACCGGAATAAATCAATCAATCAATCAATCATGTGCCATGCCGCAAAGCGTGGGCGGTCATTACTCGCCATTTCACTCGATCACCAGTGTCGTGGATCAGCTCAGTGTTACTGTCTCGTGCATGCCATGTGGCTAAGCCATCCAGGTATTTTCCTCTCGGTCTGCCTCTTGGTCTGTTCCCTTCGATCTTGCCAGTTGTCACCAAGTTCTCCAATCCATTTCTTCTCATAACATGTCCAAAAAATGTTGACTGTCTACGTCTAATTTCTCTAATCAGTTTACGATGTTCATTTGTCTCCTGTAGTACTTGGTCATTGGTTTTTCTGTCTGTCTATGGTATTCTTTGCATTTTCCTTAGAAACCACATTTGTGCAGCCATCAGATGTTTTTCAGCTTGACTGCCCATTGTCCAAGTTTCACATCCATAAAAAAAAAAAAAAAAAAAAGGCTCTATGTATCCCCTCAACACTCTTTTTCTCGTTTCAATTGACATCTTTTTATTGGTCAGAATGTTTTTCATCTTGCTAAAGGCTACTTTCGCCATGGCGATTCTTGTTCTAATCTCTTCAAGGCATCTCCCATCAGATGTTATGACTGTTCCAAGATAATTGTACCGATTCACTTGTTGAAGAATATTTCCATTTACTTGTATATTACATTGTGGCACTTCTTCCTTTCTAGTGACGACCATAACCTGAGTAATTTTACAATTTAATTCTAACCCCAGCTGCTCACTGTGTACAACAACCACATCTACTAATTGTTGCAGGTCCTGCGCATTGTCTGCAATCAATACTGTATCATCTACATATCTAATGTTATTGATGTTTCTTCCTCCAATGCTGATTCCATTTATATCCTCTACATTTCTGAAAATATTTTCACTGTATAGGGAAAAAGGATCTGGAGACATTACACATCCATGTCTAACACCTCTCTTAATTGGCTGATACTGTCCCACTTCATTATCAATCCTTATTGCAGCTTGTTGTTTCCCATATATGTTCTTCATAAGTCTAATGTCTTGCCCATCAATTTGTAGATCTGCGAGCATATCCACCATGTTGTCACATCTAACTCTATCAAAAGCCTTTGTATAGTCAATAAAGCAAAGATGTATATCCTTGTTTACTTCTATAGCACGTTCAATAACTGTTCGCAGCATATACACAGCATTTACTGTACCCTTTCCTTCTACAAACCCACATTGTTCTTCCCCTATTTCAGGTTGTATCTTTTCCTCACTCTTTGCATGAAAATTCTTAGCAAAATCTTTGTGATGTGACTCATTATACTAATTGTTCTATGTTGATCACATTCCAAGGTTCCTGATTTCTTTGGGATTGCAATAAATACAGAGTTACATAATAAATATATGGTATTTAATTTAATAGACATAAATTAAATTGTTCTTCGGAATCGAGTGTAGAAATGTGCGTTGGAAGAATGTATTATAGGAGCGTCGGCAACAGTAGGCTGTCGCGTTGCCTAAACTAGCTTGTGTGAGATATCAATTATCTCAGTGAGTTAAGAACAATGTAGTGGGATGATGTTTAGGGAGATTGAGGATGGTTGGGGGGATAAAGGAAATGTAAAGTGGTAGGATCTTCCAGTAGGGTGTCTACTGGGTTTCTGCACTTTTCCTTCTGTCTTTCCTTGTCGTACCATAACTCAGACCAATGTGATGAGCTCCTCTGCATTATGACTGAGTTTGGTTCTCTGTTATATATCTGAGTGCGGCCGTTGGCCTACACCCATCTAATAAGGGTCGGAATCGGGTTGCTCTCACCAGGTGTATTCTCTCTTCAACAGGTTCCACTAGGTTTACCAAGAAGTAGCAGAAAAGTATGGCTCGATTATTGAAGGAAGTTTTTTTTTACTCAGCGGCTTTTGCACTGGGCCCATAACCCAGAGGGTCTGCAAGAACCTGGCCTCTGCTGAGCAGGAACTGATGATCATTTTCAGAGTGATTCCTCGGGGGTGATTCTTATTATATTAGAATACATATACTTACAATACCACCAGTAACAGGAACAATAGTAGTAAATAGAAAACTTGAAAATTAACACTGTGTTTTCTAAATGGGGAATTCTTGTGACACATTACCAATTAACTTTGAGTTTTTCTCATTGGTGAATTCCTATGACCTTAACTACTAACATTTAGTTTCAAAGTGACTGTAAACATTGTTTTTACGGTACGAGTGTTATCAGATCACAGAACTTTCAGTGACCTATTAGTTACAGTATGTGTGTCAGATTCATGGTCAGTATTGGACTATATCCACTATTGGTGACCAGGTATCCGGACTATCCAAGAGCTATTGGAGGAAGTCGACATTTGGCCGGAGAGACGCATCATTTGGTGAGGTCTTCTTGTTCTTGATCTATGGTGCTGTTGTGTGGCCAGTACTGTGATGAAGTAGACTGAGCTGTTCGTTCTGATTCTGCATACACACTAGATTATACGACAGACATTCTACACATACACTTTGCACACACCTGACACTTTTTCTTTATTAAATTAATTTGTCATTTGTGTTAGAGGCTAGTGTTGTATGGGTATGTTTCGGAAAAGAATGAGAGGGGGCATGATCAAGTGATAAGGGAGAGAGAGAGAGGGATCCGAAGACTGACGGGGTGTTGTGGACATAAATCCAGAAGATCCTCAAAATAATGATATGGAGTTAAAAGAATGTGGGTGTTGATTCCCCTCACCCCAGGGACGACACTTATTACGACATTACCGGGGGCTCGACACGGGAACTTTTGACATGGTATCTCTCGACACGGTATCTCTCGACACGGTATCTCTCGACACGGGATGTCTCGACACGGGATGGTGAAATCATATTAATGAGGATCCAGCTAGAGTGAATGTGGATAGGAGTTAAGACACATATCTTACCTGTTCACACTTCACAAGTCTACATAGGTCTTTGGTCCTAATTCTACTCTTGTCATTGAGAGATTGTTTTGTGTTGTGCTGTGTGGTGTTAAATATATAGATACATTTTAGATAGTGAATATCTATATATTGTTTAGAGAAATTTACACTCAACCTGCTGACTCACCTCTCTGAAATATGGCCACTCCTAAACTAGATATGGCAGAACTAAGGGCAAGAGGGGGAAGCAATGGGCTTGTCGGGTTCTGCACTAACAGAGTACTTACAGGAGGCGGAGAGAGATTTTCGTCAAGCAGAAAGGGAAGATCGCAAGGCCGAGATGGAATTAAGAAAGATGGAGTTAGAGACAACAAGAATAGAAGCTGAGCAAGCTGCTAAGAATTTTGAAGCGGAGCAAGCTGCTAAGAGATTGGAAGCCGAACAAGAAGCTTAGAAAAGGGAGCATGAGTACCGAATGCGGGAACTCGAGCTTAAGAGGCAATCTAGTGGGGAAAGTGAGGGAGCAGTGGGAGGTTCCTCTCTCCCTGGCTCAACCCCAGTGGGTGGACATAGTTACCATGCTATGAAGTTTCCTTTGGCTGTCTATGAAGAAGACAAAGAGAAGATCGACTAGTACTTACAACGCTTCGAGGCAATGTCTGTTGCTATGGGTCTGGATCGTGACAAATGGTGTCTTACGTTGTCCCAGGGATTACGCGGGACAGGTTACGAGGTTTACTCCCGCCTGCCGCCAGGACACGAGAACAATTACGACGAATTGAAAACGGCTCTGCTGAAACGTTTCGAAGTTACGTCACATACTACCGGAAAATTTTTCGAGCGGCGAAACGAGAACCGGGAGAGTTGTTTGCAGCCTACAGCCTGCGTCTGATATATTATCTCCATAAGTGGATGGATTTGGCTGAGTTCGAGCATGACTATGAGAGTCTGGAAGAGCTCATGATAGTCGACCAGTTGCGAAAGCAAATGTCGAAACCTCTCAGGACATTCTTGGGAGAACAAGGGGCGGAACGTATCGACATGGTGACGAAATTGGCAGAACGGTTCGTCGAGCTACAAGGGGAGGCTGGAGAAAACCATTCCACAAACACCAAAGGTCAGGAGAAACATGACCGGCAGAAATCCAAAAGCACAGGAACTAAGAAAGTGGAACCATATGTTAAAACTTCAGAGGAGAGTTTGGAGAAGACAAAGGAGGAAAGCAAGAGCACTTCGAACTCTTCACCAAAAAGACAGTGGACGGAGAAGTGGTGTTCGATTTGTAAGTCGCCCTCTCACAATACGAGGGACTGCAAATCGAAGGCTAAGACCCCTCACTTCGCGGCGTGTCAAGTGGCTTCAAAGGAGGTTGCCACTGAAAATGCGGAGGACGACAAGGAAGCTGTCAACCAGGAGAGCTCACCAAAGAACGGCACGAGAAAATCTAGGATGGGAAATGGTGCAAACACTGCAGGTCGAACACGCATAATGCTAAAGACTGCAGGTTTAAGTCAGGAGACTCTCATTTCGTCGTGTTCCCAGTGGAACCCAAGGTGGAGTCCACCGAACAGGTCGAGGCCGAGGAAGGGACTTCAGACCTGGATAAGCCACCTGTAGTGGAACTGATAGAGGTTAACGGCCGACAAGTTGAGTGTCTATATGACACTGGCCTGGACGGGGAGGCCGTGATTTCTGCGGATCTGGTACACCAAAAACAATTCACAGGTGAGACCATGGAGATACAGCATGCACAGAAGAGTGCTGTGGCCATGAAGTTGCCAACCACCAAAATGGAGATTCGGTCAAGATATGTCACCGGCACAATCAAGGCCGCCGTATTGACCGACCCCATTTCCCCCGTCATCCTCGGTTGCCGGTATGTCTTTCTGGGAATGCCAGGGAGCCAATCCATATGGGAGCAATTCAGACTCACTCTCAGACGAGAACTGATCAGGCAGAAGCAATTGTCACTAACCCACTGCCGGGGGAGTTGCGAACTGCCCAGACTGAGGATGCAACCCTACGTCCTTGCTACAAGAAGCTGCAGAGAAGTGCTGATCCACCAAAATGGGGGCTGTAATACATGAAGAATCGTATAGTCTACAGGAGAGCCGGAAGGGGAGACAACCAACACGGTCAGCTGGTAGTCCCGAAGGCCTTCCGTTCCCAAATTCTTCATATGGGGAATACCATCTCATTTAGTGGGCATATGGGTATTGCCACCACCATGCAGCGAATTTACTGCCATTACTATTGGCCGGGAATAACCAGTGATGTGCGTCGGTATGTGAAGTCAGGCCCTGAGTGCCAGAGAGTGGCACCGAAACACTGGACAGCGCCGGTGGTCTTGGGTGAAATGCCCATCATGAAAACTCCTTTCGAAAGGGTAGCCATCGATATCGTGGGTCCACTTCCTAGGACTAGGAAGAGGAACTTGTACATACTCACAATGGTGGATTGCTGTACAATGTGGGGTGAAGCCATACCATTGACCACAATTGACTCGAAACGAGTGGCTGACGCACTGATGGAGGCCTTTACCAGATTAGGCTTCCCTAATCAGATTCTGACGGACAATGGGTCCCAATTTTGTGGAAAACCCATGGAGGAGGTATTTAGGGTGTTCCACTCTAACCATATTCACACCAGCACTTACCACCCTCAAGCCAATGAACAAGTAGAGCGTTTCAACGGCACGTTGATGACAATGCTCCGGAAACTGGCACAGGAAAAACCTCATAGGTGGGATGAATATATCCCAGCAGCACTTTTCGCCTATCGGGAAGTACCTCATGGCTCAACAGGACTACAACCCGCTACTTTGCTGTTTGGTCGTCCAATCAAAGGACAGTCG
This sequence comes from Cepaea hortensis, assembly GCA_963921405.1. Lineage (NCBI taxonomy): Eukaryota > Metazoa > Mollusca > Gastropoda > Stylommatophora > Helicidae > Cepaea > Cepaea hortensis. Next base: position 80,764,667 of record OY992876.1, read on the forward strand.
GAAGCTATGTTGAGGAGTTGGACTGAGGAGGGGACGTCAGAAGAAGTGATCTCCTCTTATAAATACGTGGAGGAACTGAAAGAAAAACTTCACACGGGATGGACTCTGGCGCCTCAGAATTTGAGAAAGGCCAGAAAAAGACATGCGGCGTACTACAACCGTAGGTCTAAAGACAGATCTCTAGAGGTGGGAGACAAAGTCTTGTTGCTACTCCCAACGAGAATCAACAAACTGGAGATAGGTTGGCAAGGACCATTTCCCGTGGAAAGGGTGATATCCAGAACCAACTAGAAGATCCGGATCCGGGGAAAGTCGAAGATTTTCCATATTAATCTCCTGTGGAAGTACGAGGAAATACCCGGAGACAAAGCAGCCCACCTCATGGCAATGGCAGTCGCAGTGGAGACTGAAACGGGAACTAAGGAGGGCAGGGAATATCCACTGGTACACCAGAAAACCTATAGGGATGTGCAGGTGAACCCTGATCTGACTCTCCAGGAGAGGGAAGAGATTACCCAGGTTCTCGAGTCTCATAAGCAGATACTGACTGATAAACCAGGACGAACGAGGTTGGTTGAGTTCGAGATGACCTTGACCACACAAGAGCCTGTTCGCCAAAAGGTTTACCCAGTGCCATTCTTTAAAGAAAAGGCCCTGGAGAAGGAAATACAGAAACTGCTGAAGGATGACGTGATTGCGCCATCCACATCCCCATACAATGCGGGGTTGGTTTTGTTACGCAAACCAAGTGGAGATCACCGGTTGTGTATAGAATATCGACTCTTGAACAGTCACACTCAATTTCAGGTGGAACCTTTGCCGAATCCAACTCAGTTATTCGCTAGGCTCCATAAGGCTAGGTACTTCTCAAAAGTGGATCTGAGTCGGGGATATTATCAGATCCCGGTCAAACCAGAGGATGAATCCCTGCTGGCTTTCAGTACCCCCAGTGGACACTACGAATTCAAGGTCATGCCCTTATGTCGCATAAATTCTTGGAGATGTGGATCGATGAATGACTGTCGCGCCAATGCGTCTACAAGCACCGTCATTCTTTGATGTGTTGTCGATCGAAGAAAGAATGTCGCGCCATTAGTCTACAGGCGGGCGCCATTAGTCTACAGGCGGGCGCCATCCTTTGAAGTTGGAGACACTCTGTCTGGATGTAAGTCGGCAAGAGCTTTTGTTGTGGGGAAAATATTCTCCAGATTACAGTCGGCCAAACTTTTTCAAGTACCGGGACAATTCCGCAGATGAAAGCGGATTAGACAGCCAGTTATTTACATCCAATCGGAAACAGAGAGAGAAAAATAGCTTCTCGATGTCTAGTGTCTAGACAGACTTGTGACGTCATTTAGACCCAGTATTAAAACAGTCGGGATAAACAACTTTGGCGGGAGTTGACCAAATGTTGTGAAACAATAAGGACGTGTGTGATATTCCGAGTTTGATTCTGGAGAGAGACTACAATGTCTTCTTTTGATTTACATCGGCGGACATTTTTCCTTTGTGTGATTCAGTAGTCTCAATTTCAAACCGAAATAAATATATGGTATTTAATTTAATAGACAGAAATTAAATTGTTCTTAGGAATCGAGTGTAGTAATGTGCGTTGGGAGAATGTATTATAGGAGCGTCGGCAACAGTAGGCTGTCGCGTTGCTTAAACTAGCTTGTGTGAGATATCAATTATCTCAGTGAGTTAAGAACAATGTAGTGGGATGATGTTTAGGGAGATTGAGGATGGTTGGGGGATGAAGGAAATGTAAAGTGGTAGGATCTTCCAGTAGGGTGTCTACTGGGTTTCTACACTTTTCCTTTAGTCGTTCCTTGTCTTACCTTAACTCAGACCAATGTGATGAGCTCCTCTGCATTATGACAGAGTTTGGTTCTCTGTTATATATCTGAGTGCGGCCGTTGGCCTACACTCACATAATAAAGGTCGGAATCGGGTTGCTCTCACGAGGTGTGTTCTCTCTTCAAGAGGTTCCACTAGGTTTACCTAGAAGTAGCAGAAAAGTCTGGCTCGATTATTGAAGGAAGTTTTTTTTTTACTCAGCGGCTTTTGCACTGGGCCCATAACCCAGAGGGTCTGCAAGGACCTGGCCTTTGCTGAGCAGGAACTGATGATCATTTTCAGAGTGATTCTTCGGTGGTGGTTTTTATTATATTAGAATACATATACTTACAATACCACCAGTAACAGGAACAATAGTAGTAAATAGAAAACATGAAAATTAACACTGTGTTTTCTAAATGGGGAATTCTTGTGAAACATTACCAATTAACTTTGAGTTTTTCTAATTGGTGAATTCATATGACCTTAACTACTGTGACATATATGTCATCATCTCGCAGTCTTTTCCAGCAGACGTTGCTAGGACACGCTATCTGAAGAGTAGAGGCTATTAAAAAGCCCGACGGGAGAATTAACGAAACGAAATTTCGTTTCGTTTTAAGACAATTGATTGGCCCCGCCCCGGAAACACAGGCTTAATCTAGAGAAAGGCTTGGTAGACAAAGCGGTCTGGTCAATCGCCATGTTTCTCCAATGGTAGCGGGTGACCCATTGTTAATGGGTTAATTATTAGCTACGTATTCTCTGCGTTTTAGGTGAGCATTATATTATATACAACATATCATGTTATGTATTAGGATACATGCTTTGAGGCAACTAATATCATGATTGAAGTTGTGTGTGTGAAAATGAGGAGAATCGCTTTCATTGAAATGTTGGTTTACGTCACACAGCCTGGACAACGCCATGTTGTCCAGTCAGCCTTCATAAAGCTTACAATATAATCTTGCTATGAGTCATTCTTCTGAGATGATTTTGTGAACTTACTTTATTCCTAAATACTTATTTTTCACAACTGGTCTCTGTGTTATAAAGTGTTTTTTTCCTGAGTGCTTATTTTGTATTTCTGCTCTTATGATGGAGAAATATTACTATCTCACATTTGTGTACAACTTTAATATAGGTTGTTAGATAGAGAGAGAGAGAGATATTCTCGCTTGACTTTTTCATGCACTTAGGAGTTAATCTTTTGTTTACCTGGTTGTAAATACACAGAGATTGTCTTGTAGTCTTTTATTTTCATAAATGATGTTATGGGATTTTCATGTGGTATGATATACATAATCTCAAGTGTATGGGAAAAGATTCCCATGATTTCTCTTTTATGAGTATTTTACCTTTTATGCTCATGATTGTTACTGCTTAATGCTGTAATAAATGCTGTTATAAGATTGTCATTTGGTATGATATATCGATATATAATCTCAAGGGAGTGGGAAATGACACCATGCTCTTGTGTTTTTACTTTGAGATGTTGGGTAATACCCACTAGAGAGTTCATACCATGTTTAGTAAAAGACTAACAAGGTTTTCTGTTATTCATCATATGTATATTCTATTCATGATGTTACTGTTGGAGTAGATCTTTTAACATCCCCACCCATTGGGGACAAACACATGATGATGATGATGATGATGATGATAATGATGATGATGATGATGATGATGATGATGATGATGATGATGATGATGATGATGATGATGATGATGATGATGATGATGATGATGGTGATGATGATGAGGATGATGCAAGAGGAGATGACTGATTGGTAGCTAGCCTTTTTGCCATTTGTCAGTGGTAGTCACATAATGCTGTTTGTAACTATGGAAAGGAGATTTATGAATTGTGTACATGAGGACATTGTCTCAGGAACTTTTTCCATGATGTGACAGCGGTACTATCAAAAGATGTGTGCATATTTAGGAGGTGAAGAAAACCTCCCAGGAAGCTCCAGTATCAGTCCCGAAGAAATGTACCTATTGAGTAGATATCTCACTCACATTTGGAGTGAGACAAAACTCTACAGTAGGCGACAAGTGTAGGCAACTATTGTCACCTTTCTTTCTTCTCCCCCTCAGGTCCTGATGGCATAAGATACGACGACATAAATAGGTGTACCGACAATGAGCTAGAGAAACTAGCAGACATGTACAACAACAGTATAGGGAGTGCTAGCATCAAGGAGGAATGGTTACACAGCTATCTGATTCCCTTGCCGAAGCCTGACAAAGACCACAAGAAAATTCAGGGATATCGAATTATAACCATGCAGAATACAATAGGCAAGCTGCTGGAGAAGGTAATTGCCAGGAAAATATCAAGCCAACTAGAGAGGCAAGGTGTTTTCCCACCTACCCTGGGTGGGTACCGTCCAAAAAGAGAAACCTGGACCAATGCAGCAGTCTTTGCCCATGATGTCTATGAAGGTTTCCACTCAGGCACTGAAACCGTTGCTGCAGCGATTGATCTTGAGGACGCATACAACAGAGTACCACTGAATTTTTTAATGTTTCAGCTTCTTGAACTAAACGTAAGTCCATTCCTCCTTAGTTGGATCGCGGCAGCTCTCTTCCAACGGAAAGTAGTTTTTAGATGTGGCAGTTGGACTTCGGAACCAACAACAATATATCCTGGCCTACCACAGGGATCACCATTATCTCCGGTACTGTTCAACGCCTACACAGTGAGAATCATCAGTGAGCAGATCACTGGACCTGGCAGGACATTGTCATATGCCGATGATGTTTTAGTGTATCGTCAGGGTAAGGATAGAGAGGAGGTTGCTGTGGAGCTACAAACCGAACTCAATCGCATAACTACTTGGTGTGATGAAGCTGGGGCAATGGTCAACCCAACAAAGGCAACAGTGACTTGGTTCTCGTTGAATAATCATATTGTCAACAATCCAACACCAACTGTAATGCTGTGTTCAGAGACGGTGGAAAGAACGCAGGCAATGAATTACCTGGGGATACGGTTTGATCGAAGCCTTGCTTATAATGTGCACATAGACCAGGTGATAACAAAGGCCAAGCGGGGTTTGGCAGCGATGCGGGTGATGGCGGCAGCAAACTGTGAGCAGCGCCATCTATGTCTTCTGTACGAGGGGCTGGTCATGTCTGTTTTGGAGTATGCAATGGCAATCCTGACTGTCAGCCATAAGCAGATAGAAAGGATGGAAAGGATACAGAATGAAGCTATGCGCATTATTCTTGGATGTACAAGAGATACAGCATGCAGGGCGATGCGCTACCTTCTTGATTTTCCAACCATTGAAGAGAGAATGCAAGTTTGCAGGGCACGCGCCTACCTCAGAATTAACGCAAACACACAGCATCCACTGCATAGTGAAATTAGGAAGGTGAAGGGCAGCAGGTTAAAAAGAGGACGGTCGTGGATGGGTCAAGCCGAGGACATTCTTCAACAGGTGTGTTCACTTGAGGACTTAGAACCTGGCGAGGAGTGGGTGCAAGTGCCAACAGACTTCTGCACATCCTTTTCAGTTTGCATCCAACTAGACAGAAAATGCAGACAAGAAAATCCGGCTGCTGTTGAGGCTGAAGTACAAGCGTTGATTTTCGAGAATTCGCTAGACAGTGACGCAGTCATCTACACAGATGGGTCGGTCATCCGACATGTGAGAAGCTCATGGGCCTTTACAGCTCGGGCCGGAGGGAGAATTGTGAAGGAGGACTCTGGTGCTTTCACTGAAACCACAGGTAGCCTGACCATGGAAGTCATGGCAGTAAGTAAAGCAATAACATGGCTCGAGACACAGTCATTCACTAGGGCTTGTTTCCTTAGCGACTCAATGAACATGATCAAGAGGATAGAGGAGGGGTCGATCCGAAGAGAATGGTTGCTGCCTCTGAAGCGGTCTCGGCTGGCAAAGATTAGTTTCATCTTCGTGCCAGGGCATGCGGGAGTACAAGGAAATGAGCGGGCTGACAAGCTAGCAGGTGAGGCTACTGTTGAGGGCGGACGCGCCATGGACCAGGCTGACATTCTGAATGCTCTACGAGAAGTGAGACTTTTGCAAGAACCAAGTGATGACTGTGAATCTACAACAATGGCCAGACTGCGAGAGCAGCAAATTAAAAGAGGGGTGGCCAAACAAGAACACTACGCAGGAAGCCAAAGAAGATTGATAAACCAACACAGAACTGGCGTCGTTAGCCGCTACACGCTGCGGGATTTGCTGAGGAGGGGATCCGAGCACTTATGGACTGAATGGTCCGATGTGCAACGAGGATGATCTGTCGACTAACTAACTAACTAACTTTCTTCTCCCCTGTTGTTTCCTCTATTTTTATTATTATACACTGGTATCGGAATGTTTATTTTGTTATTTACACTGATATCAGAATATATGTTTCATTATGATATACGGTTATCGGAATATATATTTTATTCATGATACACTTATCAATGTTTGGGTTGTATTACTAATCTATATCGACCCTGTTCTTCTTCACTCTACATAGGCGCTAGAGATGGCAGTGGAGTATTGGCCTAGTCACCATGCTTGGAACTGGAATTATAGTCAACTTGTTTGGATTTAGAGGCAGGAAACTGGGATATCAGCCTCCTCTAATATTCTACAAAGAGTGCTGGTTACTGCTACTCACCCTGAACCTGAATGTCAATGCCTGGATACGTAACGGATTTTGAATATGCGGAAGTGGATTCCTTACCTCTGGGAACTTACAGATGGTGTTAATCTTTTCAATGTCTGCAAAGACATGAGGCCTGCCTGGCCTAGATGGTTTTCAGCGTATATCCTCTTCTAAAAGTCACCGCCTGATTCCACGTTCAACTGTCATATTCCAGAGGCTCATGGATAAGTCTGGAATTCACCATCATTTACCAGTATGGATTTACCAACTGATTTTGTGAACTCCCAGCTTCCTTTGAATCTTCTCATCCATCATATCCCAGACATGGATAATCAAGCACCATACCAACTCCCGGTCAATCAAGTCGTATATTCAACTGAAGAAAGAATAACCTACATCTTAACCCAGAGAAAGGGGCTGGAATATTCATGCCCAATTCAAGTTAGTTCTGTCAGGAAATTCTAATGGATTATGTGATGTCACTCCTCATCCAAAGAGATACTGAAAGTGTTTGTGCCTGATCCTGATCAAATCAATCACATGGACTCCTGTGTGTCACGCCACGCCAGAATGCTTCAGACTTATTTATACCTGATTGTTATATCACCCTGGAACGCTCCTATCCCAGTGACTTAGCAACTGTGACTTGAGAGATTACAGTATATCCGCATTGGATTCATATGGATTACTCCTACATGTTTTTCGCGATGGATATATGATCCAGAAGTGAAAGTTCTGTGTGTGTGTGTGTGTGCAATCCCCAATTTTCTGAATAGGTGGATATATGCAAAGCAGCTGTTTTCCTGGATTATAGAGAGTGTGATTATGGCCAGACTTTTTCTAGTGGATATTGAAGGAGAGGGAGTCATCATCAGACCCCTAGGATATTTCTAGAGACAGATTAGATAGATTTTCTTTATCTAGTTCTTTGTATGGATTATTTACTTTGTTTTGTGTTTGACACAGGTATTTGATGGGAACTTTTTGGGGGGATTTTTGGGGGACTTTTGTTATGGTTGTATACTTTGGTGCATTGCCTGAAATAGGATACTTTTTTCATGTATATGTCACTATATTGTAGCCAACAGGGTTTGTCCAGAACCAAAGTGTTTTCACAATACAATTGTTTGTTTGTTTGGTTTAACCAAGCCTTGCAGTTACTTCATTGTTAACCTGTTGTTCCAAAATTGATGTTTATAGTCCAGATATGGTTACTGTTATGTGATACAGTGAGTCATTGTACTGTTTTTGTCTAACAGTGGCTGTTGTTCCTCTGTCATGTAATCCAGTTGTTGCGTCTAACATTGGTTGTTGTCCCTCTGTGGTATAATACTGTGGATGTGCATGACAGTGGATACTTGTCATTGTTTATATATATGTGGGAGATTAAATGTGGGGCGGGGCACTTACACATAGACACACCCTCTGGGTAGAGTGATTAGTACTCGGGTGTCTGTGGTAGAACTTCCCGGATCTCCCAGCCTTCTATGGGAAACATTTCTTCTATGTTAGTGTTGAACTTGCACCCTTTTCTGCCTTGTTCAATACTTGGGGGTTACGAGCCAATATATTAATTCCTATAGAGGGCGTGTTTGGGTTTTAGACCCCATTCATACTGAATACCCCTAGCGAAACTTGTCCTTATTCTAATTTATTATATTTACCACCCTACAAGTGGGGGCTCGTCCGGGATTTTGAACCCTTACCCCATGCCATGAGTGTGGGCGTTGATCAGAAAATTTGTACCCATGTCAACCTCTCAAGTTGAGACTTTACAACTAATTGGTGGCTGGTGTTCACAAGTATGGGCTTAGACACAAGTTTTGTGAACCTATGGTGTCTTAATCACAAGTATTGTTTGTTGTGTTTCAACTAATGTTCACAGGTGATGTCTTTATTCTAGAAATAGAAACCTGTGTTAATGTTTGTATATGAGAATGGTTAACTATTGTATTTTGTATCCTTTTGGTGGGAGACCTTTTCCTTGTATAAGACCTCATAAAATAAGGTCTCTGGGATGGTTAACCCATATAGGATTATTTCTGGTAGGATGTCAGGAATTCTTGATTGATTTTGTGTGATGTTGATGTTAGATGTTATTGTTACTCTGGAATGTTCTTGATTAGTATATTTTGGTAGTATGATAAATATATTACTGTACTATTTGTCCTCATTTTTGCATAGACCCACATATGAATCCTGGGCTGTTTAACTATGTTGTCATATATTGCCATTTTATTTTGTGCATGCTCTGTTTGTTGGGGTCATGTACTATTGAAACTTACCCAAAGCAACAGAGAAATCCAAAAAATTTTTTAATGGCTGAGACAGATAGGATATAGCACCCCAAAATAATTTTTAGAGAATTCAGTAAAGATATCTTTATTTAAGTGGGACATGATATGCATTTGAGATTTAAGGAACATCAGAGGGAAAATAGCAATAAACAATTAAGTTGACTTAATGTTAGGGTCAATACTCCACCTGCAATTTTATCCGACATGTATAATGGAAGGAGTATAAATATTGTTGTAAATTGCAGTATTCATAGCCGCATTGCGGGACACCGTGGATTTTATATTTCACCCCATATGCATATACATGTTCGGAAATACTGAGAGTAGATAGATTGACACTGATGATTCCTATAAGGACATAAAGACGCCTATTCAACGCTTTCAGTTTAATGGTCTGGTATTCGTAACAGATCTGTTATTGTCCGTGTGTCAGAAATGGCACTGGTCAATTATATTATTCAGTTGTTGTAACTCTGTAGTGAACAAGGATCTATTTACTATGTGAGAGAAAGCAATTGAATTACAGGGCCCCTTTTACAAGCTAGTTCCTCTGGCATTAACAGTGACAGAGAAAAGCATACGTTGTTGTGTGACTGGCGAACGAAGGATATGGTTTCGACCATAAATTTACCCTGTTGTTTTTTATTGGGATGTCATAGGAAGTTAAGAGCTACCGGAAGAAACCTGTAAGTATCTCAAATTTTTGATGTCAGAAAACAGGAATTGGTCCTCATCTGCGACATTCCCAATTTTATTCTCATCAGAGAATTAGTAACAGGCTCGGGCAGCCTTAGCTCCCATTTTGCATGTTGCTTGTACTGACTTGAAAGACTAGGGACAGCTTGCTAGTTGTCACATTATGTTCTTAAAGTCAGGATTTTTCTCCAAAACATCAAACTATTTTGGTGGTCTAGGAGATAGCCCGATTTATACAACTATTAGCTAGTGGTTGTTGTTGACGTACCTCTCGACAGAAGAAGAGTAGGACGCCTTATTCTTATATATTCATAGACCATGCTAGATTGGGCTATAGCAAGGACTATACTTTTCAAGCACTTGGAAGCCATTGGCTGAGAGTTGCTTGACTTTTTACTAGTTTAGTATTTCTTCTAGGGAGTCTAACTAGTAATATATTTCAGTTCAGAAGGAAAACGCTTTCAAACTCTTCCAGTTTCAACAGATTCATTGCTCTCCGTATTAATCGGTTACGAACAGACCTGGAGAGAAACTTAAAGGTACCCTGATTTTTTTATCTTGAGGAAGTTTAACTCAGGAAACACCAGAATAGAGGGATATATTTATACCTGAGGCTTTCATTGCTTACAAGTAAGGTAACCCATCAGTAAACTGGGAGTGTACCGACAACTCGGTTGTTCGGATGACTATTACAGGGAGCACCTACGGCTTTAAATTCATATATGAACTGAGTATAATGTGGATGGTGATACAGCTATGTGCAATGTTATTACATCTACTTAACGGTGCTTGGGTGGAAATTGTCTACAACATATTTGGAGGCAGATGACGATCAATCTACGACAATCGACGCAGAATTGCTCGCTATTTTCACCAGGAAAGCAACGTATACGTGTTGGAGGGGAGAGAATAAATGCCGGTAACTCATTCTAGTCAGTATAAAGTGCGGATGGACTTATAAACGAGCCAGGACTTTTCGTAGATTTGGCCTCAAAGCAAATGAACCTACACCTGTGCTAGTTATACTTACCCAGTTCAGTATGCCACTATGACTGATTTGAAGGAGGAGATCCTGCTGATAGCATATTTTAAGGATGATATTCTTATTGCTAATGAAACGGTTGTCGAAGCTTTATATCTTCGTTCAAACGTCGAGAAATTGGTTCGATTGCAGTGGAACCAATACCTCATATAGAGATCTCATAAGTCCACTCATATTTCAACGGAATGCTGACAACAGTGGAGAGAGTTACACTTCTTCAAGCGAAGCTAGATGAACCTTCAATGTTATGTCCAGTTGTCTTGGCAAGTAGAAAAATGAATGTGGCACTGAGAGATTATTCTACCATAGTGATTAAATGTAAAGCATAATTGGAGGATCTGGAAGACCAAATGCATCAGATTAAGAAGGTGGAAGACTGTGGATGAATGTAGCAGCTCTTCCTATGGGATAGACCTGTCTAGGTGGGAGACTTGTGACATATATGTCATCATCTCGCAGTCTTTTCCAGCAGACGTTGCTAGGACACGCTATCTGAAGAGTAGAGGCTATTAAAAAGCCCGACGGGAGAATTAACGAAACGAAATGTCGTTTCGTTTTAAGACAATTGATTGGCCGCGCCCCGGAAACACAGGCTTAATCTAGACAAAGGCTTGGTAGACAAAGCGGTCTGGTCAATCGCCATGTTTCTCCAATGGTAGCGGGTGACCCATTGTTAATGGGTTAATTATTAGCTACGTATTCTCTGCGTTTTAGGTGAGCATTATATTATATACAACATATCATGTTATGTATTAGGATACATGCTTTGAGGCAACTAATATCATGATTGAAGTTGTGTGTGTGAAAATTAGGAGAATCGCTTTCATTGAAATGTTGGTTTACGTCACACAGCCTGGACATCGCCATGTTGTCCAGTCAGCCTTCATAAAGCTTACAATATAATCTTGCTATGAGTCATTATTCTGAGATGATTTTGTGAACTTACTTTATTCCTAAATACTTATTTTTCACAACTGGTCTCTGTGTTATAAAGTGTTTTTTTCCTGAGTGCTTATTTTGTATTTCTGCTCTTATGATGGAGAAATATTACTATCTCACATTTGTGTACAACTTTAATATAGGTTGTTAGATAGAGAGAGAGAGAGAGAGAGAGAGAGAGAGAGAGAGAGAGAGAGAGAGAGAGAGAGAGAGAGAGAGAGATATTCTCGCTTGACTTTTTCATGTACTTAGGAGTTAATCTTTTGTTTACCTGGTTGTAAATACACAGAGATTGTCTTGTAGTCTTTTATTTTCATAAATGATGTTATGGGATTTTCATGTGGTATGATATACATAATCTCAAGTGTATGGGAAAAGATTCCCATGATTTCTTTTTTATGAGTATTTTACCTTTTATGCTCATGATTGTTACTGCTTAATGCTGTAATAAATGCTGTTATAAGATTGTCATTTGGTATGATATATCTATATATAATCTCAAGGGAGTGGAAAATGACACCATGCTCTTGTGTTTTTACTTTGAGATGTTGGGTAATACCCACTAGAGAGTTCATACCATGTTTAGTAAAAGACTAACAATGTTTTCTGTTATTCATCATATGTATATTCTATTCATGATGTTACTGTTGGAGTAGATCTTTTAACACCCCCCCCCCATTGGGGACAAACACATGATGATGATGATGATGATGATGATGATGATGATGATGATGATGATGATGATGATGATGATGATGATGATGATGATGATGATGATGATGATGATGATGATGATGATGATGAGGATGATGCAAGAGGAGATGACTGATTGGTAGCTAGCCTTTTTGCCATTTGTCAGTGGTAGTCACATAATGCTGTTTGTAACTATGGAAAGGAGATTTATGAATTGTGTACATGAGGACATTGTCTCAGGAACTTTTTCCATGATGTGACAGCGGTACTATCAAAAGATGTGTGCATATTTAGGAGGTGAAGAAAACCTCCCAGGAAGCTCCAGTATCAGTCCCGAAGAAATGTACCTATTGAGTAGATATCTCACTCACATTTGGAGTGAGACAAAACTCTGCAGTAGGCGACAAGTTCTAGGCAACTATTGTCACCTTTCTTTCTTCTCCCCTTTTGTTTCCTCTATTTTTATTATTATATACTGGTATCGGAATGTTTATTTTGTTATTTACACTGTTATCAGAATATATGTTTTATTATGATATACGGTTATCGGAATATATATTTTATTTATGATACACTTATCAATGTTTGGGTTGTATTACTAATCTATATCGACCCTGTTCTTCTTCACTCTACATAGGCGCTAGAGATGGCAGTGGAGTATTGGCCTAGCCACCATGCTTGGAACTGGAATTATAGTCAACTTGTTTGGATTTAGAGGCAGGAAACTGGGATATCAGCCTCCTCTAATATTCTACAAAGAGTGCTGGTTACTGCTACTCACCCTGAACCTGAATGTCAATGCCTGGATACGTAACGGATTTTGAATATGCGGAAGTGGATTCCCTACCTCTGGGAACTTACAGATGGTGTTAATCTTTTCAATGTCTGCAAAGACATGAGGCCTGCCTGGCCTAGATGGTTTTCAGCGTATATCCTCTTCTAAAAGTCACCGCCTGATTCCACGTTCAACTGTCATATTCCAGAGGCTCATGGATAAGTCTGGAATTCACCATCATTTACCAGTATGGATTTACCAACTGATTTTGTGAACTCCCAGCTTCCTTTGAATCTTCTCATCCATCATATCCCAGACATGGATAATCAAGCACCATACAAACTCCCGGTCAATCAAGTCGTATATTCAACTGAAGAAAGAATAACCTACATCTTAACCCAGAGAAAAGGGCTGGAATATTCATGCCCAATTCAAGTTAGTTCTGTCAGGAAATTCTAATGGATTATGTGATGTCACTCCTCATCCAAAGAGATACTGAAAGTATTTGTGCCTGATCCTGATCAAATCAATCACATGGACTCCTGTGTGTCACGCCACGCCAGAATGCTTCAGACTTATTTATACCTGTCTGTTATATCACCCTGGAACGCTCCTAGCCCAGTGACTTAGCAACTGTGACTTGAGAGATTACAGTATATCCACATTGGATTCATATGGATTACTCCTACATGTTTTTCGCGATGGATATATGATCCAGAAGTGAAAGTTCTGTGTGTGTGTGTGCGCAATCCCCAATTTTCTGAATAGGTGGATATATGCAAAGCAGCTGTTTTCCTGGATTATAGAGAGTGTGATTATGGCCAGACTTTTTCTAGTGGATATTGAAGGAGAGGGAGTCATCATCAGACCCCTAGGATATTTCTAGAGACAGATTAGATAGATTTTCTTTATCTAGTTTTTTGTATGGATTATTTACTTTGTTTTGTGTTTGACACAGGTATTTGATGGGAACATTTTTGGGGGATTCTTGGGGGACTTTTGTTATGGTTGTATACTTTGGTGCATTGCCTGAAATAGGATACTTTTTTTCATGTATATGTCACTATATTGTAGCCAACAGGGTTTGTCCAGAACCAAAATGTTTTCACAATACAATTGTTTGTTTGTTTGGTTTAACCAAGCCTTGCAGTTACTTAATTGTTAACCTGCTGTTCCAAAATTGATGTTTATAGTCCAGATATGGTTACTGTTATGTGATACAGTGAGTCATTGTACTGTTTTTGTCTAACAGTGGCTGTTGTTCCTCTGTCATGTAATCCAGTTGTTGCGTCTAACATTGGTTGTTGTCCCTCTGTGGTATAATACTGTGGATGTGCATGACAGTGGATACTTGTCATTGTTTATATATATGTGGGAGATTAAATGTGGGGCGGGGCACTTACACATAGACACACCCTCTGGGTAGAGTGATTAGTACTCGGGTGTCTGTGGTAGAACTTCCCGGATCTCCCAGCCTTCTATGGGAAACATTTCTTCTATGTTAGTGTTGAACTTGCACCCTTTTCTGCCTTGTTCAATACTTGGGGCTTACGAGCCAATATATTAATTCCTATAGAGGGCGTGTTTGGGTTTTAGACCCCATTCATACTGAATACCCCTAGCGAAACTTGTCCTTATTCTAATTTATTATATTTACCACCCTACAACTACTAACATTTAGTTTCAAAGTTACTGTAAACTTTGTTTTTACGGTACGAGTGTTATCAGATCACAGAACGTTTAGTGACCTATTAGTTACATTGTGTGTCAGATTCATGGTCAGTATTGGACTATATCCACTATTGGTGACCAGGTATCCGGACTATCCAAGAGCTATTGGAGGATGTCGACATTTGGCCAGAGAGACGCATCATTTGGTGAGGTCTTCTTGTTCTTGATCTATGGTGCTGTTGTGTGGCCAGTACTGTGATGAAGCAGACTTTGCTCCTGAGCTGTTAGGTCTGATTCTGCATACACACTAGATTATACGACAGACATTCTACACATACACTTTGCACACACCTGACACTTTTTCTTAATTAAATTAATTTGTCATTTGTGTTAGAGGCTAGTGTTGTGTCGGTATGTTTCGGAAAAGAATGAGAGGGGGCATGGTCCAGTGATAAGGGAGAGAGAGATCCGAAGGCTGAGGGGGTGTTGTGGACAGAAATCCAAAAGATCCTCAAAATAATGATATGGGGTTAAAAGAATGTGGGTGTTGATTCCCCTCACCCCAGGGACGACATTTATTACGACAGGTAGTCGTATTAGTAATAGTAATAGTAGTAGTAATAGTAGTAGTAATAGTAGTAGTAGTGCTAGTAGTAGTAGTAGCAGCAGCAGTTGTAGTAATAGACGTAGTAGTAGTAGTAGTAGTAGTAGTAGTAGTAGTAGTAGTAGTAGTAGTAGTAGTAGTAGTAGTAGTAGTAGTAGTAGTAGTAGAAGTAGTAGTAGTAGTAGTAGTAGTAGTAGTAGTAGTAGTAGTAGTAGTAGTAGTAGTAGTAGTAGTAGCAGCAGAAGTAGTAGTAGTAGTAGTAGCAGAAGTAGTAGTAGTAGTGGTAGCAGAAGTAATAGTATTAGTAGTGGTAGCAGTAGTAATAGTACTAGTAGTAGCAATAGTATTACTAGTATTAGTAGTAGTAGTATTAGTAGTAATAGCAGTAGCAGCAGCAGCAGTAGTAGTAGTAGCAGGAGTAGTAGTATTGGTAGCAGAAGTAATAGTAGTAGTAGTACTGAATTTGGGAATAGGAAAAGGAGTGCTGAGAGATCGAAGACACTGGCTGGACAGCTGATATTCCCCTACTGTCCACATGGGACGCAAACTCAACTGAAGACATTGGGTGTACAGCAGTAGCCGCTGCAACGTGATGACGGTGAGAATCAGCAGTGGTTCGAATCGCATCGGTAACTTACGGGGTATGTGAGCCGGCCGCTCAGAAAGCAATGGCAAACTACTGAGCGTAATCTTGCCAAGAAATCAACATACAGCTGAAAGATGCTGGTGTTGACAGCGATGTCCTGTAAAGGATATGCCAAAAAAAAAAAATATTAATCAATTGCCACCCCGCACGGCCTCATAGGAACAAACCATATAGGTTTCTGTAGCAATATGCAGAGGCGGCGAATATCGGCAGCCGATGGAAGGGCCCGTTAACGAATTGTCGTATATCCTGTAATGTCTTAATGTGCCTGTCTGTTGAAGTTGGGAAATGAAGTTTGATACCTAGTGATGCGTCTTGACTTAATCCTTTTTGCCTTATCAAAGGCAGAGAAGCCGGTGTGTGGGGCCGATATTCCCAAGTGCTGACAGTGTGATAACGTCAGTTGGACGTTTTGTAAAGTGAGACCCCGGTTATTAGCATCTAATAACCCGATCTATGCACATCCTCTCCCCGATAACCGTCTTTGG
This sequence comes from Cepaea hortensis, assembly GCA_963921405.1. Taxonomy (NCBI): domain Eukaryota; kingdom Metazoa; phylum Mollusca; class Gastropoda; order Stylommatophora; family Helicidae; genus Cepaea; species Cepaea hortensis. The sequence continues at coordinate 80,780,992 of OY992876.1, forward strand.
AAATGTCTTTCTATCATATGCACTGCCTTTGTTGCTGCCATGTGTAAATTATTAGAGACGTTCATTTCAAACCCGTCCCAATGGCTTTATTACAAAAGCATGAAAGAAATATTAACAGGTGTGGTAGAATTTGTAGAATTAGACAAAGCATTCATTTTGAATGAATTATGCACCATGGGCTGGTCAGGAGAAGTCGCCGTAGGCATTCAGTCAAGCATTCCATTGCTTAGGTAGGCGGCGAATGAGGTCCGCAAAAAAGGGATTGTGGTTGCTCACTGAACCAAGTGTACCGCGTTCACTACGTCTGCATCAGTGTGAAATCACATGGTGACAAATCAGGACTATAAGCTGGATGTCTCAGAATTTCCCACTTCTTCCTTGCTAATGCTTCCTGCAGAATCTTTGCGACATGCGGACGAGCATTATCGGGCAACAAAATCACACCTCGAGAAAGCATGCCGGGTCGTTTATTATTGATGGCTTTTTACAGCTTGATTAGCGTTTGCAAGTAGTGGGTAGAGTTTATGTTGACACCAGGTTCTTTAAAGTTGGCCAACAATAGCCCTTCATGGTCAAAAAATGCTCTCACCATAACCTTACCAGCGGAAACCTATAACTTGAATTTTTTGGCTTTTGGTGATCCAGCATGCTTCCATTGCATGCTCTCTCTTTTGCTGCTCGGCTCAAAGTGGTGACACCATGATTCATCGCCTGCAACTATGCGAAAGAGAAATGCATCACCCTCTACTCTGTAACTCAGCAAGTGTTCAAACACCATCCCATGCGTTCCTCTTTTTGGTGGTCGGTCAACATCCGTGGTACCCACTGTGAACACACCTTCCGATATTGCAGTTTCTTACGAACGACCTTTTGAATTATCCAAATTGACACATCAAATTCTTTCGCTAGCGAACGTATGCTTCGACAACGGTTCATCTGTACTGCTGCATCGATTTTGGCGATTGTTTTTTCTCTTGCAGCAATATAACAACGATAACAACTAGCACATATATCGCATATATCACACATATAACAACTATCACATATATCATCATATCTATCACATTTATCACAACTCTCACATATATCACATATATATATATATATATATATATATATATATATATATATATATATATATATATATATATATATATATATATATCAACTATCATATGTATCGCTTGACCAGGCCGTCGAAGAACTGTCGTGAACTGACGTCCTTTCCGGAACATTCGTGCCCAGTCTGTCACTGTTGTCTTCGACACACATTTGTTACCGTACAATGCCTGCATTCCTCGATGAATGTCCACTGGTCGAGATCCTTCAAGAATCACCGCTCTTTGAGCTTCTTTGGACGGATTTTGGATCAACCAGGCCATATTCTCAACGGTCAGAAACAAAACCTATGCATCATGGGACGATAAGCTCTTTTATTCATTGGTCAGTACTTATCACATGACTATGACATGATTATGTTCAACGTGCGGCATGAACAGATTTCAAATGAACGCCCCTTATATATATATATATATTTGTCATAAATATCACATCTCTCACACATGATATTATCACATCTGTCACAAATATCCCAAATATTACAACTATTAAATCTATCACATCTATCACATATATAACATCTATCACAAACACCACAGCTATCACAACAATCACATATATCACATTTATCACATCTATGACATTTTTACAACTATCACATCTATAGCATATACCAAAACTATCACATATATCACATATATCACAACTATCACATATATCACAAATATTGTCTATATAACAACGATAACAACTAGCACATATATCGCATATATCACACATATAACAACTATCACATATATCATCATATCTATCACATTTATCACAACTCTCACATATATCATATATATATATATATATATATATATATATATATATATATATATATATATATATATCAACTATCATATGTATCACTTATATCACAACTACCATATCTATAATATCTATCTTACATATAACATGTATCACATCTATCACATATATCAAATATATCACGTATATCAAATATATGACATGTATAACAACTATGACATATATCAGAACTATGACATATATCACAACTGACATATATCACTTCTATCACATTTATCACATCTATTACATCTATCGCATCTATAACATATATCACTTATATCACAAATATCACAGCTATCACAACTCTCACATATAGCACATATATCACATATGTCACATGTATCACATATATCGCCTGTATCACGTATATCACATGTATCACATATACAACAACGACCACACATATCACATATATCACAACTATCACATTTATCACATATATCACGACTGTCAGATATATCACAAATAACATATTCAACACAGCTGTCACATCTATCATAGCTATCACATCTATCTCATATATCATATATATTACATCTATAACATCTATCACATCTATCGCATAAATAGCAACTATCACATCCATCTTAACTACCATAACTATCACATACAAAACATATATCACAACTATCACATCTATCACAACTATCACAACTATTACATTTATCACATATATCATCCCATTTATCACATGTATCACAATTACGACATATATCACATATATCTCAACTATTACATCTATAAAATCTATCACAATATCACATATAGCACATGTATCAAATTTATCACATCTATCATATATATATAGCTCCAAGTAACATTTTCTCACAGGAAGAGGTTCTAACATGCGAACCACAAATTGAAGAACCTACATTTGAAGAAATCCTATATGTAATCACACGACTTAAAAACAATAAGGCAACTGGGACTGATGGAATTGCTGCTGAATTTATAAAGGCAGGTGGCCATGCATAAACACATATGGTTTAAAAGACAAAAATGGGAATATGATAAATACCAATGAGGAAATGTGCAACACATGGAAAGAATATTTTATTGAATTACTAAATTGTGAAGCTCCAAGTAACATTTTCTCACAGGAAGAGGTTCTAACATGCGAACCACAAATTGAAGAACCTACATTTGAAGAAATCCTATATGTAATCACACGACTTAAAAACAATAAGGCAACTGGGACTGATGAAATTGCTGCTGAATTTATAAAGGCAGGTGGCCATGCATTACATCTAAAGCTATACGAACTAATAATAAAAATCTGGAGGACAGAAGAATTACCCCATGACTGGAAAGAGTCATTATTGATACCTATCTTTAAGAAAGGAGACAAGTTCCAATGTGGAAATTATAGAGGAATATCACTACTGTCCACAAGCTATAAGATACTATCCGCAGTATTACTAAATAGACTAAAACCATATTCAGAAGACATATTAGGTGACTACCAGGCGTGTTTTAAACAAAACAGATCAACAATAGATCAGATATTTATCTTACGACAAATAGCCGAGAAACATTGGGAATATAAAAGAGATCTCCATAACATTTTTGTGGATTTTAAAAAGGCTTATGATAGTGTCCATAGGAATAAATAACATCTGGCTTGAAACAGGGTGATGCACTATCGCCGCTACTCTTCAATCTGGCTCTAGAGAAAGTTGTAAGGAAGGTAAAGGAGGAATGTGATATTGGAGGAGCATCCAAGCTGCTTGGTTATGCAGATGATATAGATATTATAGGGCAAAGTGAACAAAAGACATTGGAAATATTGACTCACTTAAAGGAAAAAGCCCAACAGATGGTCTGGTTATCAACCAAGATAAGACAGAATATATGGTAATTTCAAGAGACGGAATGGCTAGAAACTCTGGCCACATACAAATAGATATAATATGACCATTAAAAGAACGGAAACATACAAATACCTGGGTACGATCTTCAACTGCTCCAACATCATAAGGGAAGAAATACAAACTAGAATCAACTCTGGAAATAAGATATACTATGCACTACAACATCTACTAAAATCAAAGGCGCTATCTCGTAACACCAAAATCACAATATACAAAACACTGATCAGACCAGTTGTGCTGTATGGCTCTGAAACCTGGAGTACAACGAAAGGAGACGAAGCCTTGTTACAAACCTTTGAGAACAAAGTTTTAAGACACATCTTTGAGCCCATTAGGGACACACAAAGTGGAGAGTGGAAAAGAAGAAGTAACAAAGACATTTATGATCTGTTTAAGTCCCCGCTAATCACTGGTATCATGAAGGCTAATAGACTACAATGGCTGGGGCATATAGAAAGAATGGAAGATAATAGGGAAACAAAACTCGCTTACACTCAGGAAATAAATGACCGTAGACCCCGAGGTAGACCAAGAAGGCGGTGGAGAGATAATACATGTACAGACCTACAAGCACTTGGAATCAACGACTGGCAAGAGAAGGTCCACCAGAGAGACGAATGGAGACGGAGTGTATTTGCAGCAAAGAACCTCAATGGCTCGGAACGCTGAAGAAGAAGATCATATATATCACGTCTATCACAATTATCACATATACCACATATATTCCATATATCTCAACTTATGTCACAACTGACATATATCAAAACTATCACATCTATCACATTTATATCATCTATTACATCCAATACATCTATAAACTTGAGCTCCATGAGCTCCACGTTGGTTCACTTGTATTTGTATGGTTGTCGCCATGAGCTCCACATTGGTTCACTGGTATTTGTATAGTTCTCTCCATGAGCTCCACAATGGTTCACTGATATTTGTCTAGTTGTCTCCATGATCTCCACATTGGTTCATTGGTATTTGTATAGTTCTCTCCATGAGCACCACATTAGTTCACTTGTATTTGTATAGTTCTCTCCGTAAGCTCCACATTGGTTCATTAGTATGTGCATAGATGTCTCCACGAGCTCCACATTGGTTCAATAGTATTTGTATAGTTGTCTCCGTGAGCTCTACATTGGTTCATTGGTATTTGTATAGTTGTCTCCGTGAGCTCTACATTGGTTCATTGGTATTTGTATAGTTGTCTCCGTGAGCTCAACATTGGTTCAATAGTATTTGTATAGTTGTCTCCGTGAGCTCTACATTGGTTCATTGGTATTTGTATAGTTGTCTCCACGAGCTCCACATTAGTTCATTGGTATTTGTCTAGTTGTCTCCGTGAGCTCTACATTGGTTCATTGGTATTTGTATAGTTGTCTCCATGAGCTCCACATTGGTTCACTGGTATTTGTATAGTTGTCTCCATGAGCTCTACATTGGTTCATTGGTATTTGTATAGTTGTCTCCATTAGCTCCATATTAGTTCATTGGTATTTGTTTAGTTGTCTCCGTGAGCTCTACATTGGTTCATTGGTATTTGTATAGTTGTCTCCATGAGCTCTACATTGGTTCAATAGTATTTGTATAGTTGTCTCCGTGAGCTCCACATTGGTTCAATAGTATTTGTATAGTTGTCTCCGTGAGCTCTACATTGGTTCATTGGTATTTGTATAGTTGTCTCCATGAGCTCCACATTAGTTCACTGGTATTTGTATAGTTGTCTCCGTGAGCTCCACATTGGTTCAATAGTATTTGTATAGTTGTCTCCGTGAGCTCTACATTGGTTCATTGGTATTTGTATAGTTGTCTCCATGAGCTCTACATTGGTTCATTGGTATTTGTATAGTTGTCTCCACGAGCTCCACATCCGTTCACTGGTATTTGTGTAGTTGTCTCCACGAGCTTCACATTGGTGCACTGGTATGTGTATAGATGTTTCAACTGAAAGCGGTCTACGGCCTCCACCATCAGGCATAGTTCCCCTCCTCAGTGCAGATGGGGGAACATTGGTCACCGATAAGAAAGAAATCTTTCAACGCTGAGCAGAGCATTTCATCAACATCTTAAATACAGCTTCCTTCTTCGATGATGAAACCATCAACTGCCTTCCTCAAGTTCCCACTAATGATACACTTGATGACCTGGCAACCATAGTGGAACTAAACAAAGCCGTCCAGCAACTTTCCAGTGGAAAGGCGTCTGGTCCTTTCTCCATTCCAGCAGAGATATATAAGGCAGGTGGGCCTGTACTAATAGAGCAGCTTCACCAAGTCTTTACAAACATATGGGTGAACGAGACCATGCCACAAGATTTCAAGGACGCGTCAATAGTCCACCTTTACAAACGAAAAGGAAACCGCCAATCCTGTGACAACCACCGAGGCATCTCCCTGCTCTCAATCGCAGGGAAGATAATCGCCAGAATTCTTCTCAATCGCCTCACGGCCCATCTCGATCAAGGTCTTCTTCCTGAGAGTCAATGTGGCTTCAGAAAAGAACGAGGAACTGTTGACATGATTTTCGCTGCAAGGCAGATGCAAGAGAAATGTCAGGAACAGAACTCTGAAATGTTCTTACCAAGGCTTTTGATACAGTCAGCAGAGAAGGACTGTGGAAGATCTTGGCGAAATATGGCTGTCCACAAAAGATTGTCCAAATAGTGCGGTGATTTCATGATGGTATGCAGACAAGAGTACAGGAAAATGGTGAACTGTCTGAGCCCTTTCCTGTTACCAATGGAGTAAAGCAAGGATGTTTCCTGGCACCAACACTATTCAGCCTCATATTTTCAGCTATGCTGACGAATGCCTTCGAGAACAATGACATTGGAATAGACATCAACTACCGCATGGATGGAAAGTTGTTCAATCTCAGAAGACTGAAAGCCAAAACCAAAACAAACAGCGACACAGTCAGAGAACTTCTGTTTGCTGATGATTGCGCTCTATACACCAACTCAGAAGCAGACATGCAACACGATGTTTCAGCCTTTTCATATGCCTGTGCCAACTTTTGGGCTAAATATCAACTTGGAGAAGACTGTAGTTATGTACCAGCCAGCTCCAGAGAATAATCACACCGTGCCGAATATCAAGGTGAACGGTCGTAGACAAAGTTTTGTGGACAAATTCACCTATTTTGGCAGCACTGTGTCACAAGCTGCCACAAGTGATGACGAAGTGAATGCAAGAATCTCCAAGGACAGTGCTTCCTTTTCCAGACTGTACAAGAATGTATGGGGAAGAAATGGAATAAGCTGAAAGTCTATAAAGCAGTTGTATTTTCCACACTGCTATATGCTTGTGAAACATGGACTGTTTATCAGCGACATGCTAGGAAATTAAACCACTTCCATACAGTTTGTCTTAGGAAGCTATTGAAGATTAAATGGCAAGACAAGATCCCAGAACCTGAAGTTCTAGAAAAAGCGTCCATGCCCAGTACCCACTTTTGGAATTCATCTTGACACCTGGGAGACTGCTGCTAAAGACCTTAATTCGTGGCGTACATCATTACATAAGGGTGCAGTCACTTGTGAAGTAACCAGGACTGCAAGAGCTTTGAAGAAAAGGCTGAACAGAAAAAACAACTTCAGGAGATCCTCCTCCTGCAACGTCAAGCATTCTTTGCCCACATTGTCAAAGAACATTTCGAGCCAAAATAGGTCTTATCAGCCATCTGAGAACTCACGACTAAATACTTTCAATCCCACTGGATAAAATGAATTGTCATCTTCATTCTTGATGGACAAACAACACAACACCATAGTTGTCTCCATGAGCTCCACGTTGGTTCACTGGTATTAGTATTGTTGTCTCCATGAGCTCCACGTTGGAGATTTTGAGGTAAACAGTGAGCGGCTTTGTTAAATTTAATTTACATTTTTCCAATTATAAATGCACACACATTTGTGACATATACATACCTGTTTCACGCCATTGCATTCTGCACAATATTTGTTGTAGTAAACTGCATTTGTCTGATTGTCTGTTACCATGGCAACGGAGTCAAAGCCGATTTCATCTTTCGGGATGTCGGATTCACATTTGTGAAGCACTTCACTAGAAACCTCGACACCCGCAAGACATGATCTGATGTAAAGAACTTTCTCAGGTGTGTGACATCCTAACCTAGGATGTGCCTGGACAACCTGGACATCTTTGCCGTCCGCAAACTCTTTGGCAGTTTTGACTTCCGCGTCTACGGGGATACTACCCGCTTGTTCATCATTTGCTACTGAATCGGAAGAATTATGAGCCGTGTTATTTCCTACTCTATTCAAACCATTTTCATCGAATAATACATCTACATTTGCGTCACTATATTGTGAAATCTGATCAGTTGTTCTGGCATCATACAATTGCATGTTTAGCAGAGACAAATATGGCACTGATATATCGGGACAACAGATGCCGTATATTTGGCATTCTGGTTGTTGACATTCACATGGGAAACAGATTATATCAGCGCAGTATGGTGTCCTTTGTTCCAGATTTATAACCTTCCCATCTTGACATCTGTGAGGGCAGTAACTCTCTTGAAAATCCCTGGAATAAAACTTGGTTTTGTCCCTTGAGTAAACAAAGCTTTCTGTTCCAAGGACTCTATACATGGGGATGTCGTCCAAGACACCATAGGATATTTGTGTGCTTGTTATGTCCACCGCTTGACTGCCACCAGAAAGCGAAGTGTCCACCCACAGATCAGACCAAGTATCTGGAGATTCTGTTGTCCTTTGTGAGTTTAAAGTGTCATTGATGTTAGAATACCACACGTGGCTGTCTGTTGAATTTATACGCAATTCAGAAACTCCTGCTGCATAATTCTGTACAACAGACCAGATTACCGGAACAACACAAGTCAAAAACACAAGGTCAAGTTGTCGCAAACGTGTTGCCATGTTAATTAAGTAGCAATAATAAACTTTCAAAACTCAACATTAGATACATTTACCAGATTAATCTTTATAATCTTTATATACGCAAATTGTCGCAAACGAGTCCCCGTGTTGAATTAGCAATATTAAAATGTCGAAACTCAATGTAAGATTCAATTTAACCAGATTAGTCTTTATATACTCAAAAGCTGACGACAATACCCGAGAATTAACCACGGACAATTCAAACTCGGCTCTTATAAACATCAGTGAAGTTCTCAGATTTTAAACCAAACGTTATTTTTTTTTCCGGCTGTTTTCAGTAGCGCTATCTGAGGTTGCAGAGGCGTTGCACATTTTCTTGTGAGGTGGGTGCAGAGATAATTCAAATAATATATTATCTCTAACACGGAAAATGAAGTTCCAAAACAGAAAATAAGTTTTGTATGAAGTGATAGGTCTTAACTTATTGTAAACAACGTATATGAAGTGAGCTGGCCAGTACCCTTTTCCGTCGACATTAATCACCAGACAGCTAGTAGAACATTTTTAAACTGCTCTGGTACCAATTGTGTATGAGGCTAAATCGATCCCAGAGTCGTGTTGATCGGGGAATTGAACCTACACCACTGATCTAGCAGGCCGGCGCACTACCTTGAAGGCCCGCAAATGTGATGGCTTTCTGGATGTTTGGTGCTGGATCTCGCCTCTATGAGGATGTATGTGAGTGTGTGTGTGTATGTGTTTGTGTGTATGTGTGTGTATTTTGTGTATGTGTGTATGAGTATTATGTGTATGTGTGTACGTGTGTGTATGTATGTATGCGTGTGAATGTGTGTATGTTTGCGTCTGTCTGTCTGTCTGCCTGCCTGTCTGTCTGTCTGTCGGCCTGTCTGTCGGCCAGTCTGTCTGTCGGCCTGTCTGTCTGTCGGCCTGTCTGTCTGTCTGTATGCCTGCCTGCACGTGCGTGCGTGTGTGTGTAAGTGTGTATGTATGTATGTGTAAATGTATGTATGTGTGCATTTGTGTATGCACGTGTGAGAGACAAATAAACTTTGACAACATCTTTGATAATCTGTTCCCTGTGACAACAGAAAAAACAAGATGGCTACACGTAAGCGAAACTGTAGATTGACTACGTGTTTAGAAAACAGTAAATAGTAACAACCGCTTGTCAGTGGGTTAACAACTGTGATTACATTTGTGGAAAACTGTAAACTGTGATTACATTTACAGGAATCTGTAAACTTGTGGTGGAACCTGTACGCTATAATTAAACTTGTTGGAAACTAAACTGTGATTATATTTGTGTGAATCTGTAATCTGTGTTTATATAGATGGAAACTTGTAAATTGTGATTACATTTGTGGGAATCACTAATCTGTTATTATATAAATGTTAACTTGTAAACTGTGATTACACTGTGATGAACCTATAAACATTGATTTCTCTATGGTGAACATATAAACTGTGATTACACTTATGGCAAACCTATAAACTGTGATAAATTTACCAGAAATTGCACCTTTGATCAATCTAATGCGAAAATATCAACATTGATTTCACTTAATACGAAGCTCAAATAACACTATGCCTTTGAAGAAACTAACATTGCGGGCCATGCAAACTGCATCTGCCCGATCAAATTCACTTATTCAGAAACATTGGTAACATTTGCCACACTAATTACTCCCACGCCGGTCTTTTGTGAGTCAACTCTGAAGCGTAAAATTACCCGGGCAAAAACACGGACCCCGATTGTTAATTCCACCAAATAAAACTGAGGAAAGTTAACGAGTGCTGGTTGCTTTCAGAAGCCAGCAGAGGTATTCATCGGTGTGTCTACAGTTGGTAATATCCCTCAGTGGAGAAGTTCATTCATCAAACCATCCAAGGAGCTTGACCTAAATCAGACACTTTAACATAAATAATTTAATCGAGTTCCTTCTGAATAGGCGGTTCTTTTAGTGAACACATAATTAATTCAGACCCTAAAAACACGTCGCCCGTTGATTGTTATATCTTTATGTGATGTGGTTTAGTGGTGATTTTAACAGCAATATAGCAACAGAAACAAAAACAATAATGTTAACAACAACACAACAGCAGTAACAATACAGCAAAACGTAGCAAAAACATAACAGTGGCAGCAACAATAAAGAATAACAATTACAGGACAACGAAACAACAATATTAAAACAACAGCAACAAGGACACAACAACAGCAACAACAACGCAAATTCAGCTAACAGCAACATAAAAAAAAAAAAAAACGACAGAACAATAAAAAACCAATAACAGTAATTTCAACTGCAATAATAAAAAACATCACATAAAAAGGTAGTCAAATTATAGCAAGAACGACACACTGGCGACCGCAGCACACATATAATCACACAAACTACAAAAACAAAATGCACACGCAAAAGCAACAACAACACAACAACGGTAACAGCAAATATGACAACAACAACAACAACAACAACAACAACAACAAGAACAACATCACAGTGGCAAAACACGTAATCGCCTGCAACAACAACGGCATCAGAAGAGCAACAACAGCAAAACAACATCACGAACATTAATATCATCAAAACAATACCACCACAGCAGCAACAACTGTACAACAACCACATTTGACAACAATAACAACGTCAACAAATCAATAGCACAGTAACAGCAAGAAAAACACAACAACTGCATTGATAGTTGCACAACAACAACAACCTCAATAACAAAAAACAGCTACAACAGCACAACAGCAACATCAGCACAACAACAACAACATCAATTTAACAACAACAAGAGCAGCAACAACAATAGCAATAACAACATAACAATATAATCACAACAGCAAAGAACAACAACTATACAATATCATAAATAACAAACCATTCAAAAACATGGTAACGGAACAGCAACACAACATCATCAAAAGCACAACCAACAATTGAAATAAAGAAAAACAAACACCAGCAAAAACATAAAAGCAACAACAAAAATAAAGCGATATAACATCACCAACAACAGTATAATAACAGCAGCAACAACAGTGCATCAACCGCAATGATCATAGCAACAACACCAACACTAACAATACCAACAGCAACAGCAACAACAGTAAAGACACCATCAACAAAAGTGCAACAACAGCAACAACAAAACACACACACACACACACACACACACAACAAGAGCAGCAACAGCAAAGCAATATGAACAATAACAACACATACACACCAACAACAACAAAAAACAGCAACACAAGCAGATATCGACACTATGTTTAATAACAGCACCAACAGCAGAAAATTCGACACTATGTTAAATAATAGCTACAAAAACACAACAGCAGCACCAGCAGCACGAGAGCTGCAATGTACGATTTTTATTACGAATTTCCAAACACCAGGCGTATGTAAAGTCTGACTATATATATATATATATATATATATATATATATATATATATATATATATATATATATATATATATATATATATATATATATATATATATATATATATATACTAGCCAAAAAAATCGAAGCCATATTCAGATGGTGAAATGATTAAGGAATGTTTATAGAGCGCCGTTGAAATTCTTTGTCCAGAAAAGAAGAAGGATTTCTCAAAAAATAAGTCTGTCTCGTCAGACTATTACTAGACGTTAACGACATTATAAAACATATTGAAGATAATTTGAAAAGTCGAGCATCCGAGTTTATATTTTATGCTCCAGCATTGGATGAAAGCATAGATATGGCAGATACTGCCCAATTGACAATTTTTATCAGGGGTGTTGGTGTCCATTTTAAACAGACAGAAGAATTAGTGGCAGTGTATCTACTTATATCTTGGGTCACTGATTACCAACAACGGTGACACAATGAAGGAAATTAAACGGCGACTATCAATTGCTCTTCAAAGACTAAAACAAATGAATAAATTATGGAGTGGGACAGACAGAACTATAAAAATTAGATTTTTAAGAGCATGCATCTTTCCCATTGCAACATACGCCTGTGAGACATGGACACTTACTAAACAAGCTGAACAACGCATAAATACCTTTGAATATAAATGTTATAGACGAGTTCTAAGAATATCTTGGGTAAAGAAAAGAACAAATGCTTCCATACTTCAAGAATTGAATATTGAAGAAGGTTGGCTATTAAAGACGATAAAACAAAGATAATTAAAATATTTTGGTCACTTGAAACGTCACGAAAGTTTGGAGAGAACAATAATGGAGGTCTATATGCCTGGGAAGAGAGGAAGAGGAAGGCCAAAGAGAAGATGGGTGCATGATGTGGCGGATGATCTCCAGATGGGTGTATCAGACGCGGGACATCTTGCTTATGATCGAGAGGTTTTCCGAAAGGTTGTTATGGGAGCCAGGTTCTGCAAAGGACATGCTACTGAATGAAATGAATGTATCTACTTAAGGACACTACTAAGTTAGAGATTTGTTAGAGGCGGTTGCATCGACATTGAATCGCTTTTCGCTACAACTTAACAGCTTATCGGGCTTAACAACGGATGGTGCTCCAGCAATGGTTGGGAAACACAAAGGTTTAGTAAAATTTATTGAAAATTAGGCCTCCAAAGTCGGTAATACTTCAATGCTAAATTTTCATTGCATTATTCATCAGGAGAATGTATGTTCGAAGTCCCTCAAATGGACCATGTCGTGAAAGTGGTCGTCAAAATAGTGATCTTCATTAAATAGAACGTGTTGAATCACCTGCAGTTCCAAGAATTTCTATTGTCTTTGGACTCAGATTATAATGACGTTACATTTAATGCAGAAGTAAGATGACTGACCAGCGCCAAATTGTTGAAAAGAGTGTTTGATTTGCAGTAAGAAATACAATTATTCTTTGCAAGCAAGTCAAAAAATATCCCAGAGATTGAAGACAAAGAGTGGGCTTGCGATTTTGCATTTCTGGTCGATATAACTATCCACCTAAATGACGATAATAGTCGTCTACAAGGGAAAGATCAATTAATTAATAAGATGTATGGTCATATTTCTGCATTTCAAATGAAACTTGGTCTTTGGGATCAACAGTTGAGGGAGGGGGGAAAAAGCTTTACTCACTTTCCTACAGGGTCATTGCAAGCAGACGTCACACTGGAGGCGGCGGATAAAGACGCTTCTTTTGATATCTGACTTAAACCTCGAATTTGAAAACCGATTTCAGGATCTAAAAAAAAAAAAAAAACTTCATGTGCTGTTTTGTGCATTTGCAAGGACATTCGCGGTAGACGTGAATTTATTACCAGGAAGATTACAAATGGAACATTGAAATGTGTTGTGATACACAGTTAAAGGAGAAATTCCATCAAGTTGGTTTGGAAGAGTTCTATAAAACGTATTTGGGCAAGGATAAATATCCTGCGTTTTACAAACATGGTTTCGGTTGTCGATGGTTTCGCTATTTGGAAAGACTTATGCGTGTGAACAGCTTTTTAGTCGCATGAAGCACATCAAATCACAAGTGAGAACACGAATTACTAATGTTCATTTGGAAAACTGCGTGTAGCGACAACATCAGTCGAGATCACTTTTGATGCACTTAGTTCAGTGAAACAAAGGCAGATGTCTCACTTTTAAATATTTTTAAATTGTCTAATAAAATGTTTGATTCTCAGTTATGTTTTATGTTCTTGAAAAAAAAAAAATACAATAAAAATGATAAAACAAAACAAAAACAAAAAAAAACAAAAAATACATATACCTAATTCTTTCTTCTTTTTTTTTTTAAACACTAGCTGACCCGGCCCGGCTTCGCCCAGGCCCTGGAGGGGATCTATCTATCTATCAGTCTGTCTGTCTGCTTGTTTGTCTGTCTGTCTGGCTGACCCGGCCCGGCTTCACCCAGTCCCTGGTGGGGAGCATCTCATAGCCGGCTCCATGGCCGAGGGGTTAGCAGCTTTCTCCGCTAACCCCGAATACTCTCGTCACGTGACGCGACGAGAATTAGCAGTGGTTCGAATCGCAAAAGTGACATATGAGAGTATGGAGCCGGTCGCTCAGAAAGTCGTGGCGTGCTGATGAGCGTAATCTAGCCTAGGAATCAACATACAGCTGAAAGATGCTGGTGTTGACCGCAATATCCTGAAACAGGATGGAAACGCGGGAAGAAAAAAAAAAAAAAAAAAGTAGTCATATAAGCTCTCCCGTTCCCGACTATCTGTCTGTCTGTCTATCTGTCTGTCTGTCTGTCTGACCGGGCCCGGCTTCACCCAGTCCCTGGTGGGGAGCATCTCATTTAATTCATATACGTAGTCATATAAGCTCTCCCGTTCCCAACTATCTGTTTGTCTGTCTATCTGTCTGTCTGTCTGTCCCGGCTTCACCCAGTCCCTGGTGGGGAGCATCTAATTTAATTCATATACGTAGTCATATAAGCTCTCCCGTTCCCTACTGTCTGTCTGTCTATCTGACCCGGCTTCACCCAGTCCCTGGTGGTGGCATGTCATTTAATTCACATAAGTAGTCAAATAAGCTTCCGTGGTTCCCGACTATCTGTCTATCTATCTGACCCGGTGTGGTTTCGCCCAGCTCCTGGCGCACAGTAAGTTAAAAGAATGTCCTTCCACACACCATTCAATGAAAACTGTAGAAAAAGATGGGTTACAATGTTATGCATTATGCATTATTTTTATGAAAACTTTGAAAATGCCTTAAAGATTATATCATTATTTATTATAACTTATATGCCTGAAAATAACTATAGACAAAGAGTTTAACAATAGTGCAAGTAAGTCCAACAATATGACTATAAAGTATATAGAAATGTTATTAAATGTTATGCCCCTTGAAATAACTTTTCTAGAGTGAAGTCCCCCTGCTATATAAACATTATATAATGAAAATGGAAAAGTAAATGTTATTAAATAAGTAGAAGATTTTACATTAAGAAATTATTATAGTCGGTTGCACAGGAATGAAAGGAAGACGTGTAGAAAATTTCATCTCAATCGGATGTACCGTTATCGAACGCATCCAATACATAAATCCCCACAAACACACAAAGCCACATACACTCTGTTTTATATATATATATATATATATATATATATATATATATATATATATATATATATATATATATATATATATATATATATATATATATATATATACAGGGCCTCCCGTGTGTTGCCGGGGCCCATAAGGGAAGCAAAGAATAACAACACTGTAGCCTATCACGCATGTCGTAAGAGGCGGCTAAGGAGGCTTGATGGTTCCGTCGCCCTGCTACTGAGTGAGTGCGTGGCGCGACACTGTGAGCTGTAAGCTTCATGTGAAATGCTTTTGAATCTGCCCGAGTTTTGGAACGTAACTGCATGTTCGGAGCGATGGCAGTATCCCCATGTGTATCCCCTCCAGAATAGATTATTGTGTGGTTGTCAGCTATAATTTTGCCCGATACCTTCCATCTCATCTCACTTACGCCTAGTATATTCATTTTCATGCTATCAATCTCTCTGAGAACATTGTTCAACTTTCCTAGCTCATTTAATGTCCTAACATTCCGTGTTCCTACTCTAAATTTAATTATTTTAGTTATGATTTGCCATCAGTAGCTGGCCGGTCTCTCTGGCTGTGGGGTTACAACACTTTCTCTCTGTAATCCCGTTTATCACGCAGAGTCTCGTAGCGGAGCGAGAGCTGAGGAGGTTCGACCCCCGCTCGTGACTTGCGGGATACTGAGCCGGCCGCTCAGAAAGCAATGGCAAACTACTGAGCGTAATCTTGCCAAGAGATCAACATACAGCTGAAAGATGCTGGTGTTGACAGCGATGTCCTGTAAAGGATATGCTAAAAAAAAAAAAATCAGTAGCTGGATGACGGTTTGGTGTCACCTGTGGCTCGTGACTGTCCCTGCCGGACTAGGATGTTCTAAGTCAGCCATTAACGTCCTTCACTAATTTTGAAATATGGTTTGCCATGAAGTCTTGGGATAATAATGTGATGCTTTCACCTTGACTTTCACATCCACATGGTCATCTTTTCTTCTGCCTTTGACAGCCATTTCCGACTGTCAGGACAAGTGAGTGCCCTGCTCTGCTCAGCTGCAGAGTTGTCCACTTATTCCGGTGGATACTCGGTCCCCAGAGCTGTGTTAGCCACACCGCAGTGTGATTCCATCCTCTACCACGGGGAGGTGCAGTTGGGATTTTCCCTTCCTAGAGTTATGGTCTATGACAAAACTCTCCAGTACTTTTAGAGGACGCTTAATCATGTTTCTCCAAAAATTGCGATCTCCGACGTCATAGATCAATTCATAAGATGACTCCCTTCCGTGCCATGACACAAGACTTTCAAGAATCTTCTTACACTGTCTTTCTCTATCTCTCTTTCTTCAAATCTTTCCGGTTGTCACAATATGTTCTAGTTGTTGTCTTCTCATAACGTGATTTAAAAAAAAAAAAAAAAGATGACTGCCACTTCCTGATGTTTGTGATAAGTTGTCTTTGCGACTCAGCTTCCCTTAAAACGTCCTGATTGCTCTTATTTGCTGTCCAATTAATTTTCAGAATTCTTCTATAAAACCACATCTCCACGGCGTCTAGGAATTTTTTTTTGCCTGTACTAATTGTCAAGGGTTCACAACCGCATGTTAAAATTAGTTATATATAACATGCAAGAACTCTTTTTCTAACTTTCAAGGGCAGTGACTTATTGCACAAAACGTTCCTCATTTGATAGAATGCAGTTTTTTTTTGCTTGTCCTTTTCTGCTCTTTATCTCAGTGACGCATTCCATCTGATGTTATCCATGTGCCTAGATATTAGAATTTCTGCACTTGCCACAAAATAACGTCCTGTACTTTAATGGCACATTTAGGTACAAAATGTTTCTTTGATATCACAATGAAGTCTGTCTTTCTATTATTCAAAGTTGCTTCAAAATAAAATAAGACATCTCCTAGATTTATTATGATACAATTCAGTTTGATCGGTGTTAGCGTAGTTGTGTTTAATAGGTGGTCTGATGTATTATTCACGTGATGTTGTCTTCACATCCTGTGAGCCCTCCTCTTGTCCGCTACATTGGTTGCATTTTTCAGTCGGACGGATCATATAAGAAGCCAAACAAAATGTCTGGGTAACTGTGAGTTGTAAAAGAATGCGTAAAGCAACGTGTGTGATCTCTTGTTTCTGATCGTGTGTGAGAATTTTGTGCCGCATGTTGTCAATTGTGTTGCAGAAGATGAAATATATCTATATATATATATATATTGGTTGTGTCTGTGGTAGTTTATTGTGGGAAATCTAGCACTGTTGCAATTTGTTGTGGGAGATCTAGCACTGTTGCAATTTTTTGTGGGAGATCTAGCACTGTGGCAGTTTATTGTGGGAGATCTAGCACTGTGGCAGTTTATTGTGGGAGATCTATCACTGTGCAGTTTGTTGTGGGAGATCTATCACTGTGGCAGTTTATTGTGGGAGATCTATCACTGTGCAGTTTGTTGTGGGAGATCTATCACTGTGGCAGTTTGTTGTGGGAGATCTATCACTGTGCAGTTTATTGTGGGAGATCTAGCACTGTGGCAGTTTATTGTGGGAGATCTAGCACTGTGGCAGATTATTGTGGGAGATCTAGCACTGTGGCAGTTTATTGTGGGAGATCTATCACTGTGCAGTTTGTTGTGGGAGATCTAGCATTGTGGCAGTTTGTTGTAGGAAATCTAGGAGTGTGGCAGTTTGTTGTAGGAAATCTAGCACTGTGGTAGTTATTTTGAGAGATCTAGCACTGTGGCAGTTTATTGTGGGAGATTGAGTATTGTGGCAGTTTATTGTGGGAGATATAGCACAGTGGCAGTTTACAGTGAGAGATCTAGCACTGTGGCAGTTTGCTGTTTGAGATCTAGCTCTGTGGCAGTTTATTGTGGGAGATATAGCACAGTGGCAGTTTATTGTGGGAGATTAAGTACTGTGGCAGTTTATTGTGGGAGATATAGCACAATGGCAGTTTATTGTGGGAGATATAGCACAGTGGCAGTTTACAGTGAGAGATCTAACACTGTGACAGTTTGCTGTGGGAGATCTAGCACTGAGAAAATTTGTTGTGGGAGATCTAGCACAGTGGTAGTTTGTTGTGGGAGATCTAGCATTGGGGAAGTTTGTTGTGGGAGATCTAGCATTGGGGAAGTTTGTTGTGGGAGATCTAGCATTGGGGAAATTTGTTGTGGGAGATCTAGCATTGGGGAAGTTTGTTGTGGGAGATCTAGCACTGTAGCAGTTTGTTGTGGGAGATCTAGCAATGAGGAAGTTTGTTGTGGGAGATCTAGCATTGGGGAAATTTGTTGTGGGAGATCTCGCACTGTGGCAGTTTGTTGTGGGAGATCTAGCATTGGGGAAGTTTGTTGTGGGAGATCTAGCATTGGGGAAATTTGTTGTGGGAGATCTAGCATTGGGGAAATTTGTTGTGGGAGATCTAGCATTGGGGAAGTTTGTTGTGGGAGATCTAGAAGTAGGGAAATTTGTTGTGGGAGATCTAGCATTGGGGAAATTTGTTGTGGGAGATCTAGCATTGGGGAAGTTTGTTGTGGGAGATCTAGCATTGGGGAAGTTTGTTGTGGGACATCTAGCACTGTGGCAGTTTGTTGTGGGAGATCTAGCACTGTGGCAGTTTGTTGTGGGAGATCTAGCATAGGGGAAGTTTGTTGTGGGAGATCTAGCACTGTGGCAGTTTGTTGTGGGAGATATAGCATTGGGGAAATTTGTTGTGGGAGATCTAGCACAGTGGCAGTTTGTTGTGGGAGATCTAGCACAATTGCAGTTTATTGTAGGAGATCTAGCACTGTGGCAGTTTTTTGTGGGAGATCTAGCATTAGGGAAGTTTATTGTGGGAGATCTAGCACTGTGGCAGTTTGTTGTGGGAGATCTAGCACAGTGGCAGTTTGTTGTGGGAGATCTAGCACAATTGCAGTTTATTGTAGGAGATCTAGCACTGTGGCAGTTTATTGTAGGAGATCTAGCACTGGGGAAGTTTGTTGTGGGAGATCTAGCATTGGGGAAGTTTATTGTGGTAGATCTAGCACTGTGGCAGTTTGTTGTGGGAGATCTAGCACAATTGCAGTTTATTGTAGGAGATCTAGCACTGTGGCAGTTGTTTATATTATTATATTAGTCAACCCAACAAAGGCAACAGTGACTTGGTTCTCGTTGAATAATCATATTGTCAACAATCCAACACCAACTGTAATGCTGTGTTCAGAGACGGTGGAAAGAACGCAGGCAATGAATTACCTGGGGATACGGTTTGATCGAAGCTTTGCTTACAATGTGCACATAGACCAGGTGATAACAAAGGCCAAGCGGGGTTTGGCAGCGATGAGGGTGATGGCGGCAGCAAACTGTGAGCAGCGCCATCTATGTCTTCTGTACGAGGGGCTGGTCATGTCTGTTTTGGAGTATGCAATGGCAATCCTGACTCTCAGCCATAAGCAGATAGAAAGGATGGACAGGATACAGAATGAAGCTATGCGCATTATTCTTGGATGTACAAGAGATACAGCATGCAGGGCGATGCGCTACCTTCTTGATTTTCCAACCATTGAAGAGAGAATACAAGTTTGCAGGGCTCGCGCCTACCTCAGAATTAACGCAAACACACAACATCCACTGCATAGTGAAATTAGGAAGGTGAAGGGCAGCAGGTTAAAAAGAGGACGGTCGTGGATGGGTCAAGCCGAAGACATTCTTCAACAGGTGTGTTCACTTGAGGACTTAGAACCTGGCGAGGAGTGAGTGCAAGTGCCAACAGACTTCTGCACATCCTTTTCAGTTTGCATCCAACTAGATAGAAAATGCAGACAAGAAAATCACGCTGCTGTTGAGGCTGAAGTACAAGCGTTGATTTTCGAGAATTCGCTAGATGGTGACGCGGTAATCTACACAGATGGGTCGGTCGTCCGACATGTGAGAAGCTCATGGGCCTTTACAGCTCGGGCCGGAGGGAGAATTGTGAAGGAGGACTCTGGTGCTTTCACTGAAACCACAAGTAGCCTGACCATGGAAGTCATGGCAGTAAGTAAAGCAATAACATGGCTCGAGACACAGACATTCACTAGGGCTTGTTTCCTTAGCGACTCAATGAACATGATCAAGAGGATAGAGGAGGGGTCGATCCGAAGAGAATGGTTGCTGCCTCTGAAGCGGTCTCGGCTGGCAAAGATGTTTCATCTTCGTGCCAAGGGCATGCGGGAGTACAAGGAAATGAGGTAAATATCCACTGTTGTAAATATCATTCAGCATTTTGGTTAATATATCTACCCCAAATTCTCCCAATACTTCTAATTCTTCTACTGTGATTTCATCTGGCCCAGCTGTTTTTCCTTTCTTCATATGTTTCATAGCGTCAGCGACTTCTTCTTTTAGAATAGGTGGGCCTTCTAAGTTACTTTCTTCTGTTAATTCTTCCCTTTCTCCATTATATAATTCTCTTATATACTCATTCCACCTTTTCATTATAGCACCTTTCTCCAATAAAATCTGTCCTGTTTTTGATTTAAAACACCCTGTATTTATTCTTATTTTTCTTCCTGTGAGGTCGCTGATTTGTCTGTGCATACTTTTTTGATCTTTAATGGAATTTAATTCAATTTTTCTGCATTGCTCGTTTAACCAACTTTCTTTTGCCTTCACACATTTATCTCTTATTTCTTTATTTATCTTAGCATACTCTTGTTTGTCATTTTTATTTTGTTTCCTTTTGTCCATCATCCTTAAGATTTCTTCATTCATCCATTTTTTTCTTAGCTTTTTGGCTTCTATCCGGTAATATTTCTTTGCTAGTTTGATGAATGGAGTCCCTTAACATTTCCCATTGTTCATCTATACTCTGTATTTTAGCTATTGCATTGTACCTATTTTTCACAGTCACTCTGTATTGTTCTTGAATTTCTTTGTCTACTTTCAGAACCTCTTTATTAAGTCTCAAGTTTTTAACCATTTTCCCCCCTCTCTTTAACCTTACTTTTATTTGTCCACATAGTGGTACATGATCACTGTTACAGTCAGCACCAGGCATTGTCTTTACATTAATTAATGCATTTCTAAATCTTTTATTAATAAGTATGTAGTCAATTTGGTTGCGTATTTTCATATCAGGGCTTTTCCATGTGCATAGTCGTCTTTTATGGTGTTTAAACCATGTGTTTCCAATTATCATATCATTAATATTTGCTCATTCTATTAGTTTCTCTCCTCTTTCATTTCTTGTACCTAAACCGTAATTCCCCACTATATCCTCTATTTTTCCCTTTCCTACTTTTGCATTAAAATCCCCCAGTATTATTTTTATTTCTTGTGATCCAATTTGGGCTATTGCCATTTCTACTTCATCGTAAAAGTTTTGTATATCTTCATCACTACTGTTTGTTGTTGGTGCATATACTTGTATAATATTTATATCTATTGGTTTGCCTTTGATTTTGACCATTATAACTCTATCTGAAATGCACCAGTATCCAGTCATAGATTTGGCTGTATTTTCATCAAATATTATTCCTACACCTTTTTCATGTGTGTCCCCTCCAGAATAAATTATTGTGTGTTTGTGAGGCTACTGTGAGGCTACTGTGGAGGGCGGACGCGCCATGGACCAGGCTGACATTCTGAATGCTCTACGAGAAGTGAGACTTTTGCGAGAACCAAGTGATGACTGTGAATCTACAACAATGGCCAGACTGCGAGAGCAGCAAATTAAAAGAGGGGTGGCCAAACAAGAACACTACGCAGGAAGCCAAAGAAGATTGATAAACCAACACAGAACTGGCGTCATTAGCCGCTACACGCTGCGGGATTTGCTGAGGAGGGGATCCGAGCACTTATGGACTGAATGGTTCGATGTGCAACGAGGATGATCTGTCGACTAACTAACTAACTAACTATTGTAGGAGATCTAGCAATGGGGAAGTTTGTTGTGGGAGATCTAGCATTGGGGAAGTGTGTTGTGGGAGATCTAGCACTGTGGCAGTTTGATGTGGGAGATCTAGCACTGTGGCAGTTTGATGTGGGAGGTCTAGCACTGTGGCAGTTTGTTGTGGGAGGTCTAGCACATCATCATCTATCATCAAGTGCCGTGCCGGCTGGCGTAGGCGTTCATGGCTCTCCACAGATCTCGGTATTTGGTGTTCTGGATCAACTCTGCTGATGATATTCCTCCATGCCACCGTCTCAGTCCGTCCAGCATCATTTCTCTTGGTCTGCCTCTGCCTCTCTTCCCCTCGATCTTTCCAGTTGTCACGATGTTCTATAATGCCTCTCTTCTCATCACATGACCAAAGAAAGATGTTTGTCTCTTTCTTATTGTTGTATATAGTGTTCTAGTTTCATTTGCCTCTTTCAGGCAATCGTTGTTAGTTACTCTGGCAGTCCAAGGAATTCGCAACATTCGTCTTGAAAACCACATCTCTGTTGCTTCTAAGTTCTTCCTAATTTGTTCATTCACATTCCAAGATTCGCTGCCATACAGCAAAACTGGTTCTATATAGCATTTCAGTACTCTCTTTCTTACATTCATTGATAGCGACTTATTGCATAAGATACTCTTCATTTTCTGAAATGCTGTCTTTGCCTGCCCTATTCTGCTCTTAATCTCTTTTGTACATCTTCCTTCTGATGTTATAAGTGCCCCTAGGTATTTAAAATTATCCACTTGGTTGAGAATTTCCCCTTCTATTTCTATGTCACATTTTGGTGTCCCCATTTTCTTTGATATCACCATTGTTACTGTTTTCTTGATATTCAAGGACAGTCCTTTCTGTGCACTCTCTGTTACTACACTGTCCAACAATTGTTGTAGGTCTGTTGCATTATCCGCTACCAATACTGTGTCATTGGCATAGCGTATATTATTTATATTATATCCTCCGATTAGTATTCCTGGCTTCTCTTTGATCTCTCTAATTATTACTTCGCTATACAGGGAGAAGAGATCGGGTGACAAGACACACTCCTGTCGTACTCCTAGCTTTATCTGTTCGTAACTACCCTCTTTATTTCCCATTTTAATTGCTGCTACTTGGTTCCAGTATATATTCTTTATTATTCTTAAATCTTTCCCATCAATGTTGATATCTTCCATCATTTTAATCAGCTCATCATGTTTTACTTTATCAAATGCCTTAGTATAATCTATGAAGCATAAATATATGTCTCTCTGTTTCTCTATTGATCTTTCTATTAGTGTCCATAATATATATATTGCATTGTTTGTACCCTTTCCTTCCATAAAACCATACTGTTCTTCACTAATTTCCATTTTTATTTTCTTTCTTGTTCTTCTCATTATAATTCTGAGTAGAAGCTTAGTGACATGGTTTATGAGGTTAATTGTACGAAAATCTTCGCATTCAAGTGCTCCTGGTCTCTTTGGTATTGCTATAAATACAGATTTCAGCATATCGCTAGGTAAATATCCACTGTTGTAAATATCATTCAGCATTTTGGTTAATATATCTACCCCAAATTCTCCCAATACTTCTAATTCTTCTACTGTGATTTCATCTGGCCCAGCTGTTTTTCCTTTCTTCATATGTTTCATAGCGTCAGCGACTTCTTCTTTTAGAATAGGTGGGCCTTCTAAGTTACTTTCTTCTGTTAATTCTTCCCTTTCTCCATTATATAATTCTCTTATATACTCATTCCACCTTTTCATTATAGCACCTTTCTCCAATAAAATCTGTCCTGTTTTTGATTTAAAACACCCTGTATTTATTCTTATTTTTCTTCCTGTGAGGTCGCTGATTTGTCTGTGCATACTTTTTTGATCTTTAATGGAATTTAATTCAATTTTTCTGCATTGCTCGTTTAACCAACTTTCTTTTGCCTTCACACATTTATCTCTTATTTCTTTATTTATCTTAGCATACTCTTGTTTGTCATTTTTATTTTGTTTCCTTTTGTCCATCATCCTTAAGATTTCTTCATTCATCCATTTTTTTCTTAGCTTTTTGGCTTCTATCCGGTAATATTTCTTTGCTAGTTTGATGAATGGAGTCCCTTAACATTTCCCATTGTTCATCTATACTCTGTATTTTAGCTATTGCATTGTACCTATTTTTCACAGTCACTCTGTATTGTTCTTGAATTTCTTTGTCTACTTTCAGAACCTCTTTATTAAGTCTCAAGTTTTTAACCATTTCCCCCCCTCTCTTTAACCTTACTTTTATTTGTCCACATAGTGGTACATGATCACTGTTACAGTCAGCACCAGGCATTGTCTTTACATTAATTAATGCATTTCTAAATCTTTTATTAATAAGTATGTAGTCAATTTGGTTGCGTATTTTCATATCAGGGCTTTTCCATGTGCATAGTCGTCTTTTATGGTGTTTAAACCATGTGTTTCCAATTATCATATCATTAATATTTGCCCATTCTATTAGTTTCTCTCCTCTTTCATTTCTTGTACCTAAACCGTAATTCCCCACTATATCCTCTATTTTTCCCTTTCCTACTTTTGCATTAAAATCCCCCAGTATTATTTTTATTTCTTGTGATCCAATTTGGGCTATTGCCATTTCTACTTCATCGTAAAAGTTTTGTATATCTTCATCACTACTGTTTGTTGTTGGTGCATATACTTGTATAATATTTATATCTATTGGTTTGCCTTTGATTTTGACCATTATAACTCTATCTGAAATGCACCAGTATCCAGTCATAGATTTGGCTGTATTTTCATCAAATATTATTCCTACACCTTTTTCATGTGTGTCCCCTCCAGAATAAATTATTGTGTGTTTGTCGGTTATAATTTTGCCCGTTCCCTTCCATCTCATCTCACTTATGCCTAGTATATTCATTTTCATGTTTTCAATTTCTCTTAGAACATTGTTTAACTTTCCTAGCTCATTTAATGTCCTAACATTCCACGTTCCTACTCTAAATTTATTTAGTTTAGTTATTGTTTTAGTTTTGCCATCAGTAGCTGGATGACGGTCTGGTGTCACCTGTGGCTCATGTCTGTCCCTACCGGACGAGGATGTCCTAAGACAGCCATTAACGTCGTTCACTATTTCTGAAATGTGTGTCACCATGAAATCTTGGGAAGATAATGTGGTGGTTTCCCCTTGCCTTCCACATTCACATGGTGGTCTTTTAACTCTGCCTTTGACAGCCATTTCCGACTGTCAGGACAAGTGAGTGCCCTGCTCTGCTCAGCTGCAGAGTTGTCCACTTATTCCGGTGGATACTCGGTCCCCATAGCTGTGTTAGCCACACCGTGGTGTGTTTCCATCCTCTACTGCGGGGAGGTGCAGTTGGGATTTTCCCTTCCTAAAGTTACGGTCTTTGACCAAAACTCTCCAGTACTTTTTAGAGGACAGGTCTAGCACAATTGCAGTTTATTGTAGGAGATCTAGCACTGTGGTAGTTTGTTGTGAGAGATCTAGCCTTATGGCAGTTTATTGTGTTAGATCTAGCAGAGTGGCAGTTTATTGTCGGAAATCGTACACTGCGGCAGTTTGTTGTGAGACGTCTAGCACTGTGGCGCGCGCGCGCGCACACACACACACACACACAGACACAGAGAGAGAGAGAGAGAGAGAGAGAGAGAGAGAGAGAGAGAGAGAGAGAGAGAGTGATGGATCGTTAACATAAACTGCAGAAAGGTGCGGCCCTAATTCTCAGCCCTGACGCACACAGATACTAAGCAGTGTGGATTTTAAAGGACAGGTTTCGTAGGACACGAATTGTTTTCTGTCAGACAAACATGTTATTAAATTCAATACTCAATGTTATTTCAATTGGTTTTTAATTTAAAAATTAAAATATCATAACTTACAATGTCAAAAGTTGTTTATTCAATAGGTTATTAGAGAAGAAGCAGCATAAGAAGAAAAAGCAACAGTAGTAGAGAAGCAGCATTAGAAGAAGGCGACTTAGAAGAAGGGGGAGGGGGAGAAGAAGAAGAAGAAGAAGAAGAAGAAGAAGAAGAAGAAGAAGAAGAAGAAGAAGAAGAAGAAGAAGAAGAAGAAGAAGATTTTTAGTGTTATCCTCTAATGTAATATTAAAGAAGACTTTTATAATGATCTGGAAGATGTCATAGAAGAAACCCCCAAACAGGACATCCTGATTGTGCTGGGAGACTTCAATGCAAAAATAGGGAGAGAGCAAACTAATAAAAAAGTGGCCGGTATGGAAAGCCTACATACAACTTCAAATGATAATGGATGGAGAGTCATCAACCTGGCAGAAGCCAAAGGACTGCAGGTTAGCAGTACCAGACTACAAAGAAAGGATATACACAAACAAACTTGGAAATCATGTGACAAGAGAACCTATAATCAAATAGATCACATTTTAATTAACAACAGAAATGCATCAAACATACAGCAAGTCAGAAGTTATAGAGGAGCTGAGTGCCACAGTGACCACTTCCTCGTTGGAGCAAAATTTAAAATAAAACTTAAGAGAGCTTTCTATACTAAATTACAAAGATTACACCCAACATATAACAGAGAAAAACTGCAAGACATTACAGTCAAAGAGAAATTTACAGATGAAATAAAATGTAAACTTGAAACTCTGCAAAACCCTTTGGAGGAAAGCATTGACCAAACTTGGTTGAACATCAAGAATACAATTCAGTCTACCGCAGAAGAATGTCTCGGTGTGTTAACCACGCATAGAAAGAACAGATGGTTCAATCAAAAATGTGAAGAAGCAGTCATTAGGAAGAAGAATGCCAGACATGTATGGTTAAATGACATCAATAACATCCAAAAGGAAGAGCATTATAGAAATGAATGTAAAGAGGCTACAAAAATAGTCAGACAGCAGAAGCGAGAATATATGAGTAATATAATCAAAGATATGGAAACTAATCACCAGAAAAATGAATCCAGAAAATTTTTTAAAGAACTGAAGTCAATGAAACGAGGGCACCAACAAAACACATATGGTTTAAAAGACAAAAATGGGAATATGATAAATACCAATGAGGAAATGTGCAACACATGGAAAGAATATTTTATTGAATTACTAAATTGTGAAGCTCCAAGTAACATTTTCTCACAGGAAGAGGTTCTAACATGCGAACCACAAATTGAAGAACCTACATTTGAAGAAATCCTATATGTAATCACACGACTTAAAAACAATAAGGCAACTGGGACTGATGGAATTGCTGCTGAATTTATAAAGGCAGGTGGCCATGCATTACATCTAAAGCTATACGAACTAATAATAAAAATCTGGAGGACAGAAGAATTACCCCATGACTGGAAAGAGTCATTATTGATACCTATCTTTAAGAAAGGAGACAAGTTCCAATGTGGAAATTATAGAGGAATATCACTACTGTCCACAAGCTATAAGATACTATCCGCAGTATTACTAAATAGACTAAAACCATATTCAGAAGACATATTAGGTGACTACCAGGCGGGTTTTAGACAAAACAGATCAACAATAGATCAGATATTTATCTTACGACAAATAGCCGAGAAACATTGGGAATATAAAAGAGATCTCCATAACATTTTTGTGGATTTTAAAAAGGCTTATGATAGTGTCCATAGGAATAGTCTATGGAATGCTATGCAGGAATTTGGAATACCAAGGAAGTTAATCAACATGACCAGACTATGCATGGAAGATACTTATAATATAGTAACATATAAAGGCAGGAAATCAGACCCCTTCCAAATAACATCTGGCTTGAAACAGGGTGATGCATTATCGCCGCTACTCTTCAATCTGGCTCTAGAGAAAGTTGTAAGGAAGGTAAAGGAGGAATGTGATATTGGAG
Source organism: Cepaea hortensis (assembly GCA_963921405.1). Taxonomy (NCBI): domain Eukaryota; kingdom Metazoa; phylum Mollusca; class Gastropoda; order Stylommatophora; family Helicidae; genus Cepaea; species Cepaea hortensis. The sequence continues at coordinate 80,809,444 of OY992876.1, forward strand.
GAACATCCAAGCTGCTTGGTTATGCAGATGATATAGATATTATAGGGCAAAGTGAACAAAAGACATTGGAAATATTGACTCACTTAAAGGAAAAAGCCCAACAGATGGGGCTGGTTATCAACCAAGATAAGACAGAATATATGGTAATTTCAAGAGACGGAATGGCTAGAAACTCAGGCCACATACAAATAGATAATATGACCATTAAAAGAACGGAAACATACAAATACCTGGGTACGATCTTCAACTGCTCCAACATCATAAGGGAAGAAATACAAACTAGAATCAACTCTGGAAATAAGATATACTATGCACTACAACATCTACTAAAATCAAAGGCGCTATCTCGTAACACCAAAATCACAATATACAAAACACTGATCAGACCAGTTGTGCTGTATGGCTCTGAAACCTGGAGTACAACGAAAGGAGACGAAGCCTTGTTACAAACCTTTGAGAACAAAATTTTAAGACGCATCTTTGGACCCATTAGGGATACACAAAGTGGAGAGTGGAAAAGAAGAAGTAACAAAGACATTTATGATCTGTTTAAGTCCCCGCTAATCACTGGTATCATGAAGGCTAATAGACTACAATGGCTGGGGCATATAGAAAGAATGGAAGATAATAGGGAAACAAAACTCGCTTACACTCAGGAAATAAATGGCCGTAGACCCCGAGGTAGACCAAGAAGACGGTGGAGAGATAATACATGTACAGACCTACAAGCACTTGGAATCAACGACTGGCAAGAGAAGGTCCACCAGAGAGACGAATGGAGACGGATTGTATTTGCAGCAAAGAACCTCAATGGCTCGGAACGCTGAAGAAGAAGATCCTCTAATGTATCAGTTTCCCCCATTTCCTAACTCATGCGCCGAAACACTCTGACTTTGCACCATCCAGAGACATCTGATACACTCTTGTTGATATTAATGCACAGATGCATGTACAGTTTGGCCTAAGGACGGGCGTGACCCTACAATGGCGAGGCATGATGCTCACTTCTGTGGAAGAGTGCCTTCAGCTACCTGATTCAAGGAGCTATCATGCTTCACCAGAGTGTGGTCTGTGAGGCACACACTTGCCTCACCTGACTGACTGCCGACGTACGACAAAGAGGGTGTGTGTTGGAGTTCGTGTTTGTCATTCCTCTGACGTCCTTTTGTCACAGAAGGCATTGAATTGGTGTTCGTGTTCAGGCTTGTCTGTGGTCTCAGAGAGGCCAGATAGAGCATGAGCACGCGGTTGTTGCAGGTGTAGGAGATGAAGATGGAGAATCCTTGTAGCCCGTTCAGGATGATTGCTGCAATTCTGAGAACACAAAGTGTGCATCTATAACATATTTCTTTATACAAATTTTCTCCGTGAATCCTAATCAGTATCTCCAGCACCATCATCGTCATTATCATCATTTTCATAACGACCAGCAGCATCTGAATCAACAAAATTATCATCACCATCATCAGTATAATCGTAATCATCACCATAATCTCTATCACCAATATCACTATTAACACCCTTATAACCACCACCATCGTCACTCTCACCATCATCAGCATAACTCACCAGCATCAGCATCGCTTTCATTATCATCATCATTCATATAATCATAATCATAAACGTTATCATCATTATCGTTATAATGTTATAAAAGTAAAGTATCGTGCGTTCATAAATGTTTTCCCCCGTATAAAAATCCATTACTCAGGAAACAACTGAAGGAAAATAATAATATTTAGCATATAACCATATCATTATGTACATCCAACAAAATAACGTTTTGTTCTGAGGATTGTACAGCAAATCTCTCATGCGGTATATAATTTACGGGTCAGAGTTGAGTTGTTGATTTGAGATAAGAACCGACATGACTGCACTCAGGTCATTCCCACATGCGCTCCGTCCCCTTGTTCAACAGCCAGCGAAGAATCACACTACTAATTGTTCCCACCGCTATCGGATTAAAAGTTCTCCTGGTCTTTCCTCTCAGTTTTGAGATTCTACCAGAACCCCCCCCCCCCCCCCCCTCTCATCCTTTCAAATACGGGTTCTCAGTCTGTTCCTCCACCTTCTTCACCCGGTCCCACAGGCGCACAACCACCTCTCCTTTGGTCATAGATCATTGACCACCAAGAGGTTGCATTCCCTGCCAGTCTATCAGTCTGTTCATTCCCCCACAATCCCGCATGGCCAGGGCAAAAAATCCATGCAATCCTTACAATCTGTGACCTCTGAAGCGAGGTAAGCCATTCCACACGAAACATTCATTGCTTTACTAAGCAACGCCTTGTGTCCGTGATGAAGACAGTGTGGGTTACAGTGGACCCCTCTAACCAACGGGATGCCGCGATGACTGCTTCCACCTCTATACTCATGCTGGAGGTCGAAGCCTCATATCCGATTTCGATTTCACCATTAACCCTACCCAGTTCAACTTCAAGAAGTTATAGTTGGTTTTCATCACCGGCTCAGAAAGATAGTCCTGGGTCTACCCTCGCAGGCTTAGCCACACAAGCACACACACAAACAACATCTACCGTAACCCAATCACGTCAGAGACTTCGTCAACTATGAATGCAACACGGAGTATCTGGAAAATACACACACACACACACATTAACTCACACACACTTACACACACTCATACGCACACTTACTCACACACACACTTACAGACACAATTACACATACACACACTTACACAAAAACTCACACACACTTACACATACATAAACTTAAACACATACTTACATACATTTAAACACACAGTTACACTCACACACTCATACAGGGACACACCCATTCACACACAAGGACACATACACTCGTACACACACAGGCTCACATTCACACACACAGGCACACACACACAGTTACGCACACAGTAGTTGGGCAATGGGGCTTTGGGGTCAAAAAGGGGATGGGGGCCGAGGGGCACCCACCACGGCATGCTATGAGGCATTGGGGTATGGGAGCCGAGGGGCACCTCCAGGGGCACCCACCAAGGAGGCACAAAGGGAACGAGGGCGCCGCGGGGCCCCGCCCCAAGAGCCCCACCGCCGATTTAGAGTGTATCATCTTTAGGCATACCGCGATGCGCACCGCAAAGAACAAGTGTAAGTGGCTACCGCTATATTCCACAGAGCTCTGTGAGCGTAGCTGTATGAGAGAATATTTTAGGACCCACGCAGCACTAATATGGAAGGGTTCTTACACTAAACCATGTCGGAATTGTGAGAAGGGGGGGGGGGGCACCAATTCCCCAGAACTATGTAAAGAATGTGGATATGACAAGGAGTATCACCGAAAGTGGTTTGGAGAGACAGTAACGGACTACAATGCAGACATTAAAAATTAAATTTTAAGAACTTTAAATAAAATTCTAAAAATAAGTGTGGGGAAGATCTTTCAATTAGAGAGAGAGAGAGAGAGAGAGAGAGAGAGAGAGAGAGAGAGAGAGAGAGAGAGAGAGAGAGAGAGAGAGAGAGAGAGATGAAGGCTCGGACGTATGAATACGCCCACCTATTAGAGAGTGGTGAAGGCTCCGGCGTATGAATACACCCACCTGTTAGAGACAGGCAAAGTTGTATATTTAGCAATGCCTACGCTAAGGCAACTACAACTACTAGCACGCGAGTATGGGATACCATACAGTCGGAGGAAGAAAGCCGCGCTTGAGGGGGAAATATCCAAAGCTTGCGAGTGGGTTAGTGCCATCTGGCTCGAGTGAACCCCCACGCTACATGGGGAGTGACTCGAAGCAAAGATTACCACCGTCCTGAGATTTGTAAACGGCACCCCCGAGCACCAAGCCGCGATCATCGCCGAGCGTCGCGCACGGCGCAAGCGCAGCGCTGAGCGCTACAGCCGAGCACGAAGTCAACCACTAGACCGAAGGCAACCGAACAATTTATGGAGTATTCTACCGTAATGTACCCAGAACACAAACTCGCCGGGGTGGTTGAGTGGGGTGTGAGAAAATATGAGGCCGTCGTCCCCGAGGGTACCAAGTACGACAACCCAGAGCAATTTCCCGAAGCCATGAGGCCCGCCACGAAGAGGTTGATAAAGGAAGCGCTAGATGAGTACGGCAGCATTAAAATGCAGGTATATCTTCACCTACAATACTATTACACCAACCCAGAAGGCGAAAAAATAACAGCGACCGCACACCACGGAAGTAGAAGCTATGAAATACTGCATGAGGGGGACATTGATGAGGGGCTGCTCCGTGCCAGAGCGAAGATATTACCAGACAGTGATATTTTCACCGAACAGGAATCGGGCTGGACTTATGATGAGTGTGTGCAGCACGACCTCTACACCGCGCGATACCAACCATTCCGAGGCTCTAGCTACAATGTGACCCCCAGCTTCATCCAACCACGCTGCGTTGTGAACGTGAAGAATTAGGACAACCGCTGCTTTAAATGGGCCATACTCTTAGCCCTCTACCCAATAGCACACGGAAAGTGCCCCCCCCCCCCCCCCATAGGCCCAACAGTTATAGAAACCACCTGGACGAGCTAAACTTTGAAGGAATCGAGTTCACAGTTCAGCTGACCAGCATCGATAAGTTTGAAATCCAAAATCTCACCATAGCCATCAGGGTCTTTGGGTGGGACAATGGACCTGCGATACTCCGAACAACTACTCTCAAGCGTAACCAAATCAACCTCTTGCTCTTAAGTGGTCAAGGATGTGGGGCGTTTTTATACGGAAACAGCAAACACAAGGGTAAGAAGTATCCATGTCTCAACTGTCTCCAAGTACACTCCTCTCAGGAAGCCTTGGATCAGCACGAGCCACTCTACCAAGGTATCAACACAGCCAGTCAAGTGAACGTGGTGCCTGAGGAGGGATGTTGAGACAGATGAGGGCACCATACATTATATACGCAGACTTTGAGACGTTGCAAATTCCAGTACAGGGAGCGGCAATGGACCCAAGCCAGAGCAACACACGCCAACTCGACAAGCAACCCCCGTGTCGCTTCGGCTACACCGTCGTACGCTCTGATGGCCACATCACAGGCCCAGTCATATATCGGGGAGAGGACGCCGCCGAAGAATTCCTCCGATGCATGGGGCGAGAGCTGGCCACCATCCACAATAAGTTACAACGGTAGGCTGTGATGGTGCTGGGTGAAAAGACTATGCCACAACCCCAACCTGCCATATCTGTGAAAAGCCACTGGAGGGGGAAAAGGTGAGAGGAAATTGCCATATTACAGGTAAATACCGAGGCACCGCCCACAACGCCTGTAATCTAGCATGGCACATCAACAAAGACAAGCTGAGGGTGCCAGTAGTCTTCCATAATCTAAGAGGATACCACTTCCATCTCATTATGCAAGCAGCCGGCCAGCTGGACTGGTTCAAAAGAACCGTGTACAACAAGAAGAAAGAGGGAGGGTGACAAACCAAAGAATTAGACAACGCAACAATCACCTGCATACCAAACACCATAGAGAAGTACGCCTTCTTCACAATCGGACAGCTGCAATTCATTGACAGCCAGCAATTCATGAACAGCTCCCTAGACACCCTAGTGGCAAATCAATGGCCTTAACGCGCAGAGGAAACAACATAGTCTCAAGATGCGACACATGTAATACACAGAAGCACACCCCCTGGGTGGCCTTAATGAGCAAGTTCAGGGCCACTCTAAGCAAGTGCCACACAACTTCCTTCTCCGCAAGAGCGTATACCCATATGAATATATGGACAGCATCAAGCGCTTTGCTGAAGACCGCATGTCACCCAAAGAGGCCTTCTACAGCAAGCTCATCCGAGACAGATTCAGTGACGCCGACTACGCCCATGCACAAAAAGTGTGGCAGGAGCTCGGCTGCAAAATGCTCCGAGACTACCACGACTTATACCTTAAAATAGACGTCCTCTTACTGACCGACGTCTTTGAGACATTCCGAGGCACCTGCATGCGGGTGTATAGGTTCGACCTAGCCCACTACATCAGTGGACCCGGCCTGACATGGGACGCGCTCCTAAAAAAGACGAAGGTGCAGCTCGAGCTCCTGATTGACCTGAACATGCACCTCTACGTCGAGAAGGGCCTCCAAGGAGGTGTGGCCATGGTCTCAAAGCGGTATTCCAAGGCCAACAACCTTAAGGCCCCAGACTATAACCCCAAGACTCCCAAATCATGGATCATGTTCCTCGATGCAAATAATCTGTAATCTATGGGCCATGATGGAATGCCTCCTCACCAGCGGGTTCCGATGGACCAACCCAACCCTTGAGGAGGTACTGAACACCCCCGACAACGCATTAGAAGGATGGCTTGTTGAATAGGTTAATAATAAGTACCCAGCACATCTGCACGAAGCCCATAGCGACTACCCACTAGCCCCAGAAACAATGTCCATCCCAGAGGCCTGGTTGAGTGACTATCAGCGTGAGTTCCAGAACAAACTAGGGGAGGGGGTAAGTTCACGGAGCAAACAAAGCTGGTCCCCCACCTCCACAACAAGGAGCGATACATTGTCCACTACCGCAATCTCAAACTCTATCACAACCTTGGTATCGAGGTCACCAAGATCCACCGAGTCATCAAGTTCAATCATACCCAATGGATTACGCCCTAAATAGAGATTAACACATCTCTACGAACCCAAGCCAAGTCGGAATGTGAGAAGGAATTATTCAAGCTGATGAACAACGCCGTCTTCGGGAAGAGTGTGGAGAACGTTGGTAAACGCATCAGAGTCAACCTTGACAGAGGCACCGAGACCGACCGGCTCCTAAAATTAATCGCCAGTTTCAACTATGAATCGTGTAGAATCTTCAACAGTGGACTGATTGCGGTGCACAGCATCAAGACCAGAGTCCAGCTGAATAAACCTGTATATTGCGAGCAGGCCATCCTGGATCTATCCAAGTACATCTTGTACAGCTTCTGGTACAACAAGCTTAACCCGCAATACGGTAATAGAGTACAGCTCTGCAATACCGACACCGACACTCTTCTGTTCCCGGTGGAGACCGATGATGTGTACGCTGACATGAAAGCCCACCCCGACTGGTACGATTTCTCAGATTACCCGCGTGACCACCTCAACCATTCGACGGCGAACAAACCGGTGGTCGGTAAATTCAAAGACGAATGCAGCAGCCGCCCCATAGCCGAGCTCATTGGCCTCAGACCAAAGAAGTACTCAATCCTAGAAGCTATCAACATCAAGAAAGCCAAAGGGGTGGCCCAGGTGGTTGTGAAAAAGGACCTCAGGCACGAACACTACAAGGACAGACTGTTCGGCCTACGAGAATACAAGCACGCACAGATCGTCAAACGAAGCAAGGGCCACCAGATTTGTGTTTATGAGATGAACAAAACAACTCTGAGCCCCATGGACACAAAAAAGTGGATTTGCGCCGATGGTATTAACACAAGGGCCTACGGACATATCAAGCTCTTATAATCCTGCTAGGGGGTAGCTGTGTGTCGGGAGGAACAATGAGCAGTTCAAGGCGCACAAATCTGCGAGCTGGCTCATCCACCAGGTAGTCAAGAGTGGGCTGACCCTCTTGCTGGGTGATATGATGAATCCTGTGAAAAGTCAGTGACCATGTAGGATCAATCACCCGACGCCGGCCCCCTTCGAGCTCGCCCGCTGAATATAGATACCTGACCAGAGAGTCGGCCGGAATCACAAGCTCCATAGGACCGATAGTACGGCGCGCTGGAGCGGCCGGAACAAGGGATACAGTAGAAACTTTAATCGCCTCAGCAGGCTTCCTGCCCGTCAAACTAGTCACCTCATTTTTAATCGAGGCAACTACCTGGGGTAGAGCCCTCACCCATGAAACCGATCGTTCGCCTGAGCTCGGGCGGCAAGCAACAATTCCTGGGCATATTGGGATCCGAACAGCCTCTCTGCCAGAGTTCGATTGAACCGCTCGAAGATCGCCTGCTGGCGGTGGTTGCCAGTCTGCCCACGACGTACCTGTGTCTTATGCTTAGCAGCCAACTGACCGACAGCACCCATAATTTCCGCCCGGGGTCAATCTACAAATGTTTAGGCCTCGTTTATAGATCCGGACAAGTGCCGATGCAACCGCCTCGCTGCCCTTGTCTGTTAGTGGCTCAGCCTCCTTATAGCGTGAGGCGACATCAACCACCATCAAGTCATACCTACAGGTCTTCCGACCGACGCGACCATGTGGCAGAAATAGTCTACTCATTCTTCCCTAGCGTGTGCCCGGCTATAAGATCTTGGAGGCGCGGCACGCGTTCATAAAAACTCGTCACGCAAAAACAAATTGATCACGTTTATTTTTTTCGGTCACGGCACTTCTGGCGTGATCATTTTTACCGGAAGTGATGTTGATTGGCGCACACGTTTGATTATCGGGGCGTGTGTGGATGCGTACGTGCATGTGTATGCGTGCGTATGTGTATGTGTGCGTGTGTGCGTGCGTGTGTATGTGTGCGTGCGTGTGTGTGTGCGTGCGTATGCCCCATTATGCACCTACTACACCTATTCATCGTTGGTATGGTGGGCGGCCCTCTGGTTCATATTGAGGACTTAACTTCATCCCTTTATAGAGTCGCAGCTTGATGCCGGTCGTCTTTTCAAACTTCCGAAACATCTTATGAAGCGCGTCTAGTGTGCAACGCTCACACATCTCATATGGTTTCCTAACACCCCTCTCACAGAATATGCACTCTTCTATCACCTCGCCCCGCTTTGCCTGCTCATCGTGCCGAGAACAATAAAGGTCAATGCAATTCCGGCCGCAATGAAGTTCTGTGTCGAGCTTCGGCCATTCACATCCATAGGTCTCCATCTGTATGTGCCCAATAAGTCAACCTCTAATTCGACGCGCTGCCCGGCGCCCCCTAATATTTCTGGGAGGGGGTCCTGGCTGTTGCAATTTGTGTTGGTGGTGCTCGGCGAGAGAGCGTGCCCGCTCGTCGAGTGCTCCCGTTCGTATTCGCATGTTTGTAGCGGTGCCCATCTTGATATGGCTGGTTGGTACCGCTCTAATTGTGTATAGTCGCCCCCCATAACAAAATATAGTTGCCCGCACTCGCTGTTGCCCTGCCGAACATTACGCTATAGTTAACAGCCTTGGGTATCCATCTCGATATACACGAGGGAGGGTGTGTGCCTAATTTGTCGGTATGTTGTTTTACGCCTTTTCTAGGCTCTGTCGGATATGCGGCGGGGCTCGTTCCAACCCTTGGACATAGATCACCTTAACACCTGTTTCTTCTTCAAAACGCCGGAACATTTTTTCCGTAACCTCTTTGACGCAGGGCGGGCAACCCCTTTCACAGCATTCATCTATCAACACGCCATACAATATTTCCGCGGTGTGTCGAAAGCAAAAGCCGCTACCGCTGTGGGGGAGGCTGCAGCGCACGCCAAGCTTGGACCGCTTACAACCCTCCATTTTTAGGTATGAGGGAGGTGTCTAATTCGTTGGTCCCCGCCGCGCTGAGCGGAGGTCTGGCTATGAGTAATATATCGAGTCAGAATGATACTACCGAGGCGAGCCTCTCTTGCTGGGGTCGGTTCGGACCCCCATAGGGGTGCGAATCGGGGTCGGTTCAGACCCCCTATTCGAGCCCTTAGGGGGGCGACTGGGGGTCGGCGCGGACCCTATTCGACAGTCCTTAGGGTGGTGCTAGGGTGGCGATATCGGTGCCCAACGCTGGGGTGTGGGGTGTTGGTACTGGCGTGACTCCGGATATACTACTTAAGCTCCCGTTCCCGTTCCCGACTATCTATTTATATGTCTGTCTGTCTGTCTATCTGTCTGTCTGTCTGTCTGTCTGTCTGATCCGGCCCGGCTTCGCCCAGTCCCTGATGGGGAGCATCTCATTTAAGTCATATAAGTTCCCGTTCCCGACTATCTGTCTGTCTGTCTGTCTGTCTGTCTGTCTGTCTGTCTGTCTGTCTGACCCGGCCCGGCTTCGCCCAGCCCCAGGTGGGGAGCATCTCATTTAAATCATATAAGTAGTCATATAAGCTCCCGTTCCCGTTCCCGACTATCTGTCTGTCTGCCTGTCTATCTATCTGTCTGTCTTTATGTCTGTCTGTCTGCCTGTCTGACCCGGCTCGGCTTCGCCCAGCACCTGGTGGAGAGCATCTCATTTAAATCATATAAGTAGTCATATAAGCTCCCGTTCCCGTTCCCGACTATCTGTCTGTCTGTCTGTCTGTCTGTCTGTCTGTCTGTCTGTCTGTCTATCTGTCTGTCTGTCTGCCTGTCTGTCTGACCCGGCCCGGCTTCTCCCAGCCCCTGGTGGGGAGCATCTTATTTAATTCATATAAGTAGTCATATAAGATCCCGTTCCCGTTCCCGACTATCTATCTGTCTGTCTGTCTGTCTGTCTGTCTATCTGTCTGTCTGTCTGTCTGACCCGGCCCGGCTTCGCCCAGACCCTGATGGGGAGCATCTCATTTAAGTCATATAAGTAGTCATATAAGTTCCCTTTCCCGACTGTCTGTCTGCCTGTCTGTCTGTCTGTCTGTCTTTCTGTCCGTCCCTCCCTCTCTGACTGTCTGTCTGCCTGTCTGTCTAATCATTTATTGGTTGCAGTTAGAACAACCTTAGATAAACGAAGACGAACTTACAAAAAGTATTAGAAAGAGCACTTGAAAGATCTTTATGTTTTCCCCCAACAATTAACTTGGGTAAATGGAGCGGCGGCAGCAGCAGCAGAAGAAGAAGAAAAAGGAGGAGTAGAGGAAGGAGGAGGAAGAGGGAGGTGGAGGAGGGAGGAGGAGGAGGAGGGAAGAAGAAGATGGAGGCGGAGGGAGGAGGAGGAGACAGGAAGAGGAGGGAGGAGTAGGGATTAGGAAGAGTAGGGAGGAGGGGGAGGGAGGAGGAGGGAGGAGGAGGAGGAAGATGGAGGAGGAGGGAGGAGGAAGGAGGAGGAGGGAGGAGGATGAGGTAGGAGGAGGGAGGAGGAGGAGGGAGGAGGAGAGCGGAGGAGGAGGGATAAGGAGGAGGGAGGAGGAGGAGGGGAGTAGGAGGAGGGGAGGAGGAGAGAGGAGGAGGAAGAGGGAGGAGGAGCGAGGAAGAAGAGGGAGGAGGAGGGAGAAGGAGAAGGAGGAAGAGAGAGGAGGAGGAGGGAGAAGGAGGGAGGAGGAGAAGAGAGGAGGAGGGGGAGGAGGGAGGAGGAAGAGGGAGGAGGAGGGAGAAGGAGGAGGAGGAAGAGAGAAGATGAGGGAGAAGGAGGAAGGAGGAAAAGGGAGGAGGAGGAGGGAGGGGAGGAGGAGGGAGAGGGAGGAGGAGAGAGGAGGAGGAAGCGGAGGGAGAAGAATGAGGGGGAGGAGGGAGAAGGAGGAGGGGAGGAGGATGGAGGATGAGGAAGAGGGAGGAGGAGAGAGTAGGGAAGAGAGAGGAGGAGGGAAGTTAGTGGAGGAGGAGGGAGGAGAAGAAGGGAGGAGGAGGGAGGAGGAGGGAGGAGGAGGAGGGAGAGGGAAGAGGGGGAGGGGAGGAGGAAGAGGGTAGGAGGAGGAGCGTCTCATTAAATTCATACAACAACAAAAAGTAACTTAAAAGAATGTCCTTCCACACACCATCCATTATTTTTAATGAAAACTGTTTTTAATCACCTGCATGACTGTAGATAACTTCTTTAAGCATAAAAAGATGAGTTACAATGTTATGCATTATGCATTATTTTTATGAAAACTTTGAAAATGCCTTAAAGATTATATCATTATTTATTATAACTCATATGCCGGTAAATAACTATAGACAAAGAGTTTATAAATCTTTGAAAACGGTGCAACAATATGACTATAAGGTATATAGCAATGTTATTAAAAGTTATGCCCCTTGAAATAACTTTTCTAAAGTTAAGTCCCCTCGCTATATAGAAATTATAATGAAAAATGAAATATTAAATAATAATAAGTACGTAGCCGATTTTACACTTTAAAAAATATGACAGTTGGCTGCGCTGGAATGAGATGAAGACGTGTAGAAAATTTCATCTCATCGGATGGCCCGTTCGCGAACGCATAAAGGACATACATACAGACGGAGATTGCCTTTTATATATAAGACTAGCTGACCCGGCCCGGCTTCACCCAGACCCTGGTGGGGATCATCTCATTTAATTCATATAAGTAGTCATATAAGTTCCCGTTCCCGACTATCTGTCTGTCTGTCTGTCTGTCTGTCTGTCTGTCTGTCTGTCTGTCTGTCTGTCTGTCTGTCTCTCTGTCTGTCTGACCCGACCCGACTTCGCCCAGCCCTTGTTGGGGAGCATCTCATTTAATTCATATAAGTAGCATATAAGCTCCCGTTTCCGACTGTCTGTCTGTCTGTCTTTCTGTCTGTCTGTAGGAGGAGGAGGAGGGAGGAGGATGAGGGAGGAGGATAAGGGAGGAGGAGGAGAGAGGAGGAGGAGGGAGGAGGGAGAAGGGGGGGGAGGAGGGAGGAGGAGGAAGAGGGAGAAGGAGCGAGGAGGAGGGGAGGAGGAGGTGGAGGGAGAGGGAGGAGGAGAACGCAGGAGGAGGAGGGGGAGGAGGGGGAGGAGGAGGGAGGAGAGGAAGGAGGAGGGAGGATGAGGAGGGAGAAGGAGGTTGAAGGAGGAGGAGGAGGGATGAAGAGGAGGAAGGAGGAGGGAGGATGGAGAAAGAGGAGGGAGGAGGGGAGGAGGATAAGGAATAGGGAGGAGGAGGGAGGAGGAGGGAGAAAGAGGAGGGAGGAGGGGAGGAGGAGGAAGAGGGAGGAGGAGCGAGGAGGAAGAGGGAGGAGGAGGGAGAACGCAGGAGGAGGAGGGGGAGGAGGGAGGAGGAGAGGGAGGAGGAGGGAGAGGGAGGAGGAGAGAGGAGGAGGAGGGATGAGGAGCAAGAGGGAGGAGGAGGAACGTGAAGGGAGGAGGAGGGAGGAGGTAGAGGGAGGAGGAGGATGGAGGAGGAGGGATGAGGAGGAGAAGGAGGAGGAGGAAGGAGGAGGGGGAAGGAGGAGGGGAGGAGGGAGGAAGAAGGAGGAGGAGGGAGGAGGGATGAGGGGGAGGAGGGAGGGGTAGTAGGGGGAGGAGGAGAAGGGAGGAGGAGGGCGAAGGAGGAAGGAAGAGGATGGCGAGGAGGTAGGAGGAGGGAGGAGGAGGAGGAAGAGGGAGGAGGAGGCAGGAGGAAGAGAGTGGAGGAGGGAGGAGGACGGAGGAAGAGATAGGCGGAGAGAGGAGGAGGAGGGAGGAGGAGGAGTAGGGAGGAATAGGAGGGAGGACGAGGGAGGACGAGGGATTAAGAGAAGGAGGGGGAAAGGGGAGAAGGAGGAGGGAGGAGGAGGGAGGAGGAGGGAGGAGGAGGAGGAAGAGGGAGGAGGAGGGAGGAGGAGGGAGGAGGAGGAGGGAGGAGGAGGGAGGAGGGTGAAGGAGGAGAAGGAGGAGGGAGGAGGGAGGAGGAGGAGGAGGAGGTGGAAGAGGGAGGAGGGGGAGGAGGGAGGGGGAGGAGGGAGAAGGAGGAGGAGGGAGGAGGGAGGAGGAGAACGCAGGTGGGGGAGGAGGAGGGAGAGGGAGGAGGAGGAGAGAGGAGGAGGAGGGAGGAGGTGGAGGGAGAAGGAGAAGGGAGGAAGAGGTAGAAGGAGGAGGGAGAAGGAGGAGGGGGAGGAGGAGGAGGAGGAATGATGAGGAGTGAGGAGGAGGAAGAGAGATGTGGAGGAAGGAGGAGGAGGGAGGAGGAGGGAGGAGGTAGAGGGAGGAAAAGGGAGGAAGGAGGAGGAGAGAGGAGGAAGAGGAGGGAGGAGGAGAAGGGAGTAGGAGGGATGAGGAGAAGGAGGAGGAGAGGGAGGAGGAGGGAGAAGGGAGGGGGAGAAGGAGGAGGGAGAGGGAGGAGGGGAGGAGGTAGAGGGAGGAGGAAGAGGAGGAGGGTGGAGGGAGGAGGTAGAGGGAGGAGGAGGGAGGAGGTAGAGGGAGGAGGAGGGAGGAGGCGGAGGGAGTAGGAGGGAGGAGGATGGAGGAGGAGGGGGAGAGGAAGAGGGTGAAGGAAGAGGGAGAAAGAGGAGGGTGGAGGGAGAGGGAGGAGGGGGAGGAGGTAGAGGGAGGAGGAAGAGGAGGAGGTAGAGGGAGGAGGAGGGGAGGAGGTAGAGGCAGGAGGAGAAGAGAGGAGGAGGGTGTTCGCCATTCCGAATTCATACTCGTCTAGGTTCTGTGATTTCGGTCCTTCCATTGATTGTTCTTCCCTTCTACACGACTGTAGATAACTTCCTTACACATAAAAAGATGAATTGTTATTGATATTGCCGTGGCATGGAGGCATATATATCAGCAGCAGAGTTGAACGCCTACGCCAGCCGGCACGGTACTTGATGATGATGATGATTGCCGTGTGACGATTCTGTGTAGTCACGTCATTTTCTTCCCTCTCCCTAGCGTTTTGGTTCGGGGATTCTTTCATCATCATCATTATATATTTACGTACGTATTTTGGGAATGGGAGGAGGGAGGAGGAGGAAGAAGAAAAAAAAATACAACAGTTGGCAGCGCTGGAATGAAAGGAAGGCGTGTAGAAAATTTCATCTCAATCGGATGGGCCGTTCGCGAACGTATAAAGGACATACATACATACATACAGACAGACGGAGATCCTAATTTATATATTAGACTAGCTGACCCGGCCAGGCTTCGCCCAGTCCCTGGTGGGGAGCATCTCATTTAATTCATATAAGTAGTCATATAAGTTCTCGTTCCCGTTACCGTCTGTCTGTCTGTCTGTCTGTCTGTCTGTCTGTCTGTCTGTCTGTCTGTCTGTCTGTCTGTCTGTCTGTCTTTCTGTCTGTCTGTCTGTCTGTCTGACCCGGCCCGGCATCGCCCAACTCCTGGTGTGTAGCATCTCATTTAATTCATATAAGTAGTCATATAAGCTACCGTTCCCGTTCCCGACTATCTATCTGTCTGTCTGTCTGTCTATATGTCTGTCTGTCTGTCTGTCTGTCTGATCCGGCCCGGCTTCGCCCAGCCCCTGATGACGAGCATCTCATTTAATTCATATAAGTAGTCATATAAGTTCCCGTTCCCGACTGTCTGTCTGTCTGTCTGTCTATCTGTCTGTCTGTCTGTCTGTCTGTCTGTCTGTCTGTCTGTCTGTCTGTCTGTCTGTCTGTCTGTCTGTCCGTCCCTCCCTCTCTGTCTGTCTGTCTGCCTGTCTGTCTAATCATTTATTGGTTGCTGTTAGAACAACCTTAGATAAACGAAGACCAACTTACAAAAAGCATTAGAAAGAGCACTTGAAAGATCTTTACATCTTCCCCAACAATTAACTTGGGTAAATGGAGCGGCGGCAGCAGCAGCAGAAGAAGAAGAAAAAGTAGGAGTAGACAACTGCAGCGAAAAGGTGGGTCTGTCTATCTATCTGACCCGGCGTGGCTTCGCCCAGCTCCTGGCGGGTAGCGTCTCATTAAATTCATACAACAAAAAAAGTAACTTAAAAGAATGTCCTTCCACACACCATCCATTATTTTTAATGAAAACTCTTTCTAATCACCTGCATGACTACAGTAACTTCTTAAGCAAAAAAAAGATGAGTTACAATGTTATGCATTGTGCATTATTTTTATGAAAACTTTGAAAATGCCTTACAGATTGTATCATTATTTATTATAACTCATATGCCGGTACATAACTATGGACAAAGAGTTTATAAATCTTTGAAAACGATGCCACAATATGACTATAAGTTATACAGAAAAGTTATGCCCCTTGAAATAACTTTTACAGAGTTAGGTCCCCTGAGATATATGAAATTATAATGAAAAATGAAAAATGAAATAATACTGAGTAAGCAGGCGATTTCACACTAACAAAATAGCACAGTTGGCAGCTCTGGAATGAAAGGAAGGCGTGTAGAAAATTTCATCTCAATCGGATGGGCAGTTCGCGAACGTATAAAGGACATACATACATACATACATACATACATACATACATACATACATACATACATACATACATACATACATACATACATACATACATACATACATACATACATACAGATGGACGGAGATTGCCTTTTATATATAAGATTATACTTGTTCATTTGATTGTGTGCCATATTTTGTGGAAGCCTACATTTTGTTGGCACTGAATTAGTGAAACCAATTTTCATTATTCTATTGACTTACTAGCTGGACTCCGTGCGAAGTGGTTACGGAGGCAGTTCGTAATCCTGTTTATCCGCGTTGGAAACACAGCTGTGGGCGTTTTGGCAGCAGATCTTCTTCCGTTGGTATTTTACGAAATTGTATGGGTGCTGGTCGTTCAGAAAGCAATGGCAAACTACTGAACATAAACTTCCCAAGAGATCACTAAGGCAAAAATGTCTGGTGTTGACTGCAACGTTCTGTAAAGGATATGCAACTAACTAACTTATTTATTGACTAACTAAAGTGTATGGTTACTTACATAAACCAATCTTCGTTACCTTTTATTAATAAGCAATGTAATGTTACTTACGTGAATAAAACATCATTACAAGAGAGCGGAGACCTGTAACCTGGGAATTTCTGTTGTATCAAGCAGTAGGGCGTTGTGTCTAAGGCATGTTGAAGGAATTCATCCAGGGACCTGGCGGTGTACACTCGCATAAAGGTCGTACATGCCATCTCGACGTCCCACATCTGGTGCTGAAAGTAGGTCAGGCTGTGTGCTTTTATTACATTTACAAAATCAGGGATGGTGGTGGTGGTGGTGGTGGTGGTAGTAGTAGTAGTAGTAGTAGTAGTAGTAGTAGTAGTAGTAGTAGTAGTAGTAGTAGTAGTAGAAATAGTAGTAGTAGTAGTAGTAGTAGTAGTAGTAGTAGTAGTAGTAGTAGTAGTAGTAGTAGTAGTGGTAGTAGTAGTAGTAGTAGTAATAGTAGTAGTAGTAGTAGTAGTAGTAGTAGAAATAGTAGTAGTAGTAGTAGTAGTAGTAGTAGTAGTAGTAGTAGTAGTAGTAGTAGTAGTAGTAGTAGTAGTAGTAGTAGTAGTAGTAGTAGTAGTAGTAGTAGAAATAGTAGTAGTAGTAGTAGTAGTAGTAGTAGTAGTAGTAGTAGTAGTAGTAGTAGTAGTAGTAGTAGTAGTAGTAGTAGTAGTGGTAGTAGTAGTAGTAGTAGTAGTAATAGTAGCAGCTGCGGCGGCAGCAGTAGAGGCAGCGACAACAGCAGTAGTAGTAATGGCAGTAGTAGCAGTAGTAGTAGTAGTAATAGTAGTAGTAGTAGTAGCAGCAGTAATAGTAGTAGTATAATAGTAGTAGTAGTAATAGTAGCAGCTGAGGCGGCAGTAGTAGAGGCAGCGACAACAGCAGTAGTAGTAGTAGTAGTAATAGTAGTAATAGTAGTAGTAGCAGCAGCAGCAGCAGCAGTAGTAGTAGTAGTAGTAGTAGTAGTAGGAGTAGGAGTAGGAGTGGTAGTAATAGTAGTAGTAGTAGTAGTCGTAGTAGTAGTAGTAGTAGTCGTAGTAGTAGTAGTAGTAGTAGTAGCATCAGCAGCAGCAGCAGCAGCAGTAGAAGCAGCGACAACAGCAGTAGTAGTACTAGCAGTAGTAGTAGTAGTAGTAGTTGTTGTTGTTGTTGCTGTTGTTGTTGTTGTTGTTGTTGTGGCAGCAACAGCAGCAGTAGTAGTAGTAGTAGTAGTAGTAGTAGTAGTAGTAGTAGTAGTAGTAGTAGTAGTAGTAGTAGTAGCAGCGGCAGCAGCAGCAGCAGCAGTAGCGACAACGGCAGTAGTAGTACTAGCAGTAGTAGCAGCAGCAGCAGCAGTAGTAGTAGTAGTAGTAGTAGTAGTAGTAGTAGTAGTAGTAGTAGTAGTAGTAGTAGTAGTAGTAGTAGTAGTAGTAGTAGTAGTAGTTGTTGTTGTTGTTGTTGTTGTTGTTGTTGTTGTTGTTGTGGCAGCAGTAGTAGTAGTATCAGCGGCAGCAGTGGCTGATAGTGTAGTTTGTTCTCCTATACCTGTTTTACGCCATTACAGTCCGCACAATATTTGTTGTAGTAAACTGCGTTTGTCGTCCTGTCTGTTACCATGGCAACGGAGTCAAAGCCGACTTCATCTTTCGTGATGTCGGATTCACATTTCTGAAGCACTTCTCTAGAAACCTCGACACCTGGAAGACATGATCTGATGTAGAGAAAATTCTCTGGTGTGTGACATCTTAACCTAGGGTGTGCCTTGATATCTTTGCTATCCACAAACCCTGAATCTTCGGCAGTTTTGGAGTCTACATTTTCTGGGATAATTCTCCCATGTTCATCATTTGCTTCTAAAGCGGGAGAATTATTAGCCGGGTTACTTTCTGCTTTATTCACAATGTCTTCATGGAATACACCTGCTTCTTTATCACTCAAATGTGAAACCTGGTCTGTTTGGCTGGCACCATCCATATTCCTGTTTGGTGGAGACAAATATGGCACTGATATATCGGTTGGGACAACAGATGCCGTAGATTTGGCATTCTGGTTTTTGACATTCACATGGGAAACAAATGGCTTCAGCACAGTATGTTCTCCCTTTTCTCAGATTTTGAATCGCCCCATTTTTACATCTATACGGGCAGTAACTCTCTTGAACATCCCTGGAAGAAAACTTGGTTTTGTCCCATGAGTAAACAACGCTGTCTGATCCAAGGACATTATATACGGAGTTGTCGTCTGTGATAATGTAGGGCTTTGGTGTGCTTGTCATGTACACCGCTTGACCGTTACCAGAAAGCGAAGTGTCCACCCTATGGTCAGTACAAGTATCTGGGGATTTTGTTGTCCTTTGCGAGCGGAAAGTTTCATTGATGTTAGAATACCATACATGGCTGTCTGTTGAAGTTTTACCCAATTCAGTAACTCCTGCTGCAGAATTCTGAACAACTGACCAGATTACATGAACAACACAAGTCAAAATCACAGGCACAAGTTGTCGCAAATGCGTCCCCATGTTAATGAATTACCAATACTAGACTTTCAATACACAGCGTAAGACAAGTTTAACCAGATTACATACAGTTACTTTATATACTCAAAAAGACTTATTATTGGCGCCGATGTCACCATCAAAACCTCAGACTCGGTTAGGAGATATTCACCGATGTTCTCAAATGTTAAATCAAACGTTAATTTTTATTGCTCTGTCGGCTTTTAATAGTGGTATCTGATGTTTCAGAGGCGTATCACATATTGGGGTAGGTTTTGCTGTCATCAAACGGCCAAACTAAATATTATGTAATGTGAGTGTTTTCACTGTGGTAAATGCGGCATCTCTCTCTCTCTCTCTCTCTCTCTCTCTCTCTCTCTCTCTCTCTCTCTCTCTCTCTCTCTCTCTCTCTCTCTCTCTCTTTCTCTCTCTCTATTTTATGATCTCTCAATTGTTTCTGTGTCTTCTCTTTCTATCTCTATCTCTCTCCTCACCCCCATTCTTATTTATTTCTCTCTTTTTTCCCCGTCTAACTGTCCCTACCTGTCTGAGTAAGTAAGTGTATGTGTGGGTGTGTGTGTTGGTGTGGTAGTATATGTGTGTGTGTGTGTAATTAACATAGTCGATTGAATAGACTAAAATGTGACTACACTAATGGGAAATTGTTGATATGGCTAAACATATAGAATACTATACACGTGACTACACTTATAATAAGCTATACATGTGACTACACTTCTAAAACATATAAATGTGACTACACTTATAGAAAACTGTGTATGTAACTACACTTATAGAAAACTGTGTACATAACTACACTTATAGAAAACTGTGTATGTAACTACACTTATAGAAAACTGTGTATGTAACTACACTTATAGAAAACTGTGTATGTAACTACACTTATAGAAAACTGTGTATGTAACTACACTTATAGAAAACTGTGTATGTAACTACACTTATAGAATACTGTGTATGTAACTACACTTATAGAAAACTGTGTATGTAACTGCACTTATAGAAAACTGTGTATGTAACTACACTTATAGAAAACTGTGTATGTAACTACACTTATAGAAAACTGTGTATGTAACTACACTTATAGAAAACTGTGTATGTAACTACACTTATAGAAAACTATAAATGCGACTATTCTTATGAAAAACTGTAAATGTGACCACACTAATAGAAAACTATAAATGTGACACTTATGGACAACTGTAAATGTTACTACACTTATGGAAACGATAAATGTGACAAGACTTATGGAAAACCATAAATGTGACTACACTTATGGACAACTATAAATGTGACTACACTTATGGACAACTATAAATGTGACTACACTTATGGACAACTATAAATGTGACTACACTTGTGGACAACTATAAATGTAACTACACTTATGGACAACTATAAATGTAACTACACTTATGGACAACTATAAATGTAACTACACTTATGGACAACTATAAACGTGACTACACTTAAGGACAACTATACATGCGACTACACTTATAGACAACTATAAATGTGACTACACTTATGGACAACTATACATGCGACTACACTTATAGACAACTATAAATGTGACTACACTTATGGACAACTATACCTGCGACTACACTTATAGACAACTATAAATGTGACTACACTTATGGACAACTATACATGTGACTACACTTATAGACAACTATAAATGTGACTACACTTATGGACAACTATACCTGCGACTACACTTATAGACAACTATAAATGTGACTACACTTATGGACAACTATACATGCGACTACACTTATAGACAACTATAAATGTGACTACACTTATGGATAACTATACATGCGACTACACTTATAGAAAACAATAAATGCGACTACACGCATGGAAAAATATGAATATACCTACACGTATGGAAAACTATAAATACGCCTACACTTATGGAAAACCATAAATATGCCTACACTTATGGAAAACTATAAATGTGACTACACGTATGGAAAACTATAAATGTGACTACACTTATGGAAAACTATAAACTGCGATTTCATTTACGAGAAATTGCAAATTGTAATTCAACTGCTACGAAAATGTCAACTTTAATTGCACGAAATGGAAAACTGAACTGTAACTAGGCCTTTGGGGACACAAACACTGCAGGCCATGCCCATAGACACCCCCTCCCCTTTCTTCCCAGTCACAATCCCTTATACACAAACGCAGTTAACATCAATACGAATGAATCTCTCGTCGCTCTAATGAGAAACAACAGTGAAATGTAAAACTACCCCGGGCGAAAAAAAAAAAAACTGACTTTCGTTGTGAATTCCATGACATAAGAAATGTGAATGCAGGAAGGTAATGAGTGTTGATGAGGTTGGAAATGTAACAGCTACAGCATGACATGTATTTACACTTGATAACATGTCTAAGTGCTGGGTTTAATCAATAAAACGTGTTGAGCGGGTTCATAGATGAACTCACATGTATTGTTTGACGCCCACAGAAGTAGAACATGTTAAGAGGATGTCATGGAACAGACGTTACTAAACACATAATTCAAACGTATTCGTTTTGAATAGTCAGTGCTGTCATTTAATGTGTTCAGTACCAGGCAACTAACCAAGCCTTGATTGCTACCTTCTGACACGATACGCTTGAGTAACTCTGTGTCTTCCATTCAATTGTTCATTAACCCATTGATGCCAATTGTCGCTAGCTCACAGACGCAGTGGTAATGTACATTGGAAACCTCGTTGTTTGCTATACATCCCCCCAACCCACAATTAATCTGGGCTTCCAGGGACGGGAGAATTTTATTTTCAAAAGGTCACAAATTGGGCACGAAGGCCGGTCTTACGTTCGGACCTTCCAATCACTCATCTTTCATAAAGAGTTAGTGCAATTGATAGGGGGTCACGCTAATAATGTCCTAATCACTGACGGACTCAGGTTTGACGCCTGCAATCGTCGTCCGCCAACAGAGAAAAAGATCGGCCACCTATATCTCCGTGCATTCAGGCCTACATCATGCACTGTCCCTGCCCCGTCAAAGACCCAAGGCAGGCTTCCGGTTCGGGACACTTTATTGCCTAGCTTGACCAAGTCTGTCACCGGTACCAGGAACTGTTGTCAGGAGTCCAGGCTGTCACTGTGATATTGACCACATCAGGCATCAAGTAGTCATGGGTCTACACAAATATCGACCACATCAGGCATCAAGTAGTCATGGGTCTACACAAATATTGACCACATCAGGCATCAAGTAGTCATGGGTCTACACAAATATTTACCACACCAGGCATCCAGTGGTCATGGGTCTACACAAATATTGACCACATCAGGCATCAAGTAGTCATGGGTCTACACAAATATTGACCACATCAGGCATCAAGTAGTCATGGGTCTACACAAATATTGACCACATCAGGCATCCAGTGGTCATGGGTCTACACAAATATTGACCACATCAGGCATCCAGTGGTCACGGGTCTACACAAATATTGACCACATCAGGCATCCAGTGGTCATGGGTCTACACAAATATTGACCACATCAGGCATCCAGTGGTCATGGGTCTACACAAATATTGACCACATCAGGCATCCAGTGGTCATGGGTCTACACAAATATTGACCACATCAGGCATCCAGTAGTCATGGGTCTACATAAATATTTACCACACCAGGCATCCAGTGGTCATGGGTCTACACAAAAATTGACCACATCAGGCATCCAGTGGTCATGGGTCTACACAAATATTGACCACATCAGGCATCAAGTAGTCATGGGTCTACACAAATATTGACCACATCAGGCATCAAGTAGTCATGGGTCTACACAAATATTGACCACATCAGGCATCCAGTGGTCATGGGTCTACACAAATATTGACCACATCAGGCATCCAGTGGTCATGGGTCTACACAAATATTGACCACATCAGGCATCCAGTGGTCATGGGTCTACACAAATATTGACCACACCAGGCATCCAGTGGTCACGGGTCTACACAAATATTGACCACATCAGGCATCCAGTGGTCACGGGTCTACACAAATATTGACCACATCAGGCATCCAGTGGTCACGGGTCTACACAAATATTGACCACATCAGGCATCCAGTGGTCACGGGTCTACACAAATATTGACCACATCAGGCATCCAGTGGTCATGGGTCTACACAAATATTGACCACATCAGGCATCCAGTGGTCATGGGTCTACACAAATATTGACCACATCAGGCATCCAGTGGTCATGGGTCTACACAAATATTGACCACATCAGGCATCCAGTGGTCATGGGTCTACACAAATATTGACCACATCAGGCATCCAGTGGTCATGGGTCTACACAAATATTGACCACATCAGGCATCCTGTGGTCATGGGTCTACACAAATATTGACCACATCAGGCATCCAGTGGTCATGGGTCTACACAAATATTGACCACATCAGGCATCCAGTGGTCATGGGTCTACACAAATATTGACCACATCAGGCATCCAGTGGTCATGGGTCTACACAAATATTGACCACATCAGGCATCCAGTGGTCATGGGTCTACACAAATATGCGGCCGGCAACATGTACCCAATGCGCATCCAGATCTGGAAAAGGATTCTTTCCTTGCCTTGTGACAGTTGCTACTTTATCTACATCTTGTGAATATGGGTGTTGCATGAATTCCTTACATTACCATAGTTGCTGCTTTATCTTCCATTTTATCAATATGGTTATTGCATAAATTCCTTACATTATCCTAGTTGCTACTTTATTCATCCCCTGATCAATATGGTTATTGTATGAATTCCTTACATTATGCTTGTTGCTACTTTATTTTCCTTTTATCAGCATCGTTATTGTATGGATTCATTACATTATGCTTATTGCTACTTTATCTTCTATTTTATCAATTTGGTTATTGTATGAATTCCTTACATTATGCTTGTTGTTACCTATTTTATCAATATGGTTATTGTATGAATTTATTACATTATCCTAGTTGCTACTTTGTCTTCCCCTGATCAATATGGTTATTTTTTGAATTTCTTACAAATGCTGGCTGCTACGTTTGCTTCTCCTTATCAATATGGTCATTGTATGCATTTATAACAATATGATAGTGCTACCTTATTCTCCCCTCCCCCCCCCCCACACACACACACACCCCAACACTCATCCGCCAATGGAAGCCCAGATTAATCTGAAAGGGGGAGGGTGCTGTTGGGGGGGGGGGGGGGATATATAGCATCAATGAGGATTCGAACGTACATTAACACCGCACCTGCGGGCAAGTGAAAATTGGCATCAATGGGTCGATGAACAATTCCATGGAAGACAAAGCGTTACCTATGTTTGTGCGTAAGGGATTTTGACTGGGCGGTGTCAATCTGCATGGCCTCGAGTGTTTGTTTCCCCAAAGGTATACTTATAGTTCATTTTTGCATTTCGTGAAGTCAAAGTTCATTTTCGCAGTTTGCAATTTCTGGTAAGTGCAATCACAGTTCATAGTTTTCCATAAGTGTAGTCACATTTTACAGTTTTCCACAAATGTGGTTACATTTTAGAGTTTGCAACAAGTGCAATCACTTTGTACAATTTTCGAGTTTAGTCATATTTATAGTTTAGTTTTCCATACGTATGGTCAGATTTTTAGCTTTCCATAAGTGTAGTAATATTTATAGGTTCCCATAAACGTAGTCATGTTTACAGTTTTCCATACATGTAGTCATATTTATAGTTTTCCATACGTATAGTCACATTTATAGTTATTCATAAGTGTAGTCATATTTATAGTTTCCCATAAACGTAGTCATATTTATAATTTTCCACACATGTAGTCATATTTATAGTTTTCCATACGTATAGTCACATTTATAGTTTTCCATACATGTAGTCATATTTATAGTTTTCCATACGTATAGTCACATTTATAGTTATTCATAAGTGTAGTCATATTTATAGTTTCCCATAAACGTAGTCATATTTATAATTTTCCACACATGTAGTCATATTTATAGTTTCCCATAAGTGTAGTCACATTTATAGTTATCCATACAAGTAGTCATATTTATAGTTTCCCATAAGTGTGGTAGAATTTATAGTTTCCCATAAGTGTAGCCACATTTATAGTTTTCCATAAGTGTTGTCACATTTAATAGTTTCTCATAAATGTAGTGACATGCTAGTTTAGTGTTTAGTTAGTTAGTTAGTCGCGGTTCCAACTTCACAGCAACGGGTCGTCCCCATTATGCTTCGTTCTTGTGCCAGTGAATATCACACGAAATTCTCCTCACTGCCCTATGCGAGAAGTGGAATAGACAGGAGTCTCGATAAGCCAACAGCCTTCACAGGTACACTGTGAATAATGCCGCCGCCAGTATGCCAACACAAAAGTCCTCCAC
This sequence comes from Cepaea hortensis, assembly GCA_963921405.1. Lineage (NCBI taxonomy): Eukaryota > Metazoa > Mollusca > Gastropoda > Stylommatophora > Helicidae > Cepaea > Cepaea hortensis. Next base: position 80,834,717 of record OY992876.1, read on the forward strand.
GGAAACTACAGTTCATCGTCGATGGAAGCGGCAATCACTAGAAATCCAGCAGCCACACATTACTTCACTAAAAGTCGAGAGTACCGACTTCATTGCCCAGGGATTTATCCCATATGGCTCGGTCCCTGTCGGTAGGGCGGCCCGCTGCAAGCATCGCACTAAGAACGAATACCGTAACAGCAACGACCATCAGGAGTCTCCGACAAAATGCACTCGTGAACCGAAAAGGCAATCCAGTCAATTCCAAGCCTCAGGCCGACTGCCATCGTTCCGGACATGCAGTTCACGCTACAATAACCGCAGACAGATGTAAAAACATTCCAAACGAAATACACAGCTCACAGTGTCGCGCCACGCACTCAACTCAGTAGCAGGGCGACGGAACCATGCACTACCTGTCCAACATGGGGAAAATGCGGCTGCAAACCGTAGCCAGAAGCATAAACACTCCAGAGGCTTAACGGTTTAAATGTCTATCCGCCTTTGCTGGGGCTCGGAAGTTCACATTTTAGTGCTTTCCATCCCATTACTCACAATATCACTTAAGTGGCGCCATATTGTTGCAACGTGCTTTAGCCACAATGGAAAATGCAAAGAATACCATGGACAATAAGAAAAACCTATGAGCTAATCCTACAGGAAAGAAACAAATGAAACCCAGTTGCATGACCTCAGAACCCACCCCAATGTGTGATACGCCCCTGAAACCTCAGACACAACTATTAAAACCCAGCTGACTAATAACAGTCAACGTTTCGTTTAAAATGTGAGAACATCAGTGACTATCTCTGAGTAGAGTGGGTTTTGGGTGGTTAAAACAGCGCGAGTTTTATGAGTCCTCTTGGGTATCTAAAGATTAACTGTATATAAACAAGTTTTACTTCTCTTGCATTGAGTTTTGAAAGTTTGTTATTGGTAATTAATTAAGATGGGAGCGCGTTTCCGACAGCTAGCGCCTGTGTTTTTGACTTGTGTTGTTCCTGTACTCTGGTCTGTTGCTCATAGTTCTGCAGCGGGAGTTTCTGAATTGGATATGACTTCAACAGACAGTCGTATGTGGTATTCTAACATCAATGACACTATCAGCTTGCAAAGGACTACAGCACTTCGAGATACTTCGATTGACCATTTGGTGGACATTTCGTTTTCTGGTGACGGTCAAGCGGTAGACATTGCAAGCACACCGAAATCCCAGACTGCCTCTTATTATGAAGACTGGGACCCTTACAACCACATTTACCTGTGGGACAAAACAAAGTTCTCTCCTAGGGATTTTCAAGAGAGTTTTTGCCCGTACAGATGCCGAGATGGCTGGTTTTTAGATGTGACAAAATCTACTGGCAGAATCCATAGTTACTGCGGTAATGTCATTTGTTTCCCATGTACATGTCAAAAATCAGAATGCCAGATATACGGCATCTGTTGTCCCGATATATCAGTGCCATATTTGTCTCCGCCAAATAGGAAGGTGTATGGTACCAGTCAAACAGACCAGATTTCACATTTGAGTGATATACATGGAGATGTATTCGATGAAGACGATGCGAATATAGCAGGAAGTACTCCGGCTCATAATTCTCCCGCTTCAGAAGCAAATGGTGAACACAGGAGAATTATCCCAGAAAATTTAGAGGTCAAAACTGCCGAAGATTCAGAGTTTGTGGGCGGCAAAGATATCAAGGCACACCCTAGGTTAGGATGTCACACACCAGAGAATGTTTTCTACATCAGATCCTGTCTTCCAGGTGTCGAGGTTTCTAGTGAAGTGCTCCACAAATGTGAATCCGACATCCCGGAAGATGAAATCGGCTTCGACTCCTTTGCCATGGTAACAGACAAAACGACAAACGCTGTCTACTACAACAAATATTGTGCGGACTGTAATGGCGTGAAACAGGTATGGATGTCGCAAGTGTGTGTACCTGTATAAATCGGAAGCATGTACAGCTAAATTTAAGAAAGCCACTCAGTATATGTTAACATTCCTTTGAGGTATTGGGTGGTATCCTTTCGACAATGAAGGATCTACAACCCGTGAAAGAAACATGACCAACCCAGAGCTAATCCTAGCCAGCCCGTGTGTGCTGAAGTAAGACCTGGTGACAGCTGAATGCACCTCTCTGCCGATAAAAACTTCCAGCACTGGTCGAGTATGATTTAATGATATTTCTGTGTTTGGAGAGGGGACTGGGAACTCAGACAGTCTCCTGGAGATGGTACTTTATCACCGGGTGTGTAGAAGGAACTGAGTGCTCAGACAGTCCCCTGGAGATGGTACTTAATCACCGGGTGTGTAGAAGGAACTGAGTGCTCAGTCTCCTGGAGATGGTACTTTATCACCGGGTGTGTAGAAGGAACTGAGTGCTAAGACAGTCCCCAGGAGATGGTACTTTATCACCGGGTGTGTAGAAGGAACTGGGTGCTCAGACAGTCTCCTGGAGATGGTACTTATCTCTGGGTGTGTAGAAGGAACTGAGTGCTCAGACAGTCCCCTGGAGATGGTACTTATCACTGGGTGTATAAAAGGAACTGAGTGCTCAGACAGTCCCCTAGAGATGGTACTTATCACCGGGTGTGTAGAAGGAACTAAGTGCTCAGACAGTCCCCTGGAGATGGTACTTTATCACCGGATGTGTAGAAGGAACTGGATGCTCAGACAGTCTCCTGGAGATGGTACTTATCACTGGGTGTGTAGAAGGAACTGAGTGCTCAGACAGTCCCCTAGAGATGGTACTTATCACCGGGTGTGTAGAAGGAACTGAGTGCTCAGACAGTCCCCTAGACATGGTACTTATCACTGGGTGTATAAAAGGAACTGAGTGCTCAGACAGTCCCCTAGAGATGGTACTTATCACCGGGTGTGTAGAAGGAACTGAGTGCTCAGACAGTCCCCTGGAGATGGTACTTTATCACCGGATGTGTAGAAGGAACTGGATGCTCAGACAGTCTCCTGGAGATGGTACTTATCACTGGGTGTGTAGAAGGAACTGAGTGCTCAGACAGTCCCCTAGAGATGGTACTTATCACTGGGTGTATAAAAGGAACTGAGTGCTCAGACAGTTCCCTGGAGATGGTACTTATCACCGGGTGTGTAGAAGGAACTAAGTGCTCAGACTTGCGGAGATGGTACTTTAGCTCCGGGCGTGGAGACAAGTATTAAAACAAATCTCACGGCAATGGGTTCATGTAAGGATCCCGACCCGGACACCTGCCAGGGGCCTCCAAGCTGGGTTAGCCCATATATTCTTTTATGTGTGCGAATTCTAACTGGTTCACTCCAGGTGTTATAGTTGTGTCCTCATGTTAGCAGAACGCGAGATAGTATTGTTGTGTACTGCTGGGTACACTTTTTTTTTGGCTCGCTCGCTTTGAACTCAAGCGTAGTCCATACACACTATTTATAGTAGTGATGGACTGAATTTTGCGTGTGGATTAGCTTTCTCTATTAACAGTGTCCCTCGCCATCCGGCGAACCCACTCCGACTTTATAGGTACTTGTAATTAACGTCCCCAAGTCAAGGGCGACAGGTTAACATTTTAGTCCAACTGTCCGGTGTAGGGGTTGAACCGCTTACCTCGGCATCAGCACACCGGATGTTTAAGAACACGCGTTCTTATCCATTCAGCCATGCGGACCTGCTGGTTACACTGTTATGGTGTTATCAGTCAGGACACAAATAGTTGTATTGGGACGATGGTTCCTCACATTGTCCAGATTACAGTCTGACTGATTACTGACTAGATTAAGCAAAGGTCTGAGTGGACTAAGCCACAATATTATATTAAACCACATTGCCATTCGATGCCACAAAATTTCTCTCAAAGTCTAAATGCAACATAAGACCGCTTCCTTTCATATTCTTAATTCACCTCAGGCCTTTCACACTAGTTCATCTGATCGCGAAATTTCCTTCTTCAAACTCAAGAACTATCACCCTTAATTCGTAAAACACTTAAAAGGTATAAATAAAATCTATTGCGATCTAGGTATAAATTAAATAGCCACACTGTGGAAGGTGCCATAGCGAACGGGTCTGACCCACTGTGGACCCACTGTCGACCGTGGTCATCCGCTAACTGTCAAGCCCAGGAGAGACCTCTATTCTCCTAGATCGTGCTTCTCGCACTCTGCAACTGCCATTTCGACTGTGAACACTAGTCACGGACAATTGGTGCAAAAATTGCCATGGGTCGTTATTGGGTTTGTCCTAGTGCCGTGTGTCTGAATGGATGACTTAGAACATATATGTCATGATTAGTGAAAGGCCTCTTATAACCTCTTTTTGATCCCGGTCGGTAACTATTATAACTTTCAAATTTTATGTTGTCTAGTGCGTCTTCTAGTCTCTACTTCCTTCTTCTCCTCCTGTGAGTGCCAAATAATACTATGTGTGTTTATTTATGTAATTGTCTTGGTGGCCTCAACGGTTCCCCCCATTGATTTCTTGTGTTTACGTGTACAGCATTAGAACCGACCAATCATTTCTCTTCTTTAAATGTTTGTTCATATATACTCGACAACAGCATTAAGGTCTAATATTTTTGTGTGTTTGTTATTTGACCTATGCTGGTTTAATATAAATTATGAGAGCTATGGTGCTATCTCAATGGTTTGATACGAATTCTGTCCGTATTCCATAGTTGTTTGGTTCATGTGTATGATAGACACGACCAATGAAGACACTTTTTTTGGAGTGTCTAGTTGGTCGTACGTCGAAGTACACTTGTTCCTGCAGCGAGGCGCCATCGTCATTTGGAGGCGACAGGTTCGATCCCGGTCGGTAACTATTATAGCTTTCAAATTTTATGTTGTCAAGTGCGTTTTCTAGTCTCTACTTCCTTCTTCTCCTCCTATGAGCGCCAAATAATACTATGTGTGTTTATTTATGTAACCTCTTTTTGAGATGTCAGAGGATCCGTTATCATTGGCATGATATAGAATTGCTTGCCGAACCTCAGTGATCTAAGTCAACTACTTCTTCTCACTGGACTGTGGTCAAATAGTTGAGTGAACTGAGTTCAGATAGACTGTCTATAATGGTGAACCCTAACTCCAACATTACACAAGGAATCACAACGTGATATATTAATTATAATTATTGAAGAGGGCGCTGAACAGTTTTCCAATTTATCTTGTGTCCTTGAATTGACAACACTTCACATTGTATCAGGTTTCTATCTTATTCTCACAACCTTCTCTGTTTAAAAAAAACAAACTATAATACAATTTTGCAGGTCTCCCTGGCTGAGGAATTAGCAGCTTTCTCCGTAACCCCGAACTCTCTCGTGGTTGACGTGAGAGCACGAGAATTGGAAGCGGTTCGAGTCTCGCCAGTGACTTATGAGAGTATGGAGCCGGTCGCTCAGAAAGTCGTGGCGTGCTGATGAGTGTAATCTAGCTTAGGAATTAATATACAGCTGAAAGATGCTGATGTTGACCGCAATATCCTGAAACAGGATGGAAACGCGGGAAAAAAAATAATACAATTTTAAAACATTTCTAAGTGGCGATTATTTAAGAGGTTGCCACCACGGTTCCCGACCAGTTCAACCTGGACCGCGTTCGACCTCTCACTGTCTGGGGAGAGCCCAGGAGAGGTCTCTATTCTCCTGGACCTGGTCGAAATCCTGCTTATCGCACAAGGCAAACTGTTGTTTCGACAGTGAACACTAGTCATGGACAACTGGTCCATGACAACACCATGCTCGCATTTATGAGCTGATACCCACAGACTTCCTGAAGATTCACTACCACCCATCTCTTAGACAGCCGTCCGTCTCTTGAAGAAGCTTAAACATCGCCTCAATTTGACCAAACTACGCTTAGAGCTTGAGCTTCTACTACAACTTCTACTGCTGCTGCTGTTTCTACTACTACTACTACTACTACTACTACTACTACTACTACTACTACTACTACTACTACTACTACTACTACTACTACTACTACTACTACTACTACTACTACTACTACTACTACTATTACTACTACTACTACTACTACTACTACTACTACTACTACTGTCATTCCTGATTTTGTGAATACAAAATGAAAGCAACACACCCTGACCTACTTTCAGCACCAGACGTGGGCCGTCGAAGTGAAGTGTGAGACCCTCATGCTACTGTACACTGCCAGGTCCCTGGACGAATTCCTTCGAATGGCCTTAGACACAACACCCTTCTGCTCGATACAACAGAAATCCCCATCCCACACTGACACAAGCTCTTGTAATGAAGCGTTACTCAAGTAAGTAATGTTTGTCACCGCCTCACTTAGTAAAGGGCTGCAATTCCAGCCCAAGGGAAACCATTGAGTCGAGCAGGACCCGAGTAATCTAGAACCGTCTCGAAAGAGATGGTCACCCAGTCCATGATTCCGTGGACACTGATGTGGCCCGCCTAATGCGGGGTCCACGAGGAACTCGGACAGAGTTACCGCCCGTGTCGAGTTCGGACACGCGGAGACCGGCAGAGGACGAATGGACTTGAGAGAGGCAACAGGGCCTGCCTTTGAGGGACTCTATAGATATCAATAGATATATAGACATAGGCTAGATAGTTTGCTAGACTGTTAAATGATACTTATGTGTTTGATGTTTACTGTGTGAGAGATGTAATAGAGCGCGGGTCTGTTTACCCACTCGCCAACGCATACTGTATATGTAAATACAATAAATATTCGATCTCATAACGAACAGATTTATTGTTGCCTGTATGAACCCAAGTTTAGTTATCTAGATACGAGCAAGACTATGACAGGCTTTTTGGGGGCTAGTTTTCCGGTTTTGGCATAGAATGTTTTCTTAATAACCTATTAAATGCCATGTAAAATTAATTATTTAATCATATCACACTGATTTTTGATAAAACATTGAATTTTGATAACACATTGATTTGTTTAAATCAAAGAAATTATTAACGTTACAAGGTTACATAAAACTAGTAGCTATCTAGCGATAAAATAGAAGTAATCTGAGTCCCTCGGCAATGTCTCACCATTGCCTCCACAGCGCCTCTTTATTTTGATTCTGTAAACTAATTTTTTTTTGTGACATGTTACTATTTTGACATTTTTTTTTGTTGTGTGACAGTGACTAATGTGTTCTCGCTCCACGAGCAGATTGTTCCGCAACAAGTGCCGCGTCCAACCGATGAAACCTTTCCAACAGGAACGAGAGTGCAAGATAACATCGAGGAGCTTCAAAATTCAGAGCTAAGTTTCACCTCATACTCATTGTACTTCTAAGCTGTACTTCTCATGTTTCATCAATGTATTATTTTGTATCATATTGATTTCTTTGCATATTCATGACCTTGTCACCAACATAACCTTGCATTTTGATTTACACATTAATAAGTAAGGGAGTTAACTAAATTTTCGACTACACTACATTTTTTCTAAGGGATTTAATTTTAGAAATATTACAAATAAGTGAAACACAAAATGTCTACCTTAGATAAATGCATTGAGCAAGGAATAAAGCTAGGTTATAAAGAAGAGAAATTGTCAGAATGGGCACAGAAAACGCACGCAGAAAACATTGCCCGTGAAGAAAGAGCGATAGAACGAGAGGAAAAGAAATCGCAGATGGAGGCCGAAGAAAAGAAACTGCAGATGCAGATGCAGATGCAAGCAGAAGAAAAGAAAATGCAGATGCAGATGGAGGCAGAAGAAAAGAAAATGCAGATGCAAGCAGAGGAAAAGAAAATGCAGATGCAAGCAGAGGAAAAGAAAATGCAGATGCAGGCTCAGGAAAAACAGCTGGAGCTCGAGGCGGCGGCCAAACAGGCCCAATTGAATGCCGAAACACAAATAAAATTAAAACAGATGGAGCTTGAGTCTAACGCAGAAATATCTATAAATAAGCTAAGAAGCAAAGAGGAAGAACAAAAATATAATAAATATAAAGGTCTCGTGAAGGCTTTCTGTTCTGGAGATTCCATCTCCGCTTACTTAGAAAATTTTGAATGTCTCATGTCTCATCATAAAATCAGTAAATCAGATTGGGCATTTATTCTAATGAGGAATTTGGCTCTTGAACCACTAAAAGTAATAGAAACAATACCACAGGAAATGCGAAAAGACTATGAGTACCTAAAACAACGCATTCTCCAACATTTTTCTTTAGACACTGCAGGTTACCAACAACAATTTGCCAAATTATCTCCACAACCAAACCAAACCTTCATAGATTATGTCAGTACAGTCCAAGACATATGCACAAAATGGATTAACTCGGCTAAAACCAACAATAGCCATGATAAACTTAAGGAACTAATTATAATAGATAAAATAGTTAGCACCATCCCCACACCTTTTGCCAAGTTCTTAAAACAAATGGATTGTAAGAGCATTCAGGAAATCGAGGCGAAAGGAAATGCATTTTTTACAGCAAATAGGGATATTTTTCAACATAATATAAGTCACAATGATACAGCAGCTGCAGTAGTGAACACCAAATACTCCAAACAATCACAGAGCAGATTTAAACCACGATCCAATGTCGGTAAAGTAGTAAGGTGCCAATATTGCAATTCTCATCACGACAGTTACGGTATGTGTGACAAATCACCCACCTACCCTGAACACCTCAAAAAGATGGTAGAGAAGCAAACAGCTAAACGCATGGCTTACCACAGAGCAATTAAATGTTATTTCTGCAATAGCTGGGGTCACTATAATAAAGATTGTCAAGGCCGAAAGTTATTGAAACAGGCCAATGCGGCATTAGTAGAAACGTCGACTGACGAAGAGCTTGAGTCACTAAATGAATGTGAAAATCAACACGACAATGAAAGCGAGCTTGGGAATGCGGTACACGTAATCAACACCATAACAGACAGTAAGTGCAACACCTGTACAAAATTCCAACTGGACACAACACTACATTGTGGTCACATTATCCCAATTGCAAATGAAATAGCTAACGCTGCCTTATCATCTACAGGCAAGCTAGTTTTTTATACAGGGTTTGTTAACAACAAAAAGGGCACGTTAATTCGTGATTCCAGCGCAACTCTCTGTGGGGTGAGGAGAACATTAATAGACGCTAAAGACTACACAGACAAACATGTGACGTGTCGCACATTTTCAGGTACAACAGAGAAATATCCCCTTGCTTTGGTCGAAATTCAAACACCATTCATATCGGGGCAAGTATTGTGTGCTATCCTTGAAAATCCCGTCGCGGATATTATACTTGGTAATTTACCCAACATACATCCTTGCTCTAAAAGAGAAATAAAAAGGTGGGAGCAAAAACACGGTATCCACCACAGAAATAGCGACACAAAAGAGAAACACCATTCTTGCTTGTCTCAATCTGCCAAAAGACCAAGGGAGACAACCACTGAGGTAATTCAGGAAGAATTTACCGAGGTGTACAATGCAGGGGCGGTCGAATCAAGAAACGATACGACCGAATTAAAACCTCGAATTGAGGATGCGACCAAACTACCAAGTACCGAACCTGTAAATGTGCAACAAAACACACAACACACAAACACAATAACACGACAGACAACCCACAAAACCAACACCTACCAACTGCAGGAATCATTAGAAATAGTAGCGCCAAACTCAACTAACAACACTTTTGGTAATGAACAGAAAAATGACCCTACACTAGCACCATACTTTAAGTTAGTAGGCCTTAAGCCAAAATTAACAAAGAACGCATCGTGGACATTTAGGCTACAGGATAACATCTTAACTAGATTTTACACAACAAAACACACCACGACACAGCAAATAGTGCTACCACAAGCACATCGAAACAAAGTTTTAAAAATAGCCCATGACTCCCCTTTTGGAGGTCATATGACATACGAAATGACCAAGGCTATTATCCTGACCCAGTTTTATTGGCCAAAGTTTGACCAGGATATTAAAACCTTTTGTGCAACTTGTGTTATATGTCAAAAACTGGTCAACAAGGGAAATAACCATACTGTATTCTCTTTAAATAGAAACTTGCAATTATGCCATGGAAATATGTTGAAACCATATTATGTTAGACAGGACAATGAGACAAATGAACTGACTCAACGAACTGGTGACGGAGACGAAACGACAATTTCTCAACGAAATGACACCTCGACAAACGAAGCATCGTTAACGACACACTCTTACGACGACAAAAACGACGACGACAATGACATTGAAGACAATGTACAAACAGTGGCATCTGTGATAAATCAGACAGACGTGGACAACATGGAAATCCCTGTACCAATCATGACTGACGACGGAATTAATGACGGAGTTGCTTATATTGATGATATATGCATCCATTCTGATATGACTTCTCACTTACTCACCCTTAAACAAGTCTTCCACCAAATCTCTCTTTTTGGACTTACTATCAAACCTTCCAAGGTTGAAATAGGTTATACACAAATAGACTTCCTTGGACATAGAATTTCTGAAGGAAAATTGTTGACTGATGATAAAATTGTTTCCAAGATCCTTAAGCTAGAAGTACCTACCACAAAGAAGCAAGTTAGAAGTTTACTAGGTCTGATTAACTATTATTCGAAATTTATTCCACATTGGGCAGAATTAACCTCAGTCTTTTCTGATATGTTAACTAAAAATCATCCATCAAAAATTTGTAAAAGTACCAGCTTAGATGATGCAATGTGTAAATTGAAACATATTTTTTCTAATCCACCAGTCTTACGATTACCCAACATAAGTTTACCCTTTATTTTGACCACAGATGCGAGCGCTGTCGCAATAGGAGGATGCCTGATGCAGGAAATGGATGGCATAAAACACCCAATTCTCTATGTAAGCCGCAAACTAAAGAAGGCTGAGACTCGGTATGCCACAGTTGAATTAGAGTGTTTAAGCCTAGTGTTTTGTATATTGAGATTATCGGAGTTCCTCTTAGGGAGTCACTTTGTGGTCCTCACTGACAGTTCGCCATTATTAGTCCTTAACCAGGGGTCGCCTAAAAACCATCGGCTACAAAGATGGCGTCTTCTACTTCAAGATTTCGACTTCGAAATCCGCCACATCAGAGGCACCGACAATATTATGGCTGACCTTTTATCACGCCAAATAAATGCGCCAGTAGAATGACTCTGATCACATCGACCATTAGCCATACTATAAACTGTGATACTTTTAGTCGGTTGCATATTACAGTGGAACTCTACACCTGCTAGAGTACTCTCAGTGATTATTTGAATTACGACACCCAAGAACATGATACGTTACTTTGAGAACTATACCATCAAGTGCCTAAGCGCTAGAACGATTCCAGCAAGAAACAGTAACTATGTTTGGGTCAACCAATAAGATCAACCAACGAACTCCGAATTCTGTAAGAACTCGTTATATAGGACATTAAGAACATGCCATACTTGTTGTTACTACGTAACTTTACAAACAGCCGAAACAGAACCCCATCGACTACGACACTCAAAATACAGCCATACTAGCTTTACCATTCATGGCATAACACGCTAGCGACAGGAGTACGACGCGCACATCATCGTTGGATTTAATTAATTAATTAGTTTAGGATTAAATATGTATTATATTTCCATTATTGTTGTATATAAATTGTATTCACCTGTAATTTGTACATATTCGACATTAATATTACAGGCGGTACCATTCCTAAGCTAAAGAACCGTCCTATACAATTGTCTCTATTTAAATTGTAACCCATTTGTCATTCATCGTACGAGAAGTACGTATTTACTTAAAGGGCAAATATCGCCTAGCCCATTTTTTCTAAGGGCAATAACACTTACCTCAACTTTAATTATATATTTTAACCAAATACTATTTTTAATGAAAAGTGAGTGAATGACTGTGTGAATGGATTAAATGAGAGAACGATATACTTGGCGGACAAATTGTACGCAAACCGTATTTATTTTAATTTGTCTGCGTCTTTCATGTAAATTGTATGACTTGTCTAATTTGTGAATACATGTGTAGTACTTAGTTTAAGAGTGAGTTAATATACTTAGCTTAGCAGTTAGGATACATCTAAGCACCACTACTTGGAATGCCTGTTCATGTATTGCACACAGTGCAGTAGTTCATGATTGAGGTTATCCCAACTCGTGACGCTTGGAAATACGCCACACATTCAGCACACACAGTACACAAACCTTAAAACTCAACACTATCAAGTTAAAATACAGTCACTTTATTAGAAACATCAACTTATTAGTCAAAGCACACTAACAAGCCAACAGGGACACTTGTAGTATGAGGGGGATAAAATAACAAGGTAACTACATATTTAGCATTACATAACATACGGGAGTAAAAGTGTATAGAAATACACACACAGATCAAGATTTGAAGGTGTACTTATTTAGCCAAGACTTCGGTCTTGTTAACCCTCTATTATATAGGGGTTATTTGTCTGGGTACCATTTTGGGTACTATGAGAAGGGCAAGTTGTAAATACAACTACTAAAATGCCACGTAACTTCGGTCTGATAAGCATATTTAAGCACACGAGAGACAGGGATCTCTGCACCAAATCAGACAAGTGTTGTATGGTAGAATACATGAGTTTTTAGTGCTAATAGGTAGGTTGCCAGGTTACTATCCATCCAAACTACAAACACCAACTGTATGTGATTCGGTGACAGAATTAGAACGGATCTAATTCCCAACAACAAATCATGTCACGGGGGAGGAGGGATCCTGTCACCGCCTCACTTAGTAAAGGGCTGCAATTCCAGCCCAAGGGAAACCATTGAGTCGAGCAGGACCCGAGTAATCTAGAACCGTCTCGAAAGAGATGGTCACCCAGTCCATGATTCCGTGGACACTGATGTGGCCCGCCTAATGCGGGGTCCACGAGGAACTCGGACAGAGTTACCGCCCGTGTCGAGTTCGGACACGCGGAGACCGGCAGAGGACGAATGGACTTGAGAGAGGCAACAGGGCCTGCCTTTGAGGGACTCTATAGATATCAATAGATATATAGACATAGGCTAGATAGTTTGCTAGACTGTTAAATGATACTTATGTGTTTGATGTTTACTGTGTGAGAGATGTAATAGAGCGCGGGTCTGTTTACCCACTCGCCAACGCATACTGTATATGTAAATACAATAAATATTCGATCTCATAACGAACAGATTTATTGTTGCCTGTATGAACCCAAGTTTAGTTATCTAGATACGAGCAAGACTATGACAGGTTACATGTTAATTGCATATGCTTTGCAGGACGTAGCGGTCAACTCCTGCATTGTTTGGCTGTTAGTGATTCCTGAGAAATTTTACTTTCAATAGTTTGCCATTGCTTCCTGAACGACCAATACTCAGACCATTGTAGTGAAACCGACGCAAGGCGCTCTGATTCCAACTCACATTCAGCTGTGATTCGAATACGTCCGTAACCACTTCGCCACGGAGAGTAACATCCATTCATCATGTGCAATGCCGAAAAGCGTGGACGGTCATGCTTTGCCATCTCACTCGATCACCAGAGTCGCGGATCAATTCCGTGTTTCTGTCTCGACCATGCTACGTGGCCAAGCCATCCGGGAATTTACTTCTCGGCCTTCCCCTTGGTCTCTTCCCTTCGATCTTGTCAGTTGTCACCAAGTTCTCCAATTCATTTCTTCTCATAAAATGCCCAAAAATGTTGATTGTCTACGTCTAATGTCTCTAGTAAGTTTACGATCTTCATTTGTTTCTTGAAGGACTTTTTCATTGTATTTTCTGTCTGTTCATTTTATTCTTTGCATTCTCCCTAGAAACCTCATTTCCACAGCCATCAGATGTTTTTCAGCTGGTCTGCTCATTGTGCGCGCTTCACATCCATACAAAAGTACAGGTTCTATGTAACACTTCAACAGGTTCTATGTAACACTTCAACAATCTTTTTCCGTTTCAATTGATATCTGTTTATTGTTCAGTATGTTTTTCATCTTGCAAAAGGCTACCTTCTCACTGGCAATTCTTGTTCTAATCTCTTCAAGGCATCTCCCATCAGATGTTATGACTGTTCCGAGATAACTGTACCGATTCACATGTTTAAGAATACGCCCGTTTACTTGTATATTACATTGTGGTATTTCCTTCTTCCCAGTGATGACCATAATCTGTGTCTTCTTACAATTCAATTCTAACTCTAGTTGTTCACTGTGTGCAACAACCGCATCTGCTAAATGCTGCAGGTCTTGTTCATTGTCTTCAATCAAGACTGTATCATCTGCATATCTAATGTAATTTATGTATCGTCCCCAATTATGATTCTTTCCATATCTTCTATATTTCTCAAACTATTTTCACTGTACAGGGAAAAAATATCTGGAGATATTACACATCCCTGTCTCACACCTCTCTTAATAAGCTGATATTGACCTACTTCATTATCAATTCTTATGGCAGCTTGTTGTTTCCAATATATGGTTTGTACAAGTCTAATGCCTTTTCTGTCAATTTGTAGATCTTCAAGAATTCTTATCATGTCAACATGTCCCGCTTTATCGAAAGCCTTTGTGTAGTCAATAAAGCAATGGTGTAGATCTTTGTTTGCTTCTATAGAACGTTCAATTACTGTTCTTAGTATATATACAGCGTTTACTGTACCCTTGCCTTCTACATACCCACATTGTTCTTCACATATTTCAGGTTGTATTTTCTTCCCATCTTTTTGAGGAACATTACGTCTCTTATTAATACATAGTAACAAAGAATGCTGTAAGCAAGTAACAATACATCTCTTATTAATGTACTCGGCTCGCGATGATAATGGAACTCCACCAGAGGGAACGTACAGTATGATTGGTCTGGAACTCTGGGAGGTGTTCAGACCCCAGTATAAAAACGCATGCCCAGGTAGAACCGGTCATTCTGTAGTCCACCACACCAAGTTATGAGGCGCCAATGCCTATAGTAATTTTCCGAACTTAAACGGTTTTGCAGTGGAAAAGCCAGAATTCAAGTTTTAGATTTTAGATTTTCCTGGGTTTTCGGTAGATTAGTTTTTAGTAGACTTAACGCTTTTGGTATACTTTTTTTTTTTGGGGGGGGGGGGGGGTTAAGATTAGAAGATTTTGGTAGACTTGAAGTTTTTCACTGGATTTGAAGTTTTTTGCTGTTTGGTTTTGCTGGATTCTAATTTCTTTGTTGATGCTACATGTCTGCATATTATTGCTGCTTTTAGAAGTTTAATAAACAAATGATACTTGTGTTATTCTTACTTTGTTGTTTAGGTGATAGACTCTAATTATATAATCATTGGTGTTAGAACAACCCTCGGAGTAATTCTTTGTCCAGAAATAGAGAACATTATTCTAATTCCTTGTCGGCCCATTCCTGGATCTTCTTAAACTGATTCCTTTACTATTCTTGTTAACCGAGGACGGCAAGAGGTTCCCTCTTTATTCATTTTCTTCTTCGGCCCTACGCAATCAGGGTTGCGCTCTTCTCTTCACATCACCGTAGCAGAGGTAAGTGGTTCTTGCTCCTGTTTTCACCTCTGTTTCATGTGGCGAGGTTGCCAGGATCTACGATGGAAACCGAAGCTTCCTGCCCAGTCGACGCTCCACCACATGAGCACACTGAGGCTTTAAGGTATGTTGTGGCACTGTTCGGTGTTTTGGGGAGAAAGGGGGACCAACGGTAGAAGAAGTCAGCATGGAGGGCTGGCATGTTAGAGACAGTCGATAAGGTGGACGTTATTCTCAACAGCATAACCAGTCCTGTCAGGAGAGAGTTAGAACTCCATGCTTCTGATGAAGATCCCGAGGCTATGCTGCAGGCCATACTGAAGTTATTTGTAGAGAAAAAGAGTCTACGGGAGCTCCTGGCAATGTTATTTAAAATATGCCAGCGAGCTGGGGAGACAGCCCATGACTTCTCCCATAGGGTCAATGCTGAATTCAAGACGGTAGTCAAAACCCAGGAAATGCAAAGTGTCTCTGTGTTGGATGGGGAGACCCTTCGAGACCAGTTACTGGCTTGCATAAGGGACATTTTCACCTAAACTGTCGTACAAGAAAAGATCTCGTAAGATTCGTCGGTCTCATTTCTTCAGATCAGGGAGTGCGAACAAACATGGGAAGGTATGCGGTTTCCGCCGGGTGCTTAAATCAGAGAGGTAGAGGTGAGAGCCAGACATGTTGAGAACTCTGGGAAAATTCAGACACGTATGCCTTCACCAGTTAAAGTGGAGTTCCAGCAAGGGCAGGATGGGCCAGTGCAGGCTGAGGTAGCCCCACAAACTGTAGAATGTAGGCCTGCACATACTGAGCCAGGTCGAGTACCACCAAGTAAATTTAATCCAGTCAGGGTGAGATCGACTTTTTACAGAGGGAAATGATTGAGATGGGTGCCACACTCAACAGACCCACCAGCGATCAATAGCATCAAGCGTCACGTTGCTGGCGATGCAATCGTGTAGGCCACTTAAGACGTGAGTGCCGGCAGGCATTAAATGAGACCCTCTAAGGCTGGAAGCCAGGTATTAGAATGGGAGCTTCATGGCTCAGATATTAAAATTGTGGGTGGTAGGTCCGAAGAGACTGTCCTGATAGACGGTAAGAATGTTCAGTGTGTCATCGATACAGGTTCTCAAGTATCCACTATAACTGAGACCTGTTTCAAGGACATGTTCCAGGACTGCGTTCTAAGGGAAGGACAATTCGTTAAGTTAACGGCCGCGAACGGTGTAGTGATTCCGTATGTGGGGTACTTTGTGTGTGACATTGTGTTGGGTGGGACACAAGTGAAGAACTGTGAGGTTTTTGTCGCCAAAGACATGGACAATGGGAAGAGAAGAGTGCCGGGTATTATTGGCACAAACATTTTACAATCAGTGTCAGATTTGTGAAGATTTCTTACATGGAGCATGCCAGCGGAGGAGATTCCCGGTGTCGGACTGGACAGTGTTAAAGTTTCTGTTGTTAATAGAGTTTGTGTACCTGCCCGCTCCATCACCGCAATTAGTTTAAAATGTGTTAGATTTGTGCATGAAAACATACATGTCATTTTCAGCCCAACTCGAGACTTGGAGCACAAGGGTTTGCTTTCGTCCCACACATTGACTACCTAGAGACGGGGGGTATGCCAAGTCCAAGCAGTAAATCTGTGGGACGAAGACATATTCTTGTCGAAGGGTAATCAAGTTGGGGATATTTCAGATGCTGCTGTGGATTTGACCAACCATTTCAAAATGGTAAGTGCTCAAGAAGTTGAGGTTTCAACATTACCATATGCTGTAGAGAAAGATAATACTAGGTGTCCTGTAGATTTTAGCAGTTTTGAGGGTAGTGATAGACATAGGAAGAAGTTAGAGGAATTATTAGTTAGGTATGATAGTCTTTTTGCCAAAGGAGATACTGACATAGGCTATACAGATAGAGTAACCCATAGTATCCAGTTGACAGATGAGACCCCCATAAGGCAGCCTTATAGGAGAATTCCCCCAGCATTCTACAGAGAAGTACATGATAACCTCCAGGGTCTTTTATACAGCCAGATTATTAAGGAAAGTTCCAGTCCTTGGGCTTCCTCGGTGTTTTTGGTGAGGAAAAAAAAGATGGTAGGCTTAGGTTATGTGTTAATTATCGGGTTGTAAATGTTAGGACCAAAAACAAAATATGCATACCCTCTCCCTAGTGTTGATGAAAACTTGAATGCCCTAAGGGGAGCTAAATTGTTTTCTTTACTAGATTTGGCTTGCGGTTACTACCAAGTAGCCGTGAAACCGGAGGATCAAAAGAAGAATGCGTTTACCACCCAGTTTGGTTTGTATGAGTATACGCGAATGCCGATGGAACTGGCAAACTCCGCGAGTACTTTCCAGAGGCTGATGTAGTGCTCATTTAATGACCTGGTTTTTTCATTGTTTCTTGTGTATCTTGATGCTATTTTGGTATACTTCAGTGTCAGCATCCCCAATAAGGCCTTACAGGAGTAATGAGTTAACACTAGTCTAGTAGAGAGACACCAGACAGGGAAGACACCGAGTACTATTAATAACCTCACAGGGAGACACATTTGTGTCAGACCAGAGGTCGACGAGTACAGATGAGCGAGGGCTTTCCCCAAGCAATTGGGTAGCTGGTCCTTGCGAGTAACCGTGATATGCCAGGTTACTCGAACTCACTAGCCGGCGTGCTGGCAAGACCAGGCACGCAATAATAGCTACTGCACGGAGAGTAAAGTGTCCGTGCTTGTCCACGCAATGTGTAGCGGGTGGACAGACTGACTGGAGACGGTAGAGAGAGCAGACGTATCCTTGACCAATGCGATAGCTTTCTAGGCCATAGGCAAACATAGGGCTGTTCATTTAGATTGTGTAATGCTAGCATCATCTATCATCACGTTGATGTATTCATATTGTGTAATGATGATGAAACCTAACGCTCGTAGAGCCATTCAAATGTCGGCTCTGAATAATTTGCATTCCTTTCGCAAATGTCATGAATTGTTATTTCGTGCAGTGCGAAAGTAGCGGAGTCTTGAAAGCTGCAGCGCACAAGTCGCTGACAGGCTAGACCCCGAATTGGTGTCAGAATGGTCAATGAATCAACGCCAGCGGCGAATTGGTGTCAGAATGGTCAATGAATCAACGCCAGCGGCGAATTAGTGTCAGAACACAGGGAATAAACACCAGTAGACCCCGAATTGGTGTCAGAACACAGCGAATCAACGCCAGCAGTACAATTACTGTCAGATTTCAGTGAACGTTTCTGAGCAGTCATAGCAGGCAGTTATGGTAATATTCAACGAGCAGTTAACGCCAACATGCAAGTGGTATTATAAACCACTGAACGAACGCTAGCTATCGATTGATATTTCAAAATTCTGTACCAGAATGAATTCAATGCATGTTTCAACATTATTAATGTGTGATATATTGCAAAGTAATACAAATTTATTGTGATACATGCTATAAATTAATTTTTTTTTTCTTGTGGTGAATTATACGATCGCCAATTTTGTGGAGTGTGAACCACAATTGAGTCAAATTAGATCGGTAAAGTGTGAAATTCTACCAATATTATTTAGAAAGTGTGTTATTATATTAAAAGCAATTGAAATGTATAAAATCATCAGTGAACATTACCATCGTAACCACCGTGTACATTTCATTGCGTGTGATACAGCCATCAATGTCACCATTGTACGAAATCAGTAAATAGATTAGCGACGACCAGCAGCCTAGAACGAAGGTACGCCAGAATCAAGCGGCGAAGACAAGACGACATTGACGGCCATACGACTAATCATCTCATTTATCATCTAACAATCATTTAGACGATCATATCATTCATCATTAATACCATTTATCACTATTTAGCACATTCTCATTCATCATTCGCATGAAATAGGAGATTGTATTAACAACTTGATGAAATATGAAATATTTGATAAAATATGATGAATTGTGAGCTTGTAGTTACAACTTAAGCGTGTGTCTAATTTTTGCTGCTCTACTAACCAGAAGCAGCCCGTGTGTTATCAAATCAAGCCAGTGTGTAGTGTGAAAGTCTGCGGTGGAACATCCCAAGTACCGTACGTTCCAACAAATTAGATGAGTATATTTTCCGAATATTTTGATATGCTCTAACTTAATCATGCATCTTCTTTTCCAGCGAAAGATGTACATTTACTAACACATTATTGTAAACTATTCTGTGCATATTATTGTATTATCATTTTGAACTAACATTACGCCACAAAATGGCGTCACTAAATGAATGTATCCAGGCGGGCATCGCCATGGGCCACACTGGAGATAAGCTAGAAAAATGGGCGGACCAAAAGTATAAAGAAGAAATAGCTCGACAGAGAGAAGAAACAGAAAGGAAAATTGCTCTACAGAGAGAAGAAACAGAAAGGAAAATTGCTCTACAGAAAGAAGAAACAGAAAGAAAAGCTGCTCTTGACAGAGATGAAAGAGCATTAGAAAGGCAACATCAAAAAGAA
The DNA here is from genome assembly GCA_963921405.1 of Cepaea hortensis. Taxonomy (NCBI): domain Eukaryota; kingdom Metazoa; phylum Mollusca; class Gastropoda; order Stylommatophora; family Helicidae; genus Cepaea; species Cepaea hortensis. The sequence goes on from OY992876.1 coordinate 80,854,649, forward strand.
ATGAAAGAAATCGAGGAGGCTACCAAACTAAAGATGAAAGAAATGGAGGTAGATTCTAACAGACAGATAGCCTCTAGCAAACAAAAAAGCCAAGAAGAACAGAACAAATTTAGTAAGTACAAGGGCCTTATCAAACCATACACTGTAGGTGATGCAATCAGCGCATGGACTAAAAATATAGAGTTCCAACTAAAAACATAGAAAATACCTTTAGAGGATTGGGCAATGATTTACATGAGGAACCTGAATGGGGAGCCTTTAAAAGTAATAGAATCCATACCTACAGATCTTAGAAACAATTACCAGTACATACACTATGGGATAATGCAACATTTTCTTTTGGACGCTACTGGTTACCAAATTCAATTCTCACAGATTAAACCAAAAGCAACTGAAACGTTCTTAGACTACATTTCTAACGTGCAGAGCACATTTAAAAAATGGACTAAGGCGGCTAAAGTAGGTAACAGCTATGAAAAACTAGAAGAGCTAATGGTAATGGACAAAGTCGTTTCTACGGTGCCTACCCCTTTTGCTAAATTCTTACAACAGTCAGATATTGATTCCATTCAACAATTAGAGAAACGGGGGTCAGCTTATTTTTCCTCTAATCGGGACATATTTAAAACTACATCACATGACACAGAAATTACAGCTTTTGCAAATAGAGTCCCTGATAGATCCTACAAACAGAAAGACTACAGTAAGAAGGACAAACCATATCAGAAACCACCTCGATGTAGTTATTGCAATCTTTTTCACCCAACTTATTCGATGTGTGATGAGAACCCCACATATCCGTCACACCTAGAACAAGTGTTAAAGAAGCAAGAAAGCAGAAGATCATCGTTTAAACGTGCTGTAAAATGTTATTTTTGTTCAAGTTATGGCCACTATAGCAATAAATGTCTTGGGAGACAGAGAATGAAGGCAAACAACGCAGCCCTCATCGATACATCATCAGACGATGAGAGTGACATAGATCCCGAACTTGTCAATGTCTTGCCAACGAATGAATGTCAGATTGTATCATCAGTAACTGATATTTTAGACTTTAAGACGTGTAAAGTATGCCACCAGTTTCATGCGGAGGGGAGATTGAAATGTGGACACATAATATCATGTTCAAATGAAGAAGCTAATGCAGTATGTGCCTCCAGAGGTAACCTTAAGTTCTACGATGCACTGGTCAATGGTAAACCATGCCAATGCTTAGTTGATAGTGGCAGCACTATACTGGGGTTAAGGGGAGAACTTGCTAGATCAGAAGATTATACAGGTGAATTTGTCAAATGCCGTACTTTCTCGGGAACCATCGAGAAATATCCACTGGCAAAAGCGCATATCAATACCCCGTTCCTTACCGGCACATTCACATGCGCTATCCTCCAAGATCCTTGTACAGATCTTATTTTAGGATGTCTTGATGCATTGAAAGAATGTACAGACGACAACATAAAAGCCTGGAATGAAACACACATGGTCAACGCTGTAACTAAGTCAGATATAGAAACAAGTTATACTGACTTACAAAATGAAACACTACAGCTATTAACACCAAATGGTGCAGATACCAACAATACTCGCCAAAAGTTTAGCGAGGCACAAAGCACCGACCAAACACTCACACCTTATTTTAACTTGTTGTGTGAGCGAAAGAAAGTTTCTAAAAATTCTTCCTGGTACTTTAAAAAGGTTAACGGAATTCTCATGCGTTATTACACATATAATAACCATGAAATTCAGCAGACGGTGTTACCTGTAACATACCGAAAAGAGGTGCTAAATATCGCACATTCACCACCGTTTGCTGAACATTTGGGCTATCATAAAACGCGAGCCAGAATTCTATCACAATTTTACTGGCCGAAATTTTGTTCGGACATAAAATATTTCTGTCGCTCTTGTACTGTGTGTCAACATCGAGTACGAAAGAAAAAGCATGTAAAGACCGAAGTGCAACGGTCAGTGATAGCATCTAGACCACTTGAAAGTATAGCGGTCGATATTACTGGACCCCTAATGCATGTGTCGAGTAATGGAAACCAGAACTATCCAAACAAGGGTACTAAAACGATTCACCTTAAACCAAACCAAAAGGTTGTGATGCAACTAACTGATAAACATAACATGGTACTAACAAGTTACCAAAGGCCTCTCAACGTTGAACTCAAAATATCAGATGCGGATCATGAAATATCGATAAAAGAACACTTAGAGATATTTCATATCAACATCCTGAAACCATACGTTTCACAACAAGTACAACAGACAGACGAACAGATTGCACCAACACCAAGCAATGAGACGACAGACATACATAACTCAACTTCACTAGTTAGGGTGACACACAACAGCGACAACGCAAACACACTTAGCCAGATAACAACACACACCAACTAGTAGCACAACAGTATTGGACGAGATGGAACTACCAGTTCCTACAGTAAACGTAACTGCGACGAATATCTCGACATATAGAAATAACATATGCAGTCAGATGAAAGACGGGACAAAACACCTACTGAAACGTCGACAGGTCTTCGACAGGTTGAGATTGTTTGGACTCACAGCTAAGCCGTCCAAAGTAGAGTTGGGCATGGAACAAATTGACTTCCCTGGTCATACCATCTGCGGGGGCCAATTGAAAACTGATGACAGAATCGTCACTAAGATTCTGAATTTGACAATGCCAAATGACCAAGAAACAGGTCCGAAACTACTATAGTAAATTCATTCCAAACCTGGGAGAAATCGCCAGTGTTTTTTCTAACATCTTAAAAGCTTCGGCTAAGTTATCTGTAAAAGATGCACGATTAATTAGTGCGTTATCGAAATTGAAACATTTTTTCATCGTTCCACCTATCCTTCGTATTCCTAATTCAAAACTCACTTATTTCTTACGCACAGATGCGAGTGCCATATCCATATCTGGAATACTAGGACAGTTCTACGACGGGACGTTCCACCCCGCAAGGTACATAAGTCGCAAGATCACTTCTGCTGAAGGAAGATACTCAGCATCAGAATTGGAGGGCCTTAGTTTGATCTATTGCGTGAGAAAGTTTCACCGATTTTTGGCAGGAGCACAGTTTGTAATCCAATCCGATAACTCTCCATTGTCTGTGATGCAATCTGGACATCCTATCAACAATAGAATTTACAGGTGGGCTTTGATTCTCCAAAATTACACATTTACCATCCAGCATTTAAAATGGAGATTAAATACGATTGCAGACATTTTGAGTCGTCCTTCATCCATTCAAATACCTGAGTTACAGGAAGGAATCGACCATACACCACCAGAAACAGTGACACTGTAATGTTAGATAACCAAGTGCCATGTGTGGTGATTAAGACATATCGTAAGTGCGTTACCATCGCCTGATATATAACTTGTGTAAATAGAAAAGTGCTATGAAAAGTGTAACGAACAGACGCAGAATTAACATGCGCTGACACACACATAAGTTAGATTATGGGAACTAACGCCAAGAGGACAGCGAACCCAGCTTAGACCCCGAATATAGAATATATTGAACCAACGCTTAGACCCCGAATAACATTCCAGGGTTAGCTGTGAACCTACATAATGTGGTAGGCAACTATATTAATACACTATCCTTCGAGGAGAGCATAAAAGACTTTGGCGGAATGAACTATGTTAAAATAATCTACAAAGAGAATTGCTACATCTTCCCAACGCAGAGGAGGACGTCGACTTAGTGTAATTAGATATAGAAATGTATCTGTGATATATGTACATTATTATTTTATTAACAGTATCTATAACTTCATTTTTCGGTTATTTATTCTATTGCAAATTGTTTAAATGCATATATAACTTTATTTTCTTATTGCGTAGTTAGAAATCACCATCATTTAATTAATAACCCATTTATTAGAACATCATTTATAAAAATACAATTGTTACATATTATATTATTTTATTACCATATAATTATAATCATTTATACATCCATTTATTTAAAATATCATTTCAAAACTAACACCAATCATCTAGGAATTAATATCATCTTTTTCACAAATAACATTTAAGGTAATTAACCCATTTTTCTTAAATGAAAGTAGTAGTAAATTATTTCCCTTGAAGGTAATTTAGGTCAGCACACCAAATTATGGAAGTTACATAACAGGATCGGTAACAAACCATCCTTATAACTATGTATAATTTTTGTACAGACATGACGCGTGCAAACAAAACGCACAGTCATTTGGCGTGATTACTGTTATATTTCAGCCAATCGTTTATTGTATATATATATATTGTTTATGTATGTAATAAAATGAAACATATTTTAATGACGAGAGAATGATTGAGTGAAAGAACAGTATGAAAGGGAATGAAAGATGAATGAAAGAAGAGAAAGTGCGATGAGAGAATGCAAAAACTTAGTAAACATTGAAAGGAAGAGAGCGAGAGAGAAAGACAGCGGAAAATTTTTTTTTTCCACCGCTGGAAAAGTCTTATTTGACTTGTCTGTGTCATCTGTGTTCCCAATGTGTTGTCGAGGGTATTTATATGTGTTACAGCCACACTTTAACAGAGTATATAGAGAACGTACTTTGAGCTTCAGAAAATGGAGTTGTGGTCACAAATAAAAATAACGAACGTTTGTAACCACAATAAACCGATTTGCGGCGCTTGAAGGAACACACACATTTAGTATACTGACGCATACACATGTTAGAGAGTTAAGTACACTTTAGTTTATTAGAAAACACGCAAACAAACAGGAAAACGAACACATAAAAGTTGCACACACCAATCAGTTCAAAGAACAATAACTCTAAATTCAGGGGACACAATAAATAATCAGAAACCTAAATGTAACAGTGAATATAGCTTTTTCACATGCGGAAGCAAGAAGGTGAACAGTAGAGCTGTGTGTATAGAGTTGGAGGGGATATTAAAGGGAACATGAACACTTGGTGCTCATGTGTTGAACTCATAATAGAGTCAACTAGTGTGTGGGTTGTCATTTCGGGCAATAGGAGGAACAGGTCAAGACGGAAGTCAATAGGTGGAAGTCAAAAGACATAGGGTCAAACGACAGAAGCCAGGACATAAGTCATAAGACAACGGTTTCCGGTTCACTACCAATCCCTAAGATATCTATAGAACCAACTATACTGAAACATGGGCTACTGAATTAGCCAAGTGAAAAGATAGAACACTGTGAATGAAGGTAGAAGATATTGTTCTATCCCCAAACTAGAAAGTTCTACACTTATTGGAGATCTGACAAAATTGGGACAACCAATTTTTCTTTTGTGACTAGAAGTGTTACAAACATGAGAAAAAGGGAAGTAACACTTCGCGGAGAGGAGGGGACCCTGTCAGCATCCCCAATAAGGCCTTACAGGAGTAATGAGTTAACACTAGTCTAGTAGAGAGACACCAGACAGGGAAGACACCGAGTACTATTAATAACCTCACAGGGAGACACATTTGTGTCAGACCAGAGGTCGACGAGTACAGATGAGCGAGGGCTTTCCCCAAGCAATTGGGTAGCTGGTCTTTGCGAGTAACCGTGATATGCCAGGTTACTCGAACTCACTAGCTGGCGTGCTGGCAAGACCAGGCACGCAATAATAGCTACTGCACGGAGAGTAAAGTGTCCGTGCTTGTCCACGCAATGTGTAGCGGGTGGACAGACTGACTGGAGACGGTAGAGAGAGCAGACGTATCCTTGACCAATGCGATAGCTTTCTAGGCCATAGGCAAACATAGGGCTGTTCATTTAGATTGTGTAATGCTAGCATCATCTATCATCACGTTGATGTATTCATATTGTGTAATGATGATGAAACCTAACGCTCGTAGAGCCATTCAAATGTCGGCTCTGAATAAATTGCATTCCTTTCGCAAATGTCATGAATTGTTATTTCGTGCAGTGCGAAAGTAGCGGAGTCTTGAAAGCTGCAGCGCACAAGTCGCTGACATTCAGAGATTTCTCAGAACATTTATGCAGGCTTGAGAGAATGTTTGAAAGACTGCAATCTGCAGGGTTTGAAGTTAAACCCTGAGGAATGTATGTTTTGTCAACATAAGGTAGAATTCCTAGCACATGTTATTTCAGAGAGAGGCATTGGGACTGTAGAAGATAAAGTGGCAGCTATAAAGGAAGCACCTGTGCCCAGAACGCAGACAGAACTGAGGTCTTTTCTAGGGTTAGCCAGTTATCATAGAAGGTTTTTCCCAAAGTTTGCTCATATTGCGAGACCACAACACGAGCTGGTTGGCCAATTCAACCAGCAGCAGACAGGTGATACTAAGAAGACGAAAGGACCCATAGGACCCCAGAGTGCGAAGAGGCATTTAATCGCTTAAAAGAGGCACTGACATCAACACCCCTTTTGGGCTTCCCAAACTTCTCATTGCAGTTTATATTGGAGGTAGATGCTTCACACTAATACTTAGGGGCTGTCCTCTCGCAAATTAAAGCCGGTAAAACAAAAAGATTTCTAGCTCGCGCTAGCTACACGTTTCGCCCATCAGAACGAAATTCTAAAAGAAGTTCTAAGCTTGAGTTACTCGCGTTGAAGTGGGCTATGACTGAAAAGTTTAGAAGTTATCTTTTGGGTACTAAAGTAGAAGTTTTTACAGATAGTATGAATTTAGCCTTATGGCAAAAGGCACAACTGGGTGCCATTGAGCAGAGGTGGATAGCACAGATGTCGATGTTCTACTAAATCATTAAGCACAAACCAGGTCGTGCTAATGGAAATGCTGATTATTTGCCCCGCTACCCTTTTGAAGCACCAGGAAGATCAGATGAAGAAGGTGACATTCCAATCAGTTACAGAGCTGCTACACCAGTCGGTCCAAACTTAAGAACTGCTAGGATTGGAGAAATTGTAGATGGAGATAGACAGAAAAACCCTGTGGGTAATGTGCCACTGTTATCATTACCGTCATATTCAGATGAAAAGTTGAGAAAACAACAAGCAGAAGATGTGCATGTGTGTCAACGTCTCAAGGGGTTACAAGATGGGTTCAGACAGACAGATGGTGCGAGCACATATGAGGCATAAACGCATAAACATATTAGGCATATTTATTTACAAACCTCATCATTTAAATATCAAATATTACAACAGTATTATCTAAACGAATCAATATCACTCCAATGTTTGCTCTCGCACCAATTCTTTCAATATTCTCACACGATCGTCGCGCTCTTACCACAGCTAAGCGCACTCGTATCAAGCTTCGCACACAAACACACGTATAGTAGTGGTCGCATTCATCTTTGCACTCAAGTCTAAGTGTAAGTCTATTCTGTCTCTCCACTCTGTCATGCATCCTCTCTCAGTCTTGTCCAAACGCCCGTCTGACTTCTCCTCTACCGTCCGGTCGTCATGAGGTACTGGACTCTCGTGCAATCCGTGGGAAGTCGTACTGTCACGTCTGTCTCGCACTCGACTGGTTGGGGCTAGGCGTACTGTGTAGTTCTGTCCAAGGTGAACCTGTCACACAAGGGTACAGTCCTGTCTCTACTGTTCTAAGCTTCTAGACTGTTCTTCCCCCTTACTCACCCCATGTCTCTATGTCTGTCCTCTGTCCTCTGTTATGTCCTGTCAGGACCTTGACATACTCCCCCTCCTCCCTTCCTTGTAGCACTATTGGTGGCACAGTTGTGTACTTGTTTAATTAGTCTGCACTAATTCTGTCAAGGGCCTAAAGGGAAGTAATTAGTCATGTCATGAGATCTATGCGTTAATAGTAGGTGGCAACTGTCTGATATCTCTCGAAGCACTAGCCATCTAATGTTATTCTTGTACTACCAATTTGGGTGGTTGGCAAAGAGTCTCATACTCTCGCTAATCTTAATATATCAGGACTACCCAGACCGAAGTAACAAATGTCTCATATTGTAGACAGTCGCCCACAAATGCATCCTTCTCAGACATCCAAAATGATGCCATGGATAATGAGCTCTTTTTCCAGAAGCTCATCAAGGAAACTTTTCCCTGGTCCCATTAAGAATGCTTGCAACCCATTGTCTCAAATGTGTAAAATTATAACATTTTTTTTTTACACCCGTATGTTGGCTGTGTATCTAATAGATATCACTGGTTTTCTATCTACAAATTACTTATGTCCCTTGTTGTCTTGTAAGTGTTGTCTACTCTCCCGATGCTCTGCTATAAGAGTGTGTACTTTATATGTTTTTGTGGAGTATTTAAGTAATATATTTATACTGGTGTGTATACTATTTGTACTATCTGTGTATGTTATAGTGTGTGCTGTCTTAATTTCTCTAAGTGTCAAAAGCTAGAATTTCCGAAGTCACGAATCCGAGTATATGTGTAATTCATGAGATAGATCTTCGAGCTATGATTCTTAGATTCATAGTCTAATGGCGTAGTGTATAAGTTACGAATATAAACAAAATATAGCACGAATCACATATGTTACAAAAGACGTATACAATATACAAGCACAAAATTGGCGCATACAATTTGCACGCTATGCAAACAATCCCTTGTTTTAATTCATGTACGCTGCCTTTCATACACCTTTCATTCACACATTAGTTCTTTCTTCTGGTTAAAATATAAATGAAGTTGAGTATTAGGTTTTGTACATTTGTGCCAATGCGAAAAAGTGTTGGCAGTGATTTACAAAAGGAAAAATTTTACGAACGTGATTAACAGAATTAGAAAAAGATTATGAAAAATTAATTTAGGCTGCATTTTTGCTATAGCCATAATTTACGTTATCTTTACCGAAAATCGGCGAATATTATATGCATTATATTTACAAAATACATTTCAAAACAAAGTTTAATCTAACTAACTAATTTGATGATTCCATCCTCGATGAAGAGTGTAGATGAATACTGTCGGATGTTTGTCGCGTGTTTCTAACAGAAAACGTTATGTTTCAAATATTGGATGGTTTAGAAGAAACTTTATAACACTGTTCTGGTCCTTTTAAACTGATGCTGTCGGGTTTAGGCATCCGAATAAAATATCACAGTTCATAAGATCGGGTAGAGAGGTCAGTGTTTCATTCGACTGGCGAATCAGGCATTCTCGTCAAGAGATCGGGTAAAATATTTTTAGATCCCTTAATGTGTTGAATGCCATATGAGAAATCTTGAAGCAATAGGGCCCAACGAGTGATTCTGTTATTTTTGGGTGTCCCTTGCTTGATCACCAGTAAAGGTGAGTTGTCGGTTTGGATACGAAAGTGGGTGCCTCTGAGATATTTTGATAATTTAAGGACACAATAGACCACACTCAGTCCTTCAAGTTCCGCAATACAACAGCGTTGTTCGGCTGGCTTTAGCTTCCTGCTCCCGTAGACGACTGGATGGTCGATGCCCTCATGTTTTTGCATGAGTACCTCTGCAATGGTGGTAGTGCTGGTATCTGATTTCAAAATAAATGGAGTATTTATGTTTGAGAAATGAAGAATGGGTGGATTTAAACAAATTAACTTCACTTTCTTGATTGCATCAACTAAATAGACACTCTTACAAAATATTTTTATCCAAGATTTCATAATTGAATACCAAACACAATTAATGGAAACTGTAAGAGTGGATGTGAATTTACAGTAGAAGTACATTACGAATACATTAACAATTTTACGCCAGTAATAATAAATAGAAATCATGGGGGAATTTGAAATTTCAGTGTGAAATGGTGTTGCCTGATTTATCAGTAAGGTTGTAAGTATCACAGATAAATGATTTGACAAGAGGATTATGGTTAACGTTAGCTTCTGGTGTATGAGCACTGCTGTTGTTAGTGTATTTAATACTAGCAGTAATAGAAATAGTCTAAACAAGTCAAATCTAAACTTTGGGTGTTTAGATCTGTAGGTGGCGTTTTGTGTCTTAGAGAAAGTGTTGTTGTCGCTGTCAGTACAACTAGTGAGTTCTAACTCCGTCTTGATCTTGTTAGTTGTTTCCCTGCGGTTGAGTGTTGAGGAAAGTCGTTCTTTGCTACTGTTTTTTTTAGATAAACCGGTTTGTTTGTATGTGGGAGTAGGATATTTAATTCTCGTCTTAAGTTAATCGTTTGCGTTGTTTTGTTTGCATGCTGTTTGTATGCATGGTCGCTTTCTTGCGATGTTACTTTGGTAATGGTGACAACTTCTGTAGATTTGTCAGCAGTATTGATGACTATTTTATTTATCACTTTGACCTGATAAACTTGGACGGAACAAGTATAATGCAATCCATTTGTTTCTTGTATGGTTTTGTCACTGATAGTCTCCCTTGGAGTTTTTACGTGTACCTCTTCTTTTTGGCATTTATAATTTTGTTCAATTGCAGTCGGTTTTGTTACTGCCTTAATGTTGCAATGTTTTTGCTCCCAAATTTTGATGTATTTGATGGAGAAATTTTTGACATCTGGAAGATTTCCAACAATTAAATCTGCCGCATGGATTATCTAATACCGCGCACAATACACAACCTGATAAGAATGGTGTGTGAATTTCTGTCATTGCCAATGGGTATTTTTCGATATTCCCTGCAAATTTGTAACAGGTGACAAAGTTTTCTGTATAGTCAATGTCACGTAAAAATGTTTTTCTGACCCCAGTCAGGGTTGCCCCGCTGTCACGAATGATTCGGCGTGGCTGGTTATTTACAAAGCCTTTATGAAAATCAAGCTTGCCTGTAGATGAAAAGGCGGCATTAGCACTATCATGTGCTACTGGGATGGAATGGCCACAATTTAAGATTCCATCTCTGTGAAACTTACTACAGGTGGTACAATTATCATAATTAAAAATGTTAATAATTTCTGAGGCATTTACATCCTGATGTTGACTTTCATTCTCGCTTTCATCTTCACTGCCACTTGAAGTGGTGTCAATCAGAGCAGCATTTGTCTCTTTTATCATGCGATGACCCACACAATTAGAGGAATAATGTCCAAATGCTTTGCAAAAGAAGCACTTAACTGTTCTTCTGTAGTCAGTACGTTTTATTCTTTGCTTTTCCACCATCATTTCAAGGTGATGTCTATAATTCGGATCTTTATCACACATCGAGTACTGGTCATGAGAAAGTTTGTAGTAATTGCATGGTGAAGGCTTTACTTTGGGTTTATTTGTTTAATCAAATGCTTTTGATTGCTTGATGTTCATAGCAGCTGCTACTTCGTTCTGACTATCATTCAAGGTAAAAAATACCCATATTCGCTGTGTAAAATGCGGATCCCCTTTGTTCGATTTCCTGAATCGTCTGAGAATCACTTTGCTGCAGAAAGTTAGCAAAAGATATGGGTATGGATGTTATGATTTTATTGATGATCATTACATCTTGCAATTTGTCAAAGCTTTTCTGAACTTTAGCCGAGTTAATCCACTTACCAAATATATCCTGTACTGTTGAAACATAATCTATGAACGTTTGATTAGTTTTGGGCATAACTTAGAGAATTGTAACTGATATCCAGCAGCATCTAATGAAAAGTGTTGCATTACTCTATATTTGATGTACTCATAAGCTGTTTTCAACTCCTGAGGTATGGTTTCTATTACTTTCAATGGCTCCAGATCCAAGTTTCTCATATATATAATGACCCAATTTTCTTTGGGAACTTCGTGGTAACGTAATAGGGTTTCCAAATTCTCCGTCCAGGCGCTGATAGAGTCCCCCGAACAAAAGGGTTTTACAATTCCCTGGAACTTTTTGAACTTTTGTTCTTCTTCCTTACTCTTTAGTTTATTGCTTGAGATTTGTACCTCAGAGTCTATTTCTAGTTGTTTTACTCTCATTTGTGGTTCTGTCTCAATTTTCTTAGCTTCTAATTCTATTTCTTTCTGTTTTATGGCTGCTTCAATTTCTAACTTTTTGTTAGCTGCTGCTGCTTCTAATTGTAACCTTTTGTTAGCTGCTGCTGCTTCTAATTCTAACTTTTTGTTAGCTGCTTCAGTTTCTAACTTTTTGTTAGCTGCTTCAATTTCTAACTTGTTGTGCTCACGTTCTAATGCTCTTTCTTGTCGTTTTTGTTCATTTTCTTCTCTTAGCAAATTTTCTGCATGTTTCTTCTCACCCCATTCTGCTAGCTTATCTCATGAGTATACTAGTTTTTCCCCTAACTCGATACAACTTTCTAAAGTCGACATTTTAGAATTTTACAATATTCTTACTTATATTAAAAAAATTTATCTCCCTTGCTAAACATTTTGCCGCACACAAGCAGATTATGTTCCATTATGTAGGAATACAAAATATGGTACACAATTTTACATGCGTCAAAAGAAAATGAGTGATTATTTAGGATTGCAATCAAAGAAATAAACTTTAACTTAGCTGATTTCCGAGGTGTTGTTGCAACACTATCACTGACTTCTGCACTTGACGTCTTAGGTCACTGTTACACCGTAATTCTTGGATACAATTTTTTATTACATCAACCTGTTGTGGGAAATAAAAACATTAGTATCGTCGTAAAGTCACGTCATTGTTTTGTCCGTGTGTTGAGATAATAATCGATAAATAGCTGTAAAGTGGAGTAAAGACAATTATTTATAAGACTGTAAAATTGTCGTTGTCGTGTGGTGTGTAAGCTTTTAAATTTTTTACTTGATAAGCCCAAGAACCGTCACAGTATTTTATACGTTACTGTTTAATTTTAATTGTTGTAATTAAATGTCTTGGGACTCGCCAAAACGGAATTGATCCCCCATTACTAGCCTGTCAACGTCTCAATGTGTTAGAAGATGGGTTCAGACAGGCAGATGGTGCGAGCACAGATAAGGCATAAACACATAAACATATTAGGCATATTTATTTACAAACCTCATCATTTAAATATCACAATATTACAACAGTATTATCTAAACGAATCAATGTCACTCCAATATTTGCTCTCACACCAATTCTCTCAATATTCTCACACGATCGTCGCGCTCTTATCATAGCTAAGCGCACTCGTATCAAGCTTCGCACACAAACACACGTCTAGTAGCGGTCGCATTAATCTTTGCACTCAAATCTAAGTGTAAGTTTATTCTGTCTCTCCACTCAGTCATGCATCCTCTCTCAGTCGTGTTCAAACGCTCATCTGACTTCTCCTCTACCGTCCGGTCGCCACGAGGTACTGGATCCTCCGTGCATTCCGTGGGAAGTGGTACTGTCACGTCTGTCTCGTACTCGCCTGGTTGGGGCTAGGTGTACTGCATAATTCTGTCGTTCTTGAGCTCTTGTGACTGCATTCGCTCGCGTGTGGTCAATCTCCCGGACGATCCCCCACATTTGCCTCTATATTTCTTCCCGCAATAACTACCAACTGGAATCGACAAATCGATAACTCGTCAACTAACTGAAAACATAGAACACAGTTCTCACCTGAATTCGTAGAACATGAAATAACTAAGGCATTATAGCGAACGTTTTCACACTTTAATATATGTGTTGTAGAAAGAACGGGATAAATGCCCTCCACGAACATAAACTGCCCTTCAGACAGGGTCGGCGTTTATTTATATATTTATGGATAAGCTCCCTGTTCTACCCCGTTCACCTCGAATCCCAGTCTCAACTCTCACAGTTCAGTATTTCAGAAAATCGCCTAGGTTTTTCCACTCCCGGTCCTTTCATTGATGTATCCTCGTCCACACATTCCTCTCTCCTGTTGCTCACTTGCCGATCCTCGCAATCATTGCGTCCCAAATGTCCCTTTTAACACGGAGCCTTCAGAAAACACAACCGCTTGCTGTCGCAGCCTCACAACGTCTCCTTCTTTGTTGTCCTCTGAAGTTTCATGTATCCCTTGGTTTCTCCTGTTAACCGTCCACTTTTGTGTGTCCATAATAGAAGATCCCTTTTCTCCTTTTCTGTATTTTCTTTGGCGTGCTCGTCATATGGCAGTAAAGACAAGACCCAGGTCTACAACACTAACCAGTCTGGATAAAGACAAGACCAGGTCTACAACACTACACAATCTGGATAAAGACAAGACCCAGGTCTACAACACTACACAATCTGGATAAAGACAAGACCCAGGTCTACAACACTACACAGTCTGGGGAAAGACACGACCCGGGTCTACAACACTACACAGCCTAGAGGAAGATGGAGAACATTCGAGGAAAAGGTGCCTGTCATTAGAAATAAGAAACAGAATTCTTGCATGAAGACAATGGCCACGTTACAGGTTATCAAGAACTAGGGACAAAACTTTGTGGGCCAGTCTATCAACAGACTTTATTTCACAGCCTGGCCACCGTTTCAAGGATTGAGATAGTCCTCCTCAAAAGTATCATTATGAGAATGGAGATGGAGGCCGTCACTGCGGCAATCCGCTGGCTCATGGACAAACAGCTGACACATGTATTTGTAACGAGCTTACAGAGCATGAAGGGTGGCATGCATCAATTTTAAAAATATAAGATAGGGGGCCTCTTTTCCTTAGGGCATGCTGGTCGTTGGGAAAAGAGAAATCGGACAGATTGGCAGGATCTGTACAGCTAGGGGCTAGGTGGGATTGGGAATAGAGTACGTCACCCCTTCGCCACAGCCGCCAACATAATTACATTTACGAAAATGCAATTGTCTCTGACACTCATCCCTTCCTGATCTCTCCCTAGATATGAAAGTAGTTGATAGTCCAGTACATCTCTTCTTTGCCTAAATCTACCTGCAACATAAATCACTATGGCAAAGGTCACGGTTTGCAAGATGGAAAACATATTGACCAAAACATATGCTACTAATTGCGGTTAGTTAGTTAGTTAGTTAGTTAGTTAGTTAGTTAGTCAGTCAACAGATCATCATCATTGCACATCGAACCATCGAGTCCTCCTTCACAATTCTCCCTCCGGCCCGCGCCGTAAAGGCCCATGAGCTTCTCACATGTCGGACGACCGACACATCTGTGTAAATGACAGCATCACCGTCTAAAGAATTCTCGAAAATCAACGCTTGTACCTTCGCTTCCACAGCAGCCGGATTTTCTTGTCTGCATTTTTTGTCTAGTTGGATGCAGTTAGGAAACGAGTGCTGAAATGTTATTTGCACCCTTTAATGTTTTATACAGGTGAAGCATGGACCATATGCAGATGCGCTGAGAAAAATCTAATAGCAGTGACAAAGTGGCTTGTGAGGAGAATGCAAAGAATATCAAGGAAAATGGGGGGGGGGGGGGGGGGAAGACCAAGTCCTACAAGAAGCAGATGAAAACCGTACACTTATTTGAAAAATTAAACGCACAGTCAAGATTTTTTGAGACACGTTATGACCAGAAAAATTCAGTGACAACTGGCGAGTTTGAGGGGAAAAGATAAATGGGATTGCAGAGAAATAAATATCAAGATGGCTTGACCATGTGGCATAACCAAGACAAGAAGACAGAGCCGATCCCCGACTCTGGTGATTATCTGAGACATGACCACTCACGTTTGTCGGAGTGGCACATCACGATGATTGTCATATATCATTCATCCATTAATATGTTCTGTCATATTTATTCTTTCCATACATCTGCGTATTTATGGATTTAATATTCTCTGCAGTTTATCTTCTTTAATCGGGTCAGGAAGGGAGCTATTTTGAGCCACTCCTGATGTATGGAAGCGAATCATAGAAAATTAGCAGACGACATGTGAGTGTCAAGATCTCCAATAAGACCTTACAGAGTTAAGGAGAGTAAACATAAGTCTAGTAGGGAGACACCAGACAGGAGAGACACCAAGCACTATAAATAGCCTCACAAGGAGACACATTTGTGTCAGACCAGGGGCCAATGCGTACAACTGAACGAGGGCTTTCCCCAAGCCATTGGCAAGCTTGTCCTTGCGAGTAACCGTGAAGTGCCCGGTTACTCGAGCTCACAAGCCAGCGTGCTTGCGAGACCATGCACGCAATAATAGCTACTGCACGGAGGGGACAGTGTCCGTGCTTGTCCACGCAATGTGTAGCGTGTGGACAGACCCGACTGGAGACGGTAGAGAGCAGACGTATCCTTAACCAATGCTATAGTTTCTAGGCAATAGGCAAACATTAGGCTATTCATTTAGATTGTGATTTCGAGCATCATTTCTCACCACTTCATTGCATTCATGTTGTATAACAATGATGAAGTATAACGCTCGCAGAGCCATTCAAATGTCGGCTCTAAATAAATTGCATTCCTTTCGCAAATGTCACGAGTTGTTATTTCGTGCGGTGCGAAAGTAGGGGAGTCCTGAGAATCTGCAGCGAACAAGTCGCTGACAGGCAGCAATTATATGGAGACTGCGGAGACGTAGTTTTATAGAAGAATTATGAGAACACGTATAGAAAGAACAAAGAAGACTTGAAAGATGTTAACTCACAAGGAGAACTGGTTACTCGCATCAGAAGAAGACTGTCCACATTCTTTGGGCATGTCATGAGCAGGGGTAAGCCGTCACAACGGAAAAGTTCAACAAAAGAAGCAGAGGAAGACCAAGATTGAAGATTGTGAACAGTTTGACAGCATAGCATGGAGGAACATCTGTGTCAGAAAGGATTGACAGCACAAGAGACAGGGTGATGTGGACAGACGGATTACCAACTCCACACGGCATGGACTGTAAGAAGACTGACAGTACACAAGACATACGGTTGTGGACATATATAGTCACCAACGCCACACGGTATGACAGAAGGATGTGGACAGACATGACAACTAAGGCCACACGGCATGAACTATAAGAAGAAGTTTCGGTACTTCTGCCTTAATTCACCCCAAACAAAACAGGCATCCCTTACAGAGCCTCATTTGCATCGGTCCGGCAATCACTTTCCGGTTAAGTGTTTGGTGGACTGCTGGACCGATCGATGGATGTTTTGTTAGTTTTGGGCCCGTAGGGCCCTCACTGTCGTCAACAGTGAGGGCACGTAGGGCCCAAAAACTAAAAAAAACATCCATCGATCGGTCCAGCAGTCCACCGAACACTGAACCGGAAGTGAATGCCAGACCGATGCAAAAGAGGCTCTGTAATGGATGTTTATTTGTTTGGGGTGAATTAAGGCAAAAGTACCCAAGTTTCATGAAACTAATAATAATTAGATTCATTCTTTCTCTACATCTCTCAATAAAAGAATTTGACTGTTACATCTTTACTTTCTTTAAATTAAATCTACCTGGATTTAAATAAGTAATAGATTGTAAATAAATATATTTCTCTCTCACCGCAACAGCCTACCTGTAATAGACACCTGTAATGTGACTGGGCTGTGGCGTGAGTATGATGATGATGTGGTGACCGGATGTAGTTCCTTGACAGACCAGGCTTATGCACTCACTCTAATGTCATCGAGGACTAGGTACAAGAACATCTTCTGTGCTATCTGCAACAAGGTAGCTTGCTAACCTGCATGCGTGTCTTCTTCTTCTTCTTCTCCTCCTCATCATCATCATCCCCTTCCTTCTTCTTCTTCTTCTTCTTCTTCTTCTTCTTCTTCTTCTTCTTCTTCTTCTTCTTCTTCTTCTTCTTCTTCTTCTTCTTCTTCTTCTCCTCCATCTATTTCTTTTTCTTTGCTCCTGCCATTATTACAACAATAGCAAATACTACTGCAGTTATTCCGACAATATGAACAACAATAACTACTACTACTTCCACCACCACCACTACTACTACTACTACTACTACTACTACTACTACTACTACTACTACTACTACTACTACTACTACTACTACTACTACTACTACTACTACTACTGCTAATGCTACTACTAACACCACAACCACCACCACCACCACTACTATCACTATCACTACCACCACCACCACCACCACAACAACGACAACTAGAACAACAATAACAACAACAACTACTACTGCTACCACTACTACCGCTACTACTACTACTACTACTACTACTACTACTACTACTACTACTACTACTACTACTACTACTACTACTACTACTACTACTACTACTACTACTGCTGCTGCTGCTGCTGCTGCTGCTGCTACTACTACTACTACTACTATACTACTACTACTACTACTACTGCTACTACTACTACTACTACTACTACTACTACTACTACTACACTACTACTGCTACTACTACTACTACTACTACTACTACTACTACTACTACTACTACTACTACTACTACTACTACTGCTACTACTACTACACTACTACTACTACTATTACTACTACTACTACTACTACTACTATTACTACTACTACTACTATTAATACTACACTAATACTATCACTACTTCTACTACTACAACAACAACTACTACTACTACTACTACTACTACTACTACTACTACTACTACTACTACTACTACTACTACTACTACTACTACTGCTGCTGCTGCTGCTGCTGCTGCTACTACTACTACTACTACTACTATTGCAAAACCTGAAACCAGTATAGCCACTCGTACTACACAATTACCGCCATCATCACTAACCTTGGTTTCTATAATACGAGGCTTAAGTAACCCGCATTAGAGTGCACCTGAAGTTACCACCTTATCGACGTATTGCCATCACGTCGGTGCAGTGTTCATGCCACAAGGGCTTTCTTCGTGTTCTTACTAGCAATTACATATACGACTACATTGCAGCTTTCGTCATGTAGTTATTAAAGATTACATCTATAGTCTGTTTACTTTTTTCTGCCCGAGTATAAAATTCCATATCTCAGTAACCAACAGAGGGAAAGTTATGAGATTTAGCATATAACCGTATCATTATGTCCACCTAACACCAAAAAAAAAAATTCTGGAGATTGTACAGCAGATTTCAATGTTTGTTTATATGCGGTATATAATTTACGGGTCAGAGATTAAGTCCATAATTTTAAAAGTATTACACCTTCACCAAGACACATCCGCGCTTTTTTTTAAAGAAATTGTCTCGTGGTTTCCGTTTTGGCACAAACTGCGCTCAGTTAAATGGGATTGTTCAGAGGTGTCATTAATGTTGGTTCTTTCATCAAACGTGATTATATAAATAAATATATAAATAAATCTTACCATTAATATAATATACAATAGCTAATATAGAATGTGTGAATATTGCTCAATGGGATTGAATGTGAAATTTTGTACACTTCAAAGCATTGCTATGAAGTTGTACACATATTTTTGTCAAGAAGCTGATCGCAGGAAAGTGTTTCATATGCATTGGGTTTGAGTAAACGGTCATTTCGTCGAAGGGTGCAAGAATCTGGAATGAAACCAATACGCGATAAGCAAACGGTAGGTAGAAAGGCAACTGTAGACAGCTTTGACAAGGATGTTATAAGGCGAGTTATTATAAAAATGATGGATGCCAAAGAAACAGTGATTGTAAGAAAACTTACGGTTTGGTTGAGAAAGAACAATACCATAGGGCTATCCAAAACAACTTTGTGGAAAATTATAAGGACATTAGGCTTCACTTTTAGAAAGTACACGGGAGGTAGAAATATCCTTTGCGAGCAACCGCATTTAGCAGCCATGAGAAGCAGATACCTACGTGAAATAAGGGAAATGAACAAAGAAAATTATGACCTAGTGTATTTGGGTGAGACGTGGATCAATGCGCACCACACAAGTGAAAAGGAATGGCAATCAGTGGATAGAAAGATAAAGCGTTATGTACCTAGTAGTAAAGGACAGCGGTTGGTCATAGCCTATGCTGGTAGTACTCATAATGGCTTACTACAGAATGCTTGGCTCGTGTTCGTATCAAAGCATACAGACAATAGAGATTTTCACAATGAGATGAATAGTAATATATTTAGAGATTGGCTCGAGAATACAGTACTTCCATCCCTTGATATACCGTCTTGTCTAATCATGGACAATGCATCATGTCACAATGTTGTTGCCCAAGAAGACAGAATACCTACGGCATCGAGCACAAAGGAAACAATAAAGATATGGCTCCGAAGGGAAAATATACCATTTCCAGAAACATATTTCAAGCTACAGTTGTTGTCCCTTGTAAAACAGGCGCAAAAAAGCCAGACATATCAAATCGATAAGTTGATAGAAGAGCATGGTCATAGGTGTTTGAGAATTCCGCTGTATCATTCTCATTTAAACCCTATAGAACTTGTGTAGGCTAAAATTAAAGGGCAGGTGCCAGCTGCCACTACTACATTCAAATTGTCTGACGTCAAGATACTAACCCAGTCCGCGCTATTAAATATTGATAAAAGTTACTGGAAAAAATGTGAGGACCATGTGTTGAAAGAGGAAGAGGACTATTGGAGAAAGGATGGATTGAATTTTATGCAACTGAGAGCAGTCATCAACCTACTGGAATCGTTCGACACAGATTAAGGTCTGAGCAGATCGCAGACCTTAATCCGCGTACACACGTACTGGGATATTTTGCTCCAACTATTCAGACGAATTGCAGGCCCTAAACATTACAGCATCAGCACAATGTCAATGGCAACAGTTTGTATTCCATAGTGATTAATTTTCAATTCCGCAAGCCCTCAGCGGTGATAAACAACTGTATTGAAGAAAAACAAACCCACACTAAACGCATTGAATACTAATAGAAGAGTAATATTGCGGTGGAAACTGACATATTGTGGCATAACAAGAAAGTTGAGAGCAAACACGTTGTCAAATTAGGGGACAACACATGTGCATACGAATCAATCTTTAAACTTCAATGAAAAGAGGCCAACATCTTGGTCATTAAGAAGAAATCCCACTACAGAGACACTGACAACTATTTTCATTGTGCAAAACAGGTAATCATGTTCCGTCTCTGAACGGTAAACAGCAGAGTAGACAATCTTTCACGAAGACTCAAAGCGGGTCTGTCACCCATGTGTACGTGTGAACAAATTACACAGACAGCTGAACAGATCCTTAAAAATAGACACATGGTGACTAAATTGCGATATCATTTCTGGTCACTCCATACGCACATTAACGCACAGCTATTTGGAAGCTTTCACGAACTCGATATAAAAAGCTAAATGCATCTAGTAACATGAATACTTGTGTACACATTATTAACCAGCAGCTGAAGAAACAAGAAGGAAATAAAAAATAAGGTAAGAAATATATTCCTTCTACTTTCCTGTCAGTTTACACAGTATTTACCCCATGCCTCTGTAAATTCTCTGTCTTTACTAATATTACACATTGCACCCCTCTCGGGAGTCTCCGTGGTGAAGTGGTCAAGCCGTCTGACTCGGGCTCCGAAGGTTGTATGTTCGATTCCGGGCCGCGTCCTTCATTTCACGAGTGCATTTATTCGGAGACTCCCGAGGGTCGTCGCTGGAGCTACGGATTTCGTGATTTTTTGCGACGCTTTCCGCGCTGCGGAAAAAGACTGAGCTATATGGGATAAAATTCCGGTGCAATGCAGTCGACCCTGTCGACTTAAAAGCTACTTCTTTTATTGCACCCACTCCCATACGATTCTGGCTACGCCTTGTAATTGTGTCGTTACCCAAAATGACGTGCTTTACTGTAAGACTAGTTTGTTAGCGCGAATTCACTACATTTTCGCCAAAACATCAAAGAAATGTCGCCGCTTTCGATGATTTAAGTTGCTTTTGGACCGTTCAAAGACATATTCCTTGGGTGGGGGTAAATACAAGACGGCAAGAAAAATTTCATAACGATGCAACAGACAGTTCTCAAAATAATTGATTGTGAATGACGGCATTCATTTCTGGACAGACTATAGTATTATTTTGTAGTGTTATTTGTGTAAGGATATAGGAATACATTTATTATTAATTTTTAGTGTTGTTTATGTAAGGACTAACGGATGCATTTATTATTATTTTGTAGCGTTATTTATGTAAGGACTAACAGAAACAGCTCCGAATATTTTGCAGTTGTTTTTAACTAGTACTTTTATGTAAATTGCCGATTATTTTGCAGCTGTCTTTATGTAGTACTAACAGGTACATTTACGATTATTTTGCAGATTATGTAATCGGTATTTCTGATTTGTTAAAATCATAATTCTTCCTTGTTATCTGCAACTTATAAAAACACTGTTCCCGCGGGCAAGGAACACCCAATGGTTAGTATATGCTGGCGTGGAGACCGTACTGACACGTTACCAACTAGTATCTTCACGCCATACTCAATCCTGTTCAACCTGCGTCGCAAGTGGACAACCACAGAGAACGGGGTAACGGGTGCATGCAATACCACAGAGTGGCCCAGTCCTGACGTGAGTATGTGTTTGGTGTTATTCTAAGAGGTTTGATGCGCAAATTTCGGAATGTTTTAATCATCATCATCATCATCATTATCATCATCATCATATCCCATGCCGATAAGCATGGGTGGTCATATTTCGCCACCTCACATGATCACCATAGTCGTGGATCAGCTCCGTCTTCTTGTCTCGTCCATACCATGTGGCCAAGCCATCTATATATTTATCTCTCTCCTCTTCTTGTCCGTTTCTTGCCAGTTGTCACCAAGTTCTCTCATTTATTTATTCTCATAACGTGCCTAACAAATGTTGATTGTTTACGTCTAATTTCACTAATCAGTTTACAGTTTTCATTTCTTGTAGGACTTGCTCATTGGTTTGTCTATCTGTCCATAGTATTCTTTACATTTTCCCCAGAAACCACATTTTCACTGCCATTCGATCTTTCTCAGCTTGTCTACTCGTTGTTCATGTTTCACATTCATATAACAGTACAAGAATGTTTGGGTTGATGTCATTTTGGTGTACGGTATTTCTCTTAGATAGTACTGAACGATACAAAAGCTAAATCCGAGTGGCAAAGGAAACAGTGGAGATACAAATTTCCTTCTCAAGTTTAGAAGTGTATGTCAAACACAGCACACAGTCAGCAATGGAGAAAAGGAACATGATACAAACTTTGAATATCTTGGCTCTGCAATCAACGATACTGCGAACTGTTCATTTAAGTCAGTCACAGACTGATGAACACTTGCATATACCAATACATGGGACAACACAACAGCTAATGAACACTTGCATGTATCACTACATGGAACAACACAAGAGCTGATGAACACTTGCATTGTATCACAACGTGGAACAACACAACAGCTGATGAACACTTGTATGTATCATTACATGGAACAACACAAGAGCTGATGTAAACTTGCGCGTATCACTACATGGAATAACACAACAGATGATGAACACTTGCATGTATAACTACATGGAACAACACAGCAGCTGATGTACACTTGCGTGTATCACTGACAGATGGGTCGGTCGTCCGACATGTGAGAAGCTCATGGGCCTTTACGGCTCAGGCCGGAGGGAGAATTGTGAAGGAGGACTCTGGTGCTTTTGCTGAGACCACAAGTAGCCTGACTATGGAAGTCATGGCAGTAAGTAAAGCAATAACATGGCTCGAGACACAGACATTCACTAGGGCATGTTTCCTTAGCGACTCAATGAGCATGCTCAAGATGGTAGAGATGGGGTGGATCCGAAGAGAATGGTTGCTGTCTCTGGAGCGGTCTCGGCTGGCAAAGATTAGTTTCATCTTCGTGCCAGGGCATGCGGGAGTACAAGGAAATGAGCGGGCTGACAAGCTCGCGGGTAAGACTACTGTGGAGGGCGGACGCGCCATGGACCAGGCTGACATTCTAAATGCTCTACAAGAAGTAAGACTTTTGCGAGAACCAAGTGATAACTGTGAATCTACAACTATGGCCAGACTGCGAGAACAGCAAATTAAAAGAGGGGTAGCCAAACAAGAACACTATGCAGGAAGCCAAAGAAGATTGATAAACCAACACAGAACTGGTGTCGTTAGCCGCTAAACGCTGCGGGATTTGCTGAGGAGGGGATCCGAACACTTATGGACTGAATGGTTCGATGTGAAATGAGGATGATCTGTCGACTAACTAATGGAACAACACAACAGCTAATGAACATGGGCGCGCATCACATCATGGAACAACACAACAGTTGATGAACACTTGCATATATCACTACATGGAACAACACAACAGCTGATGTACACTTGTATGTATCACTACATGGAACAACACAATAGCGAACGCTTGCATATGTCACTGTCGTGTGTGTAAAGAATGAATGTCGTAGTAGTTACTTGTTCTTCTTTACCACTTTAGTGTCGTCCCTGGAGTGAAGGGAATCAACACCCACATTATTTTTTAATCCAATATCTCTATCCTGGAGATATCCAGCAGACTCCGTCCACACACTCCTTCAATCTGAAGACACCTTCCTCTCACTCTTACTCACCCCTGGATCATGCCCCCTCTCATTCTTCCCCAACATAACATACTTGACAACTCTAGCCTCAACAAATAAAAACAAGAAATTTATTAAAGCAAAGAGTATATGTAGGAGAAGTGGGTGTGTGTGTATAAGGTGTAGAATGTGTGACGTGTACTCTAAAGTGTCTATAGACTCAGATCAGTGTTCAGGAGTATAGTCATTCTCATCCCTGTGCTGAAAACACACCAGCACCATGTATCCCATACAGGTAGCCTCACCCAGGTGATGCTCCTCCGGTCACGTGAAGACTTCCTCCGTTGTCTCTTGAACCACTAGGATGCTTGGACACCCATGACAAATACTGTCCAATGAGAGTCTTCAATCTGATTCACACTATGAATTTCCTCGGTTATTTAACTCATTGTTAATCTGAAAATTCTAACCCTATTGTCACTGTTATTGGGGAAATCTCAATGGATCTAGTGTCACTGGTTGTAAAGATTCCCCATATTAACACCACAGTCTAAATGTTCTCTGTATCAGTATAACTTTGGTGCGAATGTTCCTGGTATCAATAGTGTATCTCTACAATGATCTGACTGTTCAATGATACCACTATCACTTGCTAATCATAATCTCATCAGCATGTCCTGCTCAGCAGAAGCCAGGTTCCCGCAAACCAACTTGGGTATAAGCCCAATGTAGCGGCCTCTCAGCAACTTCTGTCTTCAAATTCTGAGCCATCATCTTCTAAAATGTGTTAGCTTCACTGTTGAAAATCAGAGCACACATACGTGGACCTGTAAATGGAACCATATGCCTATTTCGGTTTCTACTCGAGAAACTATGCAATCAGACTGGATCTATGTCCGCGGATAACTATCACCACTTAGACATTATAGTCTCTCTTATGTAACGCAACTCGGAATAATGCACCGATCCTAACACTTCAGAATGTTTTTCTCGACTCCCTCCACCTGTTTACCGCAACTGGGTTTTATATGAGTGCTTGAGTGACGTCACCAAAAAGTCCAGACGCCAATCAGCCCAGAATCTGGCTTTGTCCCCCTGTTTCTAGACTAACCGGAGTCAATTCGCTGTCAAGTTCACTTTCATCTGGGAAATTTTGTCTCATACAACAAAGATCCTGGCTGTCTGTGAGCCAGAGACCTTTTCCCCATATCACAGAATCCTTCCGACCTCTGGCAGACATTCTGTCCATCACTTTCAATGGCCGATTCCCGCCCTGCAGACAGATGACGCCAGTGCACGTCTCTCGAACAACAACCTGCCAACAAAATTTCGACCATGTGTAGACATCGCGACGCGACTCACTTTGATCTCATTCCCTACAACATCAAAGGGTTGCTGTTTTTGCAGACTAAGGTCGGGTCTAGTCTGTCATTGATCGAACTAACAAGTTTATTCTGCGACAGTCACTATATGACTTTAAGCCCAAGAGCGAAACCCTTCCATCTCAATTAACTTCAACAGTAATATTGACTATAAGATCCATGCTTGTTATTGTTGTATTGAGAACAATAATGTCACGGTGGCTGCATCAGATTTACATTGTGTGGGTGTCCTGTCATCTGTGTTTACAGGGGGTGTGTATTCCGGTACGTTGCTCCCCTGGGAAGATTCTCATTGACGGCAACTGCAGTACGGCTGTGACCCAGATAACAGGCCTGGGGTATAGGCTACAGTTATTGTTCTTGCCGGAAGTAGACAACACAACAGAGACCGGATTTGCCATAGATAAGCTACTTTCAGAATATGTCCTTGACACGTTCTTTTACAAGGTGAGTTTGTACGACTTCAAGTCAGTGTCTACCACACGATATTTTGAAAGCTTTAATGTATAAAAGAAGAACTACATCATTTTCTATTCTATCATCATCATCATCATCATCATCATCATCATCACCATCAAGTGCCATGCCGGATGGCGTAGGCTTTCATGATTTTCCACATATTTCGGTCTTTGGTTTTCTGGATCAACTCTGCTGATGGCATTTCTCCATGCCACCGTCTCAATCCATCCAGCATAATTTTTCTTGGTCTGCCTCTCCCTTTCTTCCCCTCGATCTTTCCAATTGCCACGTTGTTCTTCAATGCCTCTCTTCTCACCATATGGCCCAAGAAAGCTGTTTGTCTCTTTCTTATTGTTGTATGTAATGTTCTAGTTTAAAACTATCCACTTGGTTAAGAACTGTCGCTTCTATTTATATTTCATATTTTGGTGTCACTTTTTTCTTTGATATCAGTATTGTTACTGTTTTCTTGATATTCAAGGAGAGTCCTTTCTTAGCGCTCTCCGTTACTACAATATCCAACAATTGTTGTAGATCTGTTGCATTATCCGCAACCAATACTGTGTCTTCTGCATAGCGTGTATTTCTTATGTTATAACCTCCGATTAGTATCCCTGACTTCTCATTTATCTCTCTCATTATTACTTAGCTAAGAACTGGAGAGTTTTGGTCATAGACCATAACTTTAGGAATGGAAAATCCCAACTGCACCTCCACGCGGTAGAGGATGGAAACACACCACGGTGTGGCTAACGCAGCTCTGGGGCCCGAGTATCCACCGGAATAAGTTGACACTTCTGCAGCTGAGAAGAGCAGGGCACTCACTTGTCCTGACAGTCGGAAATGACTGTCAAAGGTAGAGGTAAAAGGCCACCATGTGAATTTAGAAGGCAAGGGGAAACCACCACATTATCTTTACAAGATTTCATGGCAACGCAAATTTCAGAGATAGTGAACGACGTTAATGGCTGTCTTAGGACATCCTCGTCCGGTAGGCATGACGGTGGCATGGAGTCATCCAGCTACTGATGGCAAAACTATAACTAAACTAAATAAATTTAGAGTAGGAATTTGGAATGTTAGGACATTAAATGAGCTAGGAAAGTTAAACAGTGTTTTAAGAGAAATGGAAAGCATAAAAATTAATATACTAGGCATAAGTGAGATGAGATGGAAGGGATCTGGCAAAATTATAACCGACAAACACACAATAATTTATTCTAGAGGGGATACACATGAAAAAGGTGTAGGAATAATATTTGATGAAAAAAACAGCAAAATCAATTAATGGATACTGGTGTATTTCAGATAGAGTTATAATGGTCAAAATCAAAGGCAAACCAATAGATATAAATATTATACAAGTATATGCACCAACAACAAGCAGTAGTGATGAAGAAATGCAACACTTTTACGATGAAGTAGAAAAGGCGATAGCTGAAACTGGATCACAAGAAATAAAAATATTAATGGGAGATTTTAATGCAAAAGTAGGAACTGGAAAATAGAGGATATAATGGGGAATTATGGGTTAGGTACAAAAAATGAAAGAGGAGAGAAACTAATAGAATGGGCAAATATTAATGATGTGATAATTGGAAACACATGGTTTAAACACCATAAAATAAGGCTATACACATGGAAAAGCCCTGATATG
The DNA here is from genome assembly GCA_963921405.1 of Cepaea hortensis. Taxonomy (NCBI): domain Eukaryota; kingdom Metazoa; phylum Mollusca; class Gastropoda; order Stylommatophora; family Helicidae; genus Cepaea; species Cepaea hortensis. The sequence continues at coordinate 80,882,268 of OY992876.1, forward strand.
AAAATACGCATTCAAATTGGCTACATACTTATTAATAAACGATTTAGAAATGCGTTAATTAATTTAAAGACTATGCCTGGTACTGACTATAATAGTGATCATGTACCACTATGTGGATAAATAAAAGTAAGTTTATAGAGAGGGGGAAAATGGTTAAGAACTTGCGACTTAATAAAGAGGTTCTGAAAGTAGATAAAGAAATTCAAGAACAATACAGAGTGACTGTGAAAAATAGGTACAATTCAATAGCTAAAATACAGAGTATAGATGAACAATTGGAAATGTTAAGGGACTCAATTCATCAAACTAGCAAAGAAATATTACCAGAGAGAAGCCAAAAAGCTAAGAAAAAATGGATGAATGAAGAAATCTTAATGTGGAAGGACAAAAGGAAAAAGATTAAAAACGATAAACAAGAATATGCTAAGATAAATAAAGAAATAAGAGACAAATGTGTGAAGGCAAAAGAAAGTTGGTTAAATGAGCAATGCAAAGAAATTGAATTATATTTCATAAAGATACAAAACAACAACAGTGAATGCATAGTGAGAGCAACTGGAGGACACTCAGAATCCCTCACCATAAGATCCGGAGTACGACAAGGTTGTGTCCTGTCCCCTCTCTTGTTTATAACATATATAAGAAACCAGCCAAACAGGACCGCAAGAATACCGCATGACGAGAACACAGAAGAAGAACCATCTGCAAATCTAACCATTAGAGAACTCCTGTTTGCGGACGACCAAGCACTAATAGCAAAATCAGAAGCTGAATTACAAGACCACATGAATAGTCTAAACGAAATGTGTAGGGAACATAACATGAAAAGTAGCGCAAGTAAAACAGAGGTATTGACTATAACTAAAGAAGAAAAGGCAACAGCGATTCACCTAAACTAACACCCCTTGAAACAAGTAAAGAGTTTCAAGTACCTCAATCAATCAATCAATCAATCATGTGCCATGCCGGAAAGCGTGGGCGGTCATGACTCGCCATTTCATTCGATCACCAGCGTCGTGGATCAGCTCAGTGTTCCTGTCTCGCCCATGCCATGTGGCCAAGCCATCCAGGTATTTTCCTCCCGGTCTGTTCCCTTCGATCTTGCCAGTTGTCACTAAGTTCTTCAATCCATTTCTTCTCATAACATGCAAAAAAAATTTGACTGTCTACGTCTAATTTCTCTAATCAATTTACGATTATCATTTGTCTTCTGTAGGACTTGGTCATTGGTTTTTCTTTCTGCCCATGGTATTCTTTGCATTTTCCTCAGAAACCACATTTCTGCAGCCATCAGATGTTGTTCAGCTTGACTGCACATTGTCCAAGTTTCACATCCATAAAAAAAAAAACAGGTTCTATGTATCCCCTCAACACTCTTTTTCTCGTTTCAATTGACATCTTTTTATTGGTCAGAATATTTTTCATTTTGCTAAAGGCTACTTTCGCCTTTTCGGGTAGCGGGGTAGGGGTACCCCCTGTCAAAGGAGAAGTAAGGTGCCTCCTTCCCTCCGCTAGCCTACGGGACACCCCTGGGCAAGGTGGAGTACCCGTTTAGCGGGAGTAAACCCTGAGGACAAACCCGGAGATGGAGTCCCTAAGGCAGTTCCATGTTGTAAACAATATAGTTCTGGCAACACCTGCGACGGCACCGATGCCAAGTTGCATTGGCTACTGCCTTTCCCTTGGTCAACATCGGCGACGTGGAGAGGGGGAACTCGCTACTGGGCAACAGCTGGTTCTCCGATTTCCATTGCCCAGGCTTGTGCCCTGAAGAGGTCACTTCAGCACCGCGTAAAGCGGTGACACAACACGGGAAGCAGCCTATAAGTCTTAATGTTCGATTGGCGTAGAGCAAGGCGCCAGGGGCTACTTCCGACGGTGGGAGAGATCATCGTATCTCACTAGACAGCTACCGCCCGCCTAAGCTGGGCATCCCCCAGTCAATAAGATGTTGTCTCGCCATGGTTCATCTGCTCCTGAGGGTGTGTGGAGCTTAGGGGAAAATCCTGACACATGGACCGCAATCTATACACCTAGCAACAAGAAAAAAACAAAACCGGCCCTAAGGCTGGGAACATGGAACGTAAGAACCATGACCCCAGGCATCTCAGACGATCTAAACGAGATTGTGGATGCCCGCAAAACTGCAGTGATAAACAACGAACTACTAAGACTGGGGATAGACATTGTCGCCCTGCAAGAGACCAGACTCCAAGAATCTGGAAGCATCAAGGAGAGGGACTTCACTTTCTACTGGCATGGCAAGCCGTGCGGAGAGACCAGGGAGCATGGAGTTGGCTTCGCTATCAGAAACAAGCTGAAAGAATACTGAAGCTCCAACTCCAGACAGAGGCAGGCCCAGTTAGTATTATAAGCGTTTACGCCCCAACACTAACTGCAACATCAGAATCTAAAGACAAGTTCTATGACGACCTTAGCAAAGAAGTCAGTGAAACACCAGAGAAACAACATCTTTTTATCATGGGGGATTTCAATGCCAGGGTTGGCTCCGACCACAAATCTTGGCCTTCATGTCTAGGACAGTTTGGCGTTGGGAAGATCAATGACAATGGACAACGTCTCTTAGAATTCTGCAGCCACCATAATCTGTGCGTGATCAACACCTTCTTTGACACGAAACCTCAACACAAGGTGTCATGGAGGCACCCCAAATCAAAGAACTGGCACCAAATCGACCTGGTGCTCACTAAACGCAGCAACCTCCGCAATGTACGGCTGACTCGCAGCTATCATAGTGCTGACTGCGACACCGACCATTCACTCGTCTCCATCAAGGTGAAGATAAAGCCCAAGAGAATCTAAAAAAGCCGAACAGACGGAAGACCACGCATGGACACCAGCGGCACCCAAAATAAAGAGAAGGTCAAAAAATTCATGCAGGCTCTAGCGGATACTCTTCCCGGCCCCACAAACGGAAATTCCACCGAGAGATGGAGTCTTTTTGGCGACACCATCTACAATACAGCACTATCAACGTTTGGCAAGAGGCAAACTAAGTCAACCGACTGGTTTGAAGTACACTCTGAAGAGATGCTCCCAGTCCTGGAGATAAAGAGACATGCATTCTTAATGTATAAAACATCACCTTCAGAGAAAACACTGCAGGCATTGCGAACGGCCAGAAATAGAGTACAACAGATGGCAAGAAGATGTGCGAACAGGTACTGGCTACAGCTCTCTGCTCAAATTCAAATTTGTGCAGACACTGGAAATATAAGAGGAATGTACGAGGGCATCAAGCAAGCTGTCGGTCCATCAAAAAATAAGATGGCCCCTTTACGATCACCTGAGGGAGTAATCATAAAAGATCAAGCGAAACAAATGGATCGCTGGGTAGAACACTACTCAGTAATCAATACCACAAGATATGAAAGACGCAAACATCGTTACCCTTTATAAAAACAAAGGCGACAGAAGCCACTGCAACAACTATCGCGGCATTTCCCTACTCAGCATTACAGGCAAGATTTTTGCCAGAGTAATCCTTAAAAGATTACACATTCTTGCTGAAAGAATCTACCCCCGAATCGCAGTGCGGATTTAGACCCAACAGGTCCACCATCGATATGATTTTCTCATTCCGGCAGCTCTAAGAGAAGTGCAGAGAACAGAGGAAGCCATTATATATTGCCTTCATCGACCTCACAAAGGTATTTGACCTCGTGAGCAGAAGCGGCCTTTTTAAGGTCCTTGAAAAGGTTGGATGTCCACCCACCCTTCTTAGTCTCGTGAAATCATTCCACGAAAACATGCAGGGGACCATTTTATTTGAAGATCTCCAAAAGCCCATAGATCGTTTTGCAGCCGCCTGCAAAGACTTTGGGCTCACCATTAGCCTAAATAAAACACAGGTGATGGAACAAGATGCTGGTGCGCCTCCGTCAATCAAAATTTCTAATTACGAATTGAAAGTAGTCCACGAGTTTGTGTATTTGGGGTCGACAATATCAGATAATCTTTCATTAGAGACAGAAATCGACAGACGCATTGGAAAGGCAGCCACAACATTTTCCAGGTTAACTAAAAGAGTTTGGGAGAATAATAGACTAACAGAGCGTACAAAAGCTCAAGTATATAAAGCTTGTGTTGTTAGCACACTACTCTATGGGTCTGAATCCTGGACCCTGTACTCAAGACAGGAAAGGAAGTTGAATTCCTTCCACATAAGATGTCTGAGACGTATCCTGGGCATAACACGGAAAGACCACATAACAAACAAACAGGTGCTTGAAAGAGCAGATATTACCACAGTGCACACCCTCCTCAATCAGAGACGCCTCCGGTGACTGGGCCACGTATCTCGAATGGAAGATGAACGTATTCCCAAAGATCTCCTTTACGGAGAACTAGCCACAGGAAAGAGGCCAAACGGAAGACCCCAAATGCGATATAGGGATGTGTGTAAACAAGATATGAAAACCAATGGAATAGATCCAGACACGTGGGAGAGAGTTGCAACAGACAGATGCTCCTGGAGAAGAGATTACGAAACGGATTGGTGCTCTTTGAGCGCAATCTGATCCAACAAACAGGATAGGCGGCACAGGCTCAAAGCGCAGTCTCTTACTGCGGGACTTGCCTCGTCTTACAGATGCGGATACTGTGACAGGGATTGTCATTCTCGCATTGGACTATACAGTCACCAGCGGTGCTGCCAGGCACCTCCCAAGCGGCACAACTCTAGAGTCCTTCAGGACTGAAAGAGGCCTACTACTACTACTACTACTACTACTACTTTCGCCATGGCGATTCTTGTTCTGATCTCTTCAAGGCATCTCCCATCAGATGTTATGACTGTTCCGAGATAATTGTTTCGATTCACTTGTTGAAGAATATTCCCATGAAGAGGCATTGGAGAACATCGTGACAACTGGAAAGATCGAGGGGAGTAGAGGCAGAGGCAGACCAAGATAAATGATGCTGGACGGATTGAGACGGTGGCATGGAGGAATATCATCAGCAGAGTTGAACCAGAACACCAAAGACCGAGATCTGTGGAGAGCCATGAACGCCTACGCCAGCCGGCACGGCACTTGATGATGACTTGTATGTTACATTGTGGTACTTCGTTCTTCCTAGTGACGACCATAACATGTGTCTTCTTACAATTTAATTCCAACCCCAGCTGCTCACTGTGTACAACAACCGCGTCTACTAATTGTTGTGCATTATTTATATTAATTGTTGTGCATTAATCTTGTGCATTGTCAGCAATCAATACTGTATCATCTGCTTATCTAATGTTATTGATGTTTCGTCCTCCAATGCTGATTTCATTTATATCTTCTACAGTTCTGAAAATATTTTCACTCTATAGGGAAACAAGATCTGGAGACATTACACATCCCTGCCTAACACCTCTTTTAATAGGTTGATATTGTCCCACTTCATTATCAATTCTTATGGCAGCTTGTTGTTTCCAATACATGTTTTTTATAAGTCTAATGTCTTTCCCATCAATTTGTAGATCTGCAAGCATATCTACCATGCCAATTCTATCAAAAGCCTTTGTGTAGTCAATAAAGCAAAGGTGAATATCCTTGTTTACTTCTATAGCTTGGTTTGCGGATGACCAAGCACTAATAGCAAAATCAGAAGCTGAATTACAAGATCACATGAATACTCTAAACGAAATGTGTAGGGGCCATAACAGGAAAATTAGCACAAGCAAAACAGAGGTAATGAATATAACTAAAGAAGAACAAACAACAACAATTCACCTAAACGAACATCCCTTGAAACAAGTAAAGAGTTTCAAGTACCTAGGAATTATAATATCATCAAATGGCAGATTAGAAGACGAGATCGAAAATAGGTGCAATAAGGCAAACCAACTCATTGGACAAATGGCACCAATACTAAAGAACAAACATGTATCAATAAATACTAAGAAACCACTTTACAACACAATCTTCCTGCCAACTCTATGCTACCAATGCCAAACCTGGACAATGACAGAAAAAGAGAAAAGAAAAATCACAACAGAAATGAGGTTCCTGAGAAGAATACTCAACGTATCAAGAAGAGAAAAGATCAGAAATGAAGAAATCAGGACTAAAGTGGGGGGGGGGGGGGGAGGAGGGGGGGGGGGGGTTAAAGCAGCACTAGATTTTATCAGAAAACAGCAAGTCAAATGGTTTGGCCCTGCAAGTAGGTTACCAGTCAACAGCATACCACAACAAGCAATGATGTACAGACCAGATGGAATCAGAGGAAGAGGCCGACCACGTAAACGTTGGATGGAGGGAATAGCAGAGTCCATGGGAATATCGATATATGAAGCCCATACTCGGGCACTCTCACGAAGTTTATACTTCACCTCGACACCGCAAGGTACAAGAGGAACATGATGAGATGAGACTTCTATATCACGTCCAATAACTGTTCGCAGCATATACACAGCATTTACTGTACCCTTTACTTCTACAAACCCACATTGTTCTTCCCCTATTTCAGGTTGTATTTTCTTCCTCACTCTGTGCATGATAATTCGTAGCAAAATCTTTGTGATGTGACTCATTATACTAATTGTTCTATGTTGATCACATTCTAAGGTTCCTGATTTCTTTGGGATTGCAATAAATACAGAGTTACATAATTCAGAAGGCATATCTCCAGTATCATATAATGTGTTCAGCAGTCTGGTGACTTGCTCTTGTCCAAATTCTTCTAAAGCTTTAATCATTTCTGTTGTGATGTTATCTGCACCGGGGGCCTTGCCAGCTTTCGTGTGCTTAAGAACATTTCGAACCTCCATCTTCAAAATTGGCGGTACTTCATTATTAAATCTAATATCATACTGTTCCTCTCTGTTATCATTATAAAGGTTTTTCACATAATCTGTCCATACATGTAGAATCTGATCTTTTTCTATTATGATTAGTTTTTAGACAGCCTGTTGATGTACTTGTTCTTTTATTAGTAAGTTCCTTAATTCTTTTGTGCACTAATTTGGTATTTTGACTGTTGTGTTGTTTTTCAATGTCTAAGCACTTTTCCTCAAGCCATGCTTCTTTTGCCTCCTTACATAATATTCTGACTTGTCTGTGAATTTCTTCATATTTGACAGAATTATTTTTGTTGAGTCTTCTTGTTTCCATTAGGTGTAAAATTTCTTCTGTCACCCATTTCTTACGACCCACCTTCTTTAATTTTGGAATAGTTGTTTCTGCAGCCAAACTGATTGAATTCTTCAACATTTCCCATTGATCATCCACATCCTGGAATAATATCTCTAGATCAGACAATATATCAAATCTGTTCTGTACTTCTATGTTGAATTTGTTTTGTATTTCCTTGTCATTACTCAATGTACACAAATCATATTTAGTGTTTCCTGTTATATACTTGACTTTCTTCAACTTTATCCTTAGTGTTCCTGTAAGTAGTCTGTGGTCACTATAACAATCAGCACTGGGAACTGTGTTTGCTATTGTTAGTGCGTTTCTAAATCTTCTGCTAATCAGAATGTAGTCAATCTGGTTTCTAATCCTGCTATCAGGACTCCTCCATGTCCATATTTCTCTAGGGTGTTGCTTAAACCAGGTGTTTCCTACAATCATTTCCTGTTCTTTTGCCCATTCTACGAGTCTGTATCCTCTTTCATTTCTCTCTGCTAAACCATAGTTTCCTACTGTGTATCTATCACCTTGATTTCCTACTCTTGCATTGAAGTCCCCTATTATGATGCTTATTTCTGAATTTTTACATTTCTTATAGGCAGACTCTATGTCATTATAAAATTCCTCTACACTATCTTCACTGGATTCTCCTGTTGGGGCATATACTTGAATAATATTTATGCTAAAAGGTCTTCCACTCAATTTAACTAGTAGAACTCTGTCCGACACGGCCCAATATCCTTGAACAGATTTTGATGTTTTCCGGTCCAAAATAATTGTCACTCTCCTTTGTCGATCTTCACCTCCAGAATAAATAATCTTAAAATCTTCATCTACTTTGATGCCTTCTCCTATCTATCTCGTTTCGCACATCCCTAAAATATTATTTTTTTCTCTTTCTATTTCTTGTTTTATGTTCTCTAATTTTTCGTCGTCGTTTAACGTCCTAACGTTCCATGTTGCTAATTTTAATGTCTGTGTCCTTGTCTTGCGATGATTAGTCTTAAGGCGAATCATAATGCACTATACAGTGAAAAAATTTTCAGAAATGTAGAAGATATAAATGTAATCAGCATTGGAGGACGAAACATCAATAACATTAGATATGCAGATGATACAGTATTGATTGCAGACAATGAGATTGATCTGCAACAATTAGTAGATGCGGTTGTTGCACACAGTGAATAATTGGGATTAGAATTAAATTGTAAAAAGACAGATTATGGTCGTCACTAGAAAGAACGAAATACCACAATGTAATATACAAGTAAATGGGAATATTCTTCAACAAATGAATCGGTACAATTATCTCGGAACAGTCATAACATCTGATGGGAGATGCTTGAAGAGATTAGAACAAGAATTGTCATGCCGAAAGTAGCATTTAGCAAGATGAAAAACACACTGACCAATAAAAAGATATCAATTGAAGCGAGAAAAAGAGTGTTGAAGTGCTACATAGAGCCCGTTCTTTTGTATGGATGTGAAACTTGGAAAATGAGCAGTCAAGCTGAAAAACATCTGATGGCTTCGGAGATGTGATTTCTGAGGTAAATGCAAAGAATACCATGGACAGACAGAAAAACCAATTACCAAGCACTACAGGAGGCAAATGAAAATCGTAAATTGGTTAGACAAATTAGAAGTAGACATTCAAAATTGTTTTGACATGTTATGAGAAGAAATTAATTGGAGAACTTAGTGACAACTGGCAAAATCGAAGGGAACAGACCAAGGGGAAGACCGAGAAGTAAATACCTGGATGGCTTCGCCACAAGGCATGGTCGAGACAGGAACACTGAGTTGATCCACGACTCTGGTGATCGAGTGAGATGGCAGAACATGACCGCCCACGCTTATCGGCATGGCACATAATGAATGAATGAATGAATGAGCGGTGGCCACGAGCATAAACACTCCAGAGGCCTTAACCGTTTCACTGCCTATCCTCCATGTTCGTTCCAGGATATAACAAACGTCTCTGTGGAGCGGACACAGCTGTAAGCTTCTAGTGGCTAGAGTATGCCAGCCTCTTTGTCTTCTTGACAGTCAAGGGAGTGCTCCCACTGAAGTCATGACTCCCAAGTGTCCTTCTCCTGTGGTGTTTCAGAACTTTGAAACCAGCTATAAAACATGTTTAATCCACTGACAATGTGACCCCCCTTTGTGTGTCGTTCCGACCTTAACCATGGCCCGGTACAATGTGTATTATACAGTTATCGTTGTTGGCAGTACAGTTAAAACATCGGGCGCCATGTCTTATATTTTAACTCATGGTGTTTACTTTCAGCTTTCTGCCATTCTATCTGCTTCATGTGAGCATGCCGAACTGTCTTTTGGGGCATTGCTAAGCACCTCAACAATGGAAGGCTTCCGTGAAACAAACAGTGAAACTCCAAAGTCTGCAGCTCCTGGTGACATCTCTGTCATTGCTGCTGTCTTCGACACTTCAGTTACTACTACCTCAACGGACTCAAAAACGGTACAAGATGACCACTTTGGTGTCCCATACTTGTACTGGGCAACAGGTCTTGTCATTGCTAATAGCTATATCCTTAGAGATAAGTTTGAACAGACAATACTTGACGAGCTCTTCAGTAAAGATGTTCATATAAACTTTGGGGACCTGATATCCGTTCAGCGTACTGCAGTGACACTGAAAAATATAATATTGGCATGACATGTTTGCATAAGCAAAGGCATGTAATAGACAGTCACAGAATTATACAGTTTTCCGATGTTCTTGATATGTTCTTAAACCTTACACAAACACTGACTTGTAAATTCGTGAGTTTTCCAAGATCACAATATCTCATTGAGACGGTGTATAGGGGCGTCCTGCCCTTTGTTAGTGTAAAACTGAATTTTAATACCATACAACTTACGATGACCAGCGATTCAGACTTGAGCAAAATGTCGGTGGATGCTAGTGGAGAGTTAAATATTTGCTGTGATTTTCTGGACGAGCAGATAGCGTTAATGCCTCGGATCAAAAAGAAGGCAGGCTTGGTCCACGAAATTCAAATCCCGTTGATTTTAGTCTGTATGGGCGTGTCCATGCTGTGTCTTCTGATGACCATTGTGACATATGCCAGGTTCGCAGTTCTCCGGACTCTTGCTGGCAGAAACAACATGGGTCTATGTGTGAGCTTGTTGCTGGCCCAGGCATCTCTGCTGTCTAGTTTTTTCACGTAAGTATTGTTGTAGAGCCGTTTCCTAACTCTTCTTTACCACAATTGCATTATTGTCCAATTCTTCTTTCGCATTGTAGTCCATGCCGTGTGGCGCTGGTGATAGTGTCTGTCCACAGTCTTCTGTCTCGTGTACTGCCTATCTTCTTAATAGTCCATGCCGTTTGACGATGATGATCATGTCTATCCACAGCCTTCTGTCTTGTGTAACGTCAATCATTTCTGATACCTATTGTCCTTCTTTGTCCATCTCATGACGTGCCCAAAGAATGCGGAATCAATTCTCTTTGTGAATTACATTCTGTCATTTTACCCCTTTTATCCCCTTCTTCTTCCTATTCTTTTTCTTTGGGGGCTGCGTGGTCTCGGGGTATGGTGTTCACCTCGAGTGCTGGAGGTCCCGGGTTCAAGCCCCGGGAATTTTTCACGTGGACTTCTAGTAATACAAATTTCCCCTGGTTTCTGGGTAGTGAGATCGGACGCCCGTGTGTATTGTTGCGCACGTAAAAAATCCCTTGGCAGTTGGAAATCGAAAAAGAGTAGCCTAACGGCGTTTCTCGGGCAAAATTTCGAGTTAAAAATCTACCCAAAGTATTTCAGGATCCTCGCCGGTCCTACGGAGTTCGTGCACTGAGCTGAGTTTCTGCAAACTCAGATTTGAGTTAGGAGCAGAACGGAGCACTTATGGGTTACACCCGTGTGCCGTGATGTTGATCCATCGACTTAACTAACTTAACTTTTAACTTAACTAAGTTAACTTAACTTCCTCTTCTTTACCACCAATGCATTATTATCTAACTCTTGTTAGACATATATATTCATGTAGTTGTATCAATGTGTTGTTGTTATTTGTGTGCTAACGATGGCTTTGGACGCAACGTCTATTTTATTACTTGTGATCGTGTTCTATTAATGCTTACTGTCGACTTCTCGATATTTGGTGATTCACTCATGTTACCGTAACTGAGATCTCCGAGGTCCAGGCCGGGGATTTACGCTGTTGTCGTGTTAACTACACGTGTTATCATTTCCTACCTCAATCATATAAACTGTACTGTTGCGATATAAACTGTAGGTTTTATCTTTTCTAACCAAAGCAATACAAAATGTTGTGATATAAACTGTTTTGATATTAACGTCAAGGTTTGTCTAACAGGAAAATTGACTTCGCCCTGTGCGTCCCCCTGGGAATGTTGACCCACTTCTTGTGGCTAAGCATGTACTCCTGGAACTGCCTCTGTTGCTTCTATATGTACAAAGTCTTTGGCGCCAAGATCCGGAACTTACAGACAAACACTCGTTCCCAAAACGTGACCTTGATGAAGTGCGTGGCCTTCTCCCTGTTGACGCCGGCCATCATTGTTTCGGCGGTTGTTGTTGGTGCTTACATCACTTCCGGGGGAAGCAGTCTGGGATACGGTGGCAATGTCTGCTTCTTGAACGATATAATGCTTGTGGGTAGGTAACTCTTCTTCTTTCTTCTTATTCCGTTCAACATCATAAATAATGAAAGACCACTGGTCATCAACTGAAATTCAATTATGATGACTACGAAGGTGACTGACCAGGCGGATAAGAGCTTGGAATGTGTCTAGTTAATGTGGACAGTAGATGGTAGTAATACTAGTTGGAGGAATGTGGACAGTAGATGGTAGTAATACTAATTGGAGGAATGTGGACAGTAGATGGTAGTAATGCTAATTGGAGGGATGTGGACAGTAGATGGTAGTAATACTGATTGGAGGGATGTGGACAGTAGATGGTAGTAATACTAGTTGGAGGAATGTGGACAGTAGATGGTAGTAATACTAATTGGAGGGATGTGGACAGTAGATGGTAGTAATGCTAATTGGAGGGATATGGACAGTAGATGGTAGTAATATTATTGGAGGGATGTGGACAGTAGATGGTAGTAATACTTCTTCTTCTTCTTCGTTGATCCTGAGTTTTTTTTTCGGATGTGATTGCGTTGTGCCTGTTTACAGCAAAGCTGCGTTCTTGCGCCGTTAGGCCGACACACCCGACTTCTGCGGGCATTTGTTGACCGGGTTAACCATCCCGGGGGTAGTAATACTAATTGGAGGGTTGTGGACAGTAGATGGTAGTAATACTAGTTGGAAGGATGTGGACAGTAGATGGTAGTAATACTAATTGGAGGGGTGTGGACAGTAGATAGTAGTGATACTAGAGGAGGGATGTGGACAGTAGATGGTAGTAATACTAGATGAGGGATGTGGACAGTAGATGGTAGTAATACTAATTGGAGGGATGTGGATAGTAGTAATATTAGTTGGAGGGATGTGGACAGAAGATGGTAGTAATACTAATTGGAGGGATGTGGACAGAAGATGGTAGTAATACTGATTGGAGGGTTGTGGACAGTAGATGGTAGTAATACTAGTTGGAAGGATGTGGACAGTAGATGGTAGTAATACTAATTGGAGGGGTGTGGACAGTAGATAGTAGTGATACTAGAGGAGGGATGTGGACAGTAGATGGTAGTAATACTAGATGAGGGATGTGGACAGTAGATGGTAGTAATACTAATTGGAGGGATGTGGATAGTAGTAATATTAGTTGGAGGGGATGTGGACAGTAGATGGTAGTAATACTAGAGAAGGGATGTGGACAGTAGATGGTAGAAATACTAATTGGAGGGATGTGGACAGCGGATGGTAGTAATACTGATTAGAGGGATGTGGACAGTAGATGGTGGTAATACTGATTGGAGGGATGTAGACAGTAGATGGTGGTAATACTAGATGAGGGATGTGGACAGTAGATGGTAGTAATACTTGTTGGAGGGATGTGGACAGTAGATGGTAGTAATACTGATTGGAGGGATGTGGACAGTAGATGGTAGTAATACTAGATGAGGGATGTGGACAGTAGATGGTAGTAATACTAATTGGAGGGATGTGGATAGTAGTAATATTAGTTGGAGGGATGTGGACAGTAGATGGTAGTAATACTAATTGGAGGGATGTGGACAGAAGATGGTAGTAATACTGATTGGAGGGATGTGGACAGTAGATGGTAGTAATACTAGTTGGAGAGATGTGGACAGTAGATGGTAGTAATACTAGATGAGGGATGTGGACAGTAGATGGTAGTAATACTAGTTGGAGAGATGTGGACAGTAGATGGTAGTAATACTAGTTGGAGAGATGTGGACAGTAGATGGTAGTAATACTAGATGAGGGGTGTGGAAAAAAGATGGTAGTGATACTGATTGGAGAGATGTGGACAGTAGATGGTAGTAATACTAGATGAGGGATGTGGACAGTAGATGGTAGTAATACTAATTGGAGGGATGTGGACAGTAGATGGTAGTAATACTGATTGGAGGGATGTGGACAGTAGATGGTAGTAATACTGATTGGAGGGATGTGGACAGTAGATGGTAGTAATACTAGTTGGAGGGGTGTGGATAGTAGTAATATTAGTTGGAGGGATGTGGACAGTAGATGGTAGTAATACTAGTTGGAGGGGTGTGGATAGTAGTAATATTAGTTGGAGGGATGTGGACAGTAGATGGTAGTAATACTAATTGGAGGGATGTGGACAGTAGATGGTAGTAATACTGATTGGAGGGATGTGGACAGTAGATGGTAGTAATACTAGATGAGGGATGTGGACAGTAGATGGTAGTAATACTAATTGGAGGGATGTGGACAGTAGATGGTAGTAATACTGATTGGAGGGATGTGGACAGTAGATGGTAGTAATACTAGATGAGGGATGTGGACAGTAGATGGTAGTAATACTAATTGGAGGGATGTGGACAGTAGATGGTAGTAATACTGATTGGAGGGATGTGGACAGTAGATGGTAGTAATACTGATTGGAGGGATGTGGACAGTAGATGGTAGTAATACTAGTTGGAGGGGTGTGGATAGTAGTAATATTAGTTGGAGGGATGTGGACAGTAGATGGTAGTAATACTAGTTGGAGGGGTGTGGATAGTAGTAATATTAGTTGGAGGGATGTGGACAGTAGATGGTAGTAATACTAGTTGGAGGGATGTGGACAGTAGATGGTAGTAATACTGATTGGAGGGATGTGGACAGTAGATGGTAGTAATACTAATTGGAGGGATGTGGACAGTAGATGGTAGTAATACTAGTTGGAGGGATGTGGACAGTAGATGGTAGTAATACTAATTGGAGGGATGTGGACAGTAGATGGTAGTAATACTAGTTGGAGGGATGTGGACAGAAGATGGTAGTAATACTGATTGGAGGGATGTGAACAGTAGATGGTAGTAATACTAATTGGAGGGATGTGGACAATAGATGGTAGAAATACTAATTGGAGGGATGTGGACAGTAGATGGTAGTAATACTAATTGGAGGGATGTGGACAGTAGATGGTAGTAATACTAGTTGGAGGGATGTGGACAGTAGATGGTAGTAATACTAGTTGGAGGGACGTGGACAGAAGATGGTAGTAATACTGATTGGAGGGATGTGGACAGTAGATGGTAGTAATACTGATTGGAGGGATGTGGACAGTAGATGGTAGTAATACTGATTGGAGGGATGTGGACAGTAGATGGTAGTAATACTGATTGGAGGGATGTGGACAGTAGATGGTAGTAATACTGATTGGAGGGATGTGGACAGTAGATGGTAGTAATACTGATTGGAGGGATGTGGACAGTAGATGGTAGTAATACTAGTTGGAGGGATGTGGACAGTAGATGGTAGTAATACTGATTGGAGGGATGTGGACAGTAGATGGTAGTAATACTGATTGGAGGGATGTGGACAGTAGATGGTAGTAATACTGATTGGAGGGATGTGGACAGTAGTAATATTAGTTGGAGGGATGTGGACAGAAGATGGTAGTAATACTGATTGGAGGGATGTGGACAGTAGATGGTAGTAATACTAATTGGAGGGATGTGGACCGTAGATGGTAGTAATACTAGTTGGAGGGATGTGGACAGTAGATGGTAGTAATACTAATTGGAGGGATGTGGACAGTAGATGGTAGTAATACTGATTGGAGGGATGTGGACAGTAGATGGTAGTAATACTGATTGGAGGGATGTGGACAGTAGATGGTAGTAATACTAATTGGAGGGATGTGGACAGTAGATGTTAGTAATACTGATTGGAGGGATGTGGACAGTAGATGGTAGTAATACTAGTTGGAGGGATGTGGACAGTAGATGGTAGTAATACTGATTGGAGGGATGTGGACAGTAGATGGTAGTAATACTAATTGGAGGGATGTGGACAGTAGATGGTAGTAATACTGATTGGAGGGATGTGGACAGTAGATAGTAGTAATACTGATTGGAGGGATGTGGACAGTAGATGGTAGTAATACTGATTGGAGGGATGTGGACAGTAGATGGTAGTAATACTGATTGGAGGGATGTGGACAGTAGATGGTAGTAATACTAATTGGAGGGATGTGGACAGTAGATGGTAGTAATACTGATTGGAGGGATGTGGACAGTAGATGGTAGTAATACTGATTGGAGGGATGTGGACAGTAGATGGTAGTAATACTAATTGGAGGGATGTGGACAGTAGATGGTAGTAATACTAATTGGAGGGATGTGGACAGTAGATGCTAGTAATACTGATTGGAGGGATGTGGACAGTAGATGGTAGTAATACTGATTGGAGGGATGTGGACAGTAGATGGTAGTAATACTATTTGGAGGGATGTGGACAGTAGATGGTAGTAATACTGATTGGAGGGATGTGGACAGTAGATGGTAGTAATACTGATTGGAGGGATGTGGACAGTAGATGGTAGTAATACTGATTGGAGGGATGTGGACAGTAGATGGTAGTAATACTAGTTGGAGGGATGTGGACAGTAGATGGTAGTAATACTAGTTGGAGGGATGTGGACAGTAGATGGTAGTAATACTGATTGGAGGGATGTGGACAGTAGATGGTAGTAATACTAGTTGGAGGGATGTGGACAGTAGATGGTAGTAATACTAGTTGGAGGGATGTGGACAGTAGATGGTAGTAATACTAGTTGGAGGGATGTGGACAGTAGATGGTAGTAATACTAGTTGGAGGGATGTGGACAGTAGATGGTAGTAATACTAGTTGGAGGGATGTGGACAGTAGATGGTAGTAATACTAGGAGGGATGTGCCGTGTTGAAATTTCTGGCTTGTCTCTGTAGATTTGCTAGTGCGGTCTCCCCGGCAGCACAAGTTGCTGCAACTTGATGAATAAGTAAGTGCACGCCTCCTGAGTCGGTTTTGGACATGAATCACAACTTGGTACAACACAAACACACACACACACATACAGACACGTGCACACCGCTCCGTCGATTGGGGCTGTCGTTGTTTCTACGTGATGCTCGAGTGACAACATACAGGACTAAAGATGCTGTTTTTCTCGTCTCCACATTTCTGTCAGCCACAACCATGATCGGCCCCGTGGTTCTCATCACCATCACCAACATCATCTTCTTCCTGGTGACCATCTACAACATCCGCCGTGTGGGTAGGCTACAGACATTTCAAACGTCCAAGAAGGATGACCAGCGCAATTTGTACGTCTATGTCAGACTGTCCAGCTTGACCGGGGCTTTCTGGGTGATCTATATCATTGCTGAAGTCTTCAACCTGGATGGTTTACGGTAGGTTTTATGTGTGTGCGTGTTGTGTTGGCCAGGCGTGTCTAACCCACCCCACCCCGAGTATTTTGGGTTACATTCATCATTGCTGACGTTTTAGACCGGGATGGTTATTATAATAATGATGGTGATGATGACGATAATAATAGTGATAATAATGATGGTGGTGATAATGATGATAATAATAGTGATAATAATGACGATGGTGATGATTATAATGATGCTGATAAATATGATGATACTAGTCTTGATAATGACGATGGTTATAGTTGTTATAAAGGTAATGATATTAATGAAGATAATGATGATGATAAAGGTAATGATGGTGATAAAGATGATGCCGGTTTTAATTATGTGCTAAAGGTATTAATGATACCGATTCACGAAGCAAATTTGTATGAAGAAGCACGTTTTGAACAGATGCACTTTCTGTCCTCAGAATTGCAGCAATCATCCTGAACGGGCTACAAGGATTCTCCATCTTCATCTCCTACACCTGCAACAACCGCGTGCTCATGCTCTATCTGCCCTCTCTGAGACCACAGACAAGTCTGAACACGAACACTGGTTCTGTAACAACTTCTGTGGCTAAGGCACGCCAGAGAAATGACAAGCACGAACTCCAACAGACGTCCTCCTTGTCGTCCGTCGGCAGTCAGTCAGCGGGGGCAAGTGTGTGCCTCACAGACCACACTCTGGTAAAGCATGATAGTTCCTTGGATCAGGAAGTGAGCATCCTGCCTGGCCATTGTGGGATCACGTCCGTACCCAGACCAATCGTAGATTTTTGAACGTTACATTTCAAGATACGTCCGTATTTACTGTGCGTTCTGACATACGGTAAATTCACGACGCATCGGCCTTCTCTTCTGAATAGTTATGAAAAATGTTCTACTTCATTTATTATTTAACCTACACATTGCCAATTTTCCTCTTTTGTTTGTGTGTATAATTCTAGCATATTATTGTTACTCTAGCAGTGCATGATACGTATTTCTAATCATTTCTCTTTTTTGTTGTTGATTGTTCTGATTAGAACAAAAAAATGCAGTACCGACACGAATATACGAAAGATTAAATCTCTTTAACGATAGCGTTGTCGTACTCGTTAGGATGATATACTGAAATCATGAGTGCGGGTACAACGAAGGTTATACTGATGTCATGAGTGCGGTAGAATGAAGGTTATACTGATGCCTTGAGTGCGGTAGTATGAAGGTTATAGTGATGTCATGGGTGCAGTCTAACGAAAGTTATAGGGGAGACTGGGGAGAAATGAACCAGCAATTTTGTAGTTTTCAATTTTTGCTCATCACCGGAACAGATTTTATCGAAACATAACAAAACCATGACTAAAATGTTGTACATTCATTTATTTTAAAAGGGGAAAACATTTAGCAATCTATTTCTATATGTTTCTTTACAAAATGCATTTCAAAAATGTATATGAACATGGGGAGAAATTGACCACCATTGGGGTGAAATGGACCAGCACGTGGGGAGCAATGGACCATAGTGGGGAGAAATGGACCTTTTTTTAAAAAGAAGCAGCAACAACTCATCCATATTGCTATAAGAAATAAATAATCATTAAAAGGACATTTGCAGTTTTTTTTAAAATTATTTTAAGCGACAGTAAAAAAGTTTAATATGATATATTAATCTAATATAAAGTTTTATCGAACATTTATGCCTGCAAGACTTTCTTTGAAGACATAGCCATCTTTGGTCCTAGAAGTGGTTCCAGTGATTGTAGATCTAGTAAGCTGTGCTTTAATACATGTAATTGAGACACTGGCGACATCTTCTACCTTAGGCTTAACAAATTTACCAGCAACCTTCTCACTCTTGCGCAAGAACTCTACCTCAACATCACCATCATCATCAATGTCTCCCCTTACAATTCCTACATAGTAAACACAAGTCTTCTGTGTTCCATATTCACATAGCACACACTGGCCTTCAAAAACCTCACGCACACCAGTCAAGCTAACCGTACAATCCTCATTTTCACCAAATGAAACATCAGAATCTGTGTCATCACAAAACGAAATGTCAGTTTCTGGATCTGAATCATCATCAAGTTCTTTCAGCAGCTGTCTCTTTGCCTTTTTGGGTGGAACTTTTGCTGCCTTTTCTTTTATCACCGCTCTTTCCCTAATTCGATCCATTTCTGGCGTAGAAGTAGCCAGCATAGTTTTTTCCTCTTTTCCTCATATTATTTGAATCTTTTCGCGGACCAGCTTTTGGTAGTCCTCTGAAAACATGAGGCGAAGTAAAGGAAGAAGTAGCTTTATGTTGAAGACTCCCTGATATTTCCTGCAAGTCATCTACAAGGTTCTCAACATTACACTCTTTCTGATTTTCATGAAATTCTTGTGCAGTTTGATCTGTGCTGGTACCACAATGTGGAGATGCTGATCCTGTCTGTTCATTGCTTTCTAAAGTGGCATTTTCACTGTCCTTGCTGATGGGCCTGTTCGTTATTTCTGAAGGCATAAAATCATCTTCTGTAAAAACATCTTCGTTAAAGGGCCAAATACCTGACACTGCAAAGCCTGATTGAATGTTAATGGGAGTTGCCGCTTTAAGAAAAGCTTGGCCTCCTAGATTTGCAACTTGATAGATTGTCAGTGGAGTCGCAAAATTTTTCATCATCCGTGAATCGCATGCATTGTTTTAGACCGACTTCATGGGTCCAAAAACTGAACGGTCCAAGGGCTGAGTTTTAGATGAGGTGTGTGGTGGCAACGTGATCACATGAATGTTGTTTTTCTTGCACAGTTCAAGTGATTCAAATAAAATGTGGGAATCGTGATTGTCCAAGATCAAAATCAAAGGGAAGTCTTTGGAAGGTCTTGAATGCTTAATTAAGTGATTTATAACTTTGACGAAATTATCACGGGTCATCCAACCTGATTCATTCACAAGGCCAAGGGAACCTTCAGGTGCTCCAGGAAGCATAAAATTCTTAAAAAAATTACTGGGAAATACAAAAACTGGAGAGATAATGTGACCCGTAGCTTACACAATGCAACAGATTGTGACCAGTTCTCCTCTTTCTCTGGATGTCACCTGGCCTATTTGCTTCACTCCTCGTGGAGCAATTACTTGTGGCACTTTCTGTACAGTGGTCAGACCTGACTCATCCAAATTGTAGATTTGAGCTCCACTCACATTTAGTTTTGTAATGGTTTCCTTCACAATGTTGAAGAAGGTGCAAATATTATGTTTGTTGAAAGCTGTAGCTCTAGCCAGAGATGTTGCCTCAGGTTGCCTTATGGTCAGCTCTGGATTCCGTCGCAAAAGTCCACAAAGCCAGTCATTCCCTGCCATCATTTGCTCATCCCAGGTTAAAGGATGTGCAATGTTATTGACTTTCGCCATCTCGTACGCCAAAATACGAACGTTTTTAGTTGTGAGTCCATGGAACATTCTTGCACAATCTTTCAAGTAACTAGCAAAATCAGCTTCTTGCTTAGCTGTGAAAACAAGGCTATGCCTATAATTTGGTACGAGTCTAGTAGGCAGACCATTTCCTTCTCTGTCTTTTGTAAGATTGTTATTGAGGGTAGAGCGAGCAATGCCGTACTCCCTTGCAGCTTTCCTCACTTTCATTCCATTTTTCACAGCATTAACAGCTTCTCTCATACGTTCCTCCGTAACGAGACCCTTGTTGGTGTTTCTGATGTACAATCTTGGCATCTGAAACAAATGAGTGACATAATTATATAACATTTAGAATGGTAGGCTTATCATTTGCAAAGAAATACTGATCATAGCATGAATGGCGTGCATCTTTAATAAATCACTGAAATCAAATTTGTTAACAGTTTTATTGGTCTAGATTTAGACCCCAATATAAAAAAAGAATCAATAATGCTGATATTCGAATGCAATCTTCAACACTTTTAATAACAACAGACTGTCTTGTCAATTTCTTCTATGGGGAGAAATGAACCATGGGGAGAAAAGAACCGGTCCATTTCTCCCCCATCAATGTATTAAACTATTCAGCCATAAAGTCTCTTAAATCTAATATTATATGCTATATTTTTTATATGAACTTTTAAATAACAAGTAAATAAAGATATTAACGTAATTACCTTGTCCTGATTCCTGACTATGCGTCTGCTTTACGATGGTGTCTGGAACTGGAAAAAGAAACTTTAGTGCAGAAAATTTTTCAAACTTTGCGTGGGAACGACCTGTGCGGGAAGTCGATGGCAAATGAAAAATTCGGGCTATGTTTGATGTGGAAAACAAACTTATTATGGTTTCACTTTCATTGCATCACAGCCAGGGGCCAGAGAGGGGGTGGTCCATTTCTCCCCTATGTCCATTTCTCCCCAGTCTCCCCTACTGGCGTCATAAGCACGGTAGGTGAGGGTTCGACTCCTGAGCTCGCTGCTGCAGCTACTACTACTGACATACTCTTCTTTTTTTCACTCCTACTACTGACATGCCGGTCTCCCTGGTCGAGGTGTTGGCAGCTTTCTCCGTAACCCCGAATACCCTCGTGGTTGACGTGAGCGGACGAGAATTGGAAGCGGTTCGAGTCGTGCCAGTGACTTATGAGAGTATGGAGACGGTCGCTCAGAAAGCAATGGCAAACTACTGAGCTTAATCTTGCCAAGAAATCAACAATCAGCTGAAAGATGCTGATGTTGACAGCGATGCCCTGTAAAGAATATGCAAAACATGTACTACTGACATATGCACCATTCGTTGGTAGTTTCAACAGATATTCTCCTCTTCACTCTGCTGTAATTGTTCAGTTCCGCTAAATAATATATGCAGTAATTAAGGGTGAAGTTTATATTAGTTTTATCAGCCTCTGCTGAGATACCACCTGGACCAGCAGTTTTCCCATCCTTCAAAAGTTTGACAGCTTTACTAATTTCTTCATTAGATAATTTCTCGCAGGTATATGATTCTTGAGACACCAGGCAATTTTATGCTACCATCACCACCAACCAAAACCAACTCAGAGTTGTGGAACTGCCAACACGTTCTGTCATGTACAGTGTGAAAGGCTTCTGCACTCGAACTCTTGATGCTGTCCATGAACATGCGATGCTGCCTGTCCCCTGCCCACTTTCCTTCCAGAATATCTTCCAACAAGATCTGCTTCTTTATGTGCCCCAAGTCTGTCCAGACAGTTCTCTCATGTAGTTGTTTGCTGTCCCATTGTTTGAAACACGTCTGTGAATATCTTCCAACAAGATCTGCTTCTTTATGTGCCCCAAGTCTGTCCAGACAGTTCTCTCATGTAGTTGTTTGCTGTCCCATTGTTTGAAACACGTCTGTGAATATCTTCCAACAAGATCTGCTTCTTTATGTGCCCCAAGTCTGTCCAGACAGTTCTCTCATGTAGTTGTTTGCTGTCCCATTGTTTGAAACACGTCTGTGAATATCTTCCAACAAGATCTGCTTCTTTATGTGCCCCAAGTCTGTCCAGACAGTTCTCTCATGTAGTTGTTTGCTGTCCCATTGTTTGAAACACGCCTGTGAATATCTTCCAACAAGATCTGCTTCTTTATGTGCCCCAAGTCTGTCCAGACAGTTCTCTCATGTAGTTGTTTGCTGTCCCATTGTTTGAAACACGTCTGTGAATATCTTCCAACAAGATCTGCTTCTTTATGTGCCCCAAGTCTGTCCAGACAGTTCTCTCATGTAGTTGTTTGCTGTCCCATTGTTTGAAACACGTCTGTGAATATCTTCCAACAAGATCTGCTTCTTTATGTGCCCCAAGTCTGTCCAGACAGTTCTCTCATGTAGTTGTTTGCTGTCCCATTGTTTGAAACACGTCTGTGAATATCTTCCAACAAGATCTGCTTCTTTATGTGCCCCAAGTCTGTCAAGACAGTTCTCTCATGTAGTTGTTTGCTGTCCCATTGTTTGAAACACGTCTGTGAATATCTTCCAACAAGATCTGCTTCTTTATGGGCCCCAAGTCTGTCCAGACAGTTCTCTCATGTAGTTGTTTGCTGTCCCATTGTTTGAAACACGTCTGTGAATATCTTCCAACAAGATCTGCTTCTTTATGTGCCCCAAGTCTGTCCAGACAGTTCTCTCATGTAGTTGTTTGCTGTCCCATTGTTTGAAACACGTCTGTGAATATCTTCCAACAAGATCTGCTTCTTTATGTGCCCCAAGTCTGTCCAGACAGTTCTCTCATGTAGTTGTTTGCTGTCCCATTGTTTGAAACACGTCTGTGAATATCTTCCAACAAGATCTGCTTCTTTATGTGCCCCAAGTCTGTCCAGACAGTTCTCTCATGTAGTTGTTTGCTGTCCCATTGTTTGAAACACGTCTGTGAATATCTTCCAACAAGATCTGCTTCTTTATGTGCCCCAAGTCTTTCCAGACAGTTCTCTCATGTAGTTGTTTGCTGTCCCATTGTTTGAAACACGTCTGTGAATATCTTCCAACAAGATCTGCTTCTTTATGTGCCCCAAGTCTGTCCAGACAGTTCTCTCATGTAGTTGTTTGCTGTCCCATTGTTTGAAACACGTCTGTGAATATCTTCCAACAAGATCTGCTTCTTTATGTGCCCCAAGTCTGTCCAGACAGTTCTCTCATGTAGTTGTTTGCTGTCCCATTGTTTGAAACACGTCTGTGAATATCTTCCAACAAGATCTGCTTCTTTATGTGCCCCAAGTCTGTCCAGACAGTTCTCTCATGTAGTTGTTTGCTGTCCCATTGTTTGAAACACGTCTGTGAATATCTTCCAACAAGATCTGCTTCTTTATGTGCCCCAAGTCTGTCCAGACAGTTCTCTCATGTAGTTGTTTGCTGTCCCATTGTTTGAAACACGTCTGTGAATATCTTCCAACAAGATCTGCTTCTTTATGGGCCCCAAGTCTGTCCAGACAGTTCTCTCATGTAGTTGTTTGCTGTCCCATTGTTTGAAACACGTCTGTGAATATCTTCCAACAAGATCTGCTTCTTTATGTGCCCCAAGTCTGTCCAGACAGTTCTCTCATGTAGTTGTTTGCTGTCCCATTGTTTGAAACACGTCTGTGAATATCTTCCAACAAGATCTGCTTCTGTATGTGCCCCAAGTCTGTCCAGACAGTTCTCTCATGTAGTTGTTTGCTGTCCCATTGTTTGAAACACGTCTGTGAATATCTTCCAACAAGATCTGCTTCTTTATGTGCCCCAAGTCTGTCCAGACAGTTCTCTCATGTAGTTGTTTGCTGTCCCATTGTTTGAAACACGTATGTGAATATCTTCCAACAAGATCTGCTTCTTTATGTGCCCCAAGTCTGTCCAGACAGTTCTCTCATGTAGTTGTTTGCTGTCCCATTGTTTGAAACACGTCTGTGAATATCTTCCAACAAGATCTGCTTCTTTATGTGCCCCAAGTCTGTCCAGACAGTTCTCTCATGTAGTTGTTTGCTGTCCCATTGTTTGAAACACGTCTGTGAATATCTTCCAACAAGATCTGCTTCTTTATGTGCCGCAAGTCTGTCCAGACAGTTCTCTCATGTAGTTGTTTGCTGTCCCATTGTTTGAAACACATCTGTGAATATCTTCCAACAAGATCTGCTTCTTTATGTGCCCCAAGTCTGTCCAGACAGTTCTCTCATGTAGTTGTTTGCTGTCCCATTGTTTGAAACACGTCTGTGAATATCTTCCAACAAGATCTGCTTCTTTATGTGCCCCAAGTCTGTCCAGACAGTTCTCTCATGTAGTTGTTTGCTATCCCATTGTTTGAAACACGTCTGTGAATATCTTCCAACAAGATCTGCTTCTTTATGTGCCCCAAGTCTGTCCAGACAGTTCTCTCATGTAGTTGTTTGCTGTCCCATTGTTTGAAACACGTCTGTGAATATCTTCCAACAAGATCTGCTTCTTTATGTGCCCCAAGTCTGTCCAGACAGTTCTCTCATGTAGTTGTTTGCTGTCCCATTGTTTGAAACACATCTGTGAATATCTTCCAACAAGATCTGCTTCTTTATGTGCCCCAAATCTGTCCAGACAGTTCTCTCATGTAGTTGTTTGCTGTCCCATTGTTTGAAACACGTCTGTGAATATCTTCCAACAAGATCTGCTTCTTTATGTGCCCCAAGTCTTTCCAGACAGTTCTCTCATGTAGTTGTTTGCTGTCTCATTGTTTGAAACACGTCTGTGAATATCTTCCAACAAGATCTGCTTCTTTATGTGCCCCAAGTCTGTCCAGACAGTTCTCTCATGTAGTTGTTTGCTGTCCCATTGTTTGAAACACGTCTGTGAATATCTTCCAACAAGATCTGCTTCTTTATGTGCCCCAAGTCTGTCCAGACAGTTCTCTCATGTAGTTGTTTGCTGTCCCATTGTTTGAAACACGTCTGTGAATATCTTCCAACAAGATCTGCTTCTTTATGTGCCCCAAGTCTTTCCAGACAGTTCTCTCATGTAGTTGTTTGCTGTCCCATTGTTTGAAACACGTCTGTGAATATCTTACAACAAGATCTGCTTCTTTATGTGCCCCAAGTCTGAATATCTTCCAACAAGATCTGCTTCTTTATGTGCCCCAAGTCTGTCCAGACAGTTCTCTCATGTAGTTGTTTGCTGTCCCATTGTTTGAAACACATCTGTGAATATCTTCCAACAAGATCTGCTTCTTTATGTGCCCCAAGTCTTTCCAGACAGTTCTCTCATTTAGTTGTTTGGTGTCCCATTGTTTGAAACACGTCTGTGAATATCTTCCAACAAGATCTGCTTCTTTATGTGCCCCAAGTCTTTCCAGACAGTTCTCTGCTGTCCCATTATTTGAAACACGTCTGTGAATATCTTCCAACAAGATCTGCTTCTTTATGTGCCCCAAGTCTTTCCAGACAGTTCTCTCATTTAGTTGTTTGCTGTCCCATTGTTTGAAACACGTCTGTGAATATCTTCCAACAAGATCTGCTTCTTTATGTGCCCCAAGTCTGTCCAGACAGTTCTCTCATTTAGTTGTTTGCTGTCCCATTGTTTGAAACACGTCTGTGTTCGCCTTCACCTCATGCTATCACATGCCGCCTATATCACCACATCTGGAAAGCTTCAATGTTACCTTCACACCATGTTTTCACTGACTATGCTGCCCCAACAAATAATGTGGAACGGTGCTGTCCGTGGCGAAGTAACTCCAAAGGTTGTGGGTTTGATTCTGGACTCCATTATTCAGCACCATTTTCTCTTAAACTCCCGAGGGTCGTTGCTGGAGCTACAGAGTTCATTCTTTGTGTGACACTTTCTACCCTGCAGAAAAATACACAGAAATGGCGTTCTTTATCTTTCAGCATTTCTTTTTTGGGAGCTGAAGTGGCATAGTAGCTAGCACATGTGCCTGCTAAAGATGTGTCTAAACCCTCATTGAAGTACATTTGTGTAGGAAGCTGCAGTAGTGCCGTGGATAACATACTGGCCTACTGTGTATGACTATGTGTTCCAGTCCCTACCAATTCAGATTTACTATATTTACTTGGGTTTCCAGGTGGACACAGCCTGAAATGGGTACCAGGTACCATAAAATGTACCGGGTACCTAGAAATGTACTGAGTACCATAAAATGTAGTTAGTTAGTTAGTCTTTCCTCTTGAGCCTAAGGCGGCACATAGGGCAGAAGTCATGGCTCTCCATGCCTGCCGGTTCGCTGCTACCTGTTGCAGATTTTGGATGTTTACTTGGCCGTTGAATGAGCCTTCTCTGATGATGGTTCTACGCAGAATCTCTATTGGTCTTCCCCATGTTCTTTTCCCTACTGGTGACAATATAAGGGCTTGGTAGGGGAGTCTTGTCTTGTCCATTCTGAGTACATGGCCGATGTAGTTCCAACGGCGTTTTCTTATAAAATTGGATACAAAATCTTGCTTAGTCTCTTGTCTTATTTGTGTATTGGTTCTTAAATCTGTCCAGTGGGGGTTTAGAATTCTTCTAAGACAGTGGTTCTCAACTAATGGGGAATCCCCCCCCCCCCTCACCGGGGGGAGGGGGGATTTTAGGGTTTCCAGGGAGGGGGGAGGGGATTAAGATTATTTCAAGATCGTTTTAATACAAGAACCAGTTACTTGATATTGTTTTTCCATCTAAATTTTATATTCTGTACTTCTCGCCCTAATGAAATTCGTTTTAAAATGTAAGTAGACCCGCAAATCACGTTTTATGTGTTAGATGTCTAGACTTGTTCTAGTATGTGTTATTAAATTTAGCTCCCATTTTTATGTATACTGTGGGGGGGGGGGGGGGGGATTTATAGGGAGGAAATTCGAAAAAAGGGGGGGGGGGATTTATAGGGAGGAAATTCGAAAAGGGGAGGGGGGATGACAATCTGAACGTATGGTAAAAGGGGGCATGGGCCAAAAAAGGTTGAGAACCACTGTTCTAAAACATTTGTTCTCAAAATTGTCTAATTTTGTTTATCTAAAGCTACCGTGCCGGCTTCGTGGCTTAGAGGTTATGACTTTTCTCCGTAATCTCGTATACTCTCGTGGGTTAACGTGATGACGGTAAGAATCAGCGGTGGTTCGAATCGCATCGATAACTTACGGGGTATGTGAGCCGGCCGCTCAGAAAGCAATGGCAAACTACTGAGCGTAATCTTGCCAAGAAATCAACATACAGCTGAAAGATGCTGGTGTTGACAGCTATGTCCTGTAAAGGATATGCAAAAAAAAAAAAAAAAAAGCTACCGTTGATTTCCAATTCTCACATCCATACCATAAAATGTAATGGGTACCAAAAAATGTACTTCCAAGAAAAAGCAGTCAGCGTGGTATTTACCACAGAGCAGGTGCCCGGGTTACGCCATAGAAAGGATGTGAAGAAGTCTAGAAGACAAAAGTGCAGAGAAAACTAAGGGACACAAGTTGACAACGGAGAAACGTCATGTTGACGTAATCTTGACAACAAAAACAGACGTTGTGGGGTTCTCAATATGAAAGGTCGTGCATTTGAATTCTTGAGCAAATTTGTGTGGCTACGGAATGATTGGCAATCTACCAGTGGCTATCGAGTTAATAACAGCTAGAAGTATGTCACCGAAGTTTAGTAACGCCACGGATTCAAGAACGACGGGCAGAACCTAGACAGGATCGGATTGGTATAGCAGCGAAGACAGCCTGTGTGAACGAAAGAAGGAGAGGTCTAGAAGAGTAACGACAATGGCGAACTTGTAACAGGTTTGAGTAGATCATCTTAGTGTACATATAACTTAAATGCCTGCCCTGGTAATAACAGGCCGTTTAAGAGTACCATAGAAAATATTTATTGTAACTATGTCAGCTGCCAGATTAAAGCAGTGTTCGCATTGTGAACTCAGAGGTTGCTTCATCTTTTAAAGTTCACCGTTGGCTCCAGTTACTGTTATCTTCATTCCGTCATTGTTTGAGCCTAATACCTACTGTTAAGTTCACTAATATATATATATATATATATATATATATATATATATATATATATATATATATATATATATATATATATATATATATATATGGCAAAGCAGAATGAAGAGGGACTTACAGTATGGCAAGGGGGAGGAGCTCGAGACTGCACTTGAAGAAACCATTGACCTGGTTTGTATCAACAGTGGCTGTGTCACCAGGACAGCAAGCGCCAGGTTATGAGGACAGTGCTATTGACCTGGCGCTGGTTTCTCCTTCACTCACTACAGTGTGTAGATGGGGTGCCCTAGGGCACCACGGGAGCGACCACCACCCTTGCAGCATATTGGTGGAGAAAGGCAGAACCAGGCAGCACAAGTTAACGGTGAAGACTTTCCAGTATGACAGTACAGGGCAAAATGTGGTCAGTAAAATAAGGCGCGACAAGTGCAGAAAGCTTCAGGGCAGGATAAAAAGCTGGGAGCAGCTACCTTGGTGGAATTTCGAGGTGGAGAAGGCCTGGGTGGATAAGCGCAGTGCTGTAAGGAGATGGCTAAATGCCAAGAAGAACAGACCTGGCCATCTTAGTCCCTGCACTCACTTAGAAAGAGAGATGCACATAAAAGTAAGCTATTTTAAAAAAAAAACTGGTCAAGGTGGTTAAAAGTGAAAAATAGGCAGAGGTGTGTCAAAGGGTAAGCACAGACAAGTCACTGAAATTGTTCTGGCGACTACATAAAAGCATGAGTGGGGTAGTCAAGAATAAGAACATTTCTGACTTCCAAGGTGCTGACCTCATCTGGCAGAGGACTGACGAGGACAAGGGCAAAGCCCTCTTTGAACGCTATCTAGAGCAGAGCAACCAGACAGACATGAGAGGCCGAAATCTTGCCAAGGAGGTCACGTCAGACAGGTGCAAAGCCCAGAACATTTCGGATGAAGACACAGTGACAGTGAAAGAAATCAAGGCTGTGCTTCGACAATCAAAAAACAGCGCTCCAGGGCCAGATGGCATAAGATATGATGACATCAATAGGTGTACCGACAACGAGCTAGAGAAACTAGCAGACATGTGCAACAACAGTATAAGGAGTGATAGCATCAAGGAGGAGTGGTTACACAGCTGTCTGATTCCCTTGCCGAAGCCTGGCAAAGACCACACAAAAATTCAGGGATATCGAGTTATAACCATGCAGAATACAATAGGCAAGCTGCTGGAGAAATTAATTGCCAGAAAAATATCAAGCCAGCTAGAGAGGCAAGGTGTTTTCCCACCTACCCTGGGAGGGTACCGTCCAAAAAGAGAAACCTGGACCATTGAACGTGCCTACCTCAGAGTTAACGCAAACACACAACATCCGCTGCATAGTGAAATTAGGAAGGTGAAGGGCAGCAGGTTAAAAAGAGGAAGGTTGTGGATGGGTCAAGCCAAAGACATTCTTCAACAGGTGTGTTCACTTGAGGACTTAGAACCTGGCGAGGAATGGGTACAAGTGCCAACAGATTTCTATACGTCCTTTTCAGTTTGCATCCAACTAGACAGAAAATGCAAACAAGAAAATCTGGCTGCTGTGGAGGCAGAAGTACAAGCTTTGATTTTCGAGAATTCGTTAGACAGTGATGCTGTTATTTACACAGGTGGGTCGGTCGTCCAATGCGTCAGAAGCTCATGGGCCTTTACGGCTAAGGCCGGAGGGAGAATTGTGAAGGAGGACTCTGGTGCTTTTGTTGAGACCACAAGTAGCCTGACTATGGAAGTCATGGCAGTAAGTAAAGCAATTACATGGCTCAAGACACAGACATTCACTAGGGCATGTTTCCTTAGCGACTCAATGAGCCTGCTCAAGAGGATAGAGATGGGGTGGATCCAAAGAGAGTGGTTACTGTCTCTGGAGCGGTCTCGGCTGGCAAACATTAGTTTCACCTTCATGCCAGGGCATGCAGGAGTACAAGGAAATGAGCAGGCTGACAAGCTCGCAGGTACGGCTACTGTGGAGGGCGGATGCGCCATGGACCAGGCTGACATTCTGAATGCTCTACGAGAAGTAAGACTTGTGCGAGAACCAAGTGATGACTGTGAATCTACAACCATGGTCAGACTGCGAGAACAGAAAATTAAAAGAGGTGTGGCCAAACAAGAACACTACGCAGGAAGCCAAAGAAAATTGATAAACCAACACAGAACTGGTGTCGTTAGCCGCTACACGCTGCAGGATTTGCTGAGGAGGGGATCCGAGCACTTATGGACTGAATGGTTTGATGTGCAATGAGGATGATCTGTCGACTAACTAACTGTGGTATTTACCACATCACCCCAAATATGCTGATGGGTCTATAAAAGATGAGGCTAGCACCATATACAAAACATACCTCAAGGGGGTTGGTGGTGTGTGTGTGTGAGAGGGGGGTGGGGGAGTTCTTGACTGACTGTGACTTGTTTCTGTCTTCTTAATGTCTAGTGACTGGCTTTATCTTCTTGGGTAAGCACATGATGGGAACGTGACAGCCAACAACAGACAATCAAGCAATTCACAATACAGCTACACACAGCCAACCAGTGTTGCCACCTTCCCTTTGATGAAAAAGCACCAAAATTGACCCAAAAAAGCACCAAAATGTTTTTGGAAAGCACCAAAAAAAAAAGCACCAACTGTTTTTATTACAAATGTAACAAGGTAGCACAGTATAATTTATTATTATCACTTCATATTACAATGAAGTTTATTCCAGATCCGCCAAATCCCAATCAGAACTATCTCGAGCCAAAAATGCACTAAATTGCAATATTTTTTGGGAAAGCACTAAAACAAGCACTGGCAGTATTCATTCAAAATGTTATAAAGTAGCACAGTATAATTTATTATTATCACTGAATATTAGAATGAAGTTTATTCGAGATCTGCCAAATCCTGGTCAGACAACTCCTCTTTAGTTTCTGTAGCTATTTCCTGCTGTGTTTGCTCTTGCAATGATGATGATGATGATTGAAGGAAATGAGCGTACAATTCCTGTGATCCAATTTTTCATAGAATATCCTTAGGTAGATTTTAATCATGACAGCATTTGCCATATCTTTTCATTCCATATCTAATAGTCAAAACAGCTGTCAAACTCTTTATGCTCAGTCTATTCCGCAATTTTGATTTTATAATTCCCATCTGACTGAAAATACGCTCCACGTCCGCATTAGAATGAGGTAAAATGAGCAGAGTTAAAGCTAAATCTGTAAGGTCTTGGAAAGGATTTTCACCGGTGGCATCCCTGTATGAGGCTATTTCTGCCCACAGTCCAAGTATGTCAGAGGTCTGTGTCCACTGCATATGATGAAGTTTTCTCCACTGGAAATCGATGCGGGTGAGAGTAGCTGCATCTTCTACAAACATTTTAGTAAGATCCAATATACAGGGCTTCATTGGCTGTAGACATTCACTTCCACTAAGACATGACATGGATTGCAAAACTCGGGACGTTATCGGGCAAACGTAATCACAGCTGTGCCAACAGCTCTATTAAAAACTGGATGCACCTTCCACAAATTTCTTGCTCTTCAGGAAACTCGTAGCCTGCTATTTCTTTCTCAAACTCATAACCTAGATTGGGATTAGGATCTAAATAATCTTGAATAGCATCACTTTCTGTTATTGTTTTCCCCAGGAATAGCAATCTTTGAACTGATAGAATCAGTAAGTTGGATAAGATCACTGAGTAGTATATCTGCTTCGAATTTCTTATTCACACTTTGAACGTCTCCGAGAATATGCTTGAGAAATATGAGATACACATAGTTTTTCATGTCGCTAAACATAGAATGTAGAAGGTCTGCTGTATAACAGCGCTCGTTGAGTCTTGCTATATCAAAATGAGTTCTGAGCTCGACCACTGCTACAATATTCTGACAATGGCAGATTGAATGGACATCCATCATGTCTGGCTTAATTGAACAACCTTCAGCGGATGTTGTCCATCATATAATAAAGCAAAAAGCTCCCTGTACTTTGCTTGACGAAGACTTGAGTGAGAAATTCAGTTATATGTTTCTTTAATCATGAACTCTCTGGGCAGACAAGCAGCTGCAGCCTGTGACACTGCCAGCTGAAGGGAATGACATACACACCTAACTAGTACCAGATTAGGAACTACAGATTTTAATTCTGTATATACTCCATTGTTTACACCTGTCATGACAGATGCATTGTCAGTGGCGAGTGCAACTAATCTTTGCAACTCAAGTCCATTCTTGTTTTAACAATCTTTTAACGCATTGCATATTGCCTGTGCGTTGCAGTCACTCACTTCAACTAAATCGTATTAAAGGGAGTTAAATTACTTGAATATTGCACGGTAATGTACTAAGACTGTTTTACTCCCTCGCTTCAGTTCAAATTCGGCTTTTTTAAGTGTCCCCAATATGATTTTTTAAAGTAATTTTTACCCATCCAAAAAAGCACTGCGCTAAATGGAAAATTTTGGCACTAAATTACTTGAAAAAGCACTAAATTTAGTGCGAAAAGCATCAAAATGGCAACACTGCAGCCAACCAAGCAATTCATAATACAGCTACACACAGCCAACCACAGACAATCAAGCAATTCACAATACAGCTACACACAGCCAACCATAGCCAATCAAGCAATTCATAATACAGCTACACACAGTCAACCACAGGCAATCAAGCAATTCATAATACAGCTACACACAGCCAACCACAGACAATCAAGCAATTCATAATAAAGCTACACACAGCTTGATTCAAACAGCAATGTAATGTGTATGTAAAGAGAAATATTATCTATATATAAATGTACACATATCCTCATCATACAGCAGAACATCGCCCTCATGACAATCCAACAAAAAGACTTTCAATCTGTCCCCTACTTCATGCATTTTCACGCCACAGTGTCTTTACCCTCCTATATCCACATTCATCCTGGCCATCCCTTGCCGCTTCTTCCAGAGACCACGCCTTCCATCACTGTTTTTTCCCCCATGAATCTGTCATGCATAATATTGTAAAGCATTCCAGTCTCAGACACATGTTGTTAATGAACCAGTTCTCTTCCACACTCACATCGGGA
Source organism: Cepaea hortensis (assembly GCA_963921405.1). Classification (NCBI taxonomy): domain Eukaryota; kingdom Metazoa; phylum Mollusca; class Gastropoda; order Stylommatophora; family Helicidae; genus Cepaea; species Cepaea hortensis. The sequence continues at coordinate 80,915,653 of OY992876.1, forward strand.
AGAATGTCCATTTTTTAAAAATCTTCTTTGTCCATGCTATGCTAAGAAATTTCCTGTAACATGTAAGTTCAAAAGCCTTGATTTCTCATTTAGTGATTGCAAATTGGTCCATGATTGACATCTATATGTTGTCAAAGGAAATACGCAAGTTCTCAAAACTGATGATTACATTTGTTTGTTGTTATTGTGTCATATGTTCTTACTGTTGTTTAACTGCTGCATGGCTATGGCAAGTCTCCTTCCAAGCTCTTTAAATAGTTCTGTTGTTACACATAAATATCAATTGAGAAACCCTTTGAGGCCATTAAGACAGTTCATAAATAAACTCATGTACTGTTTGGCACTCATAGAGGTAAAAGAAAAAAGTAGAGACTAGAGGACACATTTTTTTTTTTTAAAGCATATCCTTTACAGGACATCGCTGTCAACACCAGCATCTTTCAGCTGTATGTCGATTTCTTGGCAAGATTACGCTCAGTAGTTTGCCATTGCTTTCTGAGCAGCCGGCTCACATACCCCGCAAGTCACCAATGCGATTCGAACCACTGCTGATTCTTACCGTCATCATGTTAACCGACGAGAGTATACGAGATTACGGAGAAAAGTCATAACCTCTAAGCCACGAAGCCGGCAGAGGACACATTAGACAACATAAAAACTACAGCTGTCAATTATGTTGACTAGTGCGTCCTCTAGTCTCTACTTCTTTCTTCTACTACTACAAGCGATAAACAATACATGTGTGTTTATTTATTAACTGTCCCATTGTTGTTATTTGTACATCAATTCGTGAAAGAAAGTATTAAACAGAATAGTATGAATATACAAGCTGCTCAATATGTGTAAACAAGTACTTTACAAATAATGCTCACGTCAGAGAAATGTAAAAATATGGACTATGTGAATAACCTGAAATACACAATATGTTGCATGACTGTTCCATTACATATACATGGGAAAACATCAGCTTGCTCGGTCATAATGAAATAATACAATTCACACACAAGGTTTTGATAAAATAATATCATATAAAGATATAAGGAGTTAGAACCCAAAACACAACATACAGTTTATGGCTTATACCTCTCGAGCTATGCCATGTTTGTTTCTACAAGAAAACTTCTAATTAGATAACCAATTCTGAATACAGACATCAGTTGTATCTAACCACTGGCTCTCAAGTTTCTGCAGATGAGACTTGGGAGTGGAAAGACAGATCTCATTGAAAGGGACAAATGACCACAAGAGAACCAACATCTAAGAATCCCTCGAGGCTGGGCCAGGTCAAGTTGGGGGGTCAGTACGTTTTAAAGTAGTGCATGTATCCAGCTGATCTTCCACGACACAATCTGGCAATGACCCACCAAGACTAAAAAATGCTACAACTGCAGTGTTGGATTTCCAAAGTTTCAATTATGATAGAGATTAGTCATAGGTCACAAGAAGTATTTAAAGAGAAACACGCATGATGTGACTCCAGTTTGAATAACCAGGAATCAATCTGTTTTATTTCTTGTGCAATAGTTTCCTCACAATGTTGAAGCCACACAAGAGCAAACTACTCCCGTCAACAAGATAAGCACACTGGGTTAGTTTAGTCGATGGATCAACATCACGGCACACGAGTGCAACCCATAAGTGCTCCGTTCTCCTCCTAACTCAAACCTGAGTCTGGAGAAACTCAGCTCAGTGCACGAACTCCGTAGCACCGACGAGGATCCTGAAAAATACTTTGGGCAGCACTCGAAATTTTGCCCAGGCAGCGCCGTTAGGCTACTCTTTTTCGATTTCCAACTGTCAAGGGATTTTTTTTAATGTGCACAACAATACACACGGGCATCCGATCTCACTACCCAGAGACCAGGGGAAATGTTATTACTAAAAGTCCACGAGAAAAAATCCTGGTCATCACCGGGGTTTGAACCCAGGACCTCCAGCACTTGAGGCGGACACCATACCTCGAGACCATGCAGCACCCCCCCCCCCCCCCCCCCAAAGTGCGCTTCTAACAAGCATACAAGACTTCTAAAGCCTTATTTTCATCCACATCGTAGGGTAGAAAAACTGGCTATCAAACAGAATGGCCATGGAATCTGCACAAGGAACTGCTGCAACTAACAAACAACCTACAGGACCCCTTCCCATGCCACCAGTCATATTCATTATATAGTGCTAACCCCATATTTCTTTAGACCAATTAGCATTTGATGGGTGTTTAAGTCGATATCATATTTGCCACTTTTTTTTTACTTGTCAGGAGATTTCCTGGTCTCTATCTTAGGCTGGGTTGACCTGGAAACTTCAATGGCTGAAAAAGAAATCCCCGCCTCAAAGGGATTTGAACATATGACCACCAGGCAAACAGGCCTCTGCACTCCTGTATACAACCTGACCCTAACTAACAGAATACCTGAAGTCACCACAACACACAACACATACAAGAACATTCACCAGATCATAAACAGAATGAATAAATAAAAATCAATGTATCACAGATGTAATGGAGTCATAATCAGTGAAAATATGTTGCCTAAATGGACGGCTGGTCATCGAGAAGAGGAACCATGCTTGCTGCCGACATAATTTAAAATGGCTGACTGTAAAACCTGGACACGCTGAGCTTCTTCTTCTCGCATACGCACCAGCTCCAACTCTCGACCTTTCAACTTTTCCTCCAGCAGTACTACTTCTCTTTCCTTCTCCTCTACAACTTTCCGATATTTCAGCATTTGTTCTGAAAATAAGATTCCCAAAAACACAATTACAGCACTATGAAACAGACAAGTATAACAACAGACACCTCAGTATAAAGAAGGCAGGCAGCACATTATGAATATCATAACTGCTAGCATTATACAAATACGTTTGTTGTATATCCTTCAAACAGGCAGGCAGCACATGATGAATATCATAACTGCTAGCATTATACAAATACGTTTGTTGTATATCCTTCAAACAGGCAGGCAGCACATGATGAATATCATAACTGCTAGCATTATACAAATACGTTTGTTGTATATCCTTCAAACAGGCAGGCAGCACATGATGAATATCATAACTGCTAGCATTATACAAATACGTTTGTTGTATATCCTTCAAACAGGCAGGCAGCACATGATGAATATCATAACTGCTAGCATTATACAAATACGTTTGTTGTATATCCTTCAAACAGGCAGGCAGCACATGATGAATATCATAACTGCTAGCATTATACAAATACGTTTGTTGTATATCCTTCAAACAGGCAGGCAGCACATGATGAATATCATAACTGCTAGCATTATACAAATACGTTTGTTGTATATCCTTCAAACAGGCAGGCAGCACATGATGAATATCATAACTGCTAGCATTATACAAATACGTTTGTTGTATATCCTTCAAACAGGCAGGCAGCACATTATGAATATCATAACTGCTAGCATTATACAAATACGTTTGTTGTATATCCTTCAAACAGGCAGGCAGCACATTATGAATATCATAACTGCTAGCATTATACAAATACGTTTGTTGTATATCCTTCAAACAGGCAGGCAGCACATTATGAATATCATAACTGCTAGCATTATACAAATACGTTTGTTGTATATCCTTCAAACAGGCAGGCAGCACATGATGAATATCATAACTGCTAGCATTATACAAATACGTTTGTTGTATATCCTTCAAACAGGCAGGCAGCACATTATGAATATCATAACTGCTAGCAATATACAAATACGTTTGTTGTATATCCTTCAAACAGGCAGGCAGCACATTATGAATATCATAACTGCTAGCATTATACAAATACGTTTGTTGTATATCCTTTACAGGATATAGCAGTCAACTCCAGCAATGTTTGGCCGTTTCTAATTCCTGGGTAAGTTTACACTCAGTAGTTTTCCACTGCGGTTCGTAACCTCCTTGTCACAGAGCCAGTTCATAATTTTCTGGTGTAGTGTGATCAGCAAACTATTCGCTATATACTTTCAATTTCCAACAGATTTTTAATCTGCTCAAATCGCAAACAGGTGCTCCTAGTTTTGAGTTACCCTTTGCCACGAAGGAATCTCTGCTAGCAATTTTTTAATCTACCCCACATGAGACAATTTCCAACCTCGGTTGTACCACGGATCATACTCCAGGCCATTCTTCTAGTAGGTGAAAGTCAGATAACAAGGGCTTTGCCTATTCTGGGCTTTGGGCTGCTGTGGTCGCCAAGACCCCACCAAGAATGACACTGGTTAAGATATTTGGAGCACCACTTTGTGGTGTAGCCTGTTTATAGAGTGGAGTCTCAGCCTGGCCAACACTTCAAGGATCACCATGTCTCTCTGCAAATGTGAAGTCCCAGCACTGTTTTGCATACCCTGTTGGTTTCCCAGCTTGGAGAGGCGTAAGAGAGTTCTGCAGCACAGTTCCCTGGGAGATGGTACTCCGTCATCAAGTCTCTACACCCAACATTACTCTGACATACAAGTAGGGCTCAATTCTAATGAGGCTACAACACTGATTACTTACATGACTACACTCCTGACTGCTCACACCTGACTCTCACACCTGACTACTTCCATGACTACTCACACCTGACTACTTCCATGACTACTCACACCTGACTACTTCCATGACTACTCACACCTGACTACTTCCATGACTACTCACACGTGACTACTTCCATGGCCACTCACACCTGACTACTTCCATGACTACACTTCTGACTACACTCCAAGATGATTACTTCAATGTATACACTCTCACCCGCCTACTTTTATGCATACACTCCTAGCTGATCACTTTCACGGCTACAATCCTAACATTCCTACTTCCATGTCTACAGTTTCAGACATTATCTGACTACCAAACTCCACATTAGTGTAAGACTACACCCATACCTGACATTTGACTATTGTATGACTACACCCCTAGGTGACATCTGACTACTGTAAGACTACACCCCTACCTGGCATGTGACATATGATATAAGACTATACCTGAACCTGACTATCATAAGACTACACCCATACCTGACATCTGACTATCCACTGATGCCAGCTTGTCCCTCAGCTCAGCTTGTGTTGTTCTCTCCTGCTCCAGCTTGTTCTGGCATCTGGTCAGCTCAACCTTGACCTTCTCCACTTCTGCCATTGTGTAACTGCTCTTCTGTGCCAGCTCCTGGAAACATGGGATTCAGTTAACGGAACAACATATTGTCTCTCAGAACACATGACCCAGATGTTAACATTTATTATGATATACAGTAACATAAAGGGCCCAGGGAATGTTATTCTCCCCCATGATTGTGGGGAAGGAGAATGCAGGCCTAGACTTCTCTGATAAGGCAGGTCCCATGAGCACAATGCCCTTGTTAAAGATCATTAATCTGTTGGGAGTCGTGGACAGTAGGTCATAATTGTCCTCCCATTTATGTCTGGCTACTTGTGCTGACAATGGCATAAGCACGGCTGGACTAGGGTTCCAGGCCAGCCCTCATCAACTGCTATGGGAGGGGAAAACTGGCCACCCACTGCTTGTGCACTCAGGTCTAGAGAAATGTGATGGTCCTAACAGTTCAGATACCCACAGTAGATTCCTGATATAGGTCTTCTTTGTTAGTTCTGTTGTTGTGTTATGGATGTAATAAATGAGTTCTCAGATAAATTGTTCATGTTCCTGTAGTTTTGTTTCCCATCTGTTTTTTTTGTTCATACAGATTTTGTGTGTGATGTTTCCTTCTGTTCTAATGCAAATGTTGGATAAGTAATGTGATGATTGAGTGGTGGTGGTGGTGGGGGGGGGGGGGGGGGGGGGGCGGCTTGAAGAGACTGATCCACTGCAGAGATGTGGGTTTTGAGGTGTAAGTAACTGGAACCTTGCCGTCTTTACAGATGAAAGGATGTGGATTGGAACTAGAGCTAGAATTCCATCGCCCAATGCCTGGGCTTTGTTTCAGAGAACATGTGTTGCCCATGCAGCATGATCCCTCTCTCGACCTAGCCATGTTTTCTCCAGAGAAAAGGATAACCAGTACACCTGGAACAAGGTAGGCTGCAGATGCTGGCGGCTCAGCATCAAACTTCCAAGAGCAGGTGAGTAGCGGCCAGGCCCTCACATCCGGGAGATTTGACTTAGAGGCATTCAGCCATATCCCTCAGCTGAGTGCCTCAAACCAAGTGTCTGGCCCTTAATGAGCGTGTACTTCTGTCAATCTCCTCTTGACCAAGTGTCTGGACCTATACAAGCATGTACTAATGTCAAACTCCCTGCCTGACACTGTCTTCAGTGCGGATCACATGATCAGCGAGATTCCGCTCGCAGGAGATATTGCTCGTCTATGTTGCAAGAAAATCTCCACTGAAGACTACTGAATAAGTAAAGAAACAATAAAAGTAGTTGTATTTCAATTGTGCTTGCGCTCCCACCTAAGCTACACCCTTCATGTGTCTCCAAAAATTCAGACTAGAGTCAAGCTTGAGCTTGAGCTTGGGGTTTTGAGGTGAGTGTTGAGAATATTAAGGAAAGGGAATAAAACAAACAGAAAACTGGGAGCTGCAGGTGTTACTAGATTGTTTATCACAGTCATAAAGGAAATATATGGGGCATATCAAGACACAAGGTGGATTAGAATAATTAGCCTGATGTGGGGAGATACTGGGCCAGGCAGACCTAGAAAAGACAGAGATAGGTATGTGTGTGAAAAGATGATAGTATAGGTAATAGCAACTGATGACAGAGCGGATTAATGAGTCATGACTGTTGATGTCTACTCCACAGCAGGCAGGAGGAGGAGAGAGAAGAAGACAAAGAAGAAGTTAGAGAAGTAGAAAAAAATAAAGATAGACTGAAATGTTCCATTCTGCTTATGTCTTTCATGTATTGAGTTCCCTAGTTGCATGTCATACAAATCAATTTTCAATTGTAGCTCAAAAGAATACTATCCATACCAATGTTTGATCTACAAGATGTATGACAGAACTAGATCTGTAGACATCATTAAGTGTAAACTTGAGGTATCAAATCCTCACAGATTCTCGAGTTTACACTCACTGGTGCCCAGATGTGTAGGTCCCAGTAAGTATAAACTTGAGAACTGTGAGGACTGACAACTCAATATGAGGGAGGACCTGACCTGGTTGAGCTCATCTCTCTGCCGGTGCAGTGCCTCAATCTCCAGCTGCAGGTTGCTGTTCCTGTGCTGCAGCTGGCTGATGCTGGCCGTCTGCTGGTTGCAGTGACTCTGCAGCTCGTCTCGGCTGGTCTGCAGCACACGAATCTTCTCTTCCAGCTGCACGTGGCGCTGCTCCTGCAATTGTTGACCATCAACATGTCATACAAAGCATCACATTCACTCAACAGACATACACCCAACTATAATATTCCCCAAATAACTGACTATTTGGTATTACACATTGATATCAATTGGGGAACTCTTTGAGGCCAGTAAGGCAGTTCATAAAAAAACACACATGTGTCGTTTAGCACTCACAGAAGTAGAAGAAGGAAACTGAGACTAGAGAATGTGCTAGACAACATAAATAAACACACAGGTATTGTCTGTTGCTCACAGAAGTAGAAGACAGAAGTAAAGACTAGAGTTTAGTTTAGTCGACGGATCCACGTCACGGCACACAGGTGCAGTCCATAAGTGCACCGTTCTACTCCTAATTCAAACCTGAGTCTGGAGAAACTCAACTCAGTGCACGAACTCCGTAGCACCGGCGAGGATCCAGAAATACTTTGGGTAGATTTTTAACTTGAAATTTTGCCCAGGCAGCGCCGCTAGGCTACTCTTTTTCGATTTCCAACTGCCAAGGGATGTTTTGCCCCCGATGGTGTTTCCACCTTGTCGTGGTGGGGGAGCTTGAGTTTCTCAATGACCCTGAGAGCTATGCCGGCGGTAGCGTAGCTACCAGCAGGGCCTCCCAAGCCGGACAGGTCAAAGGGTAGAGAACAGACAAAGAGAAACACCCTGGTCCTCCAGGTTGGGGGTTGAAGCGTGGGGTTAACATCCCCACCTTTGTAAAAACCTTTCTTTGTTACGAAACAAATACATGAGCCTCGATATCGGACTGACTTATCTGGACAACGACCTTGGAACGTTAAAGGACTTTTGAGATTTGGAACATGGAATGTACGGACACTATATCGAGCTGGAGCGGACGAAGAACTAACCCGGGAGCTGATTGAATATCAAATGGATATAACAGCAATTCAAGAAATAAGGTGGCCAGGAGAGGGTACTTTAGAGCAAAATGGAATGATTATAATATATGGAGGAAACACCCAAAATAAACATGAATTAGGAACAGGATTTGTCATCAAAAAAGAGTTATGGGGGAACGTTTTAAACTTTAAAGCTTTTAATGACAGGATTAGTAAATTACGAATAAAAGGTAAATGGAAAAATATAACGATGATTAATGTACATGCACCTACTGAAGAGAAAGAAGATGATATTAAAGAAGACTTTTATAATGATCTGGAAGATGTCATAGAAGAAACCCCCAAACAGGACATCCTGATTGTGCTGGGAGACTTCAATGCAAAAATAGGTAGAGAGCAAACTAATAAAAAAGTGGCCGGTATGGAAAGCCTACATACAACTTCAAATGATAATGGATGGAGAGTCATCAACCTGGCAGAAGCCAAAGGACTGCAGATTAGCAGTACCAGACTACAAAGAAAGGATATACACAAACAAACTTGGAAATCATGTGACAAGAGAACCTATAATCAAATAGATCACATTTTAATTAACAACAGAAATGCATCAAACATACAGCAAGTCAGAAGTTATAGAGGAGCTGAGTGCCACAGTGACCACTTCCTCGTTGGAGCAAAATTTAAAATAAAACTTAAGAGAGCTTTCTATACTAAATTACAAAGATTACACCCAACATATAACAGAGAAAAACTGCAAGACATTACAGTCAAAGAGAAATTTACAGATGAAATAAAATGTAAACTTGAAACTCTGCAAAACCCTTTGGAGGAAAGCATTGACCAAACTTGGTTGAACATCAAGAATACAATTCAGTCTACCGCAGAAGAATGTCTCGGTGTGTTAACCACGCATAGAAAGAACAGATGGTTCAATCAAAAATGTGAAGAAGCAGTCATTAGGAAGAAGAATGCCAGACATGTATGGTTAAATGACATCAATAACATCCAAAAGGAAGAGCATTATAGAAATGAATGTAAAGAGGCTACAAAAATAGTCAGACAGCAGAAGCGAGAATATATGAGTAATATAATCAAAGATATGGAAACTAATCACCAGAAAAATGAATCCAGAAAATTTTTTAAAGAACTGAAGTCAATGAAACGAGGGCACCAACAAAACACATATGGTTTAAAAGACAAAAATGGGAATATGATAAATACCAATGAGGAAATGTGCAACACATGGAAAGAATATTTTATTGAATTACTAAATTGTGAAGCTCCAAGTAACATTTTCTCACAGGAAGAGGTTCTAACATGCGAACCACAAATTGAAGAACCTACATTTGAAGAAATCCTATATGTAATCACACGACTTAAAAACAATAAGGCAACTGGGACTGATGGAATTGCTGCTGAATTTATAAAGGCAGGTGGCCATGCATTACATCTAAAGCTATACGAACTAATAATAAAAATCTGGAGGACAGAAGAATTACCCCATGACTGGAAAGAGTCATTATTGATACCTATCTTTAAGAAAGGAGACAAGTTCCAATGTGGAAATTATAGAGGAATATCACTACTGTAAACAAGCTATAAGATACTATCCGCAGTATTACTAAATAGACTAAAACCATATTCAGAAGACATATTAGGTGACTACCAGGCGGGTTTTAGACAAAACAGATCAACAATAGGTCAGATATTTATCTTACGACAAATAGCCGAGAAACATTGGGAATATAAAAGAGATCTCCATAACATTTTTGTGGATTTTAAAAAGGCTTATGATAGTGTCCATAGGAATAGTCTATGGAATGCTATGCAGGAATTTGGAATACCAAGGAAGTTAATCAACATGACCAGACTATGCATGGAAGATACTTATAATATAGTAACATATAAAGGCAGGAAATCAGACCCCTTCCAAATAACATCTGGCTTGAAACAGGGTGATGCACTATCGCCGCTACTCTTCAATCTGGCTCTAGAGAAAGTTGTAAGGAAGGTAAAGGAGGAATGTGATATTGGAGGAACATCCAAGCTGCTTGGTTATGCAGATGATATAGATATTATAGGGCAAAGTGAACAAAAGACATTGGAAATATTGACTCACTTAAAGGAAAAAGCCCAACAGATGGGGCTGGTTATCAACCAAGATAAGACAGAATATATGGTAATTTCAAGAGACGGAATGGCTAAAAACTCTGGCCACATACAAATAGATAATATGACCATTAAAAGAACGGAAACATACAAATACCTGGGTACAATCTTCAACTGCTCCAACATCATAAGGGAAGAAATACAAACAAGAATCAACTCTGGAAATAAGATATACTATGCACTACAACATCTACTAAAATCAAAGGCGCTATCTCGTAACACCAAAATCACAATATACAAAACACTGATCAGACCAGTTGTGCTGTATGGCTCTGAAACCTGGAGTACAACGAAAGGAGACGAAGCCTTGTTACAAACCTTTGAGAACAAAATTTTAAGACGCATCTTTGGACCCATTAGGGATACACAAAGTGGAGAGTGGAAAAGAAGAAGTAACAAAGACATTTATGATCTGTTTAAGTCCCCGCTAATCACTGGTATCATGAAGGCTAATAGACCAAGAAGGCGGTGGAGAGATAATACATGTACAGACCTACAAGCACTTGGAATCAACGACTGGCAAGAGAAGGTCCACCAGAGAGACGAATGGAGACGGATTGTATTTGCAGCAAAGAACCTCAATGGCTCGGAACGCTGAAGAAGAAGAAGAAGAAAGGATGTTTTGCATGCGCAACAATACACACGAGCATCCGATCTCACTACCCAGAGACCAGGGGAAATTTTATTACTAGAAGTCCACAAGGAAAAATCCCGGTCATCAGCGGGGCATGAACCCGGGACCTCCAGCATTCGAGGCGGACACCATACATCGAGACCATGCAGCAAAGACTAAAGGATGCAGTAAACAACATAAATAAGCACACATGTATTGTTTGGTGCTCATAGAAGAAGAAGAAAGAAGTAGAGACGAGAAGATCCACTAGACAACATAAACATTGGAAGCTGTGGTTACCGGCTGGGATTCGAACTTGTTTCTGCAGTGAGGCACTGCAGTCATTTGGAGGTGACATTGAATAAGGGTTAGATACCAGCACTGCCACCTATTTCTCCATGCACTCAGCCCTACAACATAATGTAGTCCTAACACGTCACATACCCACATGTTCCAGCTAGGGACTTTACCTACAACATAATGTAGTCCTAACACATCACATACCCACAACATGTTCCAGCTAGGAACTTTACCTACAACATAATGTAGTCCTAACACATCACATACCCACAACATGTTCCAGCTAGGAACTTTACCTACAACATAATGTAGTCCTAACACATCACATACCCACAACATGTTCCAGCTAGGGACTTTACCTACAACATAATGTAGTCCTAACACATCACATACCCACAACATGTTCCAGCTAGGGACTTTACCTACAACATAATTTAGTCCTAACACATCACATACCCACAACATGTTCCTGCTAGGGACTTTACCTACAACATAATGTAGTCCTAACACATCACATACCCACAACATGTTCCAGCTAGGAACTTTACCTACAACATAATGTAGTCCTAACACATCACATACCCACAACATGTTCCAGCTAGGAACTTTACCTACAACATAATGTAGTCCTAACACATCACATACCCACAACATATTCCAGCTAGGGACTTTACCTACAACATAATGTAGTCCTAACACATCACATACCCACAACATGTTCCAGCTAGGGACTTTACCTACAACATAATTTAGTCCTAACACATCACATACCCACAACATGTTCCTGCTAGGGACTTTACCTACAACATAATGTAGTCCTAACACATCACATACCCACAACATGTTCCAGCTAGGAACTTTACCTACAACATAATGTAGTCCTAACACATCACATACCCACAACATGTTCCAGCTAGGGACTTTACCTACAACATAATTTAGTCCTAACACATCACATACCCACAACATGTTCCAGCTAGGGACTTTACCTACAACATAATGTAGTCCTAACACATCACATACCCACAACATGTTCCAGCTAGGGACTTTACCTACAACATAATTTAGTCCTAACACATCACATACCCACAACATGTTCCAGCTAGGGACTTTACCTACAACATAATGTATTCCTAACACATCACATACCCACAACATGTTCTAGTTAGGGACTTTACCTACAACATAATGTAGTCCTAACACATCACATACCCACAACATGTTCTAGTTAGGGACTTTACCTACAACATAATGTAGTCCTAACACATCACATACCCACAACATGTTCCAGTTAGGGACTTTACCTACAACATAATTTAGTCCTAACACATCACATACCCACAACATGTTCCAGCTAGGGACTTTACCTACAACATAATTTAGTCCTAACACAACATGTTCTAGCTAGGGACTTTACCTACAACATAATGTAGTCCTAACACATCACATACCCACAACATGTTCTAGTTAGGGACTTTACCTACAACATAATGTAGTCCTAACACATCACATACCCACAACATGTTCTAGTTAGGGACTTTACCTACAACATAATGTAGTCCTAACACATCATATATCCACATGTTCCTGCTAGGGACTTTATCCTTGTGCACATTATAGTTGAGATTTTGCAATAACTCTCTGGCAGTGAGGTCGAGGTAAATTATCACAAATGACATATGCAAAGCATAAATATTGAAGCAGATGAAAGCCCCACCTCAAAATAAATCATCACAAGTGATCAGATGGGAGATAGAGATTACAAGCAGGATAGGTCAGGACAAAACTGTATTTCAAAAGATGAAAAGTATTCTATGCAATAAGTCACCCCAGGATTTTTTGGCTGTTTGTGATTTCTTGGCCAGTTTATGTTAAGTAGTTTGTCACTGCTTTCTGAATGATCAGCACTCATACCATTTAATAAATACCAATGCAAGGTGGTCTGCTGTCAAATTGCCCGCAGCTATGTTTCGACTGCGGTATATATATGGGATTACGAACTGCGAACGTAACCCCTTCACCACTTAGCCGGTAGACAGAGAGTACCAAAATGTTATACAGAATCTGTTTGACTGTATGGCAGTGCATCATGGAATGTGAACGAACAAATTAGGAAGAGTTTGAAGCAATGAAGATGTGGTTCCTGAGACGAATGTTGCGAATTCCTTGGACAGCCAGAGTAACTAACAACGATTGCCTGAGAGAGGTTAATGAAAGTAGAACATTATATACAACAATAAGAAAGAGACAAACATCTTTCTTTGGTCATGTGATGAGAAGAGAGACATTGGAGAACATTGTGACAATTGGAAAGATCAAGGGAAAGAGAGGCAGACCCAAGAGAAATGATGCTGGGTGAACTGAGATGGTGGCATGGAGGAATACCTTTAGTGGTTTGCCATTGCTTTCTGGAGCAGCAAAGAATCAAGATCTGTACAGAGACATGAATGCATACCCAAGCTGGTAGGGCACATGATGATGATGATAATAACAGCACACATGTTGAAGAAGATGAAACCCCTACCTCCTCAGACTTCAGCCGGTGTTTGATCGAGGCAATCTGCTCCTCAGCATTCAGCTTGTCTGCCACATTGGCCGACTTCAGCCGGCTGATCTCTTCTTCCATATCGAGACGCTGTGATTCCAATTTGTTTATCCGATCGCGCAGAATTTTCTCCATCTCTTCACTCTCCTGTTTCATCCGGGATATCTTACAGAGGAAGGGGCAAACATTCAATAATAACAATAAGCTAACAAGAACATATAACAAGAACATATCGGCTTGGTGGCTAAAGGCTTGCGAACGCAGTTCGTGAGCCGGGTACCAGGCGTTCGAAGCTCAGCTGTGACCGATTTGTGCTGCAGACCATGTCGCGTTGTGTTATAACGTACTGATATGGGAGCCAGTCGTTCAGAAAGCAATGGCAAACTACTGAACGTAACACTTGCCTACAACATCAACAGCAGCTGAAAAATGCTGGTGTTGACTGCAACGCCCCGTAAGGGATTTAAAAAAAAATTTGCATATCCTTTTACAGGACATCGCTGTCAACAGCAGCATCTTTCAGCTGTCTGTTGATTTCTTGGCAAGATTACGCTCAGTAGTTTGCCATTGCTTTCTGAGCGGCCGGCTCAGTTATCCCGCAAGTCACCAGCGGGGGACGAACCGCTCCCAGTTCTCGCCCATTACGAGACTCTGCGTGATAAACGGGATTACGGAGAAAGTGATGTAACCCCTCGGCCAGAGAGACCGGCCCCGTAAGGGATACACAACAAAAAAAAAAACAAAACAAGAACATGCATATGTCCATCCATCCATCCATCATGTGCCATGCCGGTAAGAGTGGGCGGTCATGTTCTGCCATCTCACTCGATCACCAGAGTCGTGGATCAGCTCCGTGTTTCTGTCTCGACCATGCCACAAGGCCAAGCCATCCAGGTACTTGCTTCTAGGTCTTCCCCTTAGTCTGTTCCCCTCGATCTTACCAGTTGTCACCAAGTTCTCCAGATCATTTCTTCTCATAACATGCCCAAAAAATTGTGACTGTCTATGTCTAATGTCTCTAATCAGTTTGCGATCTTTATTTGTTTCTTGAAGAACTTGTTCATTGGTCTTTCTGGCTGTCCATGGTATCCATACCGGGCGAGGCTGCTCCTATGGAGCACCCATTTACGCCATTTCTCTGATTATCGATGAGTCCACACAACATGATTTTCTTGGCATCTATAAAGAAGGTAGTTTGCCATTGCTTTCCTTCCTAGCAGTGACCATACTGGTCAGTGACCGTAGCCATTGCCTCATTTGAATGCAGTATGTGGGATTATGAACTGCGTCCGTAACCCCTTCACCATGGAGACGCTAACAACTATACACAGAAACTGCAGAAAAAGTGAACAAGACATATTAGTTGTATGTCCTGTACAGGACGTGGCAGTCAACCCCAGCATTTATTGGCTGGTTCTGATTTACTAGGCAATGTTAGTGCAGTAATTTGCCATCACTTTCTGAAACGATCAATGTCTCATCCACCACAACCAATCAATCAAGTGCTATCTCCACAATACAGTTTGGCTGCAATGGGTCTCCAACACTGTCTGTCTCTCGCCCTGACTGCACATTCTGTAAGGCTGCTGTTCGTCCATCTCTTGATATTATCTTCCTACTTGAATCATTGTCTACCTCTTGCTTGCTTACCTTCAGCCTTACCCTCCAGTATGGTTTTTATAATAGTGGTATGTCTTTTAACGTGGTCAAAATATTTCACCTGCCTGTTTTGTTATTTCTTTCATCAACTCTCTCTTCTTTCCCAGTTTTTCTCCATCCATCCATCATGTGCCATGCCGGTAAGCGTGGGCGGTCATGTTCTGCCATCTTACTCGATCAACAGAGTCGTGGATCAGTTCCGTGTTTCTGTCTCGACCATGCCACAAGGCCAAGCCATCCAGTTTTTCTACAACCTCTGTATTTGATTGTTTTTGTTTCCATGAAAAACAACATATTCTTCTGTATATCCACATCTCCAGGGCCTCTATCTGACTTCTTATCGACCACAACCAATGTCTTCGAAATGGCCCGCAGCTAATTTTGAAAGCTGGAGAGTCATTGTGAAAGAGTATCACTACTCCTTCAGCTACAACTACTTCTTCAGCTACAGTGTAGGACAAGACACAAACTCATTTACTTAGAAAACAATAATCTATATGATCATTACGCCAGCTGTAACAAGAGAGCCACCATAATACAGTGGCCAGATGCTGGCCTGCGGACCCCGCGGGCATGGGTTTCACCTACGCCAGGGTGGATTCACATTTGTAAAACTGACACGAGCTCCCAGGTCGACCCAGATTGAAGTGGGTACCAGGAAATGTTTTGAGAAGGTGGCTGGCATGATACCAACCACATCATCCACTGTGCCAAGTGGCTTATACAAATATGGGTTTAGCACCATATGTCCGATGCAGCTTAAAGCACATAAAATGGCCCTGTACTTGACATTGTAACACTGTTGGCATCTGTCACGAGGGCTTTCCTGGCTGAGGAAACAAAGCCAGTTGTCCAGACAGCAGCCATGCTGTGTGCAGCCCTGAGTCTCGCTGAGGCATACAACACAGGGCCCAAGCATGTTCACAGTGATTCAATGAGGCACAAGACTTTTAATCAATGAACCAGCCAAAGTGTCACCTCGCTCCCTCTCTTTGGGTCTCTCTCTCACTCTCCGTCATCCATCATCAAGTGCCCTGCCAGCTGGCGTAGGTGTTCATGTCTCTCCACAGTTCTTGGTCTTTGGTCACTGCCTCTCAAATATGATTAGTCATGAAATCTTGCGAAAATACTTTGGTGATTTCCCCTAGCCTTCCACATCACACATCCACATTGGGGTCACTCTCTGTATGGATGTTAAATAAACAAGATCAAGTCAGAAATATCTTTTCAATATTATTCTAAGAGTGCCAAAGAATCCCTTTTCACAAGCTGATTCAATGACTTTGGAATGGAACCCAAACCAACATGCAGAAAAGGGAGGGTTAAGAAAGGAATAAAACAGAGGCAAAGAAATTAAAGGAATGAATGAAATCAACTTGCAGAAAACTAACACCAAACCAAGATTACTACCATGTTATGGACAGACCAGAACAAGTCATTATTCTGCGCCTCAGAACAGGACACTATAAATTACACAAACCACATGTATACAAAATTCAAGATTGGCAAATCAGCTGTTCCACATGGGCACTGGTGCCGCAGACAGAAGATCACATACTCCAAGAGTGCCCAAAATACACAAAATCTAGGCAAACCACCAGGCATAGAGAAACAACATTGGAAGATAAACTCTATGGACCACTGAGTGAACTAAATAAGACAGTGAAGTTTAGACAAGAGACAACATTGCAGACATAGACACATTTCAAGTGAATGAAAGAATAAGAACACGCAGAAAATAAATTGAGAAGTTTATAAAAGAATAAAAACAATATGAGGACAGCTAAAGTAAGGAAGAAACAGAATCAATTTGAGGCAGTGCAGAATAGAAGTTACGGGGTAAGTTAATAAGTAAGCCACAAATGGCTGTAGAAAAATAACTAAATATGATAACAACTTGAAACAAGTTTATTTTTATACATACATTGTCCCTTTATTTCTCAAAATAATTTCCACCAACATTGATGCACCATTGTTTTATCAGTCCTCCCAAACCCGCTGCATAGAAAAGTGGGCTCTGTTTTAATTTACCTGCCATCCCACAGAACTGTGTGACTTACTTATTGATTCGCCCTGGTAACTTGTTCTACCCAGCTATGCACCGATTTATGGGAGAAACATTTAGTAAGATAAAAAAAAATAATAAT
This sequence comes from Cepaea hortensis, assembly GCA_963921405.1. Lineage (NCBI taxonomy): Eukaryota > Metazoa > Mollusca > Gastropoda > Stylommatophora > Helicidae > Cepaea > Cepaea hortensis. The sequence continues at coordinate 80,933,234 of OY992876.1, forward strand.
TTTTTTTAAGTTAGTTAGTCGACAGATTATCCTCACTGCACATCGAACCATTCAGTCCAAAAGTGCTTGGATCCCCTCCTCAGTAAATCCTGCAGCGTGTAGCGGCTAAAGACACCAGTTTTGTGTTGGTTTATCAATCTTCTTTGGCTTCCTGCATAGTGTTCTTGTTTGGCCACACCTCTTTTAATTTGCTGTTCTCACAGTTTGACCATGGTTGTAGATTTACAGTCATCACTTGGTTCTAGCAAAAGTCTTACGTCTCGTAGAGCATTCAGAATGTCAGCTTGGTCCACGACGCGTCTGCCCTCCACAGTAGCCTTATCTGCGAGCTTGTCACACGCTCATTTCCTTGTACTCCTGCATGCCCTGGCACGAAGATGAAACTAATCTTTGCCAGCTGAGGCTGCCAGAGAGACAGCAACCACTCTCTTCGGATCCACCCCATCTCTATCCTCTTGAGCAGGCTCATTGAGTCGCTAAGGAAACATGCCCTAGTGAATGTCTGTGTCTTGAGCCATGTAATTGCTTTACTTACTGCCATGACTTCCATAGTCAGGCTACTTGTGGTCTCAACAAAAGCACCGGAGTCCTCCTTCACAATTCTCCCTCCGGCCTTAGCCGTAAAGGCCCATGAGCTTCTGACGCATTGGACGACCGACCCATCTGTGTAAATGACAGCATCACCGTCTAACGAATAATAATAATAAATAAAATAAACACTTGTACTTCCGCCTCCACAGCAGCCAGATTTTCTTGTCTGCATTTTCTGTCTAGTTGGATGCAAACCGAAAAGGATGTGCAGAAACCTGTTGGCACTTGCACCCACTCCTCGCCAGGTTCTAAGTCCTCAAGTGAACACACCTGTTGAAGAATGTCTTCGGCTTGAAACATCCACGACCTTCCTTTTTTTAACCTGCTGCCCTTCACCTTCATAATTTCACTATGCAGTGGATGTTGTATGTTTGCGTTAACTCTGAGGTAGACACGTGCTCTGCAAATTTATATTCTGTCTTCACTGGTAGGAAAATCAAGAAGGTAGCGCATCGCCCTGCATGCTGTATCTCTTGTACATCCAAGAATAATGCGCATAGTTTCGTTCTGTATCCTTTCCCATCCTTTCTACCTGCTTACGGCAGAGAGTCAGGATCGCCATCGCATACTCCAAAACAACAACAACACTTTATTTTGAAAGGGTTAAGAATTGGGCACGCAGGCCCGTCTAACATTCTGCCCTTTTATCACTCTCTTTCATATATTATACCATTCACGGCTAACTGAAAACAGCAACAATATAAAAGATATGCATTATAAAGGCATGTGGAAAAATTAAAAATCAACACTACACGACTCAGTAACAGCAATAACTGGTGTGGTACTTGTTATTAGCTATGTGGCATATACTGGCCTACCAAAAGGGGACTGGCTGTTATACTAGGGTTTTATTATTATTATTACTTCTATTATTAAGGGGGAAGGTAATCCGTACTGAGATAGTGTTCAAATAATTTGCGATTATATGTATAGGGATTTGTGATGTCTTTTATTTCATGTGGAAGATTGTTCCACAGCTGAGCTGCAGACATGACCAGCCCCTCGTATAGAAGACATAGATGGTACTGCTCAGTTTGCTGTTGCCATCACCTGCATCACAGCCAAACCCCGCTTGGCCTTTGTTATCACCTGGTCTATGTGCTCATTATAAGCAAGGCTTCGATCAAAACGTATCCCCAGGTAATTCATTGCCTGCGTTCTTTCCAGTCTCTGAACACAGATTTACAGTTGGTGTTGGAGTGTTGAAAATATGATTATTCAACGAGAACCATGATACTGTTGCCTTTGTTTGGTTGACCATTGTGCCAGCTTCAACACACCAAGTACTTATGTGACTGAGTTCGGTTTGTAGTTCCACAGCAACCTGATCCCTATCCTTACCCTGACGATACACTAAAACATCGTCAGTATATGACAATGTCCTACGGGAGAAACATTTGTCAGCATAAACACTGAAAACCCACCTTGGCGGGAGACATTTCACGAATGATGCTGAAGTTGAATGTGAAGTGAAAACGTGGTTTAGAAAATAGAGCACACAGATTTATGCAGCGGGTTTGGGAGGACTGATAAAACGATGGGATAAGTGCATCAATGTTGGTGGAAATTATGTTGAGAAATAAAGGGACAATGTATGTATACAAATAAACTGGTTTCAAGTTGTTATCATATTTAGTTATTTTTCTACACCCATTTGTGGCTTCCTTATTGACTTCCCCTCGTGGGAAAGAAAATAAAATCAACTTGCAGAAAAGAGATGTAGAAGTGGAGAAAGCTGAAAAAGAACAAGCAAACCTACATCCTTCTGCTTGTACTGCTCCAAGTCCCGTAATGCTTCTTTATGTCTCAGCTTCTCCTGTGCCAAACGCTCTGTGCATGAAGAGATTTGGATTGTTAATATTGCAATATTCATTTTTCACTTAAGTTTTATTGTACTCTGTGGCGAAAGGGTTACAGACAAATTTGTAATTCTGCATACCAGGTTCAAAACACAGCTGTGAACAATTTGGAAGGAGACCGCCTTGTGTTGGTTTCCATACAATGGTATGAGTGCTGGTTGTTCAGAAAGCAATGGTGAACTACTGAAAGTTAACATCCCCAGGAATCATAAACAGCAAAAAAAGCATTCCATTGGTCTCTGGACCAGTACTGCAAAAGGCAAACCTTCATAAGGATGATATTAGGCTGCAAGGGAAGCAGCAGTAGCACAAAGAACAACAGCAACAACAACCAACAACAATGAGAGCCTACCATCAAACTGTGAGCCTTTCAGAGTGAGCTCTGACTGAAGATGTGTCACTTGCTCTTTAAGATCATAAATCTGCTCTTGCTGCTGATGGCACTTCCTGTCGAAGTCGTCGACCTAGATATAATATGTGGTATGAAAGTGGGCCAGGAAGAAGTAAACACAAGTCTACAATAAATCCAGCATCATCATGTGCCTGGACAACAAGGTGGTCACACCTGTACATAGCTCTTGCTCTCTGGCAGTATGTGTCAATCCATGAGCTGGTGTCTGTCCAGCCAGGAGACATAAATGTCCAGTTAGGAAGTCTGATCAATTTGGTCACATCCACCTTGATGGAAGATTTTAACTCATGACCACTGGACCAGAAGGCAAGACAGAGAGAGAGAGAGAGAGAGTGAGAGAGAGAGAGAGAGAGAGAGAGAGAGAGAGAGAGAGAGAGAGGAGAGAGAGAGAGGAGAGAGAGAGAGAGAGGAGAGAGAGAGGAGAGAGAGAGAGGAGAGAGAGAGAGAGAGAGAGAGACAGAGGGAATGAGAGCGAGGACAGACAGAGAGAAGGACAGACAGAGAGACAGAGGGAGCAAAAGAGAGAGGGAGCAAGAGAGATAGTGAGAAAGAGAGAGAGGGAGAGAGACACACACACACATACACACAAAGACAGAGAAAGAGAGAGAGAGAGAGACAGAGAGAGAGACAGAGGGAATGAGAGCGAGACAGAGAGAGAGAAGGACAGAGAGAGAGAAGGACAGACAGAGAGACAGAGGGAGCAAAAGAGATAGGGAGAAAGAGACACACACACATACACACAAAGAGAGAGAGAGAGAGAGAGAGAGAGAGAGAGAGAGAGAGAGAGAGAGAGAGAGAGAGAGAGAGAGAGAGAGAGAGAGACACACACACACATATACTGTTCAACAAATTTTCCATGCCCTTTGCAATCAACCCAAGCACCAGGTAGATCTTCTAGGCAATTCTACATTCAGCAGTTTGCCATGGCTTTCTGAATTAAAAGACAATGCAGAAGTCCAGCCCACTGGTGTAGGGGTTGATCCCGCTACCCCACCATCAGCACAAAGGAAGTTTAATAGCTAGAGTGCTCTGATCCTTTCAGCCACGTAAACTGCTTTTTATCTCTCTCTCTCTCTCTGGGTGGGTGGGGTTATTTTTTGTTTTTTTTGTCCATCAAAAATGATGATGATCATTCATTTCATCCAGTGGGCTTGAAAGTATGGAGCCGTGAGTTCTAAGATGGCTGATAAGGCCTATTTTGGCTCGAAATGTTCTTTGACAATGTGGACAAAGAATGCTTGACGTTTCTGGAGGAGGATTTCCTGCAGTGGTTTTTCTGTTCTGCCTTTTCTTCACAGCTCTTGCAGTCCTGGTTGCCTCACATGTGACTGCACCTTTTCGTAATGATGCACGCCACGAATTTTGGTCACTGGCTCAGTCTCCCAGGTGTCATAATGAATTCCAAAAGCATTCAGTGAGATTTTCAGTGTCTTTACAGCGTTTCCTCTGGCCGCCTAGGGAGCGATTACCGCAACTCAACTCGCTGTAAAAAAATTTGATTAGGGAGCCTGTGATCTGGCATGTGAGTCAAGTGACCAGCCCAGCGAATCTGATTCTTCTTTAGTAGAGTGTGGATACTGGGCATGGACGCTCTTTCTAGGACTTCAGTGTCTGGGATCTTGTCTTGCCATTTAATCTTCAGTAGCTTCCTAAGGCAGACTGTGTGTGTGCGTATATATATATATATGACTATTCTCAGTGCAACATCGTGTTTATCTACAGATATTCTCCTTCTTCTTCTGCTGTGTTCATCCGGAGTTCTTTTTTCAGACGCAATTGCGTTGTGCCTGTTTACAGCAGAGCTGCTTTACTTGCGCCTTTAGGCCGACACATCCGACTTCTCCAGGCATTTTTTGTTGACCAGGTTAAGCTTCCCGGGTATCTATCCAGATATTGTCTCCTTAATGTTGAATGTGTTGTTGCTATGACAATTTTGTTTTGATTTCTGTTACTTCTACCACAATCTGCTATTACATGTTTAGGACAACAAAAACATGCTTGTTTTAATATCTGTTTATTTTGATTTACAATATTAACCTCTCATTTTCATTGCTGATAAGTCTAGTTGTGTGAATATTAATGTCTAATTCCTTGAATATCAAGAAAACAGTAACAATGGTGATATCAAAGAAAACGGTGACGCCAAAATGTGAAATGGAAATAGAAGGGAACAATTCTTAACCAAGTGGATAATTCTAAATACCTAGGGACATTTATAACATCAGACGGTAGGTGCACAACAGAGATTAAGAGCAGAATAGGGCAAGCAACCTAGGAAGAACCTGGAAGCAATGGGGATGTTGCCAAAAGCATAGACTGCCAGAGTAACTAACAATGATTGCCTGAAAGAGGCTAATGAAACTAGAGCATTATATACAATAAGAAAGAGACAAGCAGCATTCTTTTGGTCATGTGATGATAAGAGAGGCAATAGAGAATATCGTAACAACTGGAAAGATCGAGGGGAAGAGAGGCAGGGGCCGACCAAGAGAAATGATGCTGGATGGATTGAGATGGTGGTATGGAGGAATATCAGCAACAGAGTTGATCCAGAACATCAAAGACCAAGATATGTGGAGAGACATGAACCCCTAAGCCAGCTGGAATGGCACTTGATGATGATGATGATGAAGAATTCATTCTCTTAAAGAAAACAAGCCCAGGACCCTATGACATGTCCCACATTCAGTACTACCCCTATGTATTTCCTTCACCGGGTTCTGTTACCCTGCAAGATGTACCTTATTCTGTAGTTGCATGTTCTTGTCCTGCATGTCTGATAGTTCTTTCAGGAACTTCAACTCCTCGCTGGCTCGGTCCTGCAATAGACACAAGACAAGTGATCAAACTCAAGCAACAGTATATTAAAATCTGATCTGGAAACGTGTCTGAACAATGTACACTCTACACATTAACAAATCCACCAACTGAACTGCTAAACACATGACGAAATCAGTCTCATCTTCCAGCTGATAAAATCAGTCTCATCTTCCAGCTGATGAAATCAGTCTCATCTTCCAGCTGATGAAATCAGTATCATCTTCCAGCTGATGAAATCATTCTCATCTTCCAGCTGAGAACAAATATTTAGCCTCATTTGTTGTAGTTTGTAAGGGATCACATTCACTGTGAATGGCCAAGTGAACACTTACACAAGTTTGTGATGGGAGTGATATTCTGAAGGAGACTTACTACATGAACACTTACACAAGTGTGTGATAAAGGCAGCTATCTGAAAGGGACCTGCTTTATGAACACATATAAACATTGAAATTAGAGCGGCGATATGAAAGAAACCTTCTATATAAACACTAACAAACAAACATGGACAAACATGTAAACAGAAAGGAAACAAGAGACAGTGTATAACATGACCACTACTACATGCTGTGTACCTCTTTCATCTTGTGAATCTCATTGACATGACTGACTGCCATCTCCTGCATCTCCAGTTTTAGCCTATTTATGGTAGAGTTAAGATCACTGGCCTTCTGCTCCGACAAGGTTAGCTCTGTCTCTGCCATTGATAATCTGTCACACATTACAGAGGATTAGAAAGTGTCCACGACTGTTGCTTCATGCATGTGTAGGAATTGTGGTCTAAAAGTCATATGATTGCACCATACAATTGTCCCATTTTCATCTGTAGGTTAGGAAACCTGAATACTGACACGGAAGTCAACTGTTCATACCTCTCCACTGTACCCTCACTTTCATCATCAGCTTTGTCAGTCTAAAGGCTAGTGTTGATGTCATGTGATCATGTCCCACTCCCCCCTCCTCAGCAATCCTCTCCAGCCCAGTGCAAGCCTCAACCCTAATGTCCTCCATCCATGCCAACCATCAATGTCTCTCAGAAGTTCTTGTATTCTGTGTCTCTAAAATCTGGCCCACCATTATTTTGAGTGGCAGACCTCTCACGTTACATTCTGGACAGAGTTGAATTAACCCTCTTAGGATGGAAGAGCAGATATACCGGCCATGATGTCACGGCGCGCCACTAGCCAGAAACCCGTCCGGCCGATATATCGGCCCCATTGTAAGAACTGATTTGATTGGTTTGCTTTTTATAGTACAGACCAATTAAATGCCCCCTTGTAATCCCCAGCCATACGAGTTTGCAAATGGCCGCTTGCTGAACGAAATTCAAACAACTGGATATTATTTTGTGATTTTTTAGCGCAGTAACCCAGTTTTTAGTTGATTTTTTATTTTTAAAATGGCCAGCTTCAAACCCAAAGACGTGCTAGCATTGACTAGCTCTGATAGTAGCGATTCTGACAGTTCAGGACTGTCAGATAATGACTGTTGTGATACTGAAAGTGCTGATGAAGATTCCAACCTCGTGTCCCCATGGTTTAAGTGTATTGGGTCTGAAGAGGATCATGTTGATCCATATCCATTCATGGAGATGTCCGGACAAAAACACATGCCGCCAGATGATAGCCCATATATTATGTATTTGGAGTTGTTTCTCACACTCAATCTTATTAAATTATTTGTGAAAGAAACAAACAGATATGCCAGGCAGTTTCTAGATAGTGGAGTCCTCAAGAGAAGGTCTGTGGCTCACAGTTGGGTTGAGGTTACTGTGAATGAAATGAGGGCTTTCATAGCCACAATTCTCAACATGGGTTTGGTTCAAAAGCCTACGATAAAGTCGTACTGGTCAACTGACCCATCCCAAAGAACCCCTTGGTTCACAGAACTAATGAGTAGGGACAGGTTTAGGCTTATTCTCAAATTCTTTCACATGGTGAATAATATTAGTTTAGCCAATCCTGGGAAGCCCAATTACGATTCTTGTGGAAAGTTCAGTCCACTCGTTGAACATGCGAATACCATGTTCTGACATTATTACACCCCTCATAGAGAGATCTGCATAGATGAGACTTTGATTGGTACTAAAATCAGAACACTGCTAATCCAGTATCTCCCAAATAAGCATCATCATAAATGGGGAATAAAGCTTTTTATGTTATGTGATTCTCTTTCAGCAGAAGTTCTTGGTTTATTTGTCTATAGAGGCAAGCGTGATATATCACCGACGATCAACAAGCAGCTGATAGTGGATTAGCCCATAGAGTTGTGATGAGACTGCTCAGAATGGGCAACTATCTGAATAAAGGATTCCATCTGTTTCTGTTTATTGATAATTTTTTTTCAAGCATGCCCCTTGTCAAAGAGCTGGGAGACAACCAGACACACCTCACTGGGACGCTGAGACGCAATAGGAAAGGAATACCAAAAGGACTGAAAGTGAAGATGAACCCTGGAGGCATAATTTACTTCAGACAAGGAGAAACTCTTGCCACTGCCTTTAGGGAAAAGAAGTCTCAAAAGAATGCTGTTCTACTACTGTCCACTTTGAACAAGGCAGAGACTGGAGAAGTGCCACTGCAGAAATGTGGTCAACATGAAAGTGGAGTTGCTCCTCAAACTGTTAGAAGCCAAGAAGTGTTCTGGATTACAACAAACACATGGATGGGATAGATTAGAATGACATGATGTTGTACTGTTATCTGGATGAGAGGAGGACTGTGAAGTATTGGAAGAAAGTAACTTTCAATATTCTCTTAAGAATGATGCTGAATGCATACATTATGTACAAAGCTCATTCAACTGTAAATGTGATGGCTAGATCCAAATTCACTACACTAGCAATTGAAGCACTTTGCGAGGAATATCGTACCTCACAGGTAAGTGATGAAGTCCCTGAAGTTAAAGGGGTAAGTTCCATTCCAGATGAAAAAGAGAAGTGTGAGCAGCAACTGAAAAAAACTCCTGGAGGGCGGAAGCGAGCCCAGTCAATGTGCAACAAATGTCAAAGGGACTTCATGGTTGTTGTTTTTCTAACCATAAGTGTTTAAAAAATTATTCTAAAGTGGTGTAGGTATTCAATGAGGACATCTTAGGTGAGTACCATTTAAAAAAAAAAAATATGTAGTACCAAATGAGGTCACCAAATTTGCATAAACATGAACAAAACAACTTCAATCATACACAGAAATAAACTTTAGTAAATCATCTTTAAGAATATATATACACTTTTATATGCCTATATAGGGTTCTAATATTTTTGTTTTGAATTATCAAAATTGTCACTACAGTCATTTCTGTACTCCAAAATAAATGACTCCGCCTTCTTCAGAGTGAAAGCTAAATTTGGCCCAATGTTGTTCTGTCCTAAAATGGTTAAAGTTGATTTACATATTGGCAAAATTCTGGCCTATTTTATACAAATATAAAGTATGTTTACATTTGACATAATCCAGTATATGCACACATTTTTGGGACACCCATGTGTATATACAGCATACGGGTTCAAAACACTGCTGTGGGAGATTTGGAAGCAGACCGCCATGCTCTGATTTTCCTACAATAGTATGAGTACCAGTTTTTAGAAAACTATGGCAAACTACTGAACAAAAACATGCTAATCACAAATGCCTAAAAAAAAATGCTGGGGTTGACTGCAACGTCCTGTAAAGGATATGCAACTAAACTAATTTTATAGCAAGTTTGAGTGCAGGTAATGCTAGCTTACTTTGCTGCCAAAGAATTGAAAGCTCCCTTCCTTTCATCAAGCGCTAATTGCAGGCTGCCAATGTGTTGTGTTGATGCCCTGAGAGAAACAACAAAGGCTAACGTGTAAACAAGAACAAAATCCAAACATGAATACGCACATCATTTATCCATTGAATACAACTGATTGAGGTAACAATAAATGAGTATCAACACTCTTTGATTTATTCTGGCGGAGTCTGAAAACTTCAGAGTTTGAAATAAAGAGTTAGTTAGTTAGTCATTGTTCTAACTTCATGGCAATAGCTTGTCCCGATTATGCTCCGTTCCTGTGCCAGTGAATACCACACAAAATGCTCCTCACTGCCCCATGTGAAAAGTGGAACAGACAGGAGTCTCAACAAACCAACAGTCCACACAGGTATACAATGCATTAAGCCACTGCTAGAATGCCAATACAAAAGTCCGCCACGAAAAATACAGTTCATCGTCGATGAAAGCGACAGTCACTAGAAGACCAGCAGCCACACACTACTGCATAAGGCAACAAAGTTAGTTCAGTGACCAGCCGCACAATATTTGTCTGAACATGCGTTTCACACCACAAACAACTGTGGACAGATGTAAAAGCACCCCACATGAAATTCACAGCTCACACTGTCGTTCCACGCACTCAACTCAGTAGCAGGGTGACGGAACCATGTATCACCAGTCCAACATGAGGAAAATGTGTAAGCAAACCGTAGCCACAAGTATAAACACTCCAGAGACCTTAACAGCTCAACCGCATATACTCCATGTTGGGAACCAGAAGTGTGAAATCAAGAATGGAGCTAAGCAAGGTTGTGATCTTGCTCCCACCCTCTTTGGGATAGACTTTTCACTTCTATTTAAATATGACTTTTGCGATCAAGATGATGATATATACATTCACTCACGCTCAGACGGCAACATCTATAATGCTCAGAAATTGGAGGCAAAGTGCAGCGACCTTGATTCTGCATCATGAACATAAACTAACATCTGTGATATAATTTGTCTCCATGGTGATATGGTCTAGGCATCTTATCCCACACTCTGATATAATTTGTCTCCATGGTGATATGGTCTAGGCGTCTTATCTCACACTCTGATATGATTTGTCTCTATAGTATATGGTCTAGGTGTCTTATCTCACACTCTGATATAATTTGTCTCCATGGTGATATGGTCTAGGCGTCTTATCTCACACTCTGATATGATTTGTCTCTATAGTATATGGTCTAGGTGTCTTATCTCACACTCTGATATGATTTGTCTCTATAGTATATGGTCTAGGTGTCTTATCTCACACTCTGATATAATTTGTCTCCATGGTGACATGGTCTAGCTGTCTTATCTCACACTCTGATATAATTTGTCTCTATAGTGAGTGTTCTAGCCATCTTATCTCACACTCTGATATGATTTGTCTCCATGGTGACATGGTCTAGCTGTCTTATCTCACACTCTGATATGATTTGTCTCTACAGTGAGTGGTCTAGCCATCTTATCTCACACTCTGATATGATTTGTCTCCATGGTGACATGGTCTAGCTGTCTTATCTCACACTCTGCTATGATTTGTCTCTACAGTGAGTGGTCCAGCCATCTTATCTCACACTCTGATATGATTTGTCTCCATGGTCTAGCTGTCTTATCTCACACTCTGATATGATTTGTCTCTACAGTGAGTGGTCCAGCCATCTTATCTCACACTCTGATATGATTTGTCTCCATGGTGACATGGTCTAGCTATCTTATCTCACACTCTGATATGATTTGTCTCTATAGTGAGTGGTCTAGCCATCTTATCTCACACTCTGATATGATTTGTCTCTATAGTGAGTGGTCTAGCCATCTTATCTCACACTCTGATATGATTTGTCTCCATAGTGACATGGTCTAGCTGTCTTACCTCACACTCTGATATGATTTGTGTCTCTATAGTGAGTGGTCTAGCTGTCTTATCTCACACTCTGATATGATTTGTCTCTATAGTGAGTTGTCTAGCTGTCTTATCTCACACTCTGATATGATTTGTCTCTATAGTGAGTGTTCTAGCCATCTTATCTCACACTCTGATATGATTTGTCTCTATAGTGAGTGGTCTAGCCATCTTATCTCACACTCTGATATGATTTGTCTCTACATTGAGTGGTCTAGCCATCTTATCTCACACTCTGATATGATTTACCTCTATAGTGAGTGGTCTAGCTGTCTTATCTCACTCTGATATGATTTGTCTCTATATTGAGTGGTCTAGCTGTCTTATCTCACTCTATGATTTGTCTCTATAGTGAGTGGTCTAGCCATCTTATCTCACACTCTGATATGATTTGTCTCTATAGTGAGTGGTCTAGCCATCTTATCTCACACTCTGATATGATTTGTCTCCACAGTGAGTGCTCTAGCCATCTTATCTCACACTCTGATATGATTTGTCTCTATAGTGAGTGGTCTAGCTGTCTTATCTCACACTCTGATATGATTTGTCTCTATAGTGAGTGGTCTAGCCATCGTATCTCACACTCTGATATGATTTGTCTCTATAATGAGTGGTCAAGCCATCTTATCTCACACTCTGATATGATATAACCATCTTATCTCACACTCTGATATGATTTGTCTCTATAGTGAGTGGTCCAGCCATCTTATCTCACACTCTGATATGATTTGTCTCTATAGTGAGTGCTCTAGCCATCTTATCTCACACTCTGATATGATTTGTCTCTACAGTGAGTGGTCTAGCCATCTTATCTCACACTCTGATATGATTTGTCTCTATAGTGAGTGGTCTAGCCATCTTATCTCACACTCTGATATGATTTGTCTCTATAGTGAGTGGTCCAGCCATCTTATCTCACACTCTGATATGATTTGTCTCTGTAGTGAGTGGTCCAGCCATCTTATCTCACACTCTGATATGATATAGCCATCTTATCTCACACTCTGATATGATTTGTCTCTATAGTGAGTGGTCCAGCCATCTTATCTCACACTCTGATATGATATAGCCATCTTATCTCACACTCTGATATGATATAGCCATCTTATCTCACACTCTGATATGATTTGTCTCTATAGTGAGTGGTCCAGCCATCTTATCTCACACTCTGATATGATATAGCCATCTTATCTCACACTCTGATATGATATAGCCATCTTATCTCACACTCTGATATGATTTGTCTCTATAGTGAGTGGTCCAGCCATCTTATCTCACACTCTGATATGATATAGCCATCTTATCTCACACTCTGATATGATTTGTCTCTATAGTGAGTGGTCCAGCCATCTTATCTCACACTCTGATATGATATAGCCATCTTATCTCACACTCTGATATGATTTGTCTCTATAGTGAGTGGTCTAGCCATCTTATCTCACTCTCTGATATGATTTGTCTCTATAGTGAGTGGTCCAGCCATCTTATCTCACACTCTGATATGATTTGTCTCTACAGTGAGTGGTCTAGCCGTCTTATCTCACACTCTGATATGATTTGTCTCTATAGTGAGTGGTCTAGCCATCTTATCTCACACTCTGATATGATTTGTCTCCATGGTGACATGGTCTAGCTGTCTTATCTCACACTCTGATATGATTTGTCTCTACAGTGAGTGGTCCAGCCATCTTATCTCACACTCTGATATGATTTGTCTCCATGGTGACATGGTCTAGCTGTCTTATCTCATGCTCTCGAGGTCGTGGGTTTATGTTCAGACTGTGCCATTCAAAGCATGAATGCAATTTTCCCAGAAACACCTGGGGCTCATCACTAGAGCTGCAAAGTTCCTGCTTTGCTCTCGGCAGGTGGCTAGACATTTTGCGAAGAGGGACAAAGCCAGGTGAGGTAAAATGCAGGACAATGAAGTTGATCTTCGCAACGTTAACTTTTAACCCTGACATGAATACTTTGAACTCCACAATTTAGTCAAAAAAGATTTTATTTCTAGCGTTTAAAGAATCTCGGAAAAAACACACACCACTAGTATGACCTTTCTTTTTCATCAGATCTGAACACAACACTTATAACAAACATGTGAAATTTTTCCAACAGAACTGTAAAATACAACAAAGATGTGGAATTCTTCCAATAGGAACTGTAAAATACAACAGAGATGTGGAATTCTTCCAACAGGAACTGTAAAATACAACAAAGATGTGGAATTCTTTCAACAGGAACTGTAAAATATTACGAAGATGTGGAATTCTTCCAATACGAACTGTGAAATACAACAAATATGTAGGATTCTTTCAATAGGAACTGTAACGTACAACAAATATGTGGGATTCTTTCAACAGGAACTGTAACATACAACAAAGATGTGGAATTCTTCCAATAGGAACTATAACACTCAACAAAGACATAAACATACTTCTGGGATTTCCTCATGAGGTCTTCCTGTTTGTCTATCGCTGTCAGGAGCTCATTCAGCTGCAACAAACAAACATAATACACAGTCACCTAAACAATCTGTCATCTAATGTTCACAGAATACATGTTTACCTAAACATCCTATCCTCTAATATCTACACAATATGTGTGTATCTAAACATCCTGTCCTGTAATATCTACATAATACATGTGTATCTAAACAATCTGTGTACCATGGTTATATTTCAGCTTAAAGAATTAATCATTTTGTCATAGTTTATATTCTGTCACTTCTGAAGTATGCACCTGATGAGATTCATCAAAATATGCCAGAGAATTAACTGTGCAACATATATTTGTGTGGATATGTGCCAAAATCAATTTGTTTCCAATTAATATCCAAATTGTCGCTGAATCTGAGCGTGACGGTGGACCCTAATATAACTTCTTTTCTAAAGTTGAACGGGAATGGAATCAATATAAGAGGGGGCTTCAAATGAAAACCTGAAATGTTTGTGTGTGTGTGTGTGTGTGTGTGTGAATATATCCTGAAAAAGTAAAGACAAAATTTGATGTAGTCTCCACTGCGTCCAATGCAAGTTCTCCAGCGCTGATGAAGTCATGCCGTTTTGAAACTTCCTACTTCACTCATACACTTGCTGGACTGACAGGCATGCATCACCTTACTGGAACTTCATTCGTCCATGAATGTCTTTAGGTTTCACCCCTTTATTGATCAAAACACACATAACAGAAAACTGCTGCTCTTTGGTGCATGTCAAAAGTGGGACAGCCATCTTTAAACTGTCGTTAAGATGTCATCGTATTCGTTTGCACCACGACGTCATGTTATCTTCACTCTTGACATCCTTAAGAACAATACTGACAGGTTACAAGATAATGGCATGGTCATTGTAATTTCTATAACAATTTTAAGTTGTGCTTTGAAGCCCTCTCATATAACTAAGTAATACTAATTATTATGGTAATTTAATAGGGCATCACAATGAGATACCCCCAGGTCTCGACACAGCATGATGCCAAATTCTAATCACAGGACCCCAGTGGTCCACACAGAAGACAGAGGAAGTGAGTACCCAACCTGGCTACAGAAAGATCAGGGGCAACAACCTGTAACTTTTTGTCCTGCTCCATGTCTCGAATGTGTTTGGTCATGGTCTGGGTTCGCTTCAGATTCTCGTCCACAATTGCCTGTCTGTCTCCATTGTTCTGGACAGCGGTCTCTGCGTGAATGCAACAATAAGACTCAGTTAATACTTGGTTAAAAAAGCTTGTTGCCTGTCCTTTATAGGACATTTTCTATCAACCCTAGGAATTTCAGCCCATTGTGATTTACTAGGCAATTTTTACATTAAGTGGTTTGCCATTGCTTTCTGAACGACTGATGCTTATACCATCAAAATCATCACAAGGCGGTCTGCTTTCAAAACTGTCTGCAGATGATTTTGAACCATCTACTAAGTACATCGGAGAATTGTGCCACACCTTCACTGCCCCCAGGCCACAGAGCAACAACTTGGTTACAGAATCGATATTGCTGCACTTGGGACATTCCAATACATGCTCCATCCCTCTCCTCACAAGCCACTAAAGAGTTCCAATGCTGACAGTTCCAGTAGTGATTTTATTAAAATCCCACATGGCTTTTCCTCACTGAGTGTCATCAGACCCTCTAATCACTTCCTTATGAACCAATCTCTCCAGATATAGACAGTTTGTTCACTGCCCTCTCCACCTGGTCCTAGAAAGCCATCACATGACCTTTATCATTAAGTAGCTCTCCACCTGGTCCTAGAGAGCCTTCATATCACCTTTATCATTAAGTAGCTCTCCACCAAGAGGGGCTAACCAGCCAATCTATCCACCTGTTCAATTGCCCCACACACCTGCATGCCTTGGACAGAAAATCCATATTCTCACAACCGGCATCTTGAGCTATGCAAGCCACTTCTTTTGAAACATGCCAGTTTCCACAGCATACTCTGTTGAGTCCAT
The DNA here is from genome assembly GCA_963921405.1 of Cepaea hortensis. Classification (NCBI taxonomy): domain Eukaryota; kingdom Metazoa; phylum Mollusca; class Gastropoda; order Stylommatophora; family Helicidae; genus Cepaea; species Cepaea hortensis. The sequence goes on from OY992876.1 coordinate 80,949,036, forward strand.
CACAACACATGTCTGACTGCTTCCCTCCAACCACTGGAAAGCAGCCATGACAACTTCCACTCTCAAGCTAGATATTATAGTATCATACACCAGACTCCGCCTTTAAACAGTGTCCATTTGTCATTGCAACGAACACCCCCTCCCCATCACCACCACAGACCTATCAGTGTGCAGCAATCATATGGCCAGGACGTGACTTGTCCTGTGTCGCACATACACTTCTGCCTCACCCGCTGCCCATTCCCAACAACCATAGTCCAATGTAACTATAACTACTCTCATTCATTCATTCATTCAGTAGCATGTCCTTTGCAGAACCTCGCTGCCATAACAACCTTCCGGAAAACCTCTCGATCATAAGCAAGATGTCCCGCGTCTGACACACCCATCTGGAGATCATCCGCCACATCCTGCACCCATCTTCTCTTTGGCCATCCTCTTCCTCTCTTCCCAGGCATATATCCTTCCAATATAGTCCATTCCAAACTTTCATGACGTTTCAAGTGACCAAAATATTTCAATTTTCTTTGTTTTATCGTCTTTAATAGCAAACCTTCTTCAACATTCAATTCTTTAAGTATGGATGCATTTGTTCTTTTCTTTACCCAAGATATTCTTAGAACTTGTCTACAACATTTATATTCAAAGGCATTTATGCGCTGTTCAGCTTGTTTAGTAAGTGTCCATGTCTCACAGGTATAAGTTGCAATGGGAAAGATGCATGCTCTTAAAAATCTAATTTTTGTAGTTCTGTCTGTCCCACTCCATAATTTATTCAGCTGTTTTAGTCTTTGAAGAGCAATTGATAGTCGCTGTTTAATTTCTGTCATTGTGTCGCCATTATTGGTAAATTCCAAATTTTCCACCACCTCCAATTTTTCCCCATTAACGTATATTTCTTTCTCCATAGTAGTTTTGCCTGTATGCATTATCTTTGTTTTTGCTATGTTAAGATATAAATAACTACTCTCAGTGATAAAAATTCTGCCGCAGTGCAAAAAAAGTCGCTTAAAAGTCGACAGGGTCGACTTCATTGCACCGGGTTTTATCCCATATGGCTTGGTCTCTTTCCGCAGTACGGAAAGCGTCGCACAAAGCACGAACTCCGTAGCTTTTAGTGACGACCCACAGGAGTCTCCGATACATTTAACTCGTAAACCGAAGGATGCGGCCCGGAATCGAACCCACAACCTTCGGAGCACGAGTCAAACGGCTTGACCACTACGCCGCAGTGCAAGCACAATAGGAGGCTTCTGATCATCAAAAGAAATCCTTTTTCCCACAATGTTTTGGCTCTTTACCGTTTACACTCTTCAGGCAGGCCAGGGATCGCCCGAGTCATGACCCCAGGTGTCTCTCTCCTGCCATGTGTTCGAACCCAAAAGACCATAATCATGACCTTTCTAGCTGAAGGAGATGTCTTGAATTTCTTTCCTCATGGTGACTGCGCATGATGCCACTACATCGAATGTCTTTTTGTTTCAGATTCAAAATGTGCCCAGGTTTCGTTCCCTGTAATGATCTTAGCCACAAAGTTCTCTCCATCAGCATTGAAATGCTCCAACAATTCAGAAGATATTTCTTTCCTTTGCAATAGGTGGTCATTTGTGAGACTTTGAGGAACCCATCATGCACAAACCTTGGAAAATCCTAGATTGTTTAAACTGCATTTACACTACCATTGGTGACTGACAGCAGTAAGGCCAATTGTTGAGTAGTGATTCACCTATCAGTAAGAATAATGCACTCAGCGCATTTCAACATTGTTGCACTAGTGGTTGTGGCAGGATCAGTGTGGCCGATCAAGCAGCTCTGTATCTCCAATTCCTGATTTTTTAAAATTCTTTGAACCCAGTGATGACCATACTCCTGTCAACTGCAAAACTTCCATACACATCACATAGACACTTGTGAATGTTCACAACAGTTTCCTTCTCTGCAACAAGACATTCTAAATTCTATCACAATTCAATGCTCATAGCGCAAGTTACTAACATGCTCCATTTCAACGGTTTAGGGCAGCCATATTATTTGGCCAGTTGGATTGTAATTTGGTGCATGCAATCAGCACATGCCAAATTTGAAGTGTGCAAAATTTCATGCTTCTATCTTCATTATTAACTAAGAAAAATGATGCGGAGTATTGCATTCTGAACGACCTTCGTACTTGTAAGTCAAGGACAGAAAGTTAACATTTTAGTTCAACCGACCTGTGTAAGGGTTGAACCCCCTACCCCAGCATCAGCACACTGGAAATTTAAGAACCAGTGCTCTGATCCATTCGGCCATGCTGACCCCCCACACCTTATATATGAACATATGCATGCAGAAGGAAAACACACACACAACTGACCTATAGACTTGAGGATGTCAGTAGGCACGTTGTTGCCTGCCAGCTCCAGCCTAGACAAGGTCTTATTGCTCTGAAGCATCTCCAGCAGTGCCCGACCACCCAACAAGCCACAGTTATTCCACCTGAGATCTGTCGAATCAATGTATTATTTATGTCTATAGATCACGTCTTTTTAATTGCTCATAACATTTTGGCTACATAAGGAAACAAGTCCCAACATATCTTCCACACAAGTTTCCCCCACATCTCTACACAAGTATAAAAGTAGACAGACATATTTCACATGTTCCCACAAGTCTCTACTGCATCAACTGAAACCCTGGGAAACTAAAAGCCACCACTGATTAAGTGACCTGAGAAAACAAAAGCCACCACTCAGTGACTCGAGAAAATAAAGCCACTACTCACCCACTGACCCAAAAAAAAAACAACCACTGCTCATTCAGTGACCTGACAAAACAAAACCAGCCACCCAGTGACTCAAGAAACAAAAACCACCTCTCAGTTAACTGAGAAAATAAAAGTCACCAACAACTAACTGCATACATCTCCCACTAACCCAGTGACCTGTGACAACAACAGCCACCACTTACTCATTGACCTGTTAAACAAAAGCCACCACTTACCCAGTGACCTGTTACAACAACAGACACCACTCACCCAGCGACCTGAGAAAACAAAAGCCTCCAAACAAACAGTGACCTGTGACAACAAAAGCCACCACTCACCCAGTGACCTGAGACAACAAAAGCCACCACTCACCCAGTGACCTGTAACAATAAAAGTCTCCACTCACCCAGTGACCTGAGGTGAACATTTCGCTTCAGTGCGGCTGCCAACTCTGTAACACTATCGTGGCTGATCTGGTTGTTGCGAAGGTCTAATGCCTTCAGCGAAGTGTTTGAACCTAGGCCATCACTGAACACGGCAAAGGAGTTGTCCAGCATCCCCATGCCATTCCATTCCAGACATAGACTAGAACATGGACAGGAAAACAGTGATTTTGTGCAGGAAATGAGATGAGATAAAAGTTGTGTATGGGGTATGTTTGTACATGAGGATTTTATAATAAGTTTTCATAAGGGAACATTACAGTGACTAGTTATGTATAAGAGGATAGTTTAAATGTAAAAGGACATTACCGTGTCAAGTTATGAGCAAGAGGACATTACAGCATTAGTATAATGTCCTCTTGCTAGATCAAGAGGACATTATTGTGTTAGACTAAATGTAAGATGATATCATAGTGATAAGTTATGTACAGGAGGACATTATAGTGATAATTGACATACAAGAGGACATCATAGTGATATGTACAAGAGGACATTATAGTGATAGGTTATATTCAAGAGGACTTTACAATGATGTTAGATACAAGAGGACATTGTAGTTATAACTTACATAGAAGAGAAGATTACAGTGACAATATGTACACATGGCCACTTCATTGATATTTACAAAAGGACATTTTAGTGATTTATTATGTATAAGAAAGGAAGGAATATGCTAGTGATCAGTTGTTTGCAAAAGAAAACAATATAATTAACTATCTAGATATAGTAAACAATGTGATGTCCACAATTAACTGTGACAGGACATAACATCATAAATATTCTGCATAGGTGATATAACATTTTATAGGACAGCTATCTCCACATGGACATGATACGAGAGATGATCTTTGTCTTGGAGAAATGACATTATATACAAATGGACATGATACAAGAGATGATCCATATATCAGAGAAATGATATTATCCACACGTAGACATGATACAAGAGATGATCCATATATCAGAGAAATGATATTATCCACACGTGGACATGATACAAGAGATGATCCATATATCAGAGAAATGATATTATCTACAAATGGAAACCATACCTCACAAGACATTTATTATGCTGCAACATCTTGCCGAGTGCCTCTGTCCCTGAACCTCGGATGTTGTTTCCCTGTGGTCAAAGTTCAAGTTATATTCTCCAGGGCAACGCATAAACAGAAACCCATAAATAAACTACAATATTTGCTTTTATTTTGAGATCTGCATGATCAGAGAACTGCTCGGTTGGTGGATTCATTGGTTAGTTGGTTGCTTGGTCGTGAATCATCTAGAAAATTTTTGCAAATATTTTCTAAAACAAAATGCAACTCTGAAGTCTGATGCACTAAGATTCAGGTTGTCTGAGTCCTGAAAATAAACTTGTATCTATTGGAATGAGACGGGTGTAGTACTTTCCTCCCAACCCGATACTAAGTTACATCTCTGTGGGTATTGTGTTGCAGGGCTTGGCTTCTGGTGCCTACATGACAAAGTGGTTATGCAGACTGTCTCACATAGTCCTGGTTGCTTCACAAGTGACTGCACTCTTGTGTAAAGATGTACGTCACAAATTTCAGTCTTTGGTAGCAGTCTCCCAAGTGTCATGATGAATTCCAAAAGCTTTTAGTGAGATCTTCAGTGTCCTTAAGCATTTCCTCTGGCCGCCTTGGGAGAGTTTACCACAACGCAGCTCACTGTAAAAAATTTGTTTAGGGAGACTGTGATCTGGCATGCAAATCAAATGACCAGCCCAGCGAATCTGATTCTTCATTAGTAGTGTGTGGATACTGGGCATGGATGCTCTTTCTAGGACTTCAGTGTCTGGGATCTTGTCTTGCCATTTAATCTTCAATAGCTTCCTATGGCAGACTGTGTGGAAGTGGTTTAATTTCCAAGCATGTCGCTGGTAAACAGTCCAGGTTTCACAAGCATACAGCAGTGTGGATAATACTTCTTTTTCTTCTTTCGTTCGCTTGAAATATGTCCATAACTGCAGTGCTGTCTCTTGTATGAATTGAATTGTCTTTTTCAGTTCACACAGCGGTCCATAGAGTTTATCTTCCACTGTCGTCTCTCTAGGCCAGAAGGTTTGCCTAGATATGTTATATTTTGGGCAGTCTTGGAGTATGTGCTCTGCTGTCTGCGACGCCAATCCACATGTACACATGGCTGTTTCACCAATCTTGAATTTTGTATACATGTGGTTGCGTAATCTATTGTGCCCTGTTCTGAGGCGCAGAATAATGACTTGTTCTGGTCTATCCATAACGTGGTAGTCATCTTGAGCAGGTTTTGGTGGCTTTCTGACTGATTTGATCATTCTTTTCTTTTGGTGGTATGTTACAGGCACATCAGGCTGTTCTTCTTTGGCTCCTTCCTTAGCCAGTTGATCAGCTCTGTCATTCCCGGGTACTCCACAGTGGGATGGTATCCACTGTATGGTGACCTTATGCTGGCTGCTAAGTTCAGAAAGTAGTGTCCTTAGTACTGGCAATTTCCCAGACAGGAGCGCCTCGAGTACTGATTTTGCATCTGTCAATAGCACCACAGGTTGTGTACCATTGCTGGTATTTAGTAATTTCTCTGTTGCTATCTTGATTGCCTCAATTTCAGCATCGTAGTTATGGCAGTACTTTCCTGTCAGTACTCTAGCTGTGTCCCTGGTATTATTTGGGTATTCTATGTACACTCCCGCTCCTCCATTTCGAACAGCATTTTGTGCTGACCCATCTGTGTAGACTCGGATCCAGAGGTCCTGTGGGTATTCTTCATCAAGGAAGCTGAGAGTGGCTGTTCTGCGCTGCACACTGTTCTGATCTCCCTTGTCAAATATTCCTCTCACTTTTGTCTGGATTTGTAATGATAGTCTATGCTCATCTTTCCATGGAGTTCGCTCTGGAATAGTTGTTAGGGGGATACCAACTGTGGGCAGATCGGTGGTTTCTCTGCAGAGTCGTTTGGCCTGGTGGATAAAACTACTTCTTTTCAACCGCCCCTTAGCTAGGTTTTCAAATCTGTTCTTCATAGGGTGGCCTGGCAAGCTGAGGAACTTTTCTGCTTGTATTAGCGTTTTCGTATCTCTGTGCTCACTCAGTGCTTGTGTCATCCCCATCTTCTCCATTTCCACTATAGGGGTTGATCTCATCCCTCCTGTGGTGACTCTAAGTGCTTGATTTTGCACTTTGTCCAGCTCTTGTAGTGTGGTTTTTGCTGCCGAACACCATGCAGTTGACCCGTATTCCAGGTGTGGTCGTATGCTCTGTTGATAAACTTTGCTAAGTATTTTCCCACTGGCTCCCCATGTGGTTCCACTTAGCTTTCTCAGGATGGCTATTTTCCTTCTGGCTTTTGCTACTGCTTTGTTGATGTGCTTTCTCCATGTCAGCCTGCCATCAAATGTTACTCCAAGGTATGTTGGTTCTTTATCTTCTTGTAGGGTGTTCCATTTATCTGGATGGTACCTGCCTTTTGTTTTGGAGAGAGGGTAAATAGGGTGGTGCTGCACTTGTCCGTGTTTATGCTGACACACCATCTATTTGCCCATGCAACAAATGTATCTACAGCTCTTTGTAGTAATCTGGTGGCCACTGATGCATGTTCATTTGTGCTCCATAGAACCAGGTCATCGGCATACATTGCGGCTTTAATTCCATGCGGTAGATTAGCAACGAGATCATTGATGAAGATTAGAAAGAGTGTGGGGGGCAATACTCCGCCCTGGGGAACTCCGTGACGCAGTAGTACTTTCTTGCTCTTTAGTCCGTCTATCTGTACTCGGGCTCTTCTGTTGTGCAAGTATGCTTTCACCCATTTGTACATTCTTCCATTGACTTTGCAGTTTCTCAGTTTATTCATCAGACCTTCTTTCCAGACTTTGTCAAAGGCTTTCTTCAAATCTATCCATGCCGCAAGCACCAGCTTCTTCTCTTGGAATGCATCCTCAATTTCTTGAGAGAGGTAGGTTGTCTGATCTTCCGTAGAGTAGCACTGCCTAAAGCCAGCCTGCTGTGGCACAAGGATGTTTTTACTTTCAATGTACCACTGCAGTCTGTGATTGATGATGCCCTCCAGTGTTTTGCAGAGACAGCTGGTGAGGCTAATTGGTCTGTAGCTAGAGGCAATGGAACTATCTTTCCCTGATTTTAGGAGGGGTATCATGATTGCTTCTCTCCAGGCTTGTGGAACACTGCCTAAGGTCCAACTGTTATTGAAGATCTGCAACAGCTTTGCTTTGGCCTCTGTTCCTAGGTTCCTGATCATTTCATTGGAGATACCATCAGCTCCTGGTGACTTTCTCATTTTCAGTTTTGATATGGCTAGCTCCAGTTCGCTGATTGTGATGGGTGCCTCCAGAACCTCATGTACTATTTCCTTCTGTCCTGTATGTTGCCGTTTCTCTTGAATCTCTTGTTGTTTCTCTGGACTGATTTTGATATTGTTATCTTGTGCGAATGAGTCCGCAAAATGGTCAGCTGCTTGCTTTCTTGTTAAGATGTTTCCATCATTATGTAGTGCAATTTTTGAGTTTCTCCCTGTGCCCTCATCGTTAAGTTGTTTTATTAGCTTCCACAATTTCCTTGTGTCTCTTTCAAAGTTCAGAGACTCTGTTTTCTTCTGCCAGCTTTTCCGTCTAGCCTGCAGCTTGGCCCTTTGAAATTTGGCTTTTGCATGCTGGAATTTATTGTGGTGCTCTTGGCTGGGTGTGGCCTCTGCTTGCTTTCTACATACTTCCACATCATTATGCAACTGTTCCAGTTCACTACTCCAGTAGGGTTTATATTGTTTACGGGCTCCTCTTGGTACTGTTTCTCGCGCTGCCTGTAGTATGCATTTCCCAAACTCTTCAACTACTTTATTTATGTCTTTCTCAGTGTTCAGGTTTCTAACCAGTATGCTGGTGCGATGCTTGTACACAGCCCAGTCTGCTTTCTTGTAGTTCCACCTCGAGAGGGTGCTGCTTTCACTTACAAGCTCATTTTCTACAGTTAGAAAGACTGGTCGATGGTCACTGCCACCTAGTTGTTTCCCAACAATTCGTCTAATGTTCCACTCCAGGTCTGGTGAATGAAAAGCCAGGTCAGGTGTAGTTGTAGAGTGCCATGATCTCGAGTAGAAAGTATGTGGGTCGGACGGCTTGTTAACCAAGATGAATCTATTCTCATCCTGCCAGTCTTCCAGTCTCTCTCCTCTCTGGTCCATGTGATCATAGCCCCAACTCTGCGAGTGGCTGTTGAAATCGCCGCACACAATCATTTTTTCTGTTAATGGTAGTGTGTCCAGTGCCTGTGGACGGTCACTTGGACAGTAGTAATTGATCAGATGTAGGTCTGTATAGCCTGTTTTAAGTTTAAGTGTCTGATACTCAGCCCCTTCCATATAGACTTCGATTTGGGAAGCAGTGAGGTTATTTTTTTACAAGGGTAAGTATCCCACCTTTTCGCCTGTCCTTTCGGTCAGATCGGTAACACTGGTAGCCTCTGATTTTGAAGGCTATATTTTCGTTGAGGTGAATTTCTTGCAAGCAACATATGCTTATTTTTTCTTTGTCCAGGATGTTTTCTAATTCTACTTTTTTGTTGCTGACTCCCTCCGCATTCCAGTGCATTATTTTAAGTCTTAGTTTAGTATGGCCAGCTGTTCTATTCTCATGTCCCCTGGCTCCACAGGACATCTGAGAAGGACCTCCAGTAGTTGGGGTTGGACCCTTTCGAGACATAGGGCCCGGCACTGCACCTGCCTGGGGGTCCAAAGCAGGGCGAGCACCATAACGTTTAGCAGCAGTTGACATATTCCATTTTGCGTAATTGCGTGGCATCCTGATTTCTGTGGTGCGCCTCCTGGCTGGTTGCCTCCGTCTTCAGCACCTTTCCTTTGCTAGAGCAGACTGTGGTCTCACTCGAGTTTAGATGTGTACACACGCACACACGTGTCTGCACATGCATGTATGTGTATACACATCTAGAGCACACTGGTTATTTTCCGGCGCCAGATATTCGCCGTCACCCCTTCTCCTGTTAGTTAAAACAGTTCCGCCACGTGAAGGCCAGGAGTTGGACTTTTGCTGCAGAGGTTATGTATTCACGGGCCATTGAGGTATTTAAGCAATGTTGGGCGCTCACCCCAACACTGCGCCCCGGCTACATACAGCAATTTGGAACCTGTGGATAATACAACTGCTTTGTAGACTTTCAGCTATGTTTGCAGGCTTATTCCATTTCTGACCCACACATTCTTGTACAGTCTGCCAAAGGCCGCGCTGACCTTGGAGATTCTTGCATTCACTTCATCATCAATTATGGCAGCTTGGGACACAGTACTGCCAAGATAGGTGAATTTGTCCACAACACTTAGTCTATGACCATTCACCTTGATATTCGGCACTGTATGATTATTCCCTGGAGCTGGCTGTTACATAACTAGTCTTCTCCAAGTTGATATTGAGCCCAAAGTTGGCACAGGCATATGAGAAAGCTGACACATTGTGTTGCATGTCTGCCTCTGAGTTGGCATATAGAGCGCAATCATCAGCAAACAGGAGCTCTCTGATGGTGTCGCTGGGAGTTTTGGTTTTAGCTTTCAGCCTTCTGAGATTGAACAACTGTCCATCCATGAGGTAGTTGATGTCTATTCCAGTGTCATTGTTTTCGAAGGCATTAGCTGAAAATGTGAGACTGAACAGTGTTGGTGCCAGGACACAGCCTTGCTTCACTCCATTGGTGACAGGAAAGGGCTCAGAGAAGATAATAGAGAGATGAGAAGATAATAGTAGAATCAAGATGTTCAAGTTTTGAGAAATTAACTGCCTAAGAAGACTACGTTCTGACAAACAACATAAATCCAGCGAACTCACCTTGAGGTCAAGTTTGCGACAAAACGTATTGTAAGCAAGTCCTTGAGCTAGTCCTTTGACAGCTGCATTGTTGAGAAACCAACAAAATATACATCATGATACAATTCTACATTGTTGAGAAACCAACAAAATATACATCATGACACAATTCTACATTGTTGAGAAACCAACAAAATGTACATCACGGTACAATTCTACATTGCTGAGAAACCAACAAAATATACATCATGCTACAATTCTACATTGTTTAGAAACCAACAAAATATACATCACAATAAATGTTGAGAAACCAACAAAATATACATCATGACACAATTCTACATTGTTGAGAAACCAACAAAATATACATCATGCTACAATTCTACATGGTTTAGAAACCAACAAAATCCTTGAGCTAGTCCTTTGACAGCTGCATTGTTGAGAAACCAACAAAATATACATCATGATACAATTCTACATTGTTTAGAAACCAACAAAATATACATCATGACACAATTCTACATTGTTGAGAAACCAACAAAATGTACATCACGGTACAATTCTACATTGCTGAGAAACCAACAAAATATACATCAATCATAGCACAATTCTACATTGTTGAGAAACCAACAGAATATACATTATAATACAATTCTACATTGTTGAGAAAGCAGATGTCAATTCCCAAGGCAGATGAGTGGCAGAAGAATGCATAGTTAGTTAGTTTTCTGTTGGGGTGTCATCCTTGCACTCTGCACATGTCCATAAGTGCTCAGATCCACCCCCCATCATATGCATCAGCGCTCAATGGCTAATAGTTCCAGTTCTGTGCTGGTTGACGAGGTGCCTCAGTCTCCCAATGTGTCTCTTGTGTCTGGCCATGCCAAGTCTAACTTCCAAGTCTCTCATTCTAGACAACGATGCAGATCCAAGGGTGTCACAGTAGAATGTCAGTGAACAGCAAGTGAAGGATCCATTTGTACGCCATGAGGCATAATGGGTATATGGTGGCAGCCCCAACATTCTCATCATCATCATGTGTCATGCCGATAAGTGTGGGCAGTCATGTTTTGCCATCTCACTCGATCACCAGAGTCGTGGATCAGCTCAGTGTTCTTGTCTTGACCATACAGCGTGGCCAAGCCATCCAGGTATTTACTTCTCTGCCCTCCCCTTGCCGTCTTCTCCTCGATCTTGCCAGTTGCCAACATTTTATAGACCAGTCAAAGCAGTACAATGATACCCATAAAACACAGGATGATTGAATCAGAGAAAACAGGCAGAACAACGTAACCCATCTTACCATCTTCAGCAAGCATGCAGTCAGAAAACTTGATCTCCACAAATGTCCTGTCTGTTGCTAGGACTTTCCCTAGGACAGCACATGTTTTCGGTGTTAGGCTGGTAGTTGATAGATCTAATACCGTCTTGTTCTTAGATCCTTGTTCTAAGCTGTAGGAGCCAAACAACATGATCAAGTTAATTCAAGAGTGTAGTACACAGTCACGAATAACAGAAGGGAATAATTGTTTTCTATTCTTTGTCATCTTCAGGATTCATCCAGTATTTTTAAGTGTTGAATGCCATTTACACTGTCTGTTTACAGTAGAGCTGTGATATTTTTTTAAACTGTGTCTGTTTACAGTAGAGCTGTGATATTTGCACAGACTGCTTACAGTAAAGCTGTGTCATTTGCACTGTCTGTTTACAGTGGAGCTGTGATATTTGCACTGTCTGTTTACAGTGGAGCTGTGATATTTGCACTGTCTGTTTACAGTAGAGTAGTGATATTTGTACTGTCTACTGTAGTGATATTTGTACTGTTTACAGTAGAGCTGTGATATTTGCACTGTTTACAGTAGAGCTGTGATATTTGTAATGTCTGTTTACAGTAGAGCTGTGATATTTGTATTGTTTACAATAGAGCTGTGATATTTGTACTGTTTACAGTAGAGCTGTGATATTTGTACTGTGTACAGTAGAGCTGTGATATTTGTACTGTATGCAGTAGAGCTGTAATATTTGTACTGTTTACAGTAGAGCTGTGATATTTGTACTGTTTACAGTACAGCTGTGATATTTGTACTGTTTACAGTAGAGTTGTGATATTTGTACTGTGTACAGTAGAGCTGTGATATTTGTACAGTTTACAGTAGAGCTGTGATATTTGTACTGTATGCAGTAGAGCTGTAATATTTGTACTGTGTACAGAACTGTGATATTTGTACTGTTTACAGTACAACTGTGATATTTGTACTGGTTACAGTACAACTGTGATATCTGTACTGTTTACAGTAGAGCTGTGATATTTGTACTGTTTACAGTAAAGCTGTGATATTTGTACTGTTTACAGTAGAGCTGTGATATGTGTACTGTTTACAGTAGAACTGTGATATTTGCACTGTTTACAGTACAGCTGTGATATGTGTACTGTTTACAGTAGAACTGTGATATTTGTACTGTGTACAGTAGAGCTGGTTTTCTAAAAGTACTGGAGAGTTTTGGTCAGAGACCATAACTTTATGAAGGGAAAATCCCAACTGCACCTCCCCGCGGTAGAGGATGGAAACTACGGTGTGGCTAACACAGCTCTGGGGACCAAGTATCCACCTGAATAAGTGGACAACTCTGCAGCTGAGCAGAGCAGGGCACTCACTTGTCCTTACAGTCGGAAATGGCTGTCAAAGGCAGAGGTAAAAAGACCACCATGTGGATGTGGAAGGCAAGGGGAAACCACCACATTATCTTCCCAAGACTTCATGGCAAAACATATATCAAAGTTAGTGAAGGACGTTAATGGCTGTCTTAGGGCATCCTCGTCCGGTAGGGACAGTCATGAGCCACAGGTGACACCAGACCGTCATCCAGCTACTGATGGCAAAATCTTAACTAAAATAAATAAATTTAGAGTAGGATCATGGAATGTTAGGACATTAAATGAGCTAGGAAAGTTGACCAATGTTCTAAGAGAGATGGATAGCATGAAAATGAATATACTAGGCATTAGTGAGATGAGATGGAAGGGATCGGGCAAAATTATAGCTGAGAATCACACAATAATTTATTCTGGAGGGGATACACATGAAAAAGGTGTAGGAATAATATTAGACGAAAAAACAGCCAAGTCAATTAATGGATACTGGTGTATTTCAGATAGAGTTATTATGGTAAAAATCAAAGGCAAACCAATAGACATAAATATTATACAAGTATATGCACCAACAGCAAGCAGTAGTGATGAAGAAATACAACACTTTTACGACGAAATAGAAATGGCGATGGCTCAAATTGGATCACAAGAAATAAAAATAATACTTGGTGATTTTAATGCAAAAGTAGGAAAGGGAAAAATTGAGGATGTAGTGGGGAATTATGGTTTAGGTACAAGAAATGAAAGAGGGAAAAAGCTAATAGAATGGGCAAATATCAATGATATGATAATTGGAAACACATGGTTTAAACACCATAAAAGACGACTGTACACATGGATAAGCCCTGATAAGAAAATACGCAACCAAATTGACTACATACTAATTAATAAAAGATTTAGAAATGCTTTAATTAATGTAAAGACAATGCCTGGTGCTGACTGTAATAGTGATCATGTACCACTATGTGGACAAATAAAAGTAAGATTAAAGAGAGGGAAAAAAATGGTTAAGAACATGAGACTTAATAAAGAGGTTCTGAAAATAGATAAAGAAATGCAAGAACAATACAGAGTGACTGTGAAAAATAGGTACAATACAATAACTAAAATACAGAGTATAGATGAACAATGGGAAATGTTAAGGGACTCCATTCATCAAACTAGCAAAGAAGTATTACCGGAGAGAGGCAAAATAGCTAAGAAAAAATGGATGAATGAAGATATCTTAAAACTGATGGACAAAAGAAAACAGAGTAAAAATGACAAACAAGAATACGCTAAGATAAATAAAGAAATAAAAGATAAATGTGGAAAGGCTAAAGAAAGTTGGTTAAACGAGCAATGCAAAAAAATTGAATTAAATTCCATTAAAGATACAAAAAATATGCACAGACAAATCAGTGAGCTTACAGGAAGAAAAATAAGAATAAATACAGGGTGTTTGAAATCAAAAACAGGAAAGATAATATTAGAGGAAGATGCTATAATGATGAGGTGGAATGAGTATATAAGAGAATTATATGAAAGGGGAGAATTAACAGAAGATAGTAACTTAGAAGGTCCACCTATTCTGAAAGAAGAAGTCGCTGACGCTATGAAACGTATGAAGAAAGGAAAAACAGCTGGGCCAGATGAAATCACAATAGAAGAATTAGAAGTATTGGGAGAATTTGGAGTAGATATATTAACCAAAATGTTGAATGATATTTACAGCAGTGGATATTTACCCAGTGATATGCTGAAATCTGTATTTATAGCTATACCAAAAAGACCAGGAGCAATTGATTGTGAAGATTTTCGTACAATTAACCTTATAAACCATATCACTAAGCTTCTACTCAGAATCATAATGAGAAGAACCAAAAAGAAAATAAAAATGGAAATTAGTGAAGAACAGTATGGATTTGTGGAAGGAAAGGGCACAAACAATGCAATTTATACATTACGGACACTTATAGAAAGGTCAATAGAGAAACAGAGAGACATATATTTGTGCTTCATAGATTATACTAAGGCATTTGATAAAGTAAAACATGATGAACTGATTAAAATGTTGGAAGATATCAACACTGATGGAAAAGATTTAAGAATAATAAAGAATATTTACTGGAACCAAGTAGCAGCAATTAAAATGGGAAATAGAGAGGGTAGTTACGAACAGATAAAGCTAGGAGTACAACAAGGATGTGTCTTGTCACCAGATCTTTTCTCCCTGTATAGCGAAGTAATAATGAGAGAGATCAAAGAGATGCCAGGAATACTAGTTGGAGGTTATAATATAAATAATATACGCTATGCAGATGACACAGTATTGGTGGCGGATAATTCAACAGACCTACAACAATTATTAGACGTCGTAGTAACAGAGAGTGCAAGGAAAGGACTCTCCTTGAATATCAAGAAAACAGTAACAATGGTAATATCAAAGAAAATGGTGACACCAAAATGTGACATAGAAATAGAAGGGAAAATCCTTAACCAAGTTGATAATTTTAGATACCTAGGGGCATTTATAACATCAGATGGAAGATGTACAACAGAGATTAGAAGCAGAATAGGGCAGGCAAAAGCCACATTTCAGAAAATGAAGAGTATCTTATGCAATAAGTCACTATCACTGAATGTAAGAAAGAGAGTGCTGAAATGCTATGTAGAACCAGTTTTGCTGTATGGCAGTGAATCTTGGAATGTAAATGAACACATTAAGAAGAAATTAGAAGCAACAGAGATGTGGTTCCTGAGACGAATGTTGCGAATTCCTTGGACTGCCAGAGTAACTAACGACGACTGCCTGAAACAGGCTAATGAAACTAGAACATTATATACAACAATAAGACAGAGACAAACATCTTTCTTCGGTCATGTGATGAGAAGAGAGGCATTGGAGAAC
Organism: Cepaea hortensis; assembly: GCA_963921405.1. NCBI lineage: Eukaryota > Metazoa > Mollusca > Gastropoda > Stylommatophora > Helicidae > Cepaea > Cepaea hortensis. The sequence goes on from OY992876.1 coordinate 80,964,582, forward strand.
ATCGTAACAACTGGAAAGATCGAGGGGAAGAGAGGCAGAGGTAGACCAAGAGAAGTGATGCTGGATGGATTGAGACGGTGGCACGGAGGAATATCAGCAGCAGAGTTGATCCAGAAAACCAAAGACCGAGATCTGTGGAGAGCCATGAACGCCTACGCCAGCCGGCACGGCACTTGATGATGATGACAGTAGAGCTGTGATATTTGTACTGTTTACAGTAGAGCTGTGATATTTGTACTGTTTACAGTAGAGCTGTGATATTTGTACTGTTTACAGTAGAGCTGTGATATTTGTACTGTATGCAGTAGAGCTGTAATATTTGTACTGTTTACAGTAGAACTGTGATATTTGTACTGTTTACAGTACAACTGTGATATCTGTACTGTTTACAGTAGAGCTGTGATATTTGTACTGTTTACAGTAGAGCTGTGATATTTGTACTGTTTACAGTAGAGCTGTAATATTTGTACTGTATGCAGTAGAGCTGTAATATTTGTACTGTGAACAGTAGAACTGTGATATCTGTACTGGTTACAGTAGAGCTGTGATATTTGTACTGTTTACAGTAGAGCTGTGATATTTGTACTGTTTACAGTAGAGCTGTGATATTTGTACTGTTTACAGTAGAGCTGTGGTATTTGTACTGTTTACAGTAGAGCTGTGATATTTGTATTGTTTACAGTAGAGCTGTGATATTTGTACTGTTTACAGTAGAGCTGTGATATTTGTACTGTTTACAGTAGAACTGTGATATTTGTACTGTATGCAGTAGAGCTGTAATATTTGTACTGTTTACAGTAGAGCTGTGATATTTGTACTGTATGCAGTAGAGCTGTAATATTTGTACTGTTTACAATACAGCTGTGATATTTGTACTGTTTACAGTAGAGCTGTGATATTTGTACTGTATGCAGTAGAGCTGTAAAATTTGTACTGTGTACAGTAGAACTGTGATATTTGTACTGTTTACAGTACAACTGTGATATCTGTACTGTTTACAGTAGAGCTGTAATATTTGTACTGTTTACAGTAGAGCTGTGATGTTTGTACTGTTTACAGTAGAGCTGTGATATTTGTACTGTTTACAGTAGAGCTGTGATATTTGCACTGTTTACAGTAGAGCTGTGATATTTGTACTGTTTACAGTAGAGCTGTGATATTTGTACTCTTTACAGTAGAGCTGTGATATTTGTACTGTGTACAGTAGAGCTGTGATATTTGTACTGTTTACAGTAGAGCTGTGATATTTGTACTGTGTGCAGTAGAGCAGTAATATTTGTACTGTTTACAGTAGAGCTGTAATATTTGTACTGTTTACAGTATAACTGTGATATTTGCACTGTTTACAGTACAGCTGTGATATGTGTACTGTTTACAGTAGAGCTGTGATATTTGTACTGTTTACAGTACAGCTGTGATATTTGTACTGTTTACAGTAGAACTGTGATATTTGCACTGTTTCAAGTAGAACTGTGATATTTGTACTATGTACAGTAGAGCTGTGATATTTGTACTGTTTACAGTAGAGCTGTGATATTTGTACTGTTTACAGTAGAGCTGTGATATTTGTACTGTTTACAGTAGAGCTGTAATATTTGTACTGTATGCAGTAGAGCTGTAATATTTGTACTGTGAACAGTAGAACTGTGATATTTGTACTGTTTACAGTACAACTGTGATATCTGTACTGTTTACAGTAGAGCTGTGATATTTGTACTGTTTACAGTAGAGCTGTGATATTTGTACCGTTTACAGTAGAGCTGTGATATTTGTACTGTTTACAGTAGAGCTGTGATATTTGTACTGTGTACAGTAGAGCTGTGATATTTGTACTGTATGCAGTAGAGCTGTAATATTTGTACTGTTTACAGTAGAACTGTGATATTTGTACTGTTTATACTACAACTGTGATATCTGTACTGTTTACAGTAGAGCTGTGATATTTGTACTGTTTACAGTAGAGCTGTGATATTTGTACTGTATGCAGTAGAGCTGTAATATTTGTACTGTGTACAGTAGAACTGTGATATTTGTACTGTTTACAGTAGAGCTGTGATATTTGTACTGTTTACAGTAGAGCTTTGATATTTGTACTGTATGCAGTAGAGCTGTAATATTTGTACTGTGTACAGTAGAACTGTGATATTTGTACTGTTTACAGTACAACTGTGATATCTGTACTGTTTACAGTAGAGCTGTGATATCTGTACTGTTTACAGTAGAGCGGTGATATTTGTACTGTTTACAGTAGAGCGGTGATATTTGTACTGTTTACAGTAGAGCTGTGATATTTGTACTGTTTACAGTACAACTGTGATATCTGTACTGTTTACATTAGAGCTGTGATATGTGTACTGTTTACAGAAGAGCTGTGATATGTGTACTGTTTACAGCAGAGCTGTGATATTTGTACTGTTTACAGCAGAGCTGTGATATTTGTACTGTTTACAGTAGAGCTGTGATATTTGTACTGTGTACAGTAGAGCTGTGATATTTGTACTGTTTACAGTAGAACTGTGATATTTGTACTGTATGCAGTAGAGCTGTAATATTTGTACTGTTTACAGTAGAGCTGTGATATTTGTACTGTATGCAGTAGAGCTGTAAAATTTGTACTGTGTACAGTAGAACTGTGATATTTGTACTGTTTACAGTACAACTGTGATATCTGTACTGTTTACAGTAGAGCTGTAATATTTGTAATGTTTACAGTAGAGCTGTGATGTTTGTACTGTTTACAGTAGAGCTGTGATATTTGTACTGTTTACAGTAGAGCTGTGATATTTGCACTGTTTACAGTAGAGCTGTGATATTTGTACTGTTTACAGTAGAGCTGTGATATTTGTACTGTATGCAGTAGAGCTGTAATATTTGTACTGTTTACAGTAGAACTGTGATATTTGTACTGTTTACAGTACAACTGTGATATCTGTACTGTTTACAGTAGAGCTGTGATATTTGTACTGTTTACAGTAGAGCTGTGATATTTGTACTGTTTACAGTAGAGCTGTAATATTTGTACTGTATGCAGTAGAGCTGTAATATTTGTACTGTGAACAGTAGAACTGTGATATCTGTACTGGTTACAGTAGAGCTGTGATATTTGTACTGTTTACAGTAGAGCTGTGATATTTGTACTGTTTACAGTAGAGCTGTGATATTTGTACTGTTTACAGTAGAGCTGTGGTATTTGTACTGTTTACAGTAGAGCTGTGATATTTGTATTGTTTACAGTAGAGCTGTGATATTTGTACTGTTTACAGTAGAGCTGTGATATTTGTACTGTTTACAGTAGAACTGTGATATTTGTACTGTATGCAGTAGAGATGTAATATTTGTACTGTTTACAGTAGAGCTGTGATATTTGTACTGTATGCAGTAGAGCTGTAATATTTGTACTGTTTACAATACAGCTGTGATATTTGTACTGTTTACAGTAGAGCTGTGATATTTGTACTGTATGCAGTAGAGCTGTAAAATTTGTACTGTGTACAGTAGAACTGTGATATTTGTACTGTTTACAGTACAACTGTGATATCTGTACTGTTTACAGTAGAGCTGTAATATTTGTACTGTTTACAGTAGAGCTGTGATGTTTGTACTGTTTACAGTAGAGCTGTGATATTTGTACTGTTTACAGTAGAGCTGTGATATTTGCACTGTTTACAGTAGAGCTGTGATATTTGTACTGTTTACAGTAGAGCTGTGATATTTGTACTCTTTACAGTAGAGCTGTGATATTTGTACTGTGTACAGTAGAGCTGTGATATTTGTACTGTTTACAGTAGAGCTGTGATATTTGTACTGTGTGCAGTAGAGCAGTAATATTTGTACTGTTTACAGTAGAGCTGTAATATTTGTACTGTTTACAGTATAACTGTGATATTTGCACTGTTTACAGTACAGCTGTGATATGTGTACTGTTTACAGTAGAGCTGTGATATTTGTACTGTTTACAGTACAGCTGTGATATTTGTACTGTTTACAGTAGAACTGTGATATTTGCACTGTTTCAAGTAGAACTGTGATATTTGTACTATGTACAGTAGAGCTGTGATATTTGTACTGTTTACAGTAGAGCTGTGATATTTGTACTGTTTACAGTAGAGCTGTGATATTTGTACTGTTTACAGTAGAGCTGTAATATTTGTACTGTATGCAGTAGAGCTGTAATATTTGTACTGTGAACAGTAGAACTGTGATATTTGTACTGTTTACAGTACAACTGTGATATCTGTACTGTTTACAGTAGAGCTGTGATATTTGTACTGTTTACAGTAGAGCTGTGATATTTGTACCGTTTACAGTAGAGCTGTGATATTTGTACTGTTTACAGTAGAGCTGTGATATTTGTACTGTGTACAGTAGAGCTGTGATATTTGTACTGTATGCAGTAGAGCTGTAATATTTGTACTGTTTACAGTAGAACTGTGATATTTGTACTGTTTATACTACAACTGTGATATCTGTACTGTTTACAGTAGAGCTGTGATATTTGTACTGTTTACAGTAGAGCTGTGATATTTGTACTGTATGCAGTAGAGCTGTAATATTTGTACTGTGTACAGTAGAACTGTGATATTTGTACTGTTTACAGTAGAGCTGTGATATTTGTACTGTTTACAGTAGAGCTTTGATATTTGTACTGTATGCAGTAGAGCTGTAATATTTGTACTGTGTACAGTAGAACTGTGATATTTGTACTGTTTACAGTACAACTGTGATATCTGTACTGTTTACAGTAGAGCTGTGATATCTGTACTGTTTACAGTAGAGCGGTGATATTTGTACTGTTTACAGTAGAGCGGTGATATTTGTACTGTTTACAGTAGAGCTGTGATATTTGTACTGTTTACAGTACAACTGTGATATCTGTACTGTTTACATTAGAGCTGTGATATGTGTACTGTTTACAGAAGAGCTGTGATATGTGTACTGTTTACAGCAGAGCTGTGATATTTGTACTGTTTACAGCAGAGCTGTGATATTTGTACTGTTTACAGTAGAGCTGTGATATTTGTACTGTGTACAGTAGAGCTGTGATATTTGTACTGTTTACAGTAGAACTGTGATATTTGTACTGTATGCAGTAGAGCTGTAATATTTGTACTGTTTACAGTAGAGCTGTGATATTTGTACTGTATGCAGTAGAGCTGTAAAATTTGTACTGTGTACAGTAGAACTGTGATATTTGTACTGTTTACAGTACAACTGTGATATCTGTACTGTTTACAGTAGAGCTGTAATATTTGTACTGTTTACAGTAGAGCTGTGATGTTTGTACTGTTTACAGTAGAGCTGTGATATTTGTACTGTTTACAGTAGAGCTGTGATATTTGCACTGTTTACAGTAGAGCTGTGATATTTGTACTGTTTACAGTAGAGCTGTGATATTTGTACTGTATGCAGTAGAGCTGTAATATTTGTACTGTTTACAGTAGAACTGTGATATTTGTACTGTTTACAGTACAACTGTGATATCTGTACTGTTTACAGTAGAGCTGTGATATTTGTACTGTTTACAGTAGAGCTGTGATATTTGTACTGTTTACAGTAGAGCTGTAATATTTGTACTGTATGCAGTAGAGCTGTAATATTTGTACTGTATGCAGTAGAGCTGTAATATTTGTACTGTGAACAGTAGAACTGTGATATCTGTACTGGTTACAGTAGAGCTGTGATATTTGTACTGTTTACAGTAGAGCTGTGATATTTGTACTGTTTACAGTAGAGCTGTGATATTTGTACTGTTTACAGTAGAGCTGTGGTATTTGTACTGTTTACAGTAGAGCTGTGATATTTGTATTGTTTACAGTAGAGCTGTGATATTTGTACTGTTTACAGTAGAGCTGTGATATTTGTACTGTATGCAGTAGAGCTGTAAAATTTGTACTGTGTACAGTAGAACTGTGATATTTGTACTGTTTACAGTACAACTGTGATATTTGCACTGTTTCAAGTAGAACTGTGATATTTGTACTGTGTACAGTAGAGCTGTGATATTTGCACTGTTTACAGTAGAGCTGTGATATTTGTACTGTTTACAGGAGAGCTGTTATATTTGTACTGTATGCAGTAGAGCTGTAATATGTGTACTGTTTACAGTAGAACTGTAATATTTGTACTGTTTACAGTAGAACTGTGATATTTGTACTGTTTATACTACAACTGTGATATCTGTACTGTTTACAGTAGAGCTGTGATATTTGTTCTGTTTACAGTAGAGCTGTGATATTTGTACTGTTTACAGTACAACTGTGATATTTGTACTGTTTACAGTACAACTGTGATATCTGTACTGTTTACAGTAGAGCTGTAATATTTGTACTGTTTACAGTAGAGCTGTGATGTTTGTACTGTTTACAGTAGAGCTGTGATATTTGTACTGTTTACAGTAGAGCTGTGATATTTGCACTGTTTACAGTAGAGCTGTGATATTTGTACTGTTTACAGTAGAGCTGTGATATTTGTACTGTTTACAGTAGAGCTGTGATATTTGTACTGTGTACAGTAGAGCTGTGATATTTGTACTGTTTACAGTAGAGCTGTGATATTTGTACTGTGTGCAGTAGAGCAGTAATATTTGTACTGTTTACAGTAGAGCTGTAATATTTGTACTGTTTACAGTATAACTGTGATATTTGCACTGTTTACAGTACAGCTGTGATATGTGTACTGTTTACAGTAGAGCTGTGATATTTGTACTGTTTACAGTACAGCTGTGATATTTGTACTGTTTACAGTAGAACTGTGATATTTGCACTGTTTCAAGTAGAACTGTGATATTTGTACTGTGTACAGTAGAGCTGTGATATTTGTACTGTTTACAGTAGAGCTGTGATATTTGTACTGTTTACAGTAGAGCTGTGATATTTGTACTGTTTACAGTAGAGCTGTAATATTTGTACTGTATGCAGTAGAGCTGTAATATTTGTACTGTGAACAGTAGAACTGTGATATTTGTACTGTTTACAGTACAACTGTGATATCTGTACTGTTTACAGTAGAGCTGTGATATTTGTACTGTTTACAGTAGAGCTGTGATATTTGTACCATTTACAGTAGAGCTGTGATATTTGTACTGTTTACAGTAGAGCTGTGATATTTGTACTGTGTACAGTAGAGCTGTGATATTTGTACTGTATGCAGTAGAGCTGTAATATTTGTACTGTTTACAGTAGAACTGTGATATTTGTACTGTTTATACTACAACTGTGATATCTGTACTGTTTACAGTAGAGCTGTGATATTTGTACTGTTTACAGTAGAGCTGTGATATTTGTACTGTATGCAGTAGAGCTGTAATATTTGTACTGTGTACAGTAGAACTGTGATATTTGTACTGTTTACAGTAGAGCTGTGATATTTGTACTGTTTACAGTAGAGCTTTGATATTTGTACTGTTTACAGTACAACTGTGATATCTGTACTGTTTACAGTAGAGCTGTGATATCTGTACTGTTTACAGTAGAGCGGTGATATTTGTACTGTTTACAGTAGAGCGGTGATATTTGTACTGTTTACAGTAGAGCTGTGATATTTGTACTGTTTACAGTACAACTGTGATATCTGTACTGTTTACATTAGAGCTGTGATATGTGTACTGTTTACAGAAGAGCTGTGATATGTGTACTGTTTACAGCAGAGCTGTGATATTTGTACTGTTTACAGCAGAGCTGTGATATTTGTACTGTTTACAGTAGAGCTGTAATATTTGTACTGTGTACAGTAGAGCTGTGATATTTGTACTGTATGCAGTAGAGCTGTAATATTTGTACTGTTTACAGTAGAACTGTGATATTTGTACTGTTTATACTACAACTGTGATATCTGTACTGTTTACAGTAGAGCTGTGATATTTGTTCTGTTTACAGTAGAGCTGTGATATTTGTACTGTTTACAGTACAACTGTGATATTTGTACTGTTTACAGTACAACTGTGATATCTGTACTGTTTACAGTAGAGCTGTGATATTTGTACTGGTTACAGTAGAGCTGTGATATTTGTACTGTTTACAGTAGAGCTGTGATATTTGTACTGTGTACAGTAGAGCTGTGATATTTGTACTGTATGCAGTAGAGCTGTAATCTTTATACTGTTTACAGTAGAGCTGTGATATTTGTATTGTTTACAGTAGAGCTGTGATAGTTGCACTGTCTGTCTGCAGCAGAGCTGCAATATTTGCATTAATCGCTGACGCATCTGACTGTACCTCCCTATAAGTATTTACCGAGCTTTTCTCACTGACTAATGCCTATTTTAATCTGCTAAGTGGTGACATAGTTGTTAGCGCACTGGCCCATTTATCATCACAGCAAACAAGTGAAGAACAACTTTACATGCCATGAGGTTTATTGGTGCACGATGCTAACTGCACACTTTTATCAAAAGCGGCACATGATGGGTGATATCACTTGATGGGTGACATCACTTGATGGATGATATCACTTGATGGGTGATATCATTTGATGGGTGATATCATGTTGGCTGCCTTGACTTTCCTGCACGGTTCCTGGTACACATTAAAGCCAGGGTCAACCTGAGAGCAATGATTTTGCAAATACAATCCACCACTATGGGAATTTGAACCCACGACCTCCACACTGACAGGCAAGCATGCAAGCCATTGTGCCACCAGGTCTCCCTTGGTATGAGGGGGCTTCAAATGAAAACCTTTTTTGTGTGTGAATATATTCTGAAAAAGTAAAGAACAAATGTATCATTTTTCCATGTAGTCACCAGTGCGTTCAATGCAAGTCATCCAGCGCCGATAAAGTGCTTGGATTCCTGTAAGAAAATGGACTCTAGGGTCACTACTCGGAGTTCCTGGCGCGGTCGTGAACAGTTTGTCACAGAAGTCACACCATTTTGAAACTTCCCAGTCCTTATACTGGTGGACTGACAGGCATGCATTACCATACTGGACCTTCCTTTGCCGATTAATTTCTATAGGTTCACCCCTTCACTGATCAAAACACGGACATCAGAATGTTTCTCCTCTTTGGTGCATGCCAACAGCGGGATGATCATCTTTAAATTGTCCTTATAACGTCACCGTGTTTGCCTGCACCTTGATGTCTTGCACTCAACACTCTTGACATCCTTAACAACAATATTGACAGGTGACGAGACAATGGCATGGTTATTGTAAAGGTTTTCATTTGAAGCCTCCTTGAATTACAGTGGTCAGGTTGAATCACCTATGAAAAAGGACCCCTTTTCTTACAGTTCTATGGCCAAGTCAGTTATACAGGACGAGTGCTAGAAATATCTCTGGCAGGGAAAGTCAACATAACATTTATTCAAGCAATACCTTTTCAGTTTCTCCAAGACGCAGTCCTGAGGATCAATGTGATGGTCTTTACAAAGTCTGAGGTACACGTGACGAAAATCCTCCATCATTTTTATCACTGAGTATCTAAATCTAGAAGACAAAAAACAACCATTAATGTCTGAATGGAAACAGAATAGAACTGAAAAAATGTAATGTGATAATCAATTAATTAATCCATGCTGTCGGAGGTTGCACATTGTTGAAAAAGATGATCGCCCATGCCAACTGGCAAGGCACTTGATGTTGTAATCATCATAGTTTCCATTTAGAATATTTCGAGCAATACACCAAATTATGCCCCATCTCCTACATGGGATGCCAAGTCTTGCCTGTGCATCAATCCATGAGAGGTCAGCGTGGCCAAATGGATAAGAGCACATGTTCTTAAACATCCAATGTGCTGATGCTGAGGTAGAAAGTTCAACCTCTACACCTGTCAGTGGACTAAAATGTTGACTTTTCATCCTTGACCTGGGGATGTAAATTAGAAGTACCTCATAAGTCGGAGTGGGTTCGCCTGATGGCAAGGAACACTGGTAATAGGGAAAGCTAATCCACATGCAAAGATCAGTCAGTGCACTAGAAGTAGTAGCAAGTGTGATATAGCACTTCTTGTTTGGTCACCTTCCATGGTTCACAGCCACACAGCACAACTGTACAGGTTAAATTAGCATTTAAACATGATGTTCAATCATACTGACTTACTGCAGAAGATTTTTTCACATTCTTACTAATTACTAAAACGAAGTAATTATTCGAAATCGAATTGCAAATAATACTGAGTGTTATTCGTAACTGCGGCTAGTCAAGTGTCAAGTGACGTAGTGACATCATTGGGACATGTGTTTGACTATATTATTAATTTTCGTTGAGCTAATATTGTGTCCTCAGTAGCATAGTGGTAAGTATCTCCGCCTGTCATACGGGAGACCCAGGTTCGATTCATTGCCAGATAGGAAATTTTTTTTTTCATTTTTCAGAAATTAATTAGGAGATATAATAACAAATATTAAACATTACGCACTAAAATCTAGAACTGAGAAATTCGAAGCGTGTGAATAAAGTATGCTTTATGGATCTGCGGAAGCTGTCGGGGGGCGCATCCCCCAAGCAGCGATGAAGTGGTCGAGCGTCAGAATCGATGGATCCAATAGATGTCTTTGTTTAACGTGAATTTTATTTGCCAAATGAAATATTGCACCTGGATGGACTCCCTATGGTAAGATTTTTGTAATAAACCTGCGACTGGCCTAGCAAGCCCGCAGGGGATCTTCATACTGCTCTTAGAAAAACTAAGAAGTATAAACGGACTGACCCAAATGGATATAGACCTGGCAATGTTAATGGACAAGATAGATCAGCGATTCAAAATATAGGCACAATGAACGTCTGCAGTTTTAATAGTAAAAAAAGAAGAACTTATAGAAACAATGGAAGAGAGGAAAATTGGACTGATGGGAATAGCGGACACCAGAATAAAAAGGAAAGGATGCAAGAAGATCCACCACGGTTACACATTTGTCTACTCTGGAGTGGAACAGCAAGAAAGGGCAAGACAAGGTGTGGGATTAGTCATTGAACCACGGCTGGCAAGAGGAATACTAGAAATAAAATATACATTAGAAAAAATCATAACAGTGAGTATAAAAGAACAAAAATTACAACATATGTACAAATATACGCACCATGTAATACAACAATAATGAGCAAGAATGCAAGGAATTCTACGAAGACATCCATGACGTGCTAAATAAAATAGATAAGCAGAACAACATCATAGTTATGGGAGACTTCAATGCAAGACTAGGACACAACAGAGCGGGTATATAAAAACATCTTGGAGCATTTGGAGACTAACATAATGAAAGAAATGATAACGGAAGTAGACCGATAGAGCTATGCAGCCAACATGACCTCTAAATAACAAACACATTCTATAAACACAAAGACTCCCAAATATACACATGATATAAATGTTACGATCTAGATACTAAAAGCCAAATTGATTTTATATTAACAAGAAATAACAGGAAGAGAAATATATTAGATACAAGGGCAGTGCCCAACTTAAGTATAAACACAGACCACAAAGCAGTCGTTGCCACAATAAGAACCATCAGCAGAAGAAAGCAAAGACCAGGAAAATACATGCCATGCAAAATCAGTTAACTTAAAAAACCTCAAAGACAAGGCAGTGAGGGAAAATTATGAGAAAGAACTAACCAAAATCATTGTAAAATTACCTATAGAAAGAAAGGCAGTGGAAGAAGAATGGGAGATGTTCAAATCAAGCATTTTAAATACTGCAAAAATAACATGTGGAACCACGAAAAAACGCAACATATGTATAAAGAAAATAACAAGTTGGTGGAACGCAGAAGTAAAGAAAGCTGTACAAGACAAAAAGGACAAATATAAAAAGTGGTTGAAGAGCAAACAGGAATACGATTACATAGAATATAGAATAGCGAGAAGACATGTGAACAGAAAAGTAAAGAGAGAAAAACAAAAAGACTAGGAGTATGGAGAAACCCTAAATAAAAACTACAAGGAGGCAACTAGAAAACTTCTACAAAAAGATAAATGCAATGAGAACCAGAGGAGAACCCTTTGACCCAACTGAAATAATTAACAGCTAAAATGGAGAACCAATAAGTGAACAAAAACAAATCCTAATAAGATGGAAACAGTACTTCAAACTTCTCAACGTATTATCAGATGTCACAGGAATTCAAGAAACAAACACAGATGCCACCGAAGAGCTAGGACCAGACATACTAAAATAATAAATTATAGAAGCCGTCAGATTAGCCCCATTGAACAAATCACCAGGACAAGATGAAATACCAAATGAACTAATTAAAGCAGCTAGAGAAGTAGGAACAGCATGGCTACATAGACTATTCAACCATGTTTGGGAAGAACAGACACCACGAGACTGGGGAAACTATCCCAATTTGGAAAAACAAAGGCAGCAAAAGAGACTGCACACAATACAGAGGCATTTCACTGTTGAGTCATACTGGGAAAATATTTTGCAAAATGCGTGAGAAAAGATTACGAAGTACTATAGAACCCCAGCTAAGCGAAACACAACTTGGATTTAGGAAAAACAAAGGATGCACAGATGCCATTTTTGCTCTTAGACAACTTATAGAAAAATCAATCAAATTCAATGAAACACTCTACTTAGCCTTTGTCGACTAAGAAAAGCATTTGATAGAGTAGATAGAAACAAGCTGTGGGAAATCCTTAAACAATATGGAATGAGTACACATCTAACAACCCTATGTAGCAGCTTATACAACAACAGTGAATGCATAGTGAGAGCGACTGGATGACACTCAGAACCCTTCACCATAAGACCCGGAGTACAACAAGGTTGTGTCCTGTCCCCTCTCTTGTTCATAACATATATAGACAACATATGCAAAGAAACCAGCTAAACAGAGACCACAAGAACACTGTATGACGAGAACACGGAAGAAGAACCATCTGCAAATCTAACCATTAGAGAACTCCTGTTTGCAGATGACCAAGCACTAATAGCAAAATTAGAAGCTGAATTACAAGACTACATGAATAGTCTAAATGAAATGTGTAGGAAGCATAACATGAAAATTAGCACAAGTAAAACAGAGGTAATGACTGTAACTAAAGAAGAAAAAGCAACAACGATTCACCTAAACGAACATCCCTTGAAACAAGTAAAGAGTTTCAAGTACCTAGGAAGTATAATATCATCAAATGGAAAATCAGAAGACAAGAGTGAAAATAGATGCAATAAGGTAAACCAACTCATTGGACAAATGGCACCAATACTAAAGAACAAACATGTATCAATAACTATTAAGAAAGAACTTTACAACACAATCTTCCTACCAACTACCTCCTACTATGTTACCAATGCCAAACCTGGACAATGACAGAAAAAGAGAAAACAAAAATCACAACATCAGAAATGAGATTCCTGAGAAGAATACTCAATGTATCAAGAAGAGATAAGATCAGAAATGAAGAAATCAGGACTAAAGTGGGGGTTGTAGCTGCACTAGATTTTATTAGAAGGCAGCAAGTCAAATGGTTTGGCCATGCAAGTAGGTTACCAACTAACAGTATACCACAACAAGCAATGATGTACAGACCAGAGGGAAGTAGAGGAAGAGGCCAACCATGTAAACGATGGACACAGGGAATAACAGAGTCAATGGGAATATCGATACATGAAGCCCAAAAGTGGGCACTCTCACGCTGTTTATACTTCACCTCGACACCGCAAGGTACAAGAGGAACAGGATGAGATGAGATGAATCAGCATATCGCAACTAGCTAGGTACTTTAGTAACATTTTCTAAATTGTTTTTAAATTATTTAAGCTGCATAGTTGGATACCTCTTGAAAAAACAAATCCAACGATACCTTATTCAAGTCTGTAAGTGAATTGTAAGCTGAGATATTAATTTTTGTATGTCAGTTTAATATTTAACATTGGCATAATGGGATCCCATTTGGAAAAGTGTGACCACAAAACACATAAGCTAAGGGCAGATAACTGCCCTTGGTTTTTTTCTCGCTAAGGGAGATAACTCAAGGTTTTTATTTTGAGAGCCACCGTTAGAATGCAAAATTCAAATGAAAACCTTAAACTCCCTCTTCCTCCTGCCTCTTCCTCCACTCCAACCCCTCCTTCGCCTACTCCTCATTCTTCCTCCTCCTCCTTTCTCCTAAAGCAATTTTAATAATATGGCACATATTTGCATATGCAAAATTAGTGCACCACGCATATCATGTAATAATAAAAATTATGAATAATGTAATAAGCCTTAAGATTTATGGTGCCTTTCAACTTTTATAAAATACCAAATCATGCACTTTAGAAGAAATAAATACAAAAACCATGAGTTATTTAGTCTGCATATTTTTTTAGTTGCATGTCCTTCACTGGATGTAGCAGTCAACCCCAGCATTTTTGGCTGTTCATGACTTCTAGGCAAATCTTATGTTCAGTAGTTTGCCATTGCTTTCTGAATGAATGGCACCAATACCTTTTTCGAAAAAAAACCACCCAGCACCGCTGTGTTTTGAACCCAGGTATACAGGATTACGAATCGTGTCTGTAACCCTTCGCCACGGATACCTTCTGAAACAAACATGAATAGTCACCAGATCTGTAGTGAAGTGGTTATGAATGCATTTCGTAATCCTGCGTTAGCATACCACGTTCGAAACCTAGCTGCGGCGATTTGGAAGCAGAACGCCTTGCGTTGATTTTCATACAGAGGTATGAGTGTCGGTAGTTCAGAAAGAAATGGCAAACTACTGAACGTAAACATGCCCGGAAATTAAAAAGAACACACACACACACACACACTCTGTTGATTGTGCAGGATTAATTCACGGAAATATCAAATATATCATGAGAGGTTTATTGGATATTTGATTTTGTTGTTTGTTCGTTCGCTATGAATGCAAGCGTAGCCAATATACGTGCTACTACTAACAGCTGCCACTACTGGAGAGTGCTCTGGACTAATATTTGCATGTGGATTATTTTTCCTATTACCATTGTCCCTCACCATCAGGTAAACCCACTCAGACTTTAGGCAGGGGCAGACTTGGGCATTCCCCGCACATGGCTGCTTAATTGTATAAGCTTCTACATTGGTTTGTTAGATGTGGACTTACTCCATATTGTTTAACCCTTTACAGGGCAGAGCGGCCATTACCGGCCGATCACTTAAACGAGCATAGCGGGCCATTTACATCCGATACTATTATGCATTGTAAAAACACAATCTCTCGGCTTTCCGACGGCTACTTTCGCTGACAGCTTGACAACGTGGCCGCCATTTGTAAATGCGATAGTATGAATTTGAACGGACTTTTACGGGCTTTTTTTTTATAGTTTTCAGGATTTTTACGCTGTTTTTCAAAATGGATTTCGGCGATTCTTCAAGTGATAGCCGAGATTTCGCTAGGTTAAATTTAAATGACATTAAAGGGCACGAAGTTGACTATTAATCGGAGCTAGATATCAGTGCAAAGCGTTACTTTGCATTAGCAGTCTGAGTCGGACTTTAAAGAAAGTGATTATGATTCTGAAATTGTGTTTGTAAATTGCCATATAGATGACGGGAAATCACAAACAACATGCTGTATTTCGTAAATATTTGTGTTCATATATGGATTACCAACAACAATCACGTGAAGGAGGACTTTGGTGCTTTCACTGAAACCACAAGTAGCCTGACCATGGAAGTCATGGCAGTAAGTAAAGCAATAACATGGCTCGAGACACAGACATTCACTAGGGCTTGTTTCCTTAGCGACTCAATGAACATGATCAAGAGGATAGAGGAGGGGTCGATCCGAAGAGAATGGTTGCTGCCTCTGAAGCGGTCTCGGCTGGCAAAGATTAGTTTCATCTTCGTGCCAGGGCATGCGGGAGTACAAGGAAATGAGCGGGCTGACAAGCTCGCAGGTGAGGCTACTGTGGAGGGCGGACGCGCCATGGACCAGGCTGACATTCTGAATGCTCTACGAGAAGTGAGACTTTTGCAAGAACCAAGTGATGACTGTGAATCTACAACAATGGCCAGACTGCGAGAGCAGCAAATTAAAAGAGGGGAGGCCAAACAAGAACACTACTCAGGAAGCCAAAGAAGATTGATAAACCAACACAGAACTGGCGTTGTTAGCCGCTACACGCTGCAGGATTTGCTGAGGAGGGGATCCGAGCACTTATGGACTGAATGGTTCGATGTGCAACGAGGATGATCTGTCGACTAACTAACTAACTAATCATGTGAGTAACATATTCTGCATGCTTTTCCCTTCCTTGTGTTGTTTATTTAACTAAAATCGGTTGACTAACACCTTATTTGTGATGTTTTTACTAACGCGACCCGAAATTTTACCAAACCTGAAAAAATCTTGCCCGTTCAGGGCTAAAAAACGGACAAGCGTCTGCCCTGTAAAGGGTTAAGGATTTCCCACAGCTTGTTTGTATCTACTCTTGGTTGCGAACAGAGACTTCGTTTATTCGCAACTTGGTTGCGAATAAACTCTCCCTTTACGTATTTACGTGAAGTTGATTGTGAATTGATTGATTTAGGAATCGACATCACAGCATTCCTATAAGCGCTCCGTTCCCATCCTCAGCAGCCAGCGAAGAGTTCCACACCAATAGTACCAGTAGCAATCTGATTATATGTCCGTCTCGCCTTTCCTCTGAGCGTTGAGCATGGCCAGATCCCCTCGTCACTCCTCGCTGTCTCATTTTTGCCAGACAATGGTAATCCATTTGCTCCTCCGAGGTGTACATGTGCTCCCACAAGGCCGCAACCATGTCTGCCTTGTCATATATCAATACTCCACCAAGTTCTGTAGAGCCAGCCAATCTGTCCGCCTGTTCATTTCCCAGCACACCTGCATGCCCCGGAGAAAAGATCCAGGCGATGCTTGTCACCCGTGACCTCTGAAGCGAAGCAATCCACTCTGCACGAAGCCTTCCCGTCCTCACCCTCGTCAGCATGCTTTCTGAGTCAGTTACAATCACGATGTGTGTGTGTCATATTCTCCATCCAGCGGAGAGCCGCAGTGACTGCCTCCACCTCCATTCTTAAGGTGGATGTTGTGGTATCATATGCCAGGCTCTCCTGCACCAAACGTCGACCATTAGCTTTGCTATGAACCCCCAGTCACTTCTCTCACCTCTTGACACCGAACCATCTGTGCAAATAATCACATCACTCGAGTGAGCATTGTCTTGAATTAGTAGCTGATGATTGTGAATTGTGGTTATTTATTTTATAATCGAAGTGTCTATTCATACCCCGGCTATGAACAAATGATCCCTTTATTCATAGCGGAACTTTCACGGATGATCACGTGATGTGCCAAGTCACATGACTTAACGTATTTGACGTCATCGGGACATGAGCGTGGCTATGTTTATATATTTTTGTTGATTCAAAATCGTATCCTCAGTAGCACAGTGGTAAGTGTCTCTGCCTGATAAGCGAGAGCTGTTGGTTTGATTCCCTGCAGGACACTATTTTTTTTTTTTTTTATTCTTCAGGAATTAATTGGGTGAAAGCGACTTTTTAATAAACAAATATTAGGAACTATGATTATGAACTGATGTTTTAAATATTTGTTTATCGAAATTATTTCTTTTTTGTCACTTTTATTATCTTATTTATATTATACTAGCTGACCCGGCTTCGCCCAGGCCCTGGAGGGGATCTATCTATCTATCAGTCTGTCTGTCTGCTTGTTTGTCTGTCTGTCTGTCTGTCTGGCTGACCCGGCCCGGCTTCACCCAGTCCCTGGTGGGGAGCATCTCATTTAATTAATATAAGTAGTCATATAAGCTCTCCCGTTCCCGACTATCTGTCTGTCTGTCTGTCTGACCCGGCTTCACCCAGTCCCTGGTGGGGAGCATCTCATTTTATTCATATACGTAGTCATATAAGCTCTCCCGTTCCTGACTATCTGTTTGTCTGTCTATCTGTCTGTCTGTCTGTCCCGGCTTCACCCAGTCCCTGGTGGGGAGCATCTCATTTAATTCATATACGTAGTCATATAAGCTCTCCCGTTCCCGACTGTCTGTTTATCTGTCTGTCTGTCTGACCCGGCCCGGCTTCACCCAGTCCCTGGTGGGGAGCATGTCATTTAATTCATTCATATAAGTAGTCAAATAAGCTTCCGTTCCCGACTATCTATCTGTCTGTCTATCTATCTGACCCGGCGTGGTTTCGCCTGTAAACAGTAACTTAAAAGAATGTCCTTCCACACACCATTCATTATTTTTAATGAAAACTGTTTTTATTCACCGACATGACAGTTGATAAGTTTTGTAAGCAGAAATAGATGGGTTACAATGTTATGCATTATGCATTATTTTTATGCAAACTTTGAAAATGCCTTAAAGATTATATCATTATTTATTATAACTCATATGCCTGAAAATAACTATAGACAGAGTTTAACAATAGTGCAAGTAAGTCCAACAATATGACTATAAAATATATAGAAATATTATTAAAAGTTATGCCCCTTGAAATAACTTTTCTAGAGTGAAGTCCCCCTGCTATATAGACATTATATAATGAAAATGGAAAAGTAAATGTTATTAAATAAGTAGAAGATTTTACATTAAGAAATTATTATAGTCGGTTGCACAGGAATGAAAGGAAGACGTGTAGAAAATTTCATCTCAATCGGATGTACTGTTATCGAACGCATCCAATACATAAATCCCCACAAACACACAAACAAACATACACTCTGTTTTATAGATATAGATAAAAGTTATCCCTTTTTTATGTCTTTCAACACATCTTTCTCATATCTCTGTCTCTCACACTAGCTTCGTTATCTATCTCTCTCCTCTCTCTTTTCAACCAGCTTCACATATATCAGGTTTTCCTGCACTATATATGAGTAGCATGTTCTTGTTTATTTGTTAATTCATCAGGCCAGTCAGTCGAAAGCCTGATGTTTTAATTGCCTAATCAAGTCTCTCTGAGGCGACGCATATTACTGTAAGCTTGGACCGGAATGATCAGGACATAAATAGTAGGAAATAGTAGGTCGGTAATGTAAACAAAGATGGATGTCTATAAACAGTAAGTGTACAGAAACGCAAGTTAACAATTCTTGAATACGCCTGGTGACACAATTAAATTATTTGTATTGGGGATACTAATCTGGAAAATTATTCTTGATATTTAAACAGTCATACTTCAACTATGTATAAAGTATCCCTTTACTCATACTTCAGCTATGTATAAAGTATCCCTTTACTCATACTTCAGCTATGTATAAGTATCTGTTTATTCATACTTCAGCTATGTATATATAATAAACTCTCCCTTTTATAGTTAGTCGACAGATCATCCTCATTGCACATCGAACCATTCAGTCCATAAGTGCTCGGATCCCCTCCTCAGCAAATCCCGCAGCGTGTAGCGCTAACGACGCCAATTCTGTGTTGGTTTATCAATCTTCTTTGGCTTCCTGCGTAGTGTTCTGTGTTCTTGTTTGGCCACCCCTCTTTTAATTTGCTGTTCTCGCAGTCTGGCCATGGTTGTAGATTCACAGTCATCACTTGAAGACTTGGTTGGTTCATGCAAGAGTCTTACTTCTCGTAGAGCATTCAGAATGTCAGCCTGGTCCATGGCGCGTCCGCCCTCCACACTCACAGTAGCCTCATCTGCGAGCTTGTCAGCCCGCTCATTTCCTTGTACTCCCGCATGCCCTGACACGAAGATGAAGCTAATTTTTGGCAGCTGAGACCGCTCCAGAGGCAGCAACCATTCTCTTCGGATCGACCCCTCCTCTATCCTCTTGATCTCCCTTTTATAATTTTATATTAATCTTATATATAAATTAGGATCTCCGTCCGTCTGTCTGTCTGTATGTCTGTCTGTATGTCCGTCTGTCCTTTGTGCGCTCGCGAACGGCCCATCCGATTGAGATGAAATTTTCTACACGCCTTCCTTTCATTCCAGAGCTGCCAACTGTGATATTTTGTTAGTGTGAAATCGCCTGCTTACTCAGTATTATTTCATTTTTCATTTTTCATCATAATTTCATATATTTCAGGGGACCTAACTCTGTAAAAGTTATTTCAAGGGGCATAACTTTTCTGTATAACTTATAGTCATATTGTGGCATCGTTTTCAAAGATTTATAAACTCTTTGTCCATAGTTATGTACCGGCATATGAGTTATAATAAATAATGATACAATCTGTAAGGCATTTTCAAAGTTTTCATAAAAATAATGCACAATGCATAACATTGTAACTCATCTTTTTTTGCTTAAGAAGTTACTGTAGTCATGCAGGTGATTAGAAAGAGTTTTCATTAAAAATAATGGATGGTGTGTGGAAGAACATTCTTTATGAATTTAATGAAGCCGGACAGGGTCAGGCAGACAGATAGACAGACAGACAGACAGATAGACAGTCGGGAACAGGAACTTATATGACTACTTATATAAATTAAATGAGATGCTTCACACCAGGAGCTGTGCGATGCCGGGCCAGGTCAGACAGACAGACAGACAGACAGACAGATAGTCGGTAACGGGAACGGGAACTTATATGACTACTTATATGAATTAAATGAGATGCTTCCCACCAGGGACTGGGCGAAGCCGGGCAGGGTCAGGCAGACAGATAGACAGACAGATAGACAGACAGATAGACAGACGGGAACTTATATGACTACTTATATGAATTAAATGAGATGCTCCACACCAGGAGCTGGGCAATGCCGGGCCGGGTCAGACAGACAGACAGACAGACAGACAGACAGACAGACAGTCAGTCGGTAACGGGAACGAGAACTTATATGACTACTTATATGAATTAAATGAGATGCTCCCCACCAGGGTCTGGGCGAAGCCGGGCAGGGTCAGCTACTAATACTAATAATATATATTCAGGTCCCAAAAAGCTTTAGTTATACTTAAATGAAAACTAGAACTTACCTGGAATAGAATGCTCTAAGAAATACTAACTAACACAAACAGGATCATGTGAATGAACAGATCACAGATGTACGGGTATGTATGCTGTCTCCTATCTTCCCTGGCACCGCGGGTCGTCTGCAGCAGGAGAGGAGCGGACATGTTCAAACTTGCAGTTCTAGCAGTTCTCTCTCCCGTCACCGTCGTGTTTAGTTCATTTCTCCTTTCATACAATTGCCCTCTTCATAACTTCTGTCAGTACCATAGGCCAATTACGATTCCACTCGTTTTCTTTATCTGAATGTCCAGTTCCTTTGCTAGCACATTTGACGATTATATTTAAACACGAAACCAAAAGCTCGCACTCATTTGCAAGTCATTCTATTTTGGATTTCAATATTATATATGTGTAATTTAACTAATAATACTAATAATAATATACGCACTTATAAACACAAAAGCAATATACGTACTTAAACACAAAAGCAATTACCCTCTGTGGACAACAATTTCCTTAAAATTAATATCCGAATTTTGGCTGACTGGGTCATATGATTATTAATCCCAGCCAGGTAATTGACCTTAACATAACTTTTCTTCTGAGATTGAAGTTGAACGGGGTAGGGGTAATGACTGTTGTTTGTCCATCAAGAATGATGATGACCATTCATTTCATCCAGTGGGGTTGAAGGTATGGAGCCGTGGGTTCTAAGATGGCTGATAAGGCCTATTTTGGCTCGAAATGTTCTTTGATAATGTGGGCAAAGAATGCTTCACGTTTCTGGAGGAGGATTTCCTGCAGTGGTTTTTCTGTCCTGCCTTTTCTTCAAAGCTCTTGCAGTCCTGGTTGCCTCACATATGACTGCACCCTTGCGTAATGATGCACGCCATGAATTTCGGTCTCTGGCTGCAGCCTCCCAGGTGTCATGATGAATTCCAAAAACATTCAGTGAGATTTTCAGAGTGTCTTTAAAGCGTTTCCTCTGGCCACCTTGGGAGCCTTTACCACAACGCAGTTTGCTGTAAAAAATTCGATTAGGGAGTTTGTGATCTGGCATGTGAGTCAAGTGACCAGCCCAGCGAATCTGATTCTTCATCAGTCAAGTGTGGATACTGGGCATGGACGCTTTTTCTAGGACTTCAGTGTCTGGAATCTTGTCTTGCCATTTAATCTTCAGTAGCTACCTTAGGCAGACTGTGTGGAAGTGGTTTAATTTCGTGTCGCTGATAAACAGTCCAGGTTTCACAAGCATATATATACTTTATAGCAGTGTGGATAATACAACTGCTTTGTAGACTTTTAGCTTCGTTTGCAGGCTTATTCCAGTTCTGTCCCATACATTCTTGTACAGTCTGCCAAAGGCCGCACTGGCCTTGGAGATTCTTGCATTCACTTCGTCATCTGTAATGACTAATGGGTTAATGAGGGTTAACTAAGGGGTAATGACTAATGGAATGGAAGAATGGAGTGTTAGAATGGAGAAAGTTGTACGTTTTGAGAAGAAGTAAACGAAAGAACTTGGCAACAACTGGCAAGATTGGGGGAACAGAACAAGGGTAAGGCAGAGAAGTAAATATCTGGAATGCTTGACCACATAACATGGTCGGGACAAGAACACAGAGCTGATCCACGACTCTATTGACTGTGTAAGATGGGAAAACATGACCGCCCACGCTTACCGGCATGGCATTTGATGATGATGAATATACGTTATACAGTTTAGCGTTCTCTTTTGTTTATAATCTTTCATAAATATAGTTTTTCAATATTTGTTACATTAATTTATAATATATGTACAATAGGCTTGCAAGTGATTGTTTAGCAGCCACTCTGCCGCCTATATAAAAAAACAAACCACCGAAACCTGTTCCCTGGTGCTGTTTTAGTGACGTGACCTACTTACACGCAGCCTGGGACGTTGGTGTACTCCAGTAAGTAGTCAATGAACTTTCAACATCCGCGTATTTGATTGTAAGTAGCGGGATATCGTCCACTGCATGCACGTCTGTAAATGTGGTTTACGTTATATCATTATCTAGTAAATCTGAAAACACAGATATTTACTGATTAATCTGCTCATTTGGTTAAGAACTTAAGAAAAGGGAACAGTCAGTAAACAATAATTCAATAAATAAGACTAGACTCAGTTAACTGTGAAACTTTCACTGAAAGTGAAAGTGTAGGCAGAAATATGTCATTGTCACACTGAAAGAAAAGTACATACTCAGTATGATACTGTACACCGGCCACCAACACTTAACCAGCAGTACTACTAGTACTAGTAGTAGTACTAAATAATTTAGTTGTACAACATACATTTGAACATCGCTTTCAAATGATAGATTTTCGGTTCAAAGACAACCGTATAAGTATAGATTGTGTATTGATTTTTGTAAGGTTCTGTTAACTGTATGTCGTATTTGTGATTCAACCCTATTTAACAAAATCAAAATGGTTTATCATTATGTTAAGAGCAACGAGTAATTCATTAGTCTTTTAATGAAGGGGCTGTCATTTCTAGCTTTCTTGCAGATCGTCTCTCTTGTTCATAATTAAACCTGCCTTTTTCTTGACAATAGGAAACACCTGGGGAGGGGAAACTGAAACTGCTGATGTGTCTCCTGTTTACTTAGCACAGGTGTGGTGCTATAGTAGTACAATCATGAGTCTAGCCACAATAAACCCCAGGGCATCAGTCCAGTAAGATTAGTTATTTTATGTTATCTTACAATGGCAGTTGAACAAAAATGGTGTAATCCTCCTGAAGGAATTTGCTTTCTGAGTTTCTCTAGAACTACAGCATTGAGCAGCAGAAAAGATGAGAAGTAAGAAGTCGCCTGGAGAATATTCTGTGCAAACCCTACACCAAAATGAATGAATCACTAAAAATCGAGGAGAAGATGGGAAGCTTTATTAAAACATGATCAAAAGTAACCACACAAATAAACACACCGATACAACTACATGAACAACTCTACATGAAAACATAAATGTAAAAATTACTTATCTGTATCCTTGTTGTTGTCTCGACATGTGTTTCATGAAATCCGCGTGTATGACTTCCGTGAAGAATATTGGAGGTTTAGCGTTCATTATCTACACACAGTGATGCCCCAACCCCTTGAGTCATGAAACTTTGTTAATTAGTCTCTTGTTGTGAGTTTACTGTGGTAGCAGTGTGGGATTTCAACATAGGAGAAGTATAAAAGCAAGCAGAAATCAAGAAGAAAAGTGGAATGGCCAGAGTTGTATTCCAGGCCAAGCAAACAATTATAATAATTTACTAACAAACATACACACAGTTATTTCATTCATTTAGAAACATACAAATAATTAAATTGTTGCTTAAAATAAGAGTAAGCAAGTGCTTGTATTCATATTTCCAGTCACAACAAGCTGATATGAATCATGGACATATTTCACAAAAACTAAACAAGAAAATCAGGGCTTTTAATCTTCTGCTACCCTTTCAAAATTCCTCAGTTCCAGAACATTTCTCAGGAGATGTTCTGTGTGGAGAACAACCACTATGAAACAGAAACAGTACATTACTTTCATGGAGGTTAAAATAACAGTGGTGGTGCACTGGGGAAACCAGGTTTATTTATTATGTTCAGACCAAATGTAAAAAAAAATAAGAAACCACATTACACAATGGTTTGGATTCATAACAAAATGCTTGACGGTTATCACACATGATACATCTGGGAATAAAAGAGTTAAATGTTATAGAAGAAATGCTTTTCTCAACTTCTAATGTCCAGTCTGTTGTAACATTACCCAACTATATTTGAACTGTCCCTTTAACGTGTCTGTCTCATGAAGCTATTATGTTAAGCCGTGTTACACAGTCATGGAATCTTGGCATCGTGCCGCCTGTTGTACCCGTGGTCTTGGCTTCAAGCCACATCAGGGCAGTTTCACATGTTTACAGTCAAACCAGTCTAATATGGGTATCAGGAAATGACTTAGGAAGAAAAGATGGCCAGCGTGATACTGACCACATCCGCCACTGAGTGCTGCTTATTCTATACAAATATGGGTTTAGCACCTTGTGTCCAGTGCACCTTAGGCATGTAAAAGTGACCTTGACTTTTTATTTAACCCAAGAAGTTATTAAAAGTAATCACTGATTTTGGATAAACAGAGTTAAGGAAACACCAAAATAGTTTTTAAAAAAGGATCTTGTAAAGTTAACACCAGCTTTTATGTGTCCACTACCAACCATGACTACTGGTTGTTGCCAAGTATTCAAACTTGATTGGCCAAAATTTTTATATGCTAGTTGGCCCAGCTGCATTAGCTTTTGAAATGTTTCTGCCCCTGAGAAGAACTTATGATTCTGCCATTTTTCCTACAGTCACATGATAATTTTCCAGAAATAGCACAGCAGCAGCAATAACTCTCCTTAGAGCTGTGATGTTAAAATCAAGGACTTTGAATAACAGAAAAGCAGAAGTAATGTTTATCACCAAACAAAAATTATATACCTGAATGCAACATCAAAGTGAATTAAACCATTCTGAAACAAGTCAATGTATGTAGGAGGTAATGACTATAACTAAGGAAGAAAAAACAAAACAATTCACCTAAACAAGGGGTCACCAAATTTTTTTCATGGCGGGCCGGATAACTGACAAAATGACGAGCATGGGCCGCATACTCATTCTGTACAATACTTGTGCCAGTCTCCATGGTGAAGGTTTTACAGACGCTATTCGTAATCCCGTATACTCGCGTTCGAAACACAGCTGCGCACGATGAAGCAGCAGATCGCTATGCGCTGGTTTTTTATGCTATGGTAAGGATGCCGATCGTTAGAAAGCAGTGGCAAACTCATCATCAAGTGCCGTGCCGGCTGGCGTAGGCGTTGATAGCTCTCCACAGATCTCGGTCTTTGGTGTTCTGGATCAACTCTGCTGATGATATTCCTCCATGCCACCGTCTCAATCCGTCCAGCATAATTTCTCTTGGTCTGCCTCTGCCTCTCTTCCCCTCGATCTTTCCAGTTGTCACGATGTTCTCCAATGCCTCTCTTCTCATCACATGACCATTGAAAGCTGTTTGTCTCTTTCTTATTGTTGTATATAGTGTTCTAGTTTCATTAGCCTCTTTCAGGCAATCGTTGTTAGTTACTCTGGCTGTCCAAGGAATTCGCAACATTCGTCTTAAAAACCACATCTCTGTTGCTTCTAAGTTCTTCCTAATTTGTTCATTTACATTCCAAGATTCGCTGAATGGCAAACTACTCAACGTAAAAATGCTGGTGTTGACTGCAAACATCCTGTAAAGAATATGCAACTAACTTTAACAATACTTGCAAGCCAGAACGAAAGCTCTGGGAAAAAAGACGAAAAACTAAGTTAATCATGGGTGAGTGGCGAGCGATGCACAAAAATCAAAGAGAACCAACATATTTATTTACTTAAAAAGTTATCAAAGAAGGCAACATTAGCAAAAAGATAGTTACATCAGACCTAGTGTGTACATATCCAAATCTTACAAACTAAGCAGCAAAAAGGTTAGTGACATTTTTGAAACTGATATTTGGCTTTCAAGATATCATCAATGTTTGGTTTGGAATTGCTGCATCTAATCAAGAGAATTGCTTTCAAATGTTCATCAGTCAGTCTCGTTCGCTGTGTTGACTTCACATATTTCATTTTTGAACATGTTTGCTCACAGACATGTTTGTTCCAAACACTGATGCCATACCAGTGGCAAATTTCTTCAGTTTCGGAAACTCAACATCAGGTAAGCAGTGGTAAAATTCAACAAGTTTTCCTTCTTTGTGCTTCTCTTCCAACAAATCATTTGCTTGCAAATCAATGAGCTTCAACTGTAGTTCAACTGGCACATCATCAAGGTTACAATCAAATGGATTCTGGAGCAGAAGAATGTCACTCTCATTTCTGTCAAGATATGAAAATCACTCCAAAAAATGCTTCTTCAAGTCACGAATACATTTTTTCGGAAAATCGAGGTTGACATCTTCGGTGATTGTAGCGCAAAACTCTTTGAAACAGTGAAAATGAGAACAGTTTTCTCCTTCCATTTGTGATAACAATGACAGCTTTCTCTGAAATCCTTTGAATGATTCTGTAGAGAGATCTCAGACGAGGTTGTCCTTTCCCTGAAGTTTCATCTCAGTTCATTCATGTGGGATGTGATGTCAACCAAAAATGACAACTTTGACAGCCAGGTAGGATCTGACAGCTGTGGATCAGCTCCATCTTTTTCAGTGAGTAAAACATCTATTTTGTTTTGGAACTTGTAAAAACAAAACAGGACTTTACCTCAGCTGAGCCACCTCACTGATGTGTAATAAGACAAGTCACAGAATTCAGAATCAATTTCTTCAAGAAAAGCCGGAACTGACGGTAATTGAGCGTATGTCCCCAAATGAAGTTCACAACAGAAATGACTGGTTTCATTACACAAGAAATATCTAAGTCTTTCCTAAAGAGTGCAGTGTATGAACAGAGCACCTGGAATTTGCAAATCTTTCAACTGAGTCCTGATCTGCCCCATCAGATCCTTCCTCACTCCAGCCATGTTTTTTCCCCCATCAACTGTATCACCTTGATGCTGATTCCACTGAAGGATATAGTCTTGCAAAACTTTTTGCACTTCCTTGAAGTCTTTTCCAGTTGTTGTTCCATGCATGCTGCAAACGGATACCAA
Organism: Cepaea hortensis; assembly: GCA_963921405.1. NCBI lineage: Eukaryota > Metazoa > Mollusca > Gastropoda > Stylommatophora > Helicidae > Cepaea > Cepaea hortensis. Next base: position 80,992,083 of record OY992876.1, read on the forward strand.
CTCTTCCGTTATCTGAAAGTCCAAATTGACACAACAAATAAACACGAGAAGTTGTGACATACTCGAGAGATCAGTAGACTCATCCAGCACCAGAGAATACCACAACAAGTTCCTAGTTTTCTCGCATATCTTTAGCACTATGTTCTGTCCAAGTTCTTCTGTTCTTTGCACATCTGATCTTGCCTGAAAGGCTGATAGTTCCAAACAAATAGGCTTCCTCAGGACACAAGTCATTTGCTGCTTCCATCATACACTCTTTGATGAAGTTACCATCAGTAAACGGTTTTCCTAGTTCTGCCATCTTATGCACTATTTTGTAACATGTACGAGTGACAGATTCATTTTTAGGAAACTTTCTCGTGAAGAGATTTCTTTGTGTTTCTAAACCACGTTTCATGGACTCATATTTCTCAGAGCGTAACTTTCCAGAAAAGTTTTAATATGTTGATAGATTAACAGATTAAAAAACTACTATCAATTGCTCTTCAAAGACTAAAACAACTGAATAAATTATGGAGTGGGACAGATAGAACTACAACAATTAGATTTTTAAGAGCATGCATCTTTCCCATTGCAACATTCGCCTGTGAGACCTGGACACTTACTAAACAATCTGAACAGCGCATAAATGCCTTTGAATACAAATGTTATAGACGGGTTCTAAGAAAAAACTTGGGTAAAGAAAAGAACAAATGCGTCCATACTTCAAGAGCTAAATATTGAAGAGGGTCCGCTATTAAAGATGATAAAACAAAAAACGTCGACACTTTTGCTGCATATTACGAAACTGGTTTTCTGGTCCTTTGTTTCCACAAAGAAGTACTTTACTCCCCATTCTTCATTGAAAACGCGACACTCCGCGTCCACTTTTCTGTTCTTAGTAGCCATAATGAAGGGTGAAGTGCACAGGATCTGAAAATGAAAAAGACATTGAATTGGAAACATAATTAAAATCCTATTGAAGCACAAGAAAAGCAGAAGACTAGGGGTCACTGGTGAAGCTACGGCTCACCAAAGGTACATATAAAGTTTATAGGTACCTTTTGTAATAGAATATATCTCATAATAAGGTTTGCAAAATATATAAACAGGGTCGGCCTAAATAAACAGCCTAGAGCAGAGTTTTTCAACTGGGGTTCCGCGAGTGACAGCCCCTGGTTCTGCCGAAACAGACCAAAATTGTCTAAATGCAACATTTCTTCCCATCTGGTTTATTACATAAAGTAGGACAGACACCTGGATCATCGCACAGAGTTCCTTGAGCAATGTAATCATTTGCGTAAGGATCTGCTTCAGCAGAAAGGTTGAAAAACACTCACCTAGAGACCAGCTTGATTAACACCTTGACTGGGGAATTCTTCTGAGCTGGGGATAATAATTTTGTAATAACATGACGCTTTTATGGCATTTTTATGCTATGTTTGCTACTTTATTGCCTCTATTAACACTTGTAGTTCTCTTACCTATCACTGTCAAAGAAAGAAATCCTTGTTACATACCTATAAAATGGATGACTGGCAAAAAGAAGTAAATATTTCTGGAGCATTGGACATGTGTTGACAACCGGATGCATCTGGGGGAGCGAAAGATGCGCATGTGTGTGTGTTGCCATGGAAATGTATGGTAATGTTACAGCGTAGGCAGTGCTACCACGAGCCAGGGAAGGACTTGGGATGGCGCGAAATAAGCAAACATTACAATAAACAAGAAAATCTAGATACAATAATTTATAATTGAAAACAGTAAATTTAAGACACATAGCAACCAGGAGGACTCCAACCGTGTGAAGATCTCCTTTTATTCTAAACATAATATTTACATTTAAATTGTACGCTCATGTTCCATACATTATACCAGGCAAGTTCGAGTACCGTCGGTGGGCCGGATGAAATGACCTCGCGGGCCGGATCCAGCCCATGGGCCGTAGTTTGGTTACTCCTGACCTAAATGAGCATCCCCTGAAACAAGTAAAGAGTTTCAAGTACCTAGTATAATATCATCAATAGGCAAATCAGAAGACAAAATCGAAAATAGATGCAATAAGGCAAACCAACTCATTGGACAAATGGCATCAATACTAAAGAACAAACATGTATCAATAGTTACTAAGAAAGCAATTTACAATCTTCCTATCAACTCTATGCTACCAATGCCAAACCTGGACAATGATAGAAACAGACAAAAGAAAAATCACAACAGAAATGAGATTCTCGAGAAGAATATTCAATGTATCAAGAAGAGATAAGATCAAAAAGGAAGAAATCAAGACTAAAGTGGGAGTTATAGCTGCTAGTTAGTTAGTTAGTTAGTTGACAAATCATCCTCATTGCACATCAAACCATTCAGTCCATAAGTGCTCGGAACCCCTCCTCAGCAAATCCCGCAGCGGGCAGCGGCTAACGACACCAGTTCTGTGTTGGTTTATCAATCTTCTTTGGCTTCCTGCGTAGTGTTCTTGTTTGGCCACCCCTCTTTTACTTTGTTATTCTCGCAGTCTGGCCATGGTTGTGGATTCACAGTCATCACTTGGTTCACAAAAAAGTCTTACTTCTCGTAGAGCATTCAGAATGTCAGCCTGGTCCATGGCGCGTCCGCCCTCCACCGTAGCCTCACCTGCGAGCTTGTCAGCCCGCTCATTTCCTTGTACTCCTGCATGCACTGGCACAAAGATGAAACTAATCCCCCGGGAAGGTTAACCCGGTCAACAAATGCCCGCAGAAGTCGGATGTGTCGGCCTGACGGCGCAAGAACACAGCTCTGCTGTAAACAGGCACAACTCAGTCACATCCGGAAAAAAAATCTGGATGAACGCAGAAGAAGAAGAAACTAATCTTTGCCAGCCAAGACCACTCCAGAGACAGCAACCATTCTCTTCGGATCCACCCCATCTCTATCCTCTTGATCATGCTTATTGAGTCGCTAAGGAAACATGCCCTAGTGAATGTCTGTGTCTCGAGCCATGTTATTGCTTTACTTATTGCCGTGACTTCCATAAGTCAGACTACTTGTGGTCTCAGTGAAAGCACCAGAGTAGTCCTTCACTATTCTCCCTCTGGCCCGAGCCGTAAAGGCCCATGAGCTTCTCACATGTTGGACGACCGACCCATCTGTGTAGATGACAGCATCACCGTCTAGAGAATTCTCGAAAATCAACGCTTGTACTTCAGCCTCCACAGCAGCTGAATTTTCTTGTCTGCATTTTCTATCTAGTTGGATGCAAACTGAAAAGGATGTGCAGAAATCTGTTGGCACTTGTACCCACTCCTTGCCAGGTTCTAAGTCCAGGGAGTTATAGCTGCGCTAGATTTTATTAGACGGCAGCAAGTCAAATGGTTTGGCCATGCAAGTAGGTTACCAACTAACAGTATACTATGACAAGCAATGATGTACAGACCAGATGGAAGAGGCCGACCACATAAACGATGGATGGAGGGAATAGCAGAGTCCATGGAATATCGATACATGAAGCCCATAAGCTGGCACTCTCCCGCTGTTTATACTTCACCTCGACACCACAAGGTACAAGAGGAACATGATGAGATGAGATGAGAGATGGGTACTTTAAAAACAGCACGTGGGAGATGTATTAAGGAAGTTTGTAGAATAAACCAAGCAAAAGCAGCATTTCTCAAGATGGAGAATATTCTCTGCAACTTAGCCTTGTAAATTGATGCAAGGGATAGAGTTCTTAAGAGCTATATTAAGCCAGCCCTGATGTTCAGAAGCGAATCATGGACAATCCTATTCTTTGGGCATGTCACAAGAAGAGCAAGGCTGAAGGATGTCATCACAACGGGAAAGCTGGCAAGATGAAGTATGTTGTCACAATGGGAAGGTTGGAAGGGAAAAGGAACAGTGGCAGGCCAAGAGATAAGATGCTGGACAGTTCGACATAATGGCATGGAGGAATGTTGGTTGCAGAAGTTATTGGCACAGCAACAGACAGAAGACTGTGGACATCATGATCACCAACGCCACACACAGCATGGACTATAAGAAAATTGGCATTACACGAAACTGAAGACTGTCAACAGACGTGATCACCAACGCCACACAGCATGAATAAGAAGAGAAGCTGTGGTGATTGTTATTTCTTTACAGATTCTCATTGATAACATTTGGTTGTACTGTGTGTGATTCTCATTGATTACATGAGGTTGTACTGTGTATGTTATTTCATTAACATTGTGCTGATTTGACATCCATAACATTGTTATTACAACAACTAAAAACATATTCCCTTATGTCTCACTTATTCGCATCTTTTATTAATTTATTTTTCCAGGTACATATAACAAATGATGATGTCATCTGGTGAAATCTAGAGGATATTTTTGGTCTGCTGAGAATTCGTCATGGATGTGCCTGTCCTTGAACTCTATGCAGGAGTACTTGACAATGGCGAGGAGAATTTGGAAAGTAAAGAAAGTTGTTCCAGTTTAGCACGGTCAGATTCTGGTCAAGGAAAATCTCTGAGCAGTGTTGATTTTCATGATGAAAACATTCCACCAGATGATGCAAAACGTTTAGAACCAACAGCAGAAATAGATGACCAGCTGCAGAATGTCACATTTGAAGAGACTCCTTTAATGACAAGAAATGAGAAAGCTTTCTCAGATCATGCAAAGTCAATCTCAAGTGTCTGTACAAACCCTGATTCTGGTCTTGAGAAATCACCAATGTCTGAACATTTCACATTCCCCAACAGCTCTGGTAATCATTTGCAAGAATTTAATAGTAAAGATGATATTACATACAGAAAACAGCAAAAGGATATGTTTGAAGGACCTGTCTCAGATCTTAGTAATGTAAGTCAAGGAAGATCTGGGAAATCAAGCTTACAGCGACAAAACTCCTTTGATATTTCGCACTGTTTATTAGATTTGAGTTCTTTTGAAAAAGACAAGCCAATGTGTGAGCTGTGTAGCAACAACATCAACCCATCTCCGGAAGTGAGTATTTCATCTAGCGCAGATTGCAGTGGGAAGTGTTGCCACCTTGTTAGCACAGCTCAGACTCAATTTGCAGCAAGTGCTGCCCACAGATTCAGTTGTTCGCCACACAATTATTTTTTGCATAAGATGCAAGCTCAAACTAATGTGAATGGGTTTAATCATCATGACAATACTGAAAATGCCTACACAGTAGGCATTCAGAGTGGTTGTGGGCAGTTTTTGACATCTACATTACCAGAAGCTGACATCTTTAACTGCCACATGCCACCTCAAGGAATGGTTCCAAAAAGTACCTTGGACAAAGTGATCAAAGAACTCACCATGGCAAAAAGGAAAATAAGTGAACTGGACAAAGTGGTCAAAGAACTCACCATGGCAAAAAGGAAGATAAGGGAACTGGAATGTGACAATTTAAACTTAATCGAGGTAAATATTATGTGTTTGTTTAACTGGCTAAGACCAATAAGCCAGTGTCTATGACTTTTGATGATAGAGAGTGGATTCATAAAGGGCCATTACTTTGAACCAATTTTCTTTGTGTAATAATGTATACTAAACCTTGTTTCATTTTGCTTTGGTTATGAATTGTTGACATAATTGTTACTAGTACTTGTAATATAGTTTAGATAACCATTGGTCCTCTAAAAACCATTGCCTCTAAAAGTACTGGAGAGTTTTGGTCATAGACCATAACTTTAGGAAGGGAAAATCCCAACTGCACCTCCACATGGTAGAGGATGAAAACACACCACGGTGTGGCTAACACAGCTCTGGGGACCGAGTATCCACCGGAATAAATGGACAACTCTGCAGCCGAGCAGAGCAGAGCACTCATTTGTCCTGACAATTGGAAATGGCTGTCAAAGGCAGAATTAAAAGACCACCATGTAAATGTGGAATTCAAGGGGAAACCACTACATTATCTTCCCAAGATTTCATGGCGACACACATTTCAGAAATAGTGAACGACGTTAATGGCTGTCTTAGGACATCCTCATCCGGTAGGGACAGTCATGAGCCATATGTGACACCAGACCGTCATCCAACTACTGATGGCAAAACTAAAACTAAAACTATAACTAAACTAAATAAATTTAGAGTAGGAACATGGAATGTTAGGACATTAAATGAGCTAGGAAAGTTAAACAATGTTCTTAGAGAAATGGAAAACATGAAAATGAATACACTAGGCATAAGTGAGATGAGATGGAAGGGATCTGGCAAAATTATAACCGACAAACACACAATAATTTATTCTGGAGGGGACACAAATGAAAAAGGTGTAGGAATAATATTTGATGAAAAAACGGCAAAATCTATGAATAGATACTGGTGTATTTCAGATAGAGTTATAATCTAAATCATAGGCAAACCAATAGATATAAATATTATATGCACCAACAACAAGCAGTAGTGATGAAGAAATACAACACTTTTACGATGAAGTAGAAATGGCAATAGCTCAAATTGGATCACAAGAAATAAAAATAATACTGGGAGATTTTAATGCAAAAGTAGGAAAGGGAAAAATAGAGGATATAGTGGGGAATTACGATTTAGGTACAAGAAATGAAAGAGGAGAGAAACTAAAAGAATGGGCAAATATTAATGATATAATAATTGGAAACATGTGGTTTAAACACCATAAAAGACAACTATACACATGGAAAAGCCCTGATATGAAAATATGCAACCAAATTTACTACATACTTATTAATAAAAGATTTAGAAATGCATTAATTAATGTAAAGACAATGCCTGGTGCTGACTGTAATAGTGATCATGTACCACTATGTGCACAAATAAAAGTAAGATTAAAGAGAGGGGAAAAAATGGTTAAGAACTTGAGACTTAATAAAGAGGTTCTGAAAGTAGATAAAGAAATTCAAGAACAATACAGAGTGACTGAAAAATAGGTACAATGCAATAGCTAAAATACAGAGTATAAATGAACAATGGGAAATGTTAAGGGAGTCCATTCATCAAACTAGCAAAGAAATATTACCGGAGATAAGCCAAAAAGCTAAGAAAAGATGGATGAATGAAGAAATCTTAATGCTGATGGACAAAAGGAAACAGAATAAAAATGACAAACAAGAGTATGCTAAGATAAATAAAGAAATAAAAGATAAATATATGAAGGCAAAAGGAAGTTGGTTAAACGAACAATGCAAAAAAATTGAATTAAATTCCATTAAAGATAAAAAAGGTATGCACAGACAAATCAGTGAGCTCACAGGAAGAAAGATAAGAATAAATACAGGGTGTTTGAAATCAAAAACAGGAAAGATATTATTGGAGGAAGGTGCTATAATGAAGAGGCGGAATGAGTATATAAGAGGATTATATAATGGAGAAAGGGAAGAATTAACAGAAGAAAGTAACTTAGAAGGCTTACTCAGAAGGCTGGGTGGGGGTGTGTGGGTGCGTAGTGGAGGATGTGTGCGTGAGGGAGTGTGTGTTGGTGGACGGGTAGGGAATGCGTGTGTGGGTGGGGAGAGGTGTGTGGTGTTTTGGTTAGGGATATTGTGTGGGTGAGGTATGTGTGTGTGGATGGGGGATTTTTGTGGTGTGTGGGTGGGGGTATGTGGGGTGGATGGGTAAGGGTATCTGTGTGGGTGTGGGTGGGAATATTGTGTGGTATGTGGGTGCGGGATATGTGTGTGGTGTGTAGGTGGGGATGTGTGGTGGTATGTGGGTGTGGGATGTGTTGGTGAGGGATATGTGTGTGTGCGGTGCGTGGGTTGGGAATATTGCATGGTAGGGGATGTATGTGATGTGCGGGTGGGGGATTGTGTCGTGAGCGATTGGGTTAAGGCATGTATGGGTGGGTGGAGGATGTATGTGTGGGTGGTGGATGTATGTGTGGGTGGTGGGGTGTGTGTGTGTGAGTGGATTGGGGATGTATGGGTGGTTAGGGAGATGTGTGTGTGTGGGGGGAGGGGGGGGGATTGTGTGCGTGGGTGGTAAATATGTGGTCAATGGAGATGTGGCTGGGGGATGGGTGGTTTGAGGTGTGGATGGGGAGAGGATGTGTGGATTAGGATTTGTATGTGGGTGGGATATGTGGGTTGGTGGGGGAATGTTTGTGGGTGGCGAGTGTGTTTTGGTTGGGGGAACAGGTGAGGGGAGTGTGGGTGGGGGGTGTGCGGGAGGGGGATGGGTCGGTTGGTGGGGTATGTATGTGTCCCTTGGTGTGCGTGTGTGTGGGTAGGTGGGGGGTGTGTGGGTGGGGTGATGTATGTGTACGTGGGAGATGGGCCTCATAACATGGTAATTTGCCTTGTTTATGTTTACAACATTCATTTCACAATGTTTATTTTTCTTCCTATGTAAATGTATAATGCTCTTGATGAACGAAAGACGAGTGATTGGAAGGGCCGAATGTAAGACGGGCCTGCGCACCCAATTTGTGACCCTAATAAAGTTGATTTGATTTGATTTACTTATTCTAAAGAAGAAGTCGCTGACGCTATGAAACATATGAAGAAAGGAAAAACAGCTGGGCCAGATGAAATCACAGTAGAAGAATTAGAAGTATTGGGAGAATTTGGGGCAGATATATTAACCAAAATGCTGAATGATATTTACAACAGTGGATATTTACCAAGTGATATGCTGAAATCTGTATTTATAGCAATACCAAAGAGACCAGGAGCAATTGAATGCGAAGATTTTCATACAATTAACCTCATAAACCATGTCACTAAGCTTCTACTCAGAATTATAATGAGAATAACAAGAAAGAAAATAAAAATGGAAATTAGTGAAGAACAGTATGGTTTTATGGACGGAAAGGGTACGAACAATGCAATATATACATTACGGACACTAATAGAAAGGTCAATAGAGAAACAGAGCGACATATATTTATGCCTCATAGATTATACTAAGGCATTTGATAAAATAAAACATAATGAGCTGATTAAAATATTGGAAGATATCAACATTGATGGGAAAGATTTAAGAATAATAAAGAATATATACTGGAACCAAGCAGCAGCAATTAAAATGAAAAATAAAGAGGGTGGTTATGAACAGATAAAGCTATGAGTATGACAGGGGTGTGTCTTGTCACCCGATCTCTTTTCCATATATAGTGAAGTAATAGTGAGAGAGATCAAAGAGAAGCCAGGAATACTAATAGGAGGATATAATATAAACAATGTACGCTGTATTGGTGTCGGATAATGCAACAGACCTACAACAATTGTTGAACATTGGAGTAACAGAGAGTGCACAGAGTGGACTCTCCTTGAATATCAAGAAAACAGTAACAATGGTGATGTCAAAGAAAATAGGGACACCAAAATGTGACATAGAAATAGAAGGGGAAATTCTCAACCAAGTGGATAATTTTGAATACCTAGGGGCACTTATAACATCAGATGGAAGATGTACAACAGAGATTAAGAGGAGAATAGGGCAGGCAAAAGCCGTATTTAAGAAAATGAAGCATATCTTATGCAATAAGTCGCTATCAATTAAGGTAAGAAAGAGAGTGCTAAAATGCTATATAGAACCAGCTTTGCTGTATGGCAGCGAATCTTGGAATGTAAATGAACAAATTAGGAAGAACTTAGAAGCAACAGAGATGTGGTTTTTAAGACGAATGTTGCGAATTCCTTGGACAGCCAGAGTAACTAACAACGATTGCCTGAAAGAGGCTAATGAAACTAGAACATTATATACAACAATAAGAAAGAGACAAACAGCTTTCTTCGGTCATGTGATGAGAAGAGAGGCATTGGAGAACATCGTGACAACTGGAAAGATCGAGGGGAAGAGAGGCAGAGGCAGACTGAGAGAAATAATGCTGGACGGATTGAGACGGTGGCATGGAGGAGTATCATTAGCAGAGTTGACCCAGAATACCAAAGACCGAGATCTGTGGAGAGCCATTAACGCCTATGCCAGCCGGCAGCGCACTAGATAAACTATTGAAACAATAAACCCTTAATCATTGATAGTAGATTAAATCTTTGAAAGAACAATATGCAACAAACTCACAAGTTGTTTAAAAGAGCTTATTGTTACTAATTAAATTCTAACTTTTCAAAATGTATTCCCAGTGGGAGTGCCCAGGGAGTTTTAGAGATATGAATGTATTTTGCAAATAACATGAATGTAGTTGGCAAGTAACTTCACAGATATGCTATCCATTGGCTAATTTGTTAGTAGCGAGTTATGACTGCAGTTGGCTAGTTTGGAGATAAATTTAGTGATGTGACAGTTGTTGGGTAGTTTGTGAGTTACTTTAGTGATTTGACTGATATTGAGTAGTTTGTGAGTAACTTTGGAGATATAACTGATGCTGGCTAGTTTGTGAGTAACTTTTGAGATGTGACTGATGTTGGGTAGTTTGTGAGTAACTTTAGAGATGTGACTGATGTTGGGTAGTTTGTGAGTAACTTTTGAGATGTGACTGATGTTGGGTAGTTTGTGAGTAACTTTTGAGATGTGACTGATGTTGGCTAGTTTGTGAGTAATTTTAGAAATGTGACTTGTGAGTGACTGTTGAAATTTAACTTGTGAGTAACTTTAGAAATGTGACTTGTGAGTAACTGTGGAAATGTAACTTGTAACTTTAGACTTGTGACTTGTGAGTAACTTTTGAAATGTGACTTGTGAGTAACTTTAAAAATGTGGCTTGTAACTTTAGAGATATAACTGATGTTGGGTAGTTTGTGAGTAACGTTTGAAACATGACTGATGTTGGGTAGTTTGTCTGTAACTTTATAAATGTGACTGATGTTGGGTTGTTTTTGAGTGACTTTTGAAAAGTAACTTGTGAGTAACTTTAGAGAATATGACTAATGTTGGGTAGTTTATGAGTGGCTTTTGAGATGTGACTGATGTTGAGTAATTTGTGAGTAACTTTAGAAATGTAACTGATGTTGGGTAGTTTATGAGTAACTTTAGAAACGTTACTGATGTTTGGTTGTTTGTGGGTGACTTTAGAAAAGTGATTTGTGAGTAACTTTAGAGATGTAACTGATGTTGGCTGGTTTATGGGTAACTTTAGAGATGTGACTTATGTGGCTAGTTTGTGAATAACTTTAGAAATGTGACTTGTGAGTAACTGTAGAAATGTGACTTGTGAGTAACTTTAGAGATGTGACTGATGTTGGCTAGTTTATGAGTAACTTTAGAGATGTGACTTATGTCGGCTAGTTTGTGAATAACTTTAGAAATGTGACATGTGAGTAACTGTAGAAATGTGACTTGTGAGTAACTTAAGAGATGTGACTGATGTTGGCTAGTTTATGAGTAACTTTAGAGATGTGACTTATGTCGGCTAGTTTGTGAATAACTTTAGAAATGTAACTGATGTTGGGTAGTTTATGAGTAACTTTAGAAACGTTGCTGATGTTTAGTTGTTTGTGGGTGACTTTAGAAAAGTGATTTGTGAGTAACTTTAGAGATTTAACTGATGTTGGCTGGTTTATAGGTAACTTTAGTAGGGATGTACCGGATTTTGGCTCCGGCAAATCCGGAATCCGGCCATTTTTACAAATCCGGCTCCGGCTCCGGTCCAATTTTGCCGGATTTAGGCCGGATTTGTGTTGCCTAGTCACGTGAATTTTCTGTACATGTTTCATGAGGCCAAGCTGAATTTTAGGCAATAGCACAGTAGCACTTCCGGTTTACTATTTCTCGCTGATGTAAATAAGAATTGAAAAAAAACACTCATTTTGAATTTTAATGGTGCATTACTTCATGAGTTTGTGGGACTTGAATATTTCTTATTTTCGTAAATTTCTTTGGTCTTGCCCATAAAATAAAATGGCATCAAAATCTAAGTCATACAGCGCCGTTTGGGATTACTTCAAGGTTAAAGACGATGATTCAGCGAAGGTAATATGTAAGTTGTGTGACAAACATTTATCGCCTGGACGATCAGGTCGCCCCAAAGACTTCTCAACATCATCAAAGCAGACCCATTTGCGATCGATGCACAGGAAAAGCTATGACGAAATGATGGAAAAGAAAGCATCACTGGAGGCCAGTGTATTGGCGACCACATCTATGATGAATCTGGGACCGTGTTTGCACAAAGCAAACAGCAGTACCCAGCAGTCAATTGTGCAGGCATGGGACCGGGCCAAAATTTGGGACATCAACAGTCCCAATGCTAAATGCATTCATGCTGCCGTAGCCCGAATGATAGCCATAGATATGGAGCCTTTTCAAGTAGTGGAACGACCAGGTTTCAGAGAGTTGATGCATACAATGGAAAAAACGTATGAATTGCCTTCAAGAAAGTACTTTGCTGAACATGTCATTCCTGACATGTGTAAACGTCTGAAGGTAAAAATTGCAGCAATGATATCTGACACTGATTACATATCATTCACAACAGATACGTGGACAGCTGAACACACCACTCAGTCATTTATGGGCCTCACTGGCCATTGGTTAACAGACTTCTTCGTTCACCGCAGTGTAGTCTTCCATTGTACTGCGTTTGATGAACATCACACGGCCACAAACTTGCTTGCACATTTTGAAATGATGCTGGATGAGTGGTCAATTGCACGTGAGAAGTGCCATGTTGTTGTGAGAGACAATGCATTCAACATTGCCAAATGCTTTCGTGATGGCAGCTATTCAAGTGTTGAATGTTTTGCACACACACTGCAGCTGTGTGTGCGTAATGGTCTTTTGAGTCAAAAGTATGTTGCTGGCATCATCAGTACTGGAAGAAAATTGGTAGGACATTTCAAACACTCTTCTTCAGCAACCAGTTGTTTGCATGAACTTCAAAATGAATTAAACCTACCACAACATCAGCTTATCCAGGATGTGACAACACGATGGAACTCAACGTTCTATATGTTACGACGTCTGTTAGAACAACGGCGCAGCATCAGCCTGTACTGTGTTGAAATTGATTCGGTAACTGGGCTAACGGCACAGCAGTGGGCAGTCACGGAGAATGTGGTAGCTACTTTGGCACCATTTGAAGAAATCACACGTGAAATAAGTGCAGCTCAGGCATCAATATCAGTTGTGATCCAATTAGTGAAAACACTCATGGCTTTCCTCCAGAAAGAAGGTAGTGATGCTGGGATCAAAACTATGAAAGCAGCTCTGCTTGAAGCTGTTAGTAGCAGATTTGCGGACATTGAATCCAACAGTATTTACACCTGTGCCACACTACTGGATCCTCGATTCAAGCTGTGCTTCTTCTCCGAACATGGTAGAAGTGATGCACGAGCCCATCTGCTGTTAGCAGCTAACTCCATTATTGATTCAGCAAACACAGTCAGTCCACAGGATCCATCAGCTACTAGTAGTAGTAGTAGTACTAGTGTTTTGACTTCTGTGAGCACTGCCACACAGTACGAGTCCAGCCTATGGAGCCTTTTTGACACAATTGTCGAGGAAAATCCCACCACAGATCGTTCTGCAAGTGCCGAAGGCAACAGCATTAACACTGAGGTGACACAGTACCTGTCAGAGCCACTTCAAACTCGACAGTCAGATCCAGTTTCATGGTGGCATGCCAATAAGCAAAGATTTCCAAGTATGGCTAGACTGGCGCAGGCATTTCTTGCACCACCACCTACAAGTGTGCCATCGGAAAGGCTGTTCAGTACTGCAGGAGACATTATCACTGACCACCGTAGTAGCCTTTTACCACAAAATGCGGAGACGTTGATTTTCCTGAAATACAACTCGTCCCTTCTTGACTCTGAGAGTTCAACTTCACAGCCATAATGAAGACTGACTGACTGAAATAGTGAAATTACTGAATGAATGTATTTCAATAAATTCAATCTGTTCAATGTACTGTTGTTGTGAGTTGTAACTGAGCTGCCAATTTGCCAACTGAAAACAATGTGAAAACTAAAAACTGAAACTGAAAACTAAAAATTAAAATTACTAAATTAGCATTATGTGCTTATGTATTATGTTTCATCTTGAACTTATGGAACTTAATATTACTTAATTACTTATTCTAATGTAAATGTAATTATTTTACATTTAAATGATTTAATATGAGTATATGTCATCATTGTCATGTCTATAGTAATGAACTGCAGTAATGAACAGTCGAGCGACTCCACTCACCTAAGTCAAGTGATGTAGTACGTTATTTTATTTTAATTTTTTTTATTTGTAAATCTGGCTCCGGCCGGATCTCACTTCATAAATCCGGCCAAATCCAGCTCCGGCCGGATTTCAAAAATTTGAATCCGGTACAGCCCTAAACTTTAGAGATGTGACTGATGTTGGGTAGTTTATGAGCAACTTTAGAAATGTGACTTGTGAGTAACTGTAGAAATGTGACTTGTGAGTAACTTTAGAGATGTGGCTGATGTTGGCTAGTTTGTGAGTAACTTTAGAAATGTGTGAGTAACTGTAGAAATGTGACTTGTGAGTAACTTTAGAAATGTGACTTGTTAGTAACTTTAGAGATGAAACTGATGTTGGGTAGTTTGTGAGTAACTTTAGAAATGTGATTGATGTTGGATAATTTGTGGGTAACTTTAGAAATGTGACTGATTTTGGGTAGTTTGTGAGTAACTTTAGAAATATGACTGATGTTGGGTAGTTTATGTGTAACTTTAGAAATGTGACTGATGTTGGGTTGTTTGTGACTTTTGAAATGTGTCTTGTGAGTAACTTTAGAAATGTGACTGATTTTGGGTAGTTTATGAGTAGCTTTTGAGATGTGACTGATGTTGGGTAATTTGTGAGTAACTTTAGAAATGTAACTGATGTTGGGTAGGTTGTGAGTGACTTTAGAAATGTTACTGATGTTGGGTAGTTTGTATGTACATTTACAGATATAGTTGTAACTTTAAGATATGAATGTTATTGACAACCTTAAAAATAACTTTGGAATATGACAACAGACTGCTAGGACTGTATCTTCTCAAATCTAAATGGATTGTATTATCATCATCACTATCAGAATCATCCACAGTACTGTGAAGGCTGTTAGACATGGCAGTCAAGATAATTAATTAGCGTACTACTATACATAAACTAAACATTGTGCATAATATCTTACATGGCATCCCATGTTTTGTGCAACATTTCAAATGAAGTGTGATATACAAACAGTTTAAGATGAAGGTGATTTAAATGAGGGGATAGGATGTATATTTTATGATTTACTGCTCATATTTTATGATTTTCTGCTCGTATTTTGGATTTTTGTGTCTGATGGACACACTTATAAAGCGGATTATTGTGTTATTGTTAATTACAACAGAATAACGCTGTATTGTTCAGGGAAAACAGGACGATCTATGAAAACAGGACGATCTATGAAAACAGGACGATCTATGAAAACTGGCAATTACAGTTAATATGCCACCTGTCACTATATTCTTACTGTTAGTTTGGTTCTCATTTTTGTTTGTTCTTTCTTTAATGTTCTTTTTATGCCCAAATATGTTGAGAAAACTCAAACACTGTTCATATGTACTCTTGGGTATTTTCAGAAATGCGTACACATAAATGTGTGCTTAAACAAACAAACATGTACTCACATATATCTTGCATGCACATAGTTACATTTACACATTTAATTTTCTAGACAAGGGGATGTTACTCATAACTTTATTGGCACTAAGTGGATGAACTATTGCTCTCCCTTGAAAGTCCCTTGTCTCATGCCAAAAACTAATCATTTATGTTTCGACAATAATTTGTTCACTTTCATTCTGAGGCCATAAGGTAACTACCAATAACAACAGAATTTACAGGCATATCGATTTTGCAAATTAACATCAATGGACCGTCTTACATCATTTGGATGCTAATGACTCCAATACTCACAGTAGTTAGCTTTGGGTCTTATTCTCTTCTCTTTCTTTTCGCTGTCTGTTGAAGTGGATACCGAGCACAGAGCATACACACTGTAAATTAATCAAGGTTAGGGAGCATTGGATGTGTTTCCTAGTCATGCTGGTGTGTTGGGAAAGAAGCAGGCGGACAGATTGGCTGGGTCTGCACCGCTGGGTGAGGTAATAGTGCACAATAAGGCAAATGTGGTCGGGGCCCTTTGGGATCATGTGTATCATGTGGAAGTACAGATAAATCACCATGGCCTGTAAAGAATAATGCAGCAGGCAGTGATAATAGGATCTAGCTGACACTTGGCACTCAGAGGAAAGGCCAGACGGACTCATAATCAGTCTGCAACTGGTTGCATTAGTATAGGAATTCTTCTCTTGTTGATGAAAATGAAGACAGTATGTGAATGGGAATATCCAAAGAGCTGTGATGTCGGTTTTTGATTCATTTCAACACAGCTTCAATTTCATAACATCCCTGTATAGTTTTTTTTTTGTGACAGAAAGTTGTTTAATGTCACATTTGTTTATGTTTATGACAGTAGCCGGTCTCCATGGCCAAAGGCTTGCGAACGCGCCATGAGCCGGGTACCAGGCGTTCGAAGCTCAGCTGCAACCGATTTGTGCAGCAGACCGTGTCGCGTTGTGTTATAACGTGCTGGTATGGGAACCGGTCATTTAGAAAGCAATGGCAAACTACTGAATGTAACACTTGCCTAGTACATCAACAGCAGCTGAAAAATGCTGGTGTTGACTGCAACGTCTCTTAAGGGATAAGCAACCAATTTTTTTGTTTTTTTTTACAGTAAGCTGGACAGGATTGTAGTAGATGGTTAGTAATATCTTTTCTTTTACACAGTTGCAGAGACTGTCTGCTCCTCATCCTGATGTGCAGAGACTGTCTGCTCCTCATCCTGATGTTGATTTCTGGAAGAAAAAAGTGAGCATGTGTGCATTGCTTGTTCTGCCTAGAATTGTAGTTATTTATTCCTGTGGAGACATTTAAGATGAGCATTTGTTACTATCTTGACCCTGTCAAATATGTTGTAGATGTTTTTAAAATATTGTGTTATAGATGCTGACTCCATAGCGAAGAGGTACGGACGCAGTTCGTAGTCCTGCATACCACATTCAAAACACAGCTGCGGGCGATTTGGCAGCAGACCACCTTGCGTTGATTTTTTATGAAATGGTATGAGTGACGGTAATTCAGAAAATAATGGAAAACTACTGAACGTAAACTTGCCCAAGAATCACAAAAAGCCAAAACATGCTAGTGTTGACTACAACGTCCTGTAAAGGATATGCAAGTAGCTTTCTTTAATTTAGATGCAGTGTTTTGGATATTGTGTTTTAGATGCAGTGTTTTAAATGCTGTGTTTTAGAGTACGACTATTACCCTGAGAAACCTCGAGAATATGAAGTCATTTTGTGTTTAAACATTAACTGGTAACTCAGCCCTCTTTACCCTTAGTTTCTCTCTCTCTCCCACTCTATGCCCTCTCTGTCTCTCTGCCCCCTTCCCCACCCTCTCTCTCCCTCACAGCCGCCTTCTCTTTCCCCCTCTTCCTCCTACTCCACTTTCTCTCCTTCTCTCTCTCTTCTCCCTATAATCCCAGTTGTCACACTTTCTCTCCAATGGCTCCATAATCCAAATTGTCAACACTCTCTCCAACGACCCCACAATCCAAGTTGTCACACTCTATCCCCAACGACCCCATAATCCCAGTTGTCACATTTTCTCTCCAATGAAACTTTAATCCCAATTGTCACACTCTATCCCCAACGACCACATAATCCCAGTTGTCACACACTATCTCTAGCGACCACATAGTACCAGTTCTCACACTATCCCTAACGACCACATAATCCCAGTTGTCACACTCTCTCCAACAACCACATAATCCCAGTTGTCCCAGTGTTTTCCCATTGTCGGACACACCTGAATCTTTATTGGGCATATTGTGCTAGCCCCATATTGTTATGGACATACTGGCACTTAATGTGTCACATGGTATGTGTGACAATGGCTGTCATTATTTTCCAGGACATTTTCTGCTGCCCATTTACGTTTTTTTAAATATGTTTATTTGGAAGCCAGTACAATTATGTGTATGAAAGATTTTAAACATGTGGACCTTTATAAATGTATTTGCTATTATTCCAATGCTATAGAATTGTATTTGCTTTTATGTCAGTGCTATAGAATTGTATTTGCTTTTATTTCAGTGCTATAGAATTGTATTTGCTTTTATTTCAGTGCTATAGAATTGTATTTGCTTTTATTTCAGTGCTATAGAATTGTATTTGTTTTCCTAATATGAGGAGGCAAGGCATAATTTGTAATGGTTGTAATTCTGTCTATACTCAGTATTTTGAGACAAAAGAGCAACTTCGGATAAAAGAAAGTGAACTACAATCAAAACAAGATGAACTTAATGTGAGAAACACTGATCTTGCATTTATGGAAACTATGAGAGAGGAATGTCAAAAACTCCAGTTTCTGGTGGGTAGAAAGAAATGTAATTTCCTGTGTTTAAAACCATATCATTTGCTGTGTGTAGAACAGTGTTGTTTGCTGTATTTAGAACAGTGTCATTTCCTGTGTATAGAACAGTGTCATTTCCTGTGTATAGAACAGTGTCATTTCCTGTGTATAGAACAGTGTCATTTCCTGTGTATAGAACAGTGTCATTTCCTGTGTATAGAACAGTGTCATTTCCTGTGTTTGGAACAATGTCATTTCCTGTGTATAGAACAGTGTCATTTCCTCATGTCATCACTATCACATACCTTTTGTCACACCCATCTCCTACCCTCCTTCACTCATACCTCATACCCTTCTTCACTCATATCTCATACATATCTCTCTCTTCATTCATATCATGTATCCTCCATCACTAATATCATGTACCCTCCTTCGCTCATTTCTCATGTATCCTTCACTCATTTCTCATACTCTCCTTTACTTATATCTCATACCCTCCTTCACTCATATCTCATACCCTCCTTCACTCATATCTCATACCCTCCATCACTCATAACTTACATCACTCATACATGTTGTGACACGTATGTACTGTTATTTTATATGTCACTCATATTTTTTGTCTCACATATATTTTCACATCTTATGTCACTCATGTCTCTTGTCACACATATATATAGTCATTTTGTATGTCATTCATGTCTTTTGTCACACACATATATTTATATAGTCATATTGTATGTCACGTATGTTGTTTGTGTGTCTCACACACACACACGTACGCGCGCGCCTCCTAATTGTACTCCTCTGCCCGAAGCTGTTGGCGCAATGTATTTTCATATGGTCTAAAATGTAATAAACATTTACTTTAAAAATGTACCAGATATTTTATACTTCATAAATAACTTTGTTTATAAGTAATAGATTTACTACAGTTTTTAAATCCAAATGAATATGAATGACAAGAAGTATTGGTGATACACATATTGCCAGTCTGTGACAAAATATGCAACAGGAAAATAACACCTGTGTGAAAAAATATGAGTGACAGACAATGTGACAACATATGTGTTTGACAATAGATATGAGCACCACACGATATGGCAATATATGTGTGTGACAACTGATATAAGTGGCATAGAATATGACAATATATATGTGTGAAACAAGACATGAGTGACATAAGATGTGAAATATGGTGTGACAAAAGAAATGAATGACATACAATATGACAATATATATGTGAGACATGAGTGATATACAAAATGACAACATATATGTGTGACAAAATATATCAGTGGTATACAATATGGTGATATATATATATATATATCATCATTGGCACCTTTTTGTCTTGACAGACGATAGTTTGGTACATCATGCTTCAAAAAGGCTTAATAACTACAACCCATGGCGGTTGTGAGTGTGGCTGATAAGGCCAATTCATGCTGTTAATGTTCGTCCACAATGGATGCATGTGAAAACATGGTCATCTCCACCATCATGCACCATCTTACATCTCTCACGCTCTGTGTGTGCTTTATCTGCAATAATTTTCTCCTTTGTCTTTATTCCATTTATGATAGTTGCCATGCTACACATTCAGCGGCGACTTGCTCCCAATGTGTATTATCAATGCCTGTATCAATCATGTCCCGCTAACACACATCTTTGTATCGTAGTAGAGGCCGACCCTGAGATCTCCTCCCCATCTGTAATTCACCAGAAAAGATGTCCTTTGGTACTCTACCATCATCCATCCTCCTAACGTATATATATATATATATATATATATATATATATATATATATATATATATATATATATATATATATATATATATATATATGTATATATATATATGTATATATGTGTATATATATATATATATATATATATATATATGTATATATATATATATCGCCATATTGTATACCACTCATATATTTTGTCACACATATATGTTGTCATTTTGTACATCACTCATGTCTCACATATATATTGTCATATTGTATGTCATTCATTTCTTTTGTCACACCATATTTCACATCTTATGTCACTCATATTTTTTTTCACACATATATATTGTCATATTATATGCCACTTATATCATTTGTCACACACATATATGCCATATCGTGTGGTGCTCATATCTTTTGTCACACACATATGTTGTCACATTGTCTGTCACTCATATTTTTTCACACAGGTGTCATTTTCCTGTTACATATTTTGTCAGACTGGCAATATGTGTATCACCGATACTTCTTGTCATTCATATTCATTTGGATTTAAAAACTAGTAAATTTATTACTTATAAATAAAGTTATTTATGAAGTATAAAATATCTGGTACATTTTTAAAGTAAATGTTTATTATATTTTAGACTATATGGAAATACATTGCGCCAACAGCTTCGGGCAGAGGAGTACAATTAGGAGGGTACAAGTCTTACCGTAGTGCAAGGAAATGCAACCTGAAGACTAAATGTCATGACAGGGAAGCCCAGGCCGCAAGCCTTGCAACTGGTCTAGGATGGAAGCTCCAACAGGCGGACAGTTAGAGCATTGCTTTGCTGATCCAGCAGCTTTTGCAGCTTGCCTTGTTCCAGACATATTGGTGTTACCTTTCCTCTGGAGCAAACTAGGCAGGCCGAGAGAGGGTCCATAACTGCATGGGCAACACATGATCTCTAAATTAGCGCAGACTTTGTGTTGTTGTAAATTAGCAAGTCATCATCATCATCATCAAGTGCCCTGCCAGTGGGCGTAGGCGTTCATGGCTCTCCACAGATCTCTGTCTTTGGTGTTCTGGATCAACTCTGCTGATGGTATTCCTCCATGCCACCGTCTCAATCCATCCAGCATCATTTCTCTTGGTATGCCTCTACCTCTCTTCCCCTTGATCTTTCCAGTTGTCACGATGTTCTCCAATGCCTCTCTTCTCATCACATGACCGAAGAAAGCTGTTTGTCTCTTTCTTATTTTTGTATATAATGTTCTAGTTTCATTAGCCTGTTTCAGGCAGTCGTTGTTAGTTACTCTGGTAGTCCAAGGAATTTGCAACATTCATCTCAGGAACCACATCTCTGTTGCTTCTAATTTCTTCTTAATTTGTTCATTTACATTCTAAGATTCGCTGCCATATAGAAAAACTGGTTCTACTTAGCATTTTAGCACTCTTTTTCTTACCTTCATTGATAGCGACTAATTGCATAAGATACTCTTCATTTTCTGAAATGCAGCTTTTGCCTGCCCTATTCTGCTCTTAATCTCTGTTGTACAACTTCCATCTGATGTTATAAGTGCCCCTAGGTATTTAAAATTATCCTCTTGGTTGAGAATTTTCCCTTCTATTTCTATGTCACATTTTGGTGTCACCATTTTCTTTGATATCACCATTGTTACTGTTTTCTTGATATTTAAGGAGAGTCCTTTCCTTGCACTCTCTGTTACTCCAATGTCCAACAATTGTTGTAGGTCTATTGAATTATCTACCACCAATACTGTCATCTGCATAGCGTATATTATTTATATTATAACCTCCAACTAGTATTCCTGGCATCTCTTTGATCTCTCTCATTATTACTTCGCTATACAGGGAGAAAAGATCTGGTGACAAGACACACCCTTGTCGTACTCCTAGCTTTATCTGTTTGTAACTACCCTCTTTATTTTCCATTTTACTTTTCCATCTGCTACTTGGTTCCAATATATATTCTTTATTATTCTTAAATCTTTCCCATCAATGTTCATATCTTCCAACATTTTAATCAGCTCATTATGTTTTATTTTATCAAATAAATGCCTTAGTATAATCTATGAAGCATAAATATATGTCTCTCTGTTTCTCTATTGGGCTTTCTATTAGTGTTCGTTATATATATATATATATATATATATATATATATATATATATATATATATATATATATATATATATATGCCGGCTCCGTGGCCGAGGGGTTAGCAGCTTTCTCCGCTAACCCCGAATACTCTCGTCACGTGACGCGACGAGAATTAGCAGTGGTTCGTATCGCAAAAGTGACTTATGAGAGTATGGAGCCGGTCGCTCAGAAAGTCGTGGCGTGCTGATGAGCGTAATCTAGCCTAGGAATCAACATACAGCTGAAAGATGCTGGTGTTGACCGCAATATCCTGAAACAGGATGGAAACGCGGGAAAAAAAAAATAAAAAAAAAAATATATATATATATATATATATATATATATATATATATATATATATATATATATATATATATATATATATATATTGCATTGTTCGTACCCTTTCCTTTCATAAAACCATACTGTTCTTCACTAATTTCCATTTTTATTTTCTTTCTGGTTCTTCTCATTATAATTCTGAGTAGAAGGTTAGTGACATGGTTTATGAGGTTAATTGTATGAAAATCTTCGCATTCAATTTCTCCTGGTCTCTTTGGTATTGCTATCAATACAGATTTCAGCATATCGCTCGGTAAATATCCACTGTTGTAAATATCATTCAGCATTTTGGTTAATATATCTACCCCAAATTCTCCCAATACTTCTAATTCTTCTACTGTGATTTCATCTGGCCCAGCTGCTTTTCCTTTCTTCATATGTTTTATAGCATCAGCGACTTCCTTTTTTAGAATTGGTGGACCTTCTAGGTTACCTTCTTCTGTTAATTCTTCCCTTTCTCCATCATACAATTCTCTTATATACTCATTCCACCTCTTCATTATAGCACCTTCCTCCAATAATATCTTTCCTGTTTTTGATTTCAAACACCCTGCATTTATTCTTATTTTTCTTCCTGTGAGCTCACTGATTTGTCTGTGCATACTTTTTTTTTTATCTTTAGCGGAATTTAATTCAGTTTTTTTGCATTGCTCGTTTAACCAACTTTCTTTTGCCTTCACATATTTTCTTTTATTTCTTTATTTTTCTTAGTGTATTGTTGTTTGTCATTTGTACTCTTTTGACCATCAGCATTAACATTTCTTCATTCATCCATTTTTCTTAGCTATTTGGCTTATCTCTGGTAATATTTCTTTGCTAGTTTGATGAATGGAGTCCCTTATCATTTACCATTGTTCATTTATACTCTGTATTTTAGCTATTGCATTGTACCTATTTTTCACGGTCACTCTGTATTGTTCTTGAATTTCTTTATCTACTTTCAGAACCTCTTTATTAAGTCTCACATTCTTAATCATTTTTTCCCCTCTCTTTCTTTAATCTTACTTTTATTTGTCCACATAGTGGTACATGATCACTATTACAGTCAGCAGCAGGCATTGTCTTTACATTAATTAAAGCATTACTAAATCTTTTATTAATTAGTATGTAGTCAATGTAGTTGCGTATTTTCTTATCAGGGCTTTTCCATGTGTATAGTCATCTTTTATGGTGATTAAACCATGTGTTTCCAATTATCATATCATTGATATTTGCCCATTCTATTAGCATTTCTCCTCTTTCATTTCTTGTACCTAAACCATAATTCCCCACTACATCCTCCATTTCCCCCTTTCCTAATATTGCATTAAAATCTCCAAGTATTGTTATTTCTTGTGATCCTGTTTGAGCCATCACCATTTCTATTTCATCATAAAAGTGTTGTATGTCTTCATCACTACTGCTTGTTGTTGGTGCATGTACTTGTATGATATTTATATCTATTGGTTTACCTTTGATTTTGAACACAATAACTCTATTTTAAATACACCAGTATCCATTTACTGACTTAGTTGTTTCTTCATGAAATATTATTACTACATCTTTTTCATGTGTATTCCCTCCAGAAAAGATTATTATGTGGTTGTCGGCTATAATTTTGCCCGATCCCTTCCATCTTATCTCACTTATACCTAGTATATTCATTTTCATGCTATCCATCTCTCTTAGAACATTTCTCAATTTTCCTAGCTTATTTAATGTCCTAACATTCCATATTCCTACTCTAAATTTATTTATTTTAGTTTTTATTAATTTAGTTTACAGACAACTATACCACCCATTCTGCTAGACCATATGTATATATGTTGCTGCAGAGCATTGTACATGATGGACAGTCATTATCATTCACTGTGCTAGTATCAATTGTGTATTTTTCGTGACCTAACCATCTTTCATATCATCCCAGTCATCCATTATAATTCTGTTGAACCTTTTCAGGAGTTACTGTATTCCTTTATCATATTTACATGTGTGTTTGTGTGTGTGTGTGTGTGTTACATATTAGTGTGATAATGCTACAACGCTGTCTGGAGGCTGCAGATCAGGAGAGCTGTGTGGCAAGAAGAATGCTAGTCTTCAGTTAGTACAAGAGTGAGCATCCTCCTCTCTGACAGCAGTGCCTTTCCTGTGCTCTCTTGGCCTTCTACCTGAAAACATTACTTGATCCTTTAGTGTAATACTTCCAGATTTGCCTGATCCAGTTCACTAAGGAGTCTCAGGAGCCATTTCTGGTTTTCTATTAGTATTAGGGGCGTTCATTTGAAACACGTTCCAATGGCTTTATTACAAAAAAAACATTAACAGGTGTGGTAAAATTAAACAAAGCATTCATTTTGAATTAATTATGCACCATGGGTTGGTCAGAAGAAGTCGCCGTAGGCATTCAGGCTAGCATCCCATTGCTTAGGTAGGCAGCAAATGCCGTCCGCGAAAAGGGTTTGTGGTTGCTCACTGAACCAAGCGCTTACCGCGTTCATTGTGTCTGCATCTGTGTGAAATCGTTGCCCCTTGAGAGCTTTTTTAATCTTTTTTTATAGGTCCGAACAAATGAAAATCACATGAATCAGGACTACAGGCTGGATGTTGCAGAATTTCCCACTTCTTCCTTGCTTTTGCGACATGCGGATGAGCATTATCGTGCAACAAAATCACACAGCGAGAAAACATGCTGGGTCGTTTATTCTCGATGGCTTTTTGCAGCTTGTCTAATGTTTGCAAGTAGTGGGTAGAGTTGATGCTGACACCAGGTTCTTTAAAGTCGGCCAACAATAGCCCTTCTTGATAACAAAAATGCGCTCAGCATAACCTTACCAGCGGAAACCTGTAACTTGAATTTTTTGGCTATTGGTGATCCAGTATGCTTCCATTGCATGCTCTCTCTTTTGCTGCTCGGCTCAAAGTGGTGACGCCATGATTCATCGCTTGCCACTAAGCGGAAGAGAAATGCATCACCCTCCACTCTGTAACGCAGCAAGTGGTTCAAACACCATCTCATGCGTTCCTCTTTTTGGTGGTCAGTCAACATCCATGGTACCCCCTGTGAACACACCTTCTGATTTTGCAGTTTCTTACGAACGACCTTTTCAATTGTCCCAATTGATACATCAAATTCTTGTGCTAGTGAACGTATGCTTTGACAATGGTTCATCTGTACTTCTGCATCAATTTTGGCGATGTTTTTTTTTCTGTTGTAACAACATGCGCTTGACCCGGCCATGGAAGATCTGTTGTGAACTGACATCCTTTGCAAAACATTTGTGCCCAGTCTGTCACTGTTGTCTTCAACACACATTTGTTACCGTATGCTACCTGCATTCTTCGATGAATGTCCACTGGTCAAAATCCTTCAAATGAAAGAAACTGAATCACCACGCTTTGAGCTTCTTTGGACGGATTTTGGATCAACCCAGCCATTTTCTCAACGGTCAGAAACAGAACCTATGCATCATGGGACGATAAGCACTTGCTCTTTTATTCATTGGTCAGTACTTATCACATGACTATGACATGACAATGTTCAACGTACGCAATTACGCGCGGTGTGGCACGAACGGATTTCAAATGAACGCCGATTATAGCCGGCAACCACTATTTGGGGATATTTATCTCTCCACTAAAACTACACGCCACATTTATGGAGTGGTATAACTCCATTTTACAAACTATCGTCTGTTAAGACAGCAAGATGCCAGTCATGTGGAAATGTTACTTCATATTTTGACTTAAACATCATTGTTTTTGTGTATTTGCCTTTAAACTTATTTTAAACACGAGCCACATACAATATGTTGCACGATTTATTGTCTGGCATATTTTGTTGACTCTTGACAGGTGCATACTGCAGAGTTGTATATCATATGAAGTGAACACATGAATTATGCTTTAGCTGAAACAATTAAAACACATAGTCACAGGTAATCATCAAATGTGGAATACTGTGCAGTATGCACTTGATGAGATGCAGCAAAATATGTCAGGCAGTAAATGTAACAACATGTTATTTGTTACTTATGTGTTTACACTTATTCATTGTACTGTTACTTTAATCAATCAATCAATCATTATATTATATTATTATATTTATTATTTTATTATATTTCGCCTTGTATAGTTAGTCTGGATCCTCATCACATTATATTGTTACATGTATTTTCAGAGTGAAGGGTTTAAGTCACAAGCGGCTACTGATGCGGACCAGGACCTGCAGCACCTCTTGCAAGGAGCTGTGCGTGTGAGACCAGTCCTGAGTAGTTCAGATGAGACACAGGTGAAAACAACATAACCCAGTCACCCAGGTGTGTTTGTTTACTGCATCTACTAGTCTCAGAGACATCTAAATCAATTACATGAAACATCTACAAGTACATGAGACATCTACATTGAGTACTTGACACATCTACATCAAGTACATGAGACATAAATTGAGTATTTGAGACATCTACATCAAGTCTATGAGACATCTACATCATGTATATGAGGTATCTACATCAAGTACATGAGACAGGTACATCACGTACATGAGACATCTACATCAAGTGCATGAGACATCTACATCAAATACATGAGAAATCTACATCAAGTACATGAGACATCTACATCAAGTCTATGAGATATCTACATCACATACATGAGACATCTACATCAAGTCTATGAGACATCTACATCAAGTGCATGAGACATCGACATCACATACATGAGACATCTACATCAAGTCTATGAGAAATCTACATCAAGTCTATGAGAAATCTACATCACATACATGAGACATCTACATCAAGTACATGAGACATCTACATCAAGTACATGAGACATCTACATCAAGTACATGAGACATCTACATCAAGTACATGAGACATCTAAATCAAATCTATGAGAAATCTACATCAAGTATATGAGACATCTACATCAAGTCTAGAGAAATCTACATCACATACATGAGACATCTACATCAAGTACATGGGACATCCACATCAAGTACATGAGACATCTACATCACATACATGAGACATCTACATCAAGTACATGAGACATCTACATCAAGTACATGAGACATCTACATCAAGTACATGAGATATCTACATCAAGTACATGAGACATCTAAATAAAGTCTATGAGAAATCTACATCAAGTATATGAGACATCTACATCACATACATGAGACATCTACATCACATACATGAGACATCTACATCAAGTCAATGAGACATCTACATCAAGTACATGAGACATCTACATCAAGTACATGAGACATCTAAATCAAGTCTATGAGAAATCTACATCACATACATGAGAAATCTACATCAAGTATATGAGACATCTACATCAAGTCTATGAGAAATCTACATCACATACATGAGACATCTAAATCAAGTCTATGAGAAATCTACATCAATTATATGAGACATCTACATCAAGTCTATGAGACATCTACATCAAGTGCATGAGACATCGACATCACATACATGAGACATCTACATCAAGTCTATGAGAAATCTACATCAAGTCTATGAGAAATCTACATCACATACATGAGACATCTACATCAAGTACATGAGACATCTACATCAAGTACATGAGACATCTACATCAAGTACATGAGACATCTACATCAAGTACATGAGACATCTAAATCAAATCTATGAGAAATCTACATCAAGTATATGAGACATCTACATCAAGTCTAGAGAAATCTACATCACATACATGAGACATCTACATCAAGTACATGGGACATCCACATCAAGTACATGAGACATCTACATCACATACATGAGACATCTACATCAAGTACATGAGACATCTACATCAAGTACATGAGACATCTACATCAAGTACATGAGATATCTACATCAAGTACATGAGATATCTACATCAAGTACATGAGACATCTAAATAAAGTCTATGAGAAATCTACATCAAGTATATGAGACATCTACATCACATACATGAGACATCTACATCACATACATGAGACATCTACATCAAGTCAATGAGACATCTACATCAAGTACATGAGACATCTACATCAAGTACATGAGACATCTAAATCAAGTCTATGAGAAATCTACATCACATACATGAGAAATCTACATCAAGTATATGAGACATCTACATCAAGTCTATGAGAAATCTACATCACATACATGAGACATCTACATCAAGTCTATGAGAAATCTACATCACATACATGAGACATTTACATCAAGTACATGAGACATCTACATCAAGTACATGAGACATCTAAATCAAGTCTATGAGAAATCTACATCAAGTCTATGAGAAATTTACATCACATACATGAGACATCTACATCAAGTCTATGAGACAAAGACATCAAGTACATGAGACATCTACATCAAGTCTATGAGATATATCTAAGAAATAAGATTGTTATGCCTTCATAAGCAAAAGCGGAATAATGTTATTAGACCAGTCTCCTTCCACGCAGCCAATCCTTCCCTCTACATTTGCCAGAACATTCTCACAATCATCCATTACACATTGTGTAAGACTGGATTAACCCTTTGTGGAAAACAATAATTCTGTCACAGGCAAGGATCGAACCCAGACCAGTCTTGGCAAGCCAGTGCACAATATACTGTGATACCACTGCTTCTAGTTTGTATGTAAAAGTGAAATTAAAGAGCCTTTCCCATGCCTTGTGGTGCATGGGGTATACTGTTCGTCCACTATTTGTATAGACCAATCGGAACTCGATGGGTCATGTGGGCAAAATCATATTTAAACACAGACGCTATGAATAAAATACTGCATGATATCTTGCCAGGTATATTTTGCTGCATCTCGTCAGGTGCATACTGGAGAGTTATATATCATGTTATGTGAGAATATGGATGATACTTTGGCTGGAATATGATGTACATCGTCGCTGACATTGCGTGAATGTGTAGAACGTTATATCTACGGAAGGCTAACGCTTAGCAAGAAGGCCTTCTATTTGCATAGTAAAAGCTGGAATCGAATAATATATAACCAGATGAGATGTAGCAAAATATTTCAGGCAAGAAATCATGCAATATTTTATTTGTGACGTCTGTGTTTAAACTCACTAAAAGAATTTATTGTTTTGAACATCATTTTTGCTGACTTTACTGAGGAAAAAAGAAAGTTCATGCCATATGATTGTGATTGAATCACTGAACACTTATGGTCTTGCTGCCAAATTTGTGCCACTTCTGCTGACAGATGAACATAAAGTGAACAGACTCACAGTCAGGAACTGTTGGGTCGATCATATGCTGATAAAAATTTTCTGAACAATGTTCTCAGAGCTGTTATACCATTTGAACAGTTTCCATAAATGTTGTGCCTAATTTGATACAGAGTTTCATGCAGCCATGTTCTTTAAGATCCTTCAACGCTGAACATTTGAAAAATCATGAAGAACAATTGGGGAACCTATATGCGGACAAGTGCACCAAAGTGGGGAACACATTCTTGAAGGCAGTTTTCACACATGGAGATGTAGAGGTCAATTGCAGTGAGTATTGGGGGAAACAGTCTAGAAGAATAGACAGAGATGATGTACAAGAAACAACTACATCACACAGATATGCAAGAAATAATTACATCACATAGACATGCAAGAAACAAGCACATCACACAGATGTGCAAGAAACAACTACATCCTACAGACATTCTAGAAACAACTACATCACACAGACATGCAAGAAACAACTACATCACACAGACATATAGATAAAGAGGGACTTTCTGGTGAATTGAAGCAACCTGTTTTGCTTCATGCTGGAGTGTATATATATATATATTACATGGTGATTTTTATGTTGTTTGTTTTGCGTTGACTCGCTTTGAACTCAAGCACAGTCCATACACATGCTACAACCACTAGTAGTTGTCACTACAGGGGAGCTGAACTAATTTTGTGTGTTGATTAGCTTTCCCTATTACCAGTGTTCCTCACCATCAGGCGAACCCACTCCGACTTATGAGGTTCTTGTAATTTACATCCCCAAGTCAAGGACGAGAAGTCAACATTTTAGTCCACCTGACTGGTGCAGGGGTTGAACCAGCTACCTCAGCATCAGCACACTGGAAGTTTAAGAGCTAGCGATCTTATACATTCGGCCATGCCGATATATTGATAACAAAATGGATGAATATTTTTACTTATTTAAACCGAATGTTCTGGTGGAGAGTGTTGGGTGGCAGGGGCGCCGGGTGGAATGTGTTGAGAACACCTGGCCTTAGTGTAGCTGGAAAGTCCTTTGTCTGGAAACCACTGTGTAAAAAAAAGCACAGGATGACCCAGGAGTGCGTGGAGACAGAGATGAGTGGTATGGGGAGGGGATGAGCAGGGTAACATTGGATAGGCTATTATAGGACAGCTTGCCTGAAGTTGTTTGAGGGAATATACCCCAAAATGCACAAAGAGCAAAAGAACGAACACACATACATATGCATAGATGCATACACAATACCTACATACATACTCACATCATATGTACAAATTCTCAGTTATACACCCACTCAATAACATTCAAAGACGAAGAGGAAGCAATATTCTGTTGTAATTACCAACAAACGTAGATAATTCTACGATTGTTCAAAGATCTGGTTTCCATCTAATTATTTCTACTTAAAGAAAACTAGTCCAAGAACGACATGTTGTGTTTGTGTTGAGTATTTTATCAACGACCTGGTATAGATAAGTCTTATCTACTGCCTCACCAAGTCTCAACTGTCAGTCACAATAACGGTGTTATACTATTTATACATGTCACACTCCGTGTTTTTTGTCCAGACTTCCTGGTGTGTGCAACAATGTAAAGGTGAACTGATTCAGTGCCACTCAGTAACATAGATGAACTGTCCCACAGCTGAACTATCCCACAGCTGAACTGTCACATAGATGAACTGTCCCACAGCTGAACTGTTCCACAACTGAACTATCCCATAGATGACCTGTTCCATACCTGAACTGTCACATAGATGAATTATCCCACAGCTGAACTGTCACATAGATGAACTGTCACATAGATGAACTGTCCCACAGCTGAACCGTCACATAGATGAACTGTTCCACAACTGAACTATCCCACAGCTGAACTGTCACATAGATGAACTATCCCACAGCTGAACTGTCACATAGATGAACTGTCCCACAGCTGAACTGTCACATAGATGAACTATCCCACAGCTGAACTGTCCCACAGCTGAACTGTCACATGGATGAACTATCCCACAGCTGAACTGTCACATGGATGAACTTTCCCACAGCTGAACTATCCCACAACTGAACTATCCCACAGATCAACTGTCACATAGATCAACTGTCACACAGCTGAACTGTCCCTCATCTGAACTGTCACATATATAAACTGTCACATCGCTGAACTGTCCCACAGCTGAACTGTCACATAGATCAACTGTCACACAGCTGAACTGTCCCTCATCTGAACTGTCACATATATAAACTGTCACATCGCTGAACTGTCCCACAGCTGAACTGTCACATAGATCAACTGTCACACAACTGAACTGTCACATAGATCAACTGTCACACAACTGAACTGTCACATAGATCAACTCTCACACAACTGAACTGCCACATAGATCAACTGTCCCACAGCTGAACTGTCACATAGATCAACTGTCACACAACTGAACTGTCACATAGATCAACTGTCCCACAGCTGAACTGTCACATAGATCAACTGTTCCACAGCTGAACTGTCACATAGATCAACTGTCCCACAACTGAACTGTCACATAGATCAACTGTCCCACAGCTGAACTGTCACATAGATCAACTGTCCCACAGCTGAACTGTCACATAGATCAACTGTCCCACAACTGAACTGTCACATAGATCAACTGTCCCACAGCTGAACTGTCACATAGATCAACTGTCCCACAGCTGAACTGTCACATAGATCAACTGTCCCACAACTGAACTGCCACATAGATCAACTGTCACACAACTGAACTGCCGCATAGATCAACTGTCACACCACTGAACTGCCATATAGATCAACTGTACCACAGCTGAACTGTCACATAGATCAACTGTCACACAACTGAACTGTCACATAGATCAACTGTCCCACAGCTGAACTGTCACATAGATAAACTGTCCCACAACTGAACTGTCACATAGATCAACTGTCCCACAGCTGAACTGTCACATAGATCAACTGTCCCACAGCTGAACTGTCACATAGATCAACTGTCACACAACTGAACTGTCACATAGATCAACTGTCCCACAGCTGAACTGTCACATAGATCAACTGTCCCACAGCTGAACTGTCACATAGATCAACTGTCCCACAGCTGAACTGTCACATAGATCAACTGTCCCACAGCTGAACTGTCACATAGATCAACTGTCCCACAGCTGAACTGTCACATAGATCAACTGTCACACAGCTGAACTGTCACATAGATCAACTGTCACATAGATCAACTGTCCCACAGCTGAACTGTCACATAGATCAACTGTCACACAACTGAACTGCCACATAGATCAACTGTCACACAACTGAACTGCCACATAGATCAACTGTCACACAACTGAACTGTCCCACAGCTGAACTGTCACATAGCTGAACTGTCACTTAGCTGAATTGTCTGTTATGATTAATGAATAGCTGTTATGACTTACTTAAGTTGCATGTCCTTCACAGGGCGTAGCAGTCAACCCCAGCATTTTCGCTGTTCGTGATTCCTGGGCAAATTTTACGTTAAGTAGTTTGCCATTGCTTTCTGAACGATTGGCTCCTATACCTTTTTCGAAAAAACCAGCACCGCCGTGTTTCGAACCCGGGTATACGGACTCACAAACCGCGGTCGCAAGCCCTTAGCCACAGAGACCGATTGTTATGACTAATGAGCGCAAAATCATAACAACAGAGATGAGATTCATTAGACGAGTTGCGGGAGTAACCGTGAGAGATAGGATTAGGAATGAGGAAATTAGAAGACGAATAGGTCTGAAAACATTCATGCACATCATTAAAGATTAAATGGTTTGGCCACCTCACAATAATGCCATGCATTATACCAGAAAGATAAACATTGAAGAAATATAATGGATTCAAAGCAAGGAAAACTCACGTAAGAGCAACTTCAGAGAAATGAATCTCAATGACGAGAAGAAGATGCAGAGCGGCTCAAACAACCAAATATTCATAGCATGTATAATAACCACAAAAAAACAAAAAACAACAGACATAGTGGTAATTATAAATACTAAAATTGTTTTCTCGAATACAAGACAAAAGTGAATGGAATGAACCTAGAATAAATTAATATATTGAAGTATTTGCGTACTTGAATAACAGCAACCGGAAGATAATCATCATCATGTGCCCTGCTCACAGGTGTAGGCGTCCATGTCTCTCCACAGATCTTGGCCTTTGGTGTTCTGGATCAACTCTGTTGATGATATTCCTCCATACCCCCTTCTCAGCCCATCCAACATCATTGCTCTCTTAAAGTCGCTTAAAAGTCGACAGGGTCAACTTCATTGCACCGGGTTTTATCCCATATAGCTCGGTCTCTTTCCGCAGCACGGAAAGCGTCGCACAAAGCACGAACTCCGTAGCTTTTAGCGACGGCCCACAGGAGTCTCCTAAACATTTAACTCGTAAACCGAAGGACGCGGCCCGGAATCGAACCCACAACCTTCGGAGCACGAGTCAAACGGCTTGACCACTTCGCCACAGACTCCCATTGCTCTCTGTCTGCCTCTGTCAATTTTATTTTTGGTCTTTCCACTCGTCACGATGTTCTCCAATGCCTTTGTTCATTATATGACCAAAGAACAGTATATGTCTCTTTCTTATTGTTGTATATCATGTTATATTTTCATGTAGAAAAGCAAAAGATTATTCTAGAAACATGTGGATGAGCAAGGTTGTCGCCATACTGTCTATAAATTATTGTCTGTTGCACGAGGAAAGACAAACCAATGGCAACTCTATGGGTACGACTGTTGGAATGAAGAATCTAATTTGGTACTAGCAGGAAGACATGAAGCGCAGGATGGAGTAGATGGACGAGAACTGGCCACAGATAATCTAAGTATTCAAACACTCTTACATCTTCCGAGGAAGAAGGCGTGAATATGGAATACAAACAAATAAGTATATGTAGCTCCTGCGAAAATATGAAGCATACTAAACACGGACACAGTGTACATACCTAACAAGGACCCCATAAAGATGAACATAAATCACAGAGTAAAAATCTCCAAACCAAGAGACCGTAAACAAAAATAATAAAACATGAAAATAAGTATTCTATGACACAATAAGCAACGTTTCGATTATATAAATCTTCATCAGAGACTGGACAATACAAACAGATCTAAAGAAAAAACGTAAAATAATATTAAAACACAACTCCTTCGTTGTCAAGAAGGCAGAAAAGTTGGGTTCAGTTCGGTTTTGAAAGGTGTTCTTTGTCTACAAACGTTGAGTCCAATTCAGCTGCAAAAGTGCCAAATAAGAAATGTGTGGCCAAAAGTGTGCAGACTTTTAGACATGATTATATAGAGTGAGGTCAGCTTATGGGGTGTACAGCCGAAGAAAGACAAGATGAGGAACCTTTCGACGCCATGGAGTGGTACACAAAGGAACCCACTCTGGAGGAAATGGAGGAGTACATAGAAGAAGAAAAGAAACGGACAAGGCTACTCAGGCACGAGGAATACATGAGGAGACAGGAAGCAAAAGGAAAGAATATGAAGAAACTCAAGGGAAAACCCATAGAATACCCGCAAATAATCTCTGACTATGATAGTTGATACCGGCATTCAGTACTATATCGAGGACCGAGAGATCGTCCCATGGCTGACAACAGAGGAAGCAATCGAAAAACAGCAAGAACTTAAACACGAAAGTGAAAAAAAAGCGCAAGGAGGTAAATAACAAGCTTCTACGGGCAATACACAGAACAGGAGGCAAAAATACTAAATAAAAAGTCCTTTAAGGACTACAACCAGTCAAGCCAGACGAGCCAGGAGCCTGCACCAACAAAGAAAACCACAAGAGGAAACATCCGCAAAGGACAGCCGCCGACCGATTTCCCTGCTGACGTCACAGACACAAACGATACATAACCAGTCCGAGATAGGACTTACTCGTAAGAGCGCACAAGACAAGAATTAGGGTGATTTTGATTGATTGATTTAGATTGAAGCGGCGTGCTACCCTTACCGCCCCACACACGTGTTGTTCCCCCCCCCCCCGCTAGGCTACACCTTACTTTCGCACACCAGCCCTTCATCCCCACGTCCGTTAAATCTCTACCGCTATGCCTCCCACTCATCCACCTCAGTTATTTCAACAATTGAGATTATATGTCATTTTCTGCTTTAGTCTCTTACCAACAGATATCAAAATCACAGCCACCGACTTGGCTCTTAACATCTACAAAAAGACCCGCACCACATGCCATTTTAATTTCCTCAAGAACTGCCTACGGCTTCATATCACCCCACGTGGCTTCATCTCTAGATTTCACCCATCGGCAGGCACTCTCGATGACAGTTGTCGTAGACGTCTATCTAAAGTTGAGTTTAAATGTGCTACTCTTCGCATGCGATGCATTGCCGACAACCACGCGCGACAACTGTCTGACTTCAGCTCGAATATAACTATCCTCGATCAGCGTCTTAGACAACTTACCTCGAGGAATTATTTCTTGTATTGTGTTATACGGTGTATCATCAATAGCACTAACCACCATCTATACAAGTATCTTTCCGCGGCCAAAAACGCCAAGCTAGCCAAACTCCGTGCCCCTACCTCCACTCCCTCCACGCCCCCTCTCCCACCCCAACTTACCACTGGCTCCGACAACCTAGTTGTGTGCATACCTCCCGACCTTCCACTATCGGCATCTGAGAAATCGGTCCTCAGCAAAGGGCTCAGGTTCATACCGCTACGTCCCTGTGGTGATAGATACGCATTACTGCAGGACGTCCATCGGTTCCATCGCACTCTCAGGCTACAATATCACTTCAGAAATCAATCTCATAACGATAACTCTTCGGATCCTACCGACCATTTCTCTCACCTCTCCAAACGCAGGTCTGCTTGGGTTCCCAATCCAGGGGCATCTAAGGCCCTCGATTTATACATCGACAAAACACTTTACGACATCCAAAAACTCAAATTTAAGCCACTACGATATTCCAACCTCACCGCGGATGAACAACGGGCACTTACACAGTTGAAACGCCGTGATGACATAGTTATCAAACCTGCCGATAAGGGAGGGGCGCTAGTGGTTTGGAGGAAAGACTTATATATACAGGAAGGCAACAAGCAACTGGGCGATGCCACCTTCTACAGACCAAGGATACAAGATGGGACAGTCAGAAACAACACCCAGGTCAAAAGCGTGACTAACGCCATTATCCAGCAAGGTCTTTTACCCAGCTCCGCCACCTCGTTAATCATCCACGATAGCTGCTTGGGCAAACCCGCCTTTAATATGCTGCCTAAGACACACAAACCTGGTAACCCAGGCAGACCTATCGTCTCGGCCTGCTCTTGCCCTACAGAACGGATTTCAGAGTTTCTAGACAGCATGTTTCAGCCGTTGGTTGCCAGCCTCCCTTCGTATATCAAAGACACCAACCACGCTATTTCCATCTTCGATTCCATCAGTTTCACTAACCCTTCTCAGTATCACATCTTCACTTTAGATGTGACTTCACTCTACACTTCCATTCCTCACTCTGACGGCCTTAAAGCCTTAGAATTTTTCTTGGAGAAAAGGCTTAATCCCTCGATAGCCACTGGACCATTACTGCGTCTTGCGGAGTTAGTCCTCAACCTCAACTCGTTTGAGTTCAATGGGGACTACTTCGACCAGATCAGCGGTGTGGCCATGGGTACTAAGATGGGTCCCAGTTATGCCTGCCTCTTCATGGGCTATCTGGAGCACCAGGTATGGAGTCAGTACACCGGTAGGCTCCCGGAGCTCTACAGGAGGTACATTGACGACTGCTTTGGTGTCTCGGACATGCCCTTGCCTGACCTACAGAACTTCATTGCCTTTTTTTCAGACTTCCATCCCAGCATCAAACTTACCTCCACCATTTCTTCGTCGGCTGTCAATTTCTTAGACCTCACAGTCTCTTTAGGTTCCGCTGGTCTATGCACGACGGTTTATTATAAACCAACTGACTCGCACTCATTCCTTCTCTATACCTCCTCCCACCCTCCCTCGTGCAAACGTTCTATTCCTTTCTCCCAACTGTTACGTCTCCGACGACTTTGCCAGGATAACAACGACTTCCATCAAAAAGCCCACGAGATGCTTGATTTCTTTCGCCTTCGTGGCTATCCTGATAATGTTCTATCTACAGCTCTTCACCGCTGCCAGTCTATCAGTCGCACTGAGGCTCTCTCCTCCAGGCCGAAACCACGAAACAATAGACCTGTCCTCTCACTTACTTATCATCCCCACAATATTGCTGCCAAGAATATCCTTTTGAAACATCTATCCATTCTCCGGGCGGAATCGACCACTCGTGATGTCTTCTCAGAGGCTCCTCTAGTGGCATATAAGCGGGATCGTAACCTCAGAGATGTGCTGGTCCATAGCAGGCTACCCCAACCTCACCAGTCTCCTCCTGGCACGGTGGCGTGTCTTCGATCGGTTTGCAAGACCTGTCCATACGTACTTCAAACCCAGAGTCTGACATTCCCTAAGACGACCTTCCACATCCGTGAGGGTTTCTCATGCATCAGTCGCAACGTCATCTATGCGATTACCTGCACACGTTGCGACATGAGATATGTCGGTGAGACAGGATTACGTCTTGGGGACAGATTTCGACAACATCTTTCTGACATCACCAGCGGCGCCCAGAAACCAGTATCCATACATTTCAACAGTCCTGACCACCATGGCGTAGCCGACATACAGGTCACGGCCATCAAATCATGCGCATCCCACGAACGGGATCGGAAGACATTGGAACACCGTCTCATCTTCCAGTTGGGCACACTCTCACCTCACGGCCTTAATGTCCAACACAGCTTCATTTAACTTCCCACCCCACCGTCCAACCCCGAGCTTACAGTCCACCATCTGGGTACGTGCAGATCCTTTATATGACATCACAGTCAACTCTCTTGGCGGATTTACGTTCGGTGTTTTGCCATCATTTTCTGAACGACCGCCACTCATGCCTCTCTGTGTGTACTAACACTATATAGGTTTCCACAGCGGTGTTTCGAGCGCTTAACGATAATTGCTAATTGTCATCTGCGTCCGTAACATCCTTGCCGGTCTCTAATTTCACTTTTCCGCACACATGGGCGCGTCTCCACCCCACTCCCTTCCCGCTTGACCTTTGACCCGTGTACCATACATCCGGTCTATTGATCCACTGGCGCCCTACGTGTGTCAGACCTTCCAAGCTAGGACACGGTATTCAGATGAGTACATTCAATTTTAATTAGTTTAATAGTTTAATATTGTCATAGTGTGTTTCATGTAGTTTTGTGTTGGTTTGTATTTGTTTGTCCTGTGCTGACGAAGGCTTTGGCCGCAACGTCCAATTTGTCTCTTGTAGTCGTGTTTCAGTAAAGCTCACAATCTACTTCTCGTTTATTTGGGTGATTCATTCATTGATTGATTTAGGAACCGACATCACAGCATTCGGGACATTCCCATAAGCGCTCCGTCCCCATCCTCAGCAGCCAGCGAAGAGTGAATTAGGGTGAATGAACCCACAAAAACCACGGTCCTCATCAATAACCACAGCTGAAAACGCAGGTTGAACGAGGCCGAATTTGGAATTTTTGTTTTGAAAATTGGAAGTGGAATTGGAATGGAGCGTAACATTTGCGTTCAAATGAGATTGTAACATACACTCACTTTTTCCTCTTAAGTACTTTATTTGTACTTTTTATCATGAATGATTGCCAATATGAGCTTGTTCGATTGCTAGCGTAATCAGGTTTTGATCTCTCGTGCTGGATTTTAATTTAATTTTGTTTACGCCACTCAAGCGGTGATCGGTATTTCCGTGTGTGGCACTACACATTTAATGCTGCCATGATATGAGTCCATTGAAGTACTAAGTCAGTCCAGTGATTGAATCAGATTCGTTTTCCACCATATTCTCCACTTTCTCTACTTCCACTGCTCTCTTTTCCGTTTTATGGCCGCCTTGCCTCCCCCCTCCTTCTGAGGGGGGGGGGGGAGTACCTTCTTCCATCTTCATCATTCTCCATATTTTCCTCTTCTTATATCCCCCGTTCTTTACCACCCTCATCTCTCTTTATCATTCTTAACCCTGTCCATCCTATTCCATCTTTAATCTCCTCCTCTACTCCATCCTCCTTTTCTTCTATCTTCACGCACCTTCTTCTTCACTCTCTTCCTTCTCCCTCATCCTCCCTGCCCACCCTTCTTCTCGCCTTCAATCATCGCCTTTCTTCTTCACCCCTCTCCGCCATCCTCATCCCTCATCCATTTCCTTCCCCAACCCCTTCGTGTATTATATCATTTTATGCTGCTCCAGCTGTATACACCCGTACCTAACATACACTCTGGTATGTATCACCGAGAAAGCCACTAGCTGATGTTATCAGTTCTGTACTATGTTGTAGTTTTTTTTTTTTTTTTTTTAAATCAAAGGTGTCTATTCTGTCTATGTCATGTCCACGGCTTCTGTCCATAACATTTGTCCACGGCTTCTGTCCTTGGCTTTTGTTCCTGACTTCTGTCCATGGCTTCTGTCCACGGCTTCTGTCCATGACTTCTGTCCATAACATTTGTCCACGGCTTCTGCCCTTGGCTTTTGTTCCTGGCTTCTGTCCATGACTTCTGTCCATAATTTCTGCCCACGGCTTCTGTCCACGGCTTTTGTCCACGGCTTCTCTCCAAGACTTCTGTCCTTGGCTTCTGTCCACGGCGTCTGTCCATGACTTCTGTCCATGACTTCTGTCTACGGCTTCTGTCCATGGCTTCTGTTCATTACTTTTGCCCATGGCTTCTGTCCTTGGCTTTTGTTCCTGGCTTCTGTCCATAATTTCTGCCCATGGTTTCTCTCCACGGCTTCTCTCCAAGACTTCTGTCCACGGCTTCTGTCCATTGCTTCTGTCCACGGCTTCTGTCCACGGCTTCTGTCCATGGCTTCTCTCCATGGCTTCTCTCCATGGCTTCTGTCCATGACTTCTGTCCACGGCTTCTGTCCACGGCTTCTGTCCATGACTTCTGTCCACGGCTTCTGTCCACGACTTCTGTCCATGGCTTCTGTCCATGGCTTCTGTCCACGGCTTCTGTCCATGGCTTCTGTCCACGGCTTCTCTCCATGGCTTCTGTCCATGACTTCTGTCCACGGCTTCTGTCCACGGCTTCTGTCCATGACTTCTGTCCACGGCTTCTGTCCACGACTTCTGTCCATGGCTTCTGTCCATGGCTTCTGTCCACGGCTTCTGTCCATGGCTTCTGTCCACGGCTTCTGTCCACGACTTTAGTCCACGCTTCTGTCCATGACTTCTGTCCACGGCTTCTGTCCATGACTTCTGTCCATGACTTCTGTCCACGGCTTCTGTCCACGGCTTCTTTCAACGGCTTCTGTCCACGGCTTCTGTCCATTACCTCTGTCCATTGCTTCTGTCCAAGACTTCCGTCCACGGCTTCTGTTCACGGCTTCTGTCCATTGCTTCTGTTGAAGACTTCTGTCCACGGCTTCTGTTAACGGCTTCTGTCCACGGCTTCTGTCCATGGCTTTTGTCCATGATTTCTGTCCATGGCTTCTGTCCCAGGCTTCTGTCCATGATTTTTGTATCTGGCTTCCGTCTGTCACTTCTGTCCCTGGCTTCTGTCTATCGCTTCTGTCAAGGCAATGGGGTCTCCGTGTCCAAGTGGTGAAACCGTCTGCCCTGCTCTCCAAAGATTGTGGGTTCGGTTCACGAGTGCAATTTTCTCGGAGATTCCTTGGGGTCGTCGCTGGAGCTACGGATTTAGTGCTCTGTGTGATGCTTTCGCCAGGCTGCCCTGCGGAGCCATTTGGGATAAACCCGGTGCAACGAAGTCGATCTTCTTGTCTGTTAAACCCGTTTAAATTATTAAGGTACTGAGGTTAACGTGTAAACTTGTTCCCCCGAAATTCTCAAATGTGTCACAGTTGCCTTTCATCCTGATGTACAAAAGATCTTCGCCATTTCAGCCGTCCCTGTGTCAATCTGCGGATCTATCTGTCACAGGATGATGGTTGGGTCAGATATATTTGTCTTCTTCAATGATAACTTTAATACCTCTTCAATGATAACTTTAATACCTCTTCAATGATCACTTTAATACCTCTTCAATGATCACTTTAATACCTCTTCAATGATCACTTTAATACCTCTTCGGTGTTGAATTAAGTCAAGAACTGAAATCACAGCAGTCGGGGCATTCCTATATATGCTCCGTTCGTATCTACTACAGCCAGCGAAGAGTTCCAGTACTAATGGTGCCTGTTGTGCCCTGATTATGTATCCGTCTGGCCTTTCCTCTGACTCTATACCTGTTAGATATGTTAGTGTTTGCTCCTTTTCCATGTTTTCAGCTCTAAAATTGCGGACTTCACTGCTTCCGTGGTGTTTCTGTGTACCTGACTGTGCACCTTGTCTAAGATGGCTAGTGTTGTCTATCAGCTTCACAACACACATAATCTAGGCGCTGTCGTATTCCTTGTTGGTAGATATTTCTAAGAGGTATAAGAAGTTCCTGGGGGTTAGTGGCGAAGGTTCGTGGACGATGTTTGGTAAAAGAGAACCTGGCATATAATACCACAATATTTTGTCTGAGAATGGAGGTGGAGGCAGTCACGGCGGCGTTCCGCTGGCTGGAGGACAAACAGCACACGCATGTCGTGATTATAACGGACTCACAAAGTATGAAGAGAAAGGTAAAGACAGGCATGCGTAGAGAGAGTGACAATCTTCTATTCAACAATCACAAATAGAGAGCAGCGGTTGGAGTCTCCCCCCCCCCCCCCCCAATACGAGCAGGCAAACAGACTGGCTGGGTCTGCACCCCTTGATAGGGTATTAGTGCATGATAAGGCAGATGTGGACACAGCCTTTTGGGATCGTGGCTATAGCAGAAGAACAGATAGATCATCGCAGCCTGGAGAGAATGGTG
Source organism: Cepaea hortensis (assembly GCA_963921405.1). Lineage (NCBI taxonomy): Eukaryota > Metazoa > Mollusca > Gastropoda > Stylommatophora > Helicidae > Cepaea > Cepaea hortensis. The sequence goes on from OY992876.1 coordinate 81,034,719, forward strand.
CTGCAGAGAGGTACCACTCGATCTGGCCGACACTCAATACTGCGAGGAAAGACTAGACAGAAGCATAATCAGACTGCTACTGGTACCATTATTATTAGGAGTCTTCGCTAGCTGCTGAAGATGAGATGGAGAACTACGGGAATGTCCTGAGTGCTTTGATCTCGATTCTTGACTCAACTCAGCACTTCTAAATTTTCTTTCATTTGCTCCGCAAGTCTTGCTGTTGAGTTACCTCACTTTGGCTAGCTTTTGTTTCAATTGTTACATGATATATTTCCAAATCATTGTGGTGTCCCTAGATAAGCTGCAACGAGAAAATGACACTATCTCTCTCTTTATCTGTTCGCGACAATCGCTAACATAACAGTATGCATATGACTTCCTCCTTATTACTGCGATAAGCTTGTCACGAAACTATTTTTGTTACGCAAACGTTATCCCCTGTTATCTGCACAATGTATCAGTTAGAAGCAGATGTAGACTTGTGCACCCCGAACCCGATCTTCTGTGTGATTATGTGGAACATCCAGCGATCCCAGGGATGCTCAATTTGTCTTGTGCACCCTGAACCCGATCTTCCGTGTGATTGTGTAGAACATCCAGCCATCTCAGGGATGCTCAAGTTGTTGAGAAACGGCTGGCCTAGTGTTTAGAATGCAGGATTCTTCTTTGGGAGACCCGGGTTGGAATCCTTGGTAAAGTGTTTTATGTCGGGGACAATAGGAAGACCCGAACCCACACAGTTCGCGGCGACCGCACTAGCCAGGCGACCTTACTTCCTCAGGCTCAAGATGCCCCCTCCCCTCTCCTATCCTACAGCGCAAGGTACTACAGGCAGTAGTAGATCAGTAGATGTCAGTGAGAACTGGCTAGTGTCTGCCGAACTCCCTCTGGACCTTGGATTGGAGTTTCTTGACAGTGAACTACTGGAACCCCTTGGGTTGGAGTTTCTTGACAGTGAACTACTGGAACTTCTTGGAATGGAGTTTCTTGACGGTGAACTACATGAACCCATTGGATTGGAGTTTCTTGACAGTGAACTACTGGAACCCCTTGGATTGGAGTTTCTTGACGGTGAACTACTGGAACCCCTTGGATTGGAGTTTCTTGACGGTGAACTACTGGAACCCATTGGATTGGAGTTTCTTGACAGTGAACTACTGGAACCCCTTGGATTGGAGTTTCTTGACAGTGAACTACTGGAACCCCTTGGAATTGGAGTTTCTTGACAGTGAACTACTAGAACCCCTTGGATTGGAGTTTCTTGACAGTGAACTACTGGAACCTCTTGGATTGGAGTTTCTTGACAGTGAACTACTGGAACCCCTTGGATTGGAGTTTCTTGACAGTGAACTACTGGAACCCCTTGGATTGGAGTTTCTTGACAGTGAACTGCTGGAACCCCTTGGAGGAAACATGAACATCCCAGAACTGATCTACGCCAGTCTGTGCATGCTGTGCTGAAACATGACCTAGATATACCCTAACGTTTCTCTTCGCAGAAGAATAGTCAGGCGCCACAGAAAGGGTGACCTCAGTCGGTACACGCTGGGGGAGATACTGGGGGAGGGGACCCGAGCACTTATGGACTGGATTGCTCGATGTGCAGTGAGGACGATCTGTCGACTAACTAATTAACAATGCCTTTCCGCATATGTGAAGTTCTACTTCCGGTCTTGTACACATCACAGATTTCTGAGCTTGGTGAGAGGCAAAGTCTGCTTCGCAACACAGTCCCCAGTGTAGAAAGTATTTCGAATGGTGGAGAAAGGAAAGCCTCTACACCACGTCACATCTGAAGATTAAACCCTTTTCAGGCCCAAACAACATGCACACGCTTTCCTCGGACGTAAGAGTGACCAATCAACCAGCCAACAAACCAGCCAGCCAGCCAACCAACCAGCCAACCAACCAACCAGCTAGCGAACCAACCAACCAATAAACCAAACACGCAAACAACCTACCAATCAAACAACCGACAACCAACTAACCAACCAATCAGCTAACCAAACAACTAATTAACCAAACAATTATAAGGGGCGTTCATTTAAAATCCGTTCGTGCCGCACCGCGCGTAATTGCGTACGTTGAACATGATCATGTCATAGTCATGTGATAAGTACTGACCAATGAATAAAATAGCAAGTGCTTATCGTTCCATGATGCATAGGTTCTGTTTCTGACCGTTGAGAAAATGGCCGGGTTGATCCAAAATTCGCCCAAAGAAGCTCAAAGAGCTGTGATTCAGTTTCTTTCATTTGAAGGATGTCGACCAGTGGACATTCATCGAAGAATGCAGGCAGCGTACGGTAACAAATTTGTATCGGAGACAACAGTGACAGACTGGGCACGAATGTTTCGGAAAGGACGTCAGTTCACGATAGATCATCGACGGCCGGGTCAAGCGCATGTTGTTGCAACAGAAAAAAAAAACCATCGCCAAAACTGATGCAGCAGTACAGATGAACCGTTGTCAAAGCATACGTTCGCTAGCGAAAGAATTTGATGTATCAATTGGGACAACTCAAAAGGTCGTTCGTAAGAAACTGAAATATCGGAAGGTGTGTTCACAGTGGGTACCACGGATGTTGACCGACCACCAAAAAGAGGGACGCATGGGATGGTGTTTGAACCAGAGTTACAGAGTGGAGGATGATGCATTTCTTTTCCGCATAGTGGCAGGCGGTGAATCATGGTGTCACCACTTTGCGCCGCGCAGTAAAAGAGAGAGCATGCAATGGAAGCATACTAGATCACCAAAAGCCGAAAAAAAAAAACAAGTTACAGGTTTCCGCTGGTAAGGTTTTTTTTTTTTTTTTACCATGAAGGGCTATTGTTGGCCGACTTTAAAAAATCTGGTGTCAACATCAACTCTACCCACTACTTGCAAACACTAGACAAGCTGCAAAAAGTCATCCAGAATAAACGATCCGGCATGCCTTCTCGCGGTGTGATTTTGTTGCACGATAATGCTCGTCCACATGTCGCAAAGATTGGGCAGGAAGCATTAGCAAGAAAGAAGTCTGAAATTCTGCAACTTCCAGCCTATAGTCCTGATGTATCACCATGTGATTTTCATTTGTTCGGGCCTCTAAAACAAGCTCTCAAGGGGCAACGATTTCACACAGATGCAGACGTAATGAACGCGGTAAACACTTGGTTCAGTGAGCAACTACAATCATTTTTTGCGGACGGCATTCGCCGCCTACCTAAGCAATGGGATGCTTGCCTGAATGCCTACGGCGACTTCTTCTGACCAACCCATGGTGCATAATTCATTCATAATGAATGCTTTGTTTAATTCTACCACACCTGTTAATGTTTCTTTCATGCTTTTGTAATAAAGCCATTGGAACGTGTTTCAAATGAACGCCCCTAATAATTAACCAACCAACCAAACAACCAACCAACCAATTAGCCAACCAATCAACTAACCAACCAACCAACCAGCCAACCAACCAACGTGTAGAACTTAACAAGTTACTATCTTTAAACTCAAAACAGGACACTGCAGATTCAACAGTCATAAATACAGACAGCTAAATGTAATCTACAGCAATGTGAACATCGGTCAGGCACCTCAAACTGTAGAACATATTATCCATCACGGCACTAAATACAGCTCAGAGATGTCTGATGAAACAACAACAGATGTCTGCATAAGTCAGAGTAGTTCATGCAGTAAACATAGTAGATAAAGATTAGCTCCAATCATTAAAGGAGAGACGAAGGAGGACGAGGACGTGAAGGAGTAGTAGAAGAAGAGAAAGAAGGATGAGGAGGTGGAGAAGAAGAAGTAGAAGAAGGATGAGGAGGAGTAGGTACAGAAGAAGGATGAGGAGGAGGAAGACGAAGGAGAAGGAAGAAAACGAAGAAGAAGGAGGAAGAGGAGGTGGAGAGGGTAGAGAAGGAGGGGGAGTAGAAGTAGGAGGAGGGGATATAGAAGAAGAAGAAGAAGAAGAAGAAGAAGAAGAAGAAGAAGAAGAAGAAGAAGAAGAAGAAGAAGAAGAAGAAGAAGAAGAAGAAGAAGAAGAAGAAGAACATACGGAACCCCTGATATTTATCTCCCACTTTATCCCCATAAAACCCACAAAGCCCCTGTGCAACATCAAAAGGTTGAGACCACTTGTAGTAATTTAATCAAACTCGAAAATTCGTCGACAACGGGCTGAATCAAGATAGCCCCAACACAGCAGGACCTCAGTGTTAGTGCCTTCAACAAACAGATCGTTAACCCAATGTATCTAGTAGTTCTTACAATGCACGACTGTACTGTCGATAAACAGTACGGGCCTCGCAGTCACATTCTGATCACTTGTGAACGGAACTGGGAATTAATTTATAATTTTCTCTGAAATGTTCTTGCTGTCACAACCGTACCGTTAGTAATTATGTGAATATGTACGGCCACGAGTTCATGAAGTATCGTGTATTTTATGTCGTAATTTTGTTTGATCAAAGGTGATGCTTCCAGGAAGATTCATCGCCAAGGTTGGTCATATTAGAAGAAATGATTGTAGAGAATACGCACTGATAACATAGTTGTCATCATCTCATCTCATTTCATCTCATCTCATCTCATTTCATCTCGTCTCATCTCATCTCATCTCATCTCATCATTTCATCTTGTTCCTCTTACACAGCCAGAGAATGCCTGTTAATGGGCTTCGTGTATCGAGATTCCCATACACTCTGTTATTCCGTCAATCTTTTTTATGGTCGGCCTCATTTGGTCTGTACATTCTTGTCCGATTATGCATCTTTTTTCTTTGAACAGTAGGAAAAATCCCCTGCCGGCTTACTAGGCCAGTCGCTGGTTAAGGACAGGCAAATCTAATCAAGGGGTGTTGCCCTCCATGACGAGCTAGAGTCCCGTTGACCCATGACCTCGCGGATATGTTAGAAGCAAATCAGACACTACAAAGTTGTATTCACACGCTGATGTCAGTCTAGGAGCTGTTGTGAATGTTGAGACAGCACACAGTTGTATTCACGCGTTCATGTCAGTCTAGGAGCTGTTGTGAATGTTGAGACAGCACACAGTTGTATTCACACGTTGATGTAAGCCTATAGTCTGTTTATTTATTTTTTTTTGCCCCAATATAAACATCCATATCTCAGCAACCAACAGAGGGAAAATTATTAAATTTAGTATATAGCCTTATCATTATGTCCACCCAACAAAAAAATATTTGTTCTGGAGATTTTACAGCAGATTTCAAAGTTTGTTTATATGCGGTATATAATTTACGGGTCTGAGATGAAATTCATAATTTTAAATGTATTACAGCGTAGCCAGACAATCAGCGCTCAATGTTGAATATTGTACGTGTTTTAAAGGAATTGGCCTTATGCCAACTCACCGCGTTGTTCAAACTAGGACTGTTCAGAGGTGTCTCAAAATGTGGGTTATTTCATGAAACCTGATTAATATGTTTTTTTTTTTGTTTTTTTTTTTTTAAAATCTTACCACTTATCGCTAACATTGAAATGTGTGAATATTTTTCAATGGCATTTAATGCGAAATTGTACACTTCAAAGAATCGCTATGAAGTTGTACACATAATTTTGTTAAGAAGTTGATCGCAGGAAAATGTTTTATACTATTACAAATTCCGAAAAAAAAGAACAATGCATGCATTGGATTTGAGTAAACGATGGGTGCAAGAATCTGGAATTAAGCCACCACGCAATAACAAAACGGTAGGGAGAAAGATTATTGTAGACAGCTTTGACAAAGATGTCATAAGGCGAGCTATTATAAAAATGCTTTAAAAAGTCGCTTAAAATTCGACAAGGTCGACTTCATTGCATCGGGTTCTATCCCATGTGGCTCGGTCTCTTTCCGCAGCGCGGAAAGCATCGCACAAAGCACGAACTCCGCAGCTCTAGCGACGACCCACAGAAGTCTCCGAAAAATTTAACTAGTGAACCGAAGGATGCGGCCCGGAATCGAACCCATGACCTTTGGAGCCCGAGTCAAAAGGCTTGACCACTTCGCCACGGAAACTCCTAAAATTATAAAAATTTTGGATTTTATATCCAGGATTATCCAGCATTATGAAAATGCTGGATGCCAAAGAAACAGTGACTGTAAGAAAACTTAGGGTTTGGTTCAGAAAGAACAATAACATAGAGCTATCCAAAACAACTTTGTGGAAAATTATAAGCACATTATCTTCACTATTTGAAAGTACAAGGGTGGTAGAAATAATCTTTGCGAGCAACCGCATTTATGAACCATGAGAAGCAGATACCTACGTGAAACAAGGGAAATCCGCAAAGAAAATTATGGCATAGTGTGTTTGGATGAAATGTGGATCAATGCGCACCACACAAGTGATAAGGAATGGCAATCAGTGGATGGACAGATAAAGCGATATGTGCCCAGTAGTATAGGACAGCTTTTGGTCATGGCCCATGATGGTAATACGCATAATGGCTTACAACAGAATGCTGGGCTCGTGTTCGTATCAAAGCATACAGACAATATGGATTATCATAATAAGATGAATGGTAATGTATTTAGAGATTAGCTCGAGAATACTGTGCTTCCATCCTTAGATAGACCGTCGTGTCCAATTATGGACAATGCATGATATCAATGTTGCTGCCTAAGAAGACAAAATACCTACAGCATCGAGCACAAAGGGAGCAATAAAGATATGACTCCAAATGGAAAACATACCATTTCCAGAAAAGTATTTCTAGCTAAAATTGTTGTCCCTTGTAAAACAGACGCCAAAAAGCAATAAATATCAAATCGACAAGTTGATAGAAGAGCATCGTCATGGGTGCTTGAGACTTCCGCCGTACCATTCTCATTTTAACCCTATAGAACTTGTGTGGGCTAAAATTAAAGGACAGGTGGCAGCTGACAATACTATATTCAAATTGTCTGACGTCAGATACTAATCCAGTCCGCACTATTAAATATTGATAAAAGTTACTGGAAAAATGTGAGGACCATGTGTTGAAAGAGGAATAGGATTATTAGAGAAAGGATGGACTGAATTTTATGCAACCGAGAGCAGTCATCAACCTACTGGAATCGTCCGACACAGATTAAGGTCTGAGCAGATCGCAGACCTTAATCCACGTGCACACTTACTGGGATATTTTGCTACAAATATTCAGAAGAATTGCAGGCCCTAAACATTACAGCATCAGCGTAATGTCAACGGCAACAGTTTGTATTCCACAGTGATGAATTTTCAATTCCGCAAGCCCTCAGCCGTGACAAACAACTGTACTGAAAACACACACACACACACACACACACACACACACACACACACACACACACACACACACACACACTAAACGCATTGAATACCAACAGAAGAGTAATATTGCGGTGGAAACTGACATATTGTGGTATAACAAGAAACGTGAGAGCAAACACGTTGTTAAATTAGGGGACAACACACGTGCATACAAATCAATCTATAAACTTCAATTAAAAGAGGACCAACATCTTGGTCGTTAAGAAGAAAGCCCACTACAGAGACACTGGCAACTATTTTCATAGTGCAAAACAGGTAATCATGTTCTGTCTCTGAACGGTAAACATCAGAGTAGACAATCTTTCACGAAGACTCAAAGCGGGTCTGTCACCCATGTGTACGTGTGAACAAACTACACAGACAGCTGAACAGATCCTTAAAAATGGAAACATGATGACTAAATTGCGGTATCATTTCTGGTCACTCCATACGCACATTAACGCACAGCTATTTGGAAGCTTTCACGAACTCAATATAAAAAGCTAACACGAATACATGTGTACACATTATTAACCAGCAGCTGAAGAAACAAGAAGGAAATGAAAAATAAGGTAAGAAATATATTCCTTCTACTTTCCTGTCAATTTATAAATTATTTACGCCATGCCTATGTAAACTCTCTGTCTTTACTAATATTACACATTGCACCCCTCTAGGGATTCTCCGTGGTGAAGTGGTCAAGCCGTCTGACTCGGGCTCCGAAGGTTGTATGTTCGATTCCGGGCCGCGTCCTTCATTTCACGAGTGCATTTTTTGGAGACTCCCGAGGGTCGTCGCTGGAGGTACGGAGTTCGCGCTTTGTGCGACGCTTTCCGCGCTGCGGAAAAAAAACTGAGCCATATGGGATAAAAATCCGGTGCAATGCAGCCGACCCTGTCGATTTTAAGCTACTTCTTTCATTGCACTCACTCCCATACGAATCCGGATACGCCTTGTGTGTCATCTGAATTGGCGGGGCGTTCATTACTGTAAACATAATTTTTTTTAGCTAGAAATCACTAGTTTTTCAGCAAAACACCAAAAAAATGTTGCCGCTTTCGATGTTGTAAGTTGCTTTTGGACCTATCAAAAGCATATTCCTTGGGTGTGGGTAAATATAAAACGGCTGGAAAAATTTCATAACGATGCAACAGACAATTTTCAAAATAATTGATCATGAATGAAGGCATTCTTTTCGGGACATACTATAGGAGCAGTTCTATAGAAGTAAACAAAGATCTACACCTTTGTTTTATTGACAACACAAAGGCTTTCGATAAAGTGAGACACGCTAACATGATAAGGATGCTTGAGGATCTACAGATGGATGGAAAAGACCTTAGACTTGTAAAAAACATATATTGGAACCACCAAGCTGCCATAAGAGTTGATAATGAAGTAAGCCAATATCAGCCTATTAAGAGAGGTGTGAGACAGGGATGTGTAATGTCTCCAGATCTATTTTCCCTGCACAGTGAAAGTATTTTCAGAAATATTGAAGATATGGAAGGAATCAACATTGGGGGACGATGCATCAATAACATTAGATATGCAGATGATACAGTCTTGATTGCAGACAATGAACAGGACCTGCAAAATTTAGTAGATGCGGTTGTTAGACACAGTGAACAACTAGGGTTAGAATTAAATTGTAAAAAGACACAGTTTATGGTCGTCACTAGGAAGAACGAAATACCACAATGTAACATACAAGTAAATGGGAATATTCTTCAACAAGTGAATAGGTACAATTATCTTGGAACAGTAATAACATCTGATGGGAAATGCCTTGAAGAGATTAGAACAAGAATCGCCATGGCAAAAGCAGCCTTTAGCAAGATGAAAAACATACTGACCAATAAAAAGATTTCAATTGAAACGAGAAAAAGTGTTGAGATGCTACATAGAACCTGTACTCTTATATGGATGTGAAGCTTGGACAATGAGCAGTCAGGCTGAAAAACATCTGATGGCTGTAGAAATGTGGTTTCTGAGGAAAATGCAAAGAATACCATGGACAGCCAGAAAGACCAATGAACAAGCTCTTCAAGAAACAAATGAAGATCGTAAACTGATTAGAGACATTAGACGTAGACAGTCACAATTTTTTGGGCGTGTTATGAGAAGAAATGATCTGGAGAACTTGGTGACAACTGGTAAGATCGAGGGGAACAGACCAAGGGGAAGACCTAGAAGCAAGTACCTGGATGGCTTGGCCTTGTGGCATGGTCGAGACAGAAACACGGAGCTGATCCACGACTCTGGTGATCGAGGGAGATGGCAGGACATGACCGCCCACGCTTACCGGCATGGCACATGATGGATGGATGGAGTTGTGAATGTTGAGACAGTCATCATCACCACCATCATCATCATCATCATCATCATCATCATCATCATCATCATCATCATCTTCTACTTATACCGTCAAGCGTCGTGGGGAGGAATAATTTGTACTCCAGCGCCCGATGGGCGGCACTGGATAGTGTCATTCCGTGTGATTGTACAATGTCTTTGATGTCATCCATCCATTTTCTTCTTGGGCGTCTTCTTGGTCTCGTCGCAGAAGATCTTTGATGTAAGGCCAGTGATGGTAGCTGAAGGTGTTGCATTCTAACGTCATGACCAAACTACTTGATCTTCTGTCTTTCAATAAATATGGCACAAGGTGTTGATCCCACAGTCTGTCTGATAGTAGCATTTCTTACTCGATCTCGGATAGTTAAGTTGGCAGCTATCCTCAGGCATCTCATCTCATACGTGTTGATTTTGCGAAAGTGTGATTTGGATAAAGTCAAAGTTTGAGATTGGTAGCATAGGGTTGGTGTAAATATGTTGTTTATTATCTGCCGTTTTGCGGGCAATGGTATATTTGGATGTTTCAGTATTGGTGACAGTTGATATGTAAGTGCACTAGCTTTTTGACATCTGATTTCAATTTCTCTGTCAAATCTGCTATCTTCTGTGACCATACTTCCAAGATATTTGAATTCTTTAACTTGATTCAGAGATGTGCCATTTATCTGTATACTTAGTGGACTAGGCGATCTGCTAATTTGCATTACTTCGGTTTTGTCTGTATTTATGCTCATATTGTATCTGCTCCATGCTCAGATTACTAATATGATTTTGCAGTCTGCCCGCATCTCTATAAAACAGGCACTGATCGTCTGTAAATAGAAGTTCATTTATTTCCTAAGCATCAGTTGTTTCATCTGAAGTAAAGAGTTATAAACTTTCTGAATCTGTTCTGTCAAGGCTTGTTTCATTGGATATTCTGTCCATGTAGATATTAAATAGCAGAGGAGAAATCACACATCCCTGTCTCACTCCTGTATTGACGATGAACATATCTGATATACCTTCTTGTGTTCTTACTGCACTTCGGCTCAAGTGGTTCATGGCTATGATGTTTTCTAGCAATTGTCTTTGTATCCCGTAGTCTTCAAGGATGGTAGATAATTTGTATCTGTTTACTCTGTCGAAAGCCTTTTCCTGATCTACAAACAAAATATTCTGCTGGTCACTATATTTGATGTTTTTTTCTACATATTTGTCTATGTGTAAATAATGCATCAGTGCAACTTTTACTTTCCGAAAACCGAATTGTACTTTGCTTAACTGGTGTTCAACTATGGGTCTAGCCCTTTTTTCCAATAATTGTGCGTACATTTTCCCTATATGGTTCAGGAGTAATATACCTCTGTATATTGCCTTTCTGTTTCCATATTGGTACTATTAATGCCTGTTGCCAATCATCTGGGACTTTTCTTTCTTCCCATGCTATATAAAAAGTCTTGTTAGCCATTTAACTCTTGTTTCCCCACAGGCCAGAATAGCTTCTGTGATTATTCCATCTGGACCTGGTGATTTGTTTTTAGGACTTTTCTGTATAACTGCTTTGACTTCTGCTGGAATGAAGTTAGGTTCTCGTTGTACATGTCTTTTAGGCACAAAAGTGAGGTTTTCAATGTTATTATGTGTGAGGTTAAGTAGTTCTTGAAAGTATTCTGCCGAGCTTGCTAGTCTTTGTTGTGGATTAAATAATGGTATACCTCTTTTGCTGTTTTTGACGGTGGTTGTAGCATGCATCTCTGTTTCTCATTTTATTGACACGTTTATACAATTCTCTTGGGTAGTCTTTGCTAAGGGTCGCCATCTGTTTACCGTATATTCTCCATGATTCATCTTTAGATGTTCTAATTGTTGAGACAATATAAAGTTGTATTCACAGCGGTCTGTTGTACATGAATTTGTCAGTCTTGGAATTGTTGTAAATGTTGAGACGCCATAAAGTTGTATTCACTGCGATCCGTTATACATGTCGGCTGATTATTGCTTGGGATTATTGGGATTATTGCGCATGTAGAGATAGCTCAGGTAGCAGTATTAGAGTTGTTGTGAATGCTGAGGCAGCTGAGGTTGCAATCTAGGAGTTGTTGTGAATGTAGAGATAGTTGATGTAGCAGTGTAGAATTTGTTGTGAATGTTGACACAGCTGAGGTAGCAATCTAGGAGTTGTTGTGAATGTAGAGATAGTTGATGTAGCAGTCTAGGATTTATTGTGAATGTTCAAACAGCTCAGATATCAGTATAGGATTTGTTGTGAATGTTGAGATGGCTCAGATAGCAGTCCAGGAGTTGTGAATGTTGAGACAGCGCACGTAACAGTCCAGCCGCGGTAGCGCAGCGGCTAGCCAGCCTGGCGATAGTGCGTTCGAATCTCCGTTCAGCTGAGGATGTAAACAAAAAAAAACCTGGATGCTTAGATCGATTCAGCCTAAACTAGGCACGGGGACATTTTCAAAGAAGTAAAAGCAGGCTGCCTGATACTTACCATATCGCTAATCGAGTGAATATTGATCTATGGAAATATTGAATTAGCACCATATACCAAGTACGGCTCAAGACGTGACAGCGGAATCTTTACGTGTTAATGGCGTGACAACGGGATCTTTACGTGTGACTGGCGAGATAACGGAATCTTTACATGTTACTGGCGTGACAGTTGGATCTTTACATGTTACTGGCGTGACAGCGGGATCTTTACATGTCACTGGCGTGACAGCGGGATCTTTATGTGTTTCTGCGTGACAGTTGAATCTTTACGTGTTCCTGGCGTGACCACTGGATCTTTACGTGTTCCTGGAGTGATAGCGGAATATTTACGTGTTTTTCTCGTGACAGCTGGATCTTTACGTGCTCCTGGAGTGACAGCTGGATCTTTACGTGTTTCTGCTTGACAGCTGGATCTTTACGTGTTCCTGGCATGGCAGCGGATGCATTTCTCAAGAACGGATTAAATAGCTCTGTGATTTGAGGTCAGCAGGGCCGAATGGATAAAAGCGTTTGTTCTTAAAAATCCGGCGAGCTGATGCCGAGGTAGCGTGTTCAACCCCTACCCCGGTGAGTTGGACTGACATGTTAACTTCTCGTCATTGACACAGGTGGACGTAAATTACAAGTACCCTTGAAGTCCGAGTGGGTTCGCTTAATGGCGAGGGACACTTGTAATAGCGAAAACTAATCCACACGCACAATTCAGTCCAGTGTACTTGAGCTCAAAGCAAGTTTTCTATTTTGACCTAAACACCGCGGCTGGACCTCGTCAGGCAGACACACAGATAGTTCTTACCAACAAACTTAAATATGTCGGCTGGACCTCGTCAGGCAGACACACAGATAGTTCTTACCAACAAACTTAAATATGTCGGCTGGAACTCGTCAGGCAGACACAAAGATAGTTCTTACAAACTCACTTAGACCTGCCACGGTCTTTCACAATAATCCACAACTGCAGCCGTCTATTTTCACAGAGAAAATTCGGGTCTTTGTTCAGGCAAATGTTCATGATTTATTGACGTTCAGTTATGAGATATTTATTATATAGTTGTGAAGTGTGGATAAATAGTAGAAATGGTCATTATTTGTTGACGTATATTTATGAGATATTTATTATATAGTTGTGGAGTGTGGATATATAGTAGAAATGGTCATTATATTTTTACTTATATTTATGAGGTACTAGACGACCCGGCCCGGCTTCGCCCAGACCCTGGTGGGGAGCGTCCAATTTAATTCATATTCGGCCCCTGCTCCCGTTCCCGTTGGTAGGTTTCTGATGATCCTGTTCCCGTTCCCAAAGATTAAAAAATTGATTTTAAACTAACTATTTCAGTTGCATCCGCAGCAATTGAAGAACAACAACTGTTCCAAACTAATTTCTGGTTTAATCAGAGAGTGAGTTCCTTTGCAGCAAGATGGCGGGACATTTATTCATCTGTTTCTTAAGCTCGTGCCATTTTCTTTCGTGCTGGAGGAACAATTGTTGATTTTAAACCAACTATGCCAGTTGGCTCCGTGGGAGTGAGAAGAACATCTGTAGAAAATGTCATCTCAATCGGATGGACCGTTCGGGAACGCATAAAGGACACACAAAGACACAAACATTCTCTTATATATATATATATTTATAAAACAAAGTGTATGTATGTAAATATGTATGTATATATGTATGTATGTATGTCCTTTATTTGTTCGCGAACGGCCCATCCGATTGAGATGAAATTTTCTACACGCCTTCCTTTCATTCCAGAGCTGTCAACTGTCATAGTTTTTTTTTTCTTCTTCCTCCTCCTCCCTCCTCCCCCTCCCAAAATACGTACGTAAATATATGATGATGATGATGAAAGAATCCCCGAACCAAAACGCTAGGGAAAGGGAAGAAAATGACGTGACTACACAGAATCGTCACACGGCAATCATCATCATCAAGTGCCGTGCCGGCTGGCGTAGGCGTTCATGGCTCTCCGTAGATCTCAGTCTTTGGTTTTTTGGATCAACTCTGCTGCTGATATTCCTCCATGCCACGGCAATATCAATAACAATTCATCTTTTTATGTGTAAGGAAGTTATCTACAGTCGTGTAGAAGGGAAGAACTAGACGAGTATGAATTCGGAATGGCGAACTCTCTCCCCCTCTCTTCTCCTCCCTCTACCTCCTCCCTCCACCCTTCTCCTCTTCCTCCTCCCTCTCATCCCTCTCCCTCCTCCCTCCTCCTTCTCCCTCTTCCTTCTCCCTCTTCCTCTCCCCTCCTCCTCCATCCTCCTCCCTCCTACTCCCTCCGCCTCCCCCCTCCTCCCTCATCTTCCCTCCTCCTCACTCTCCCTCCTCATCCATCCTCCTCCTGCCTCCCTCCTCCTGCCTCCTTCTCCCTCATCATCCTCCCTCCTCCTTCTCCCTTCTTCTCCCTCTTCCCTCTTCCTCCTCCAACCTCCTCCCTCCTCCTCCTCCCTCCACCCTCCTCCTCCCTTCTCCTCCTCTTCCTCCTCCCTTTCCTTCCTCCTCCTCCTTCCTCTACCTCCTCCTCCCCCTACCTCTTTCCTCCTCCCTCCTCCTCCTCTTCCACCTCCCTTTCCTTCCTCCCCTCCTCATTCTCCCTCCTTCCTCTCCCTCCTTCCTCCTCCTCCTTCCTTCTTCTCCCTCTGCCTCCTCCCTCCTCCTCTCCCCTCCTCCTTCTCCTCCTCCCTCCTTCTCCCTTCTTCTCCTCCTCTCCCCTCCTCCTCCTACCCTCTTCCTCTTCCCCTCCTCCCTCTCCCTCCTCCATCCTCCTCCATCCTCCTCCTCCCTCTTCCTCCTCCTCCCTCTTCCTCCTCCCTTCTCCTCCTCCCTCCTCCTCCTCCCTCTACCTCCTCCTCCTTCACATTCCTCCTCCTCCCTCTTCCTCCTCCTCCCTCTTCCTCCTCCTCCCTCCTCCTCCTCATCCCTCCTTCTCCCTCCTCCTCCTTCTTCCTCCCTCCTCCTCCTCCTTCCTCCTCCTCCCTCTCCTCCTCCTCACTCCTTCTCCTCCCTTCACATTCCTCCTCCTCCCTCTTCCTCCTCCTCCCTCCTCCTCATCATCCCTCCTTCTCCCTCCTCCTCCTTCTTCCCTCCCTCCTCCTCCTCCCTCCTCCCCCTCCTCCTTCCTCCTCCTCCCTCTCCTCCTCCTCACTCCTCCTCCTCCCTCCTCCTCCTCCCTCTACCTCCTCCCTCCTCCTCCCTTCACATTCCTCCTCCTCCCTCTTCCTCCTCCTCCCTCCTCCTCATCCCTCCTCCTCCCTCCTCCTCCTCTCTCCTCCTCCCTCCTCCTCCTCCCTCATCCTCATCACTCCTCCTCCCTCCTCCTCCTTCTTCCTCCCTCCTCCTCCCCCCTCCCCCTCCTCCTTTCTCCTCCTCCCTCTCCGCCTCCTCCCTCCTCCTCCTCCCTCCTCCTCCCTCTACCTCCTCCTCCTCCTCCTTCCTCCTCCCTCTACCTCCTCCTCCCTTCACATTCCTCCTCCTTCCTCTTCCTCCTCCTCCCTCCTCCTCCTCTCTCCGCCTCCCTCCTCCTCCTCCCTTTACCTCCTCCCTCCACATTCCTCCTCCTCCCTCCTCCTCCCCTCCTCCTCTTCCCTTCTCCTCCTCCCCCTCCTTCTCCTCCTTCTCCCTCCTCCTTCTCCCTCTTCCTCCTCCCTCTTCCTTCTCCCTCCGCCTCCTCCCTCCTCCTACTCTCTCCACCTCCTCCCTCTCCCTCCTCCTCCCTCTCCTCCTCCTGCTCCCTTCTCCTCCTGCGTTCTCCTCCTCCCTCCTTCTCCCTCCTCCTCCCTCTTCCTCCTCCCTCCTCCTCGCCTCCTCCTCCACCCTACTCCTCCCTCCTCCTCCTAATCCCTCCTCCTCCCTCCTATTCCTCCCTACTCCTCCTGTCTCCTCCCTCCTCCTCCCTCCTCTTCCCTCCTCCACCTCCCTCTTCCTCCTTCCTCCTACATTTACCCAAGACAGACAGACAGTCAGACAGATAGTCGGGAACGGGATCTTATATGACTACTTATATAATTTAAATGAGATGCTCTCCACCATGGGCTGGGCCGGGTCAGACAGACAGACAGATAGATAGATAGATAGATAGACAGACAGACAGACAGACAGTCGGGAACGGGAACTTATATGACTACTTATATGAATTAAATGAGATGCTCCCCACCAGGAGTTGGGCGATGCCGGGCCGGGTCAGACAGACAGACAGATAGATAGTCGGAACGGGAACTTATATGACTACTTATATGAATTAAATGAGATACTCCCCATCAGGGTCTGGGCGAAGACGGGCCGGGTCAGACAGACAGACAGACAGACAGACAGACAGATAGACAGACAGACAGACAGACAGACAGATAGTCGGTAACGGGAACGAGAACTTATATGACTACTTATATGAATTAAATGAGATGCTCTCCACCAGGGTCTGGGCGAAGCCGGGCCGGGTCAGCTAGTATATATATATATATATATATATATATATATATATATATATATATATATATATATATATATATATATATATATATATATATATATAGAGAGAGAGAGAGAGAGAGAGAGATTTATTATAAGGTTGTGGAGTGTGGATAGATAGTTGACATCTGACACAAGCTACAAGATTTAACTGATTCAGTGCCATGACATATGTGACTTTCCGTTTCTGTCACTGGCTTATATATCGCCGAAATGTTGTCATTGCGTTATAATACAACATGTCTGCTGCCATATTAATAACTGTTATGTTATAACTGTGGCACACCCGTAATTCTCGTTTTCGTCATCCATTTTTGTTTGATTCTACCTTTCGTTTGGCACTGAATGTATTAAATGTCTAGACTATAAAGTGTGATCACAGAAGATGACAGATTGGACAAATAAGTCAAAGAGCAAGTGGGCTTGTATATCAACTATCACCCATACTGAAACATCCAAATATACCTATGTCCACAAAAAAGACAGATAATACATGGCATATTCACACCAAACGTATGCTACCGATGTCAAACTTAGAGATTATACAAATCACACCTACGCAAAAGCAATATTTGTAAGATGAGATGCTTGGGACGAGCTGCCAACTTAAATATCCGAGACCGAGTAAGAAATGGTAGTGTCAGATAGACAGATCTGGTGGCACATATATTGAAAGATAGAACATCAAAAGGTTTGGCCATCTTGTTAGAATGCAACACCATCAACTACCAGCACTGGCGCTACATCAAAGAAGATCTCATGCGAAAGTAAGAGAGCACCTGAGAAGAAAATGAATTGACAACATCAAAGACATTGTATAATCATACGGAATGACAATTTCCATGTCACCCATCGGGCGCTGGAACATCAACTATTCCTCCCCACTACGCTTGACGGCAAAGGTGGAAGATGATGACTATACGATGATAACGTGAAGTGTAGAAAGGGCATAGAAAAAACGTATAGGGGTATTAGAGTTCGGGCGTGACCAGACATGACAAGAACCAACCGCATTGAAACACTGACACATGAGGAAGGTCTGGGAAATATACAAGATTTATGGAGACTTCTTAAAGTTCTCAAACATCGAAGATGCACTTCTTCTTCTTCTTCAGCGTTCCGAGCCATTGAGGTTCTTTGCTGCAAATACAATCTGTCTCCATTCGTCTCTCTGGTGGACTTTCTCTTGCCAGTCGTTGATTCCAAGTGCTTGTAGGTCTGTACATGTATTATCTCTCCCCCGCCTTCTTGGTCTACCTCGGGGTCTACGGTCATTTATTTCCTGAGTGTAAGCGAGTTTTGTTTCCCTATTATTTTCCATTCTTTCTATATGCCCCAGCCATTGTAGTCTATTAGCCTTCATGATACCAGTGATTAGCGGGGACTTAAACAAATCATAAATGTCTTTGTTACTTCTTCTTTTCCACTCTCCACTTTGTGTATCCCTAATGGGTCCAAAGATGCGTCTTAAAATTTTGTTCTCAAAGGTTTGTAACAAGGCTTCGTCTCCTTTCGTTGTACTCCAGGTTTCAGAGCCATACAGCACAACTGGTCTGATCAGTGTTTTGTATATTATGATTTTGGTGTTACGAGATAGCGCCTTTGATTTTAGTAGATGTTGTAGTGCATAGTATATCTTATTTCCAGAGTTGATTCTAGTTTGTATTTCTTCCCTTATGATGTTGGAGCAGTTGAAGATTGTACCCAGGTATTTGTATGTTTCCGTTCTTTTAATGGTCATATTATCTATTTGTATGTGGCCAGAGTTTTTAGCCATTCCGTCTCTTGAAATTACCATATATTCTGTCTTATCTTGGTTGATAACCAGCCCCATCTGTTGGGCTTTTTCCTTTAAGTGAGTCAATATTTCCAATGTCTTTTGTTCACTTTGCCCTATAATATCTATATCATCTGCATAACCAAGCAGCTTGGATGTTCCTCCAATATCACATTCCTCCTTTACCTTCCTTACTTGATGTACTTGGCATGTAGAAACATAAAGAGCGTACTAGAAGGCAAAGTATTGGGGAGGAGAAGTAGGGGTAGAACAGAGCAACATATATAACACAGTCATACACAGATCTTATACATGCAGACATCTTCAATATTTATAGTCCATTCGTGTGTCTGTCCACAGCTTTCTGTTTAATGTGCTGCCAACCATTTCTGATGTTGACGTTCTTCCATTATATAAAGTCAAACTGTCCGATATCTTCGCCATTGCTCTTTCCCTGCCTCCCCACCCCTCCAGGTTTCCCGTTGTGACGACATTCTTCAGCTTTCCATTTCCCCATGCCCAAAGAATGTGAACTGTCTACTTCTGATGCGAGTAACCAGTTCTCTTTATAAGTGAACTTTGTGAGTTAAGAGAAGTAAGACGTTTGCGAGAACCAAGTGATGAATGTGAATCTACATCTATGGCCAGACTGCGAGAACATAAAATTAAATGAGGTGTGGTCCAGCAAGAACAGTAGAGAGGAAGCCAAAGAAGATTAATAAATCAACACAAAACTCGGACGCTGAGGTGTTTCCAAGGCACCATGGCCAGGTTTCATACTGGCCAAGACCTACTAATACGTCCTAGTCGTGCGTCCTGGGCAACAGGTCCCTTCGGGGTCCTGGCTAACGTAATAGGGTCGCGGAGAGTATCTGCCTGCATGGCGAGAAACCACCAGTCTGTACACCAATAAGCCAGACATGGGGACAACCGATACTCACGCAAACGTCAGGTCCGATATGACATCACACTGATGTTGGACAATGTCTTCATCCGACATACAGGACCTCACGCTGGAGTTCACAGCCAGCGATCGCAAGCAAACAAAGCACAAAACTGGTATCGGGGGCCGCTACACGCTGCGGGATTTACTGAGGAGGGGATCCGAGCACTTATGAATTGAATGGTTCGATGTGCAATGAGGTGATCTGTCGACTAACTAACTAACTACTAACTAACTAACTAACTAACTAACTAACTAACTAACTAACTAACTAACTAACTAACTAACTAACTAACTAATTGACTGACTGACTGACTGACTGACTGACTGACTGACTGGCTGGTTGGCTGGCTAGCCGACTGTCTGGCCGGTTGGCTGGCTGGCTGACTGACTGACGGACTGACTGAATGACTGACTGACTGACTGACTGACTGACTGACTGACTGATTAACTAGTAAACTTCTTTGAAGAATACTTTATTGCTCTAGGCATCCACCCACGTGTTCTCATCATTCTTATAAACCACATCTTCGCAGCATATACATAATAGCCCACTTGTCTGCTAATTGTCCCCGATTCGCTTCCGTACATCAAGCTTGGCAACTGCTGCTGCTGCTACTGCTACTGCTGCTGCTGCTGCTGCTGCTGCTACTACTACTACTACTACTACTACTACTACTACTACTACTACTACTACTACTACTACTACTACTACTGCTGCTGCTGCTGCTGCTGCTGCTACTACTACTACTACTACTACTACTACTACTACTACTACTACTACTACTACTACTGCTGCTGCTGCTGCTGCTGCTGCTGCTACTACTACTACTACTACTACTACTACTACTACTACTGCTACTACTACTACTACTACTGACTGCTGTTACTACTACTACTACTACTACTACTACTACTACTACTACTACTACTACTACTACTACTACTACTACTACTACTACTTCTACCTACTACTACTACTACTACTACTACTACTACTACTACTACTACTACTACTACTACTACTACTACTACTACTACTACTACTACTACTACTACTACTACTACTGCTGCTGCTGCTGCTACTACTACTACTATTACAAATGTTACTATTATAACAATTGCTGTTACTATTACTACTGTTACTAATACTAATGTTACTACTATTAATGTTACTATTTCTACTGTTACTACTACACAAATTACTACTTCTAATACTACAACCGCAACTATGACCACCACCTTTATTACAGTTAAAATATTACTACTGCTATTGCCCAGGCTTAAGTGACCAGTTCATTTACACGGCCCACAGACAGAGAATCAACAAACTCTATAATGGGCTGCCACAGGAGATCTCCAAAAACGGATATGTTCGGTCTCTGCATGCTTACGTTGATTACAACAGCACTTTCTTCAACAGGTATGTATGTACACGATGCAGTCTCTCTAGCTCCCTTCAACAGGTATGTATGTACACGATGCAGTCTCTCTAGCTCCCTTCAGCAGGCATGTACACACTGTAGTCTCTATACTGACGGGTCAAGGGTGAGAAACAGGCGGAGTGCTTGGGGTTTCATTGCGAAGGCTAATGGGTGATTCTTGAAAAAGGAGAGTATGGCATACGAGACTACGACCTCCAGCATGAGAATGGAGGTGGAAGCAGTCATTGCGGCATTCCGTTTGTTTAGTGGAGACAACTGCAACACACACTGTCTTCATCGCGGACGCAAAGAGTATACTTAGTAAAGTGGAGAAAGAAATGTTTCGTGTGGAATGGTTCACCTCGCTTCAGCTGTCACAGATTGTGAGAATATGTATGGAACTTTTGCCCTGGCTATGCGGGAGTACGGGGGTAAGAACAGGCTGATAGGCTGGCAGGGAATGCACCTCTTGGTGGTCGACTACTTATGGACAAGGTGGAGGTGGTCATGTGCCTGTGGAAACAGGTAGAGAAGGTGGAGGAACAGATTGAAAACCCGTATGTGGAAAGGATGAGATTGCGGGGGATTGGCAGGGGTTCTGGTAGAATATCAAAACTGAGATGGAAGACCATATAGCGGTGGGAACAATAAGTAGTGTGACTCTTCGCTGGCTGTTGAACGAGGGGACGGTATGTGAATGTTCTGAGTGCAGTGATGTCGATTCTTAGCTCAACTCAACTTAACTCAACTATAGCGGTCGTTCATCCTGTTGGCTATTGCCGCGTGTGCAGTGTTCTCTGTTGCCGTGTTGAGTCATCATAGCAGCCTCTAGCACAGTGGTTCTCAGCCTTTTTTGGCCCGTGCCCCCTTCACCATATTTTCAGAACGTCATTCCCCCCCCCCCCCACCCCCTTCATATCAAAAATTTGGCCCGTGCCCCCCTTCACCATATTTTCAGAACGTCATTCCCCCCCCCCCCTTTTCATATTTACTACCTAAAATCCCCCACCCCTACACAGTATACGTAAAAATGGAAGGTAAATATGTTAAAACAGGTCTAGACATCCACATAAAACATGATTTGTAGGTCTACTTACTTTATAAAATGAATTTTAGAAGGATGAGACGTGCATAACTGTAAAGTATGAAGGGAAAAGCGATATCAAGTAATCGGTTCTTGTATTAACGCGATCTTGAAATGATCGTCATTCCCCCCCCCCCCCCCCCCCCGGAAACCCTAAAATTCCCCCCTGGAGAGAATTCCCCACCGGTTGAGAACCACTGCTCTAGCAGGATGTCGTATTCATCACAAACATTGGAAACATTCTTAATCTGTTGCCAGGTCTTCCGATTGATGCATTGTCGCCACCACTGCTGCTGCTGCTGCTACTGCTACTACTACTACTACTACTACTACTACTACTACTACTACTACTACTACTACTACTACTACTACTACTACTACTACTACTACTACTACTACTACTACTACTACTACTACTACTACTACTACTGCTGCTGCTGCTACTACTACTACTACTACTGCTGCTGCTGCTGCTACTACTACTACTACTACTACTACTACTACTACTACTACTACTACTACTACTACTATTACTACTACTACTACTACTACTACTACTACTACTACTGCTGCTGCTGCTGCTGCTGCTGCTGCTGCTGCTGCTGCTGCTACTACTACTACTACTACTACTGCTGCTGCTGCTGCTGCTACTACTGCTGCTGCTGCTGCTGCTGCTGCTGCTACTACTACTACTACTACTACTACTACTACTACTACTACTACTACTACTACTACTACTACTACTACTACTACTACTACTACTACTACTACTACTACTACTGCTACTACTACTACTGCTACTACTACTACTACTACTATTACTACTACTGTAAGTAGTCACCTTGCAGTCTTGACAGACCCAAGTATGTGAGTAGAATGTGGCCAATATTCCATCACAATGTCTGGGCAGAGCTTCAGAGATCATGTGATGCCCAAACGACATGACCCCTCCCTCGGCCTAGTCTTGTGTATTCCAGAGGAATGGGTAACCAATACGTCTGGCACAAGGTAGGCTGCAGACGCTGGCGGCTCAGCGTCAATCCACCGAGACCTCACCACCACGAGCCGGTGGCGAGTTATGGCCAGACCCTGACACCCAAGGGACCCGGCTTAGAGGCGTTCAGCCATGTCCCACAGGTGAGGGCCTTGTACGAGCCCGGACCATGAGGGCGCGCACATCTGTCAATCACAAGTGTCCGGACCTGTGTAAAGCGTGCACTATCGTCAGACTCCCCACCTGACTTTATAGCGGTCCCCGCGACCAGCGGGAATAGGTCCGCCATAGCTACCGCAGGAGATATTGCCTGTCTATTTGCAAGCAAATCTCCCATACTTCCACTGTGCGGATCTCGCGACCAGCGAGAATTAAGCCCGCCGGAGATTATTGGAACCTGACATAAGATCTCTTTGCAGCAAGCATCAAGCGCAAGGATCTCACTAAATTTAAATAATAAATAATTACTAATAATTAAAATAATATAGAAAAATCTTTCATTAAAATTATTTTGTACTTGAATTTCAGTTCTCCATTATATGTTTTGAAAATTTACTTACTGTGTTTGCTCAATAATTACCTAGTGATTTCTTCCTAAAACCTATAATTCAAGTTTCTTTAGTGAACATTTCAATTTTTGAATATTAAAAATAATGTATATGTTGAGGTGGGGGGGGGGGCGTGGGGCGGGGGAGGGGGGGCAATATGAATTTTAGAAAGGCTTAAGTGGGGCATGGCACAAAAAAGTTTGGGAAACACTGCGCTAAAGTGTTTACAAATTTAGATATTACTACAACGATCATCAAAGTTAAAGTTAGGTGCATATCCTTTACAGGACGTAGCAGTCAACTCCAGCATATTTGGGCTGTTTGTGATTTCTTGGGAAGTTTACCTTTAGTAGATTGCCATTGCTTTCTGAACGACCGGCACCCATACTATTGTATGAAAACTAACGCAAAGCGGTCTGCTGCCAAATCGCCAGCAACTATGATTCGAACGCAGTATCCGAAATTACGAATAGCGTTCGTAAGCCCTTCACCACTGTATTATACATCTTGCAAACCGCCACATCGCTGTTTAAATCTCACGTACTACCCTCCAGTTAGCACCAGCGCCAACAACCACGACCATCATATTCAAATTTGAAGAAGGAAGAAATTAGCGCTGATAATTCAGAAGAAGGACGAAATTCGCATCATCCTAATATGAAAAGGGAGCACTGATTCGAAACAGAAACGACAATATGATACTTATAAGCTGAAAAGAAGCTCTGCCATTGGTCACGACATGACATGACATTAGGGCCCAGCTAGACGGACTGAAATAAAACTGGCGAAATAGACCGAAAAAAGTTCAGTGTGTGTGCAGAATTAAAATCCTTCAGCAATCGCTCAACTCGAGATGGTGTAACAAGCTATGTGGAGGGTCCCAAATAACTATGTCTCAATTTTCTCATGTATATTTCATAGCCCTGGCTTTAAATAGGTCTTTCCCTGCCAACCCTCCTCCGTTTCCCCCGGACTCACTGTCACTCTCTATTCGACCTCAGGACCTATTTCCTGCAGGGTCGTTCTGGCTGACACGCATACAACATGACGTTCTTCAACATATTTGTAATTGTAAATTTAATAACTCAATACATAACAGCACAGAATAAAAAATATCTGACAATTAACTCATAAACATCTACACACAATCTAGAGAGAAAACTAGTTTTCCATATTGTCCCATTAATTCACAACCACCTCATGGCAAGTTCACTGGTCTTTATTTCCCGCGTAGGTTGTTCGAACAACAGGGTTCCATAAATCCAGGATTCCAAGTTTCCGTGTCCTACACGAATGTAGTGTGTCCAATGCTTAGGGAAAGTGCCCTGGGATCACGTGGCACAATTTTGGTTGGGAAATACTCAAGGAGAATAAATAGGATATATGTACGGGTGTGTCAGTGACTTAGGCGGGATCTAGCCCAAAATGCAAACATACTCGATCCCAGCTCAACGAAACGCCTGCCGAGGTGTCTGAAAGTATTCGTTCGGGCCCGCCGTGGTTCTATCTGGTATAGCGAAATCTGGTATATGTCGAAACTTCCGGCTATATTCGCCGTCAAAAGAAGGATCCTGTAAAGTTAAAACAATTTTGAGAGCCTCTGGTGTAAACTTCAGATACAGCCGGCATGGAGATTCCAATGGTCTCAGCATGTCGGTTGCCATACATAAAATCCATACAATTACCTAGTATTCAATTGTCTTCATACCACACTCCTCTCCACACTCATACCATGCCTTTATTAATATTGGGCACATACCTTCTCAGGCTTCCCTCTCACTTGCAAACCTTGCCTTTCTCACGACAAAGCTATTGTGGAGTAGTGTGCGTAATTATGTATGTTTCCTACTCTTAACTAATATCATAATAGTGGGTCTGTATGGACCGCAGTGCATCTCCCTCCCCCATCCCTAGCAAGAACAGGAAAGAGGAAACTACCCTGTCCGGCCGCCGCTCTTGTCTGAGCTGTCACCGCAATGTATCGGCCGTGTCTCACATAACCCATATATTCAGATGAGTTCAGGTTCTCTCAGGGAGACAGGGAAGTCCATTTATACTCCCAACATCCTCCTATCGACCAGGAACCACCCGGTCCACCTGCCCCCCCCCCCCCCCCATCAGCCGAAAGACGAAAGAGATAGCACAGTGGATCGCCTCTTCTGGCTCAAGAAGATATAACTCAGATGTGTGGAACCGGTCCCCACGGAGCCCTTCCCCTCGACATGCCATAGCTATAGAATGTTTATATTCAAATGAAAGATGACACTAAACAGAGGTAAAGCCATAGGAAGAAAGATAGCCCCCCACCCCCTTATCCGCCGCCAAGAATATGCGACATCATCTGGGAAAAGATATTGCCCCTATTTGTTCCCCCGCCATGCCCAGATCTAGACGCTTACCCAAATTGGCAAGACTGCCGTTTCACCAAATCGTCTCATTATTTGAGACGACCAAGCTTAATATGCCCAGGTCTGGCAGGACCTATTAATCTAAAATTACCTTTCATATCCCAGCCGTAGGATGCGGCACTTTATCTGTAAAATTCTTTAAAACTTTAATACATTGTGCCGACCACAACCGACAAGGTTGACAACGGACTTTTCACGCCCAAACCATTACCCTAGGTCATATTTGGTGCAAGGCGCGCCATTGGGTTTTCCCGAAGAACAGATAGATTTCAAAGTATTCGTGTCAAATGCTCGGGTTATGAAAGTACTCCAGAGAATCCCACTCCGAAGGAATTGAGCGGATAGGTATGAGGACATGGGCCACTGGGGTTTCGCTACATAGGCTCCCTCTTAAGAAAGTCGAACCCTACGAACTTTCAACTGCCAGAGGTTCTGTTCGAATTACCTCCCCCTCAACTTCTACCATAGGATGCCGTGACATAAAATCCGCTCCCACATTCTCCCTTCCGGGGATGTATTCGACCGTGAACTGATACGGTTGTAAGAGCAATGACCATCTCATTAACCTTGCCTTCAGTTTCTTAGAAGTTGCCAAAAACGTCAGAGGTTGATGGTCGGACTGCACTTTGAACGGTACTCCATACAGATAAGGTTGAAATTTCTGTACCGCCCACACTAGAGCCAGACATTCCCGTTCGACGGTGGAGTAATTCCGTTCCGCGGGTAACAGTTTTCTACTGGCATATGCCACCGGACATAGCACAGTAGGATCATCTCGCCCTTCCTGCAACAGAGTTGCTCCAATCCCTATGTTACTCGCGTCGGTTCTTAGAACAAACGTTTTCTCCAAATTTGGGAGTTGCAGGACTGGCCTATCCACCAAAGCCTGTTTCAGCTTCCCATAAGCCTCTTCACAGCTCGGGGTCCAGACTATAGGATCTAGCGATCCTTTCTTCAGGGTTTCGGTTAACGGTGCCCCAATTTCGTTGAACTTCGGAATAAATTTCTGGTAAAACCCACACAGAGACAAGAAAGACCTAACATCCTTTTTGGATTTAGGACGGGGTGCGAGTCTGACCTTCTCTACATTCTTTTCTTCCGGTACCAAACCCCCCGGGGTAATAGTATGTCCCAGAAATTCTAAGGAGTGATAGCCAATCATGCATTTGGCTGGACGGGCAGTTAACCCCTCCTCTTTCAATCTTATGAAGATCTGTTCCAAGGATTTCAGGTGATCTTTCAGATTGCCAGAAGCGATGAGAATATCATCCATAAACGAGACGACAGAGGGATCCCTTAAAGGGTCTAAAAACTTTCTCATCATGCGTGTGAACACACTGGGCGCATTGCTAAGCCCAAAAGGCATCACCTTAAATTCGTAATGGCCGCTCGGAGTACTGAAAGCGAGCAAGGGTCGAACCTCAGGCTTCACAGGGATCTGATAATATCCCCGGCTTAAATCGATTTTTGAAAAGTACTTTGCCCTATTTAATCTGGCAAACAGGTGATTTGTGTTTGGTAACGGCTCAACTTGGAATGTCGTACAACTGTTTAAATGCCTGTAATCAATACATAAGCGGTGCTCCCCGCTTGGCTTCCTCAACAAGACAACCCCGGCATTATAAGGAGAAGTCGAAGGAGTTATGATGTCATCATCCAGAAGCTTCTGGATTTCGGCTTCCAGGGCCTTCTCTTTCGCAAAGGGCACTGGATATATTTTTTGGCGAATGGGGTCTTGGGTAGTCAGAGTCATATCAAACTCGACCAACCCTGTCCGCCCTGGACGATCGGTAAGAATCTGTTGATGGGACTCCAACAAACGGATGACTAGTTCTGTTTCTTCAGCCGACAGATCAGGATTTATATGTACATCCTTATAGGTTTCCCCAGGGTGTAAAGGATACTCCCTATCCGCGTCTTCACCCGATTCAGTTTCCATCGCGACCGCCATAGTCATGAGTGGGAGAGAAGTACCATCGGATCGTTCCTCATATTTTTTGAGGAGGTTAATGTGGAAGATTTTAGATTTCCCCCTGATCCGGATAGCATAATTGGTACGGGACACAACCCTTTCCACCGGGAAAGGCCCCCGCCAACCAATCTCGAGTTTATTGGAACCTACTGGAAGTAACAACAGAACCCGATCCCCCACCTTCAGAGACCTATCTTTCGTCCTTCTATTGTAGTAGGCCGCGTGTCTCTTTCTGGCCGCTCTCAGATTCTGAGCCGCCAAAGCCCAACCTGTCTGGAGTTTCTTCTTTAACTCCTCGACGTATTTGTAGGAAGATACCACCTCTTCGGAAGTCTCCTCCTCTGTCCAACATCTCAATAAGGCTTCTAAGGGACCCTTAATTGGCCTCCCGAATAATAGAGTGGCTGGTGGCAACCCGGTTGACCCATGGGGAACCTCCCGATAGGCGAACAAGGCGGCTGAGATATACTCATCCCATCTGTCTGGTTTCTCTTGAGCCAGCTTCCTAAGCATGGTCATCAAGGTACCATTAAACCTCTCTACTTGCCCATTAGACTGAGGGTGGTATGGGCTTGTGTGAATGTGGTTAGTCTGGAAGATACGAAAGACTTCCTCCATCAGCTTACCACAAAACTGAGACCCATTGTCCGTTAGGATCTGGTTTGGAAATCCCAACCGAGTAAAAGTCTCCATCAGTGCATCAGCCACTCGCTTAGAGTCGATGGTGGCCAACGGTATCGCCTCGCCCCACATGGAACAGCAATCCACCATCGTCAGAATATACATATTCCTCTTCCTAGTCCGAGGAAGAGGACCAACCAGATCGATGGCAACTCTCTCGAAAGGAGAGTTCATAATGGGCATATCACCCAAGACTACCGGAGCCGTCCAGTGTTTTGGTGCCACACGCTGGCACTCTGGGCACGACTTGACGTACCTACGCACATCTCCAGTCATCCCTGGCCAGTAGTAATGGCAGGAAATGCGCTGAAGTGTTGCCCCGACACCCATATGTCCACTGAAAGAAATGGTGTGTCCCATATGAAGAAGCTGTTCCCGATAAGCCTTAGGAACTACCAGCTGTCCATGCTGGCGTTCCTCCACTCCGGCTCT
Organism: Cepaea hortensis; assembly: GCA_963921405.1. NCBI lineage: Eukaryota > Metazoa > Mollusca > Gastropoda > Stylommatophora > Helicidae > Cepaea > Cepaea hortensis. The sequence continues at coordinate 81,063,557 of OY992876.1, forward strand.
CCGGTACAGTAACCGATTCTTCATATAATACTGACCCCGTCCTGGTGGGTCAGCACTTTTTGGCAACTGGTTGAAGCAAGGTTGCAAAGTAGCATCCTGGCTTTGAGCAGCTCGTAACTCCCCAGGCAAGGGATTCACGATCAAGGTCGGCGTCTGCTCCTCCTCCGATTGAGATCTGGTTTGCATCGCCCCTACGTACATGGGTTCGTTTGGGATCCCTAGGAAGACGTAGTGGCAACCCAAGATCATCGGGAAGATAGGATCGATCAGAACGGCTGCCTGAATAGTGCCGGTAACATATTTTGATTTGATGTCCACCTTCGCAATTGGAAGAGACATCGCTACCGCACTCTTTGTCGCCGTTTGAATCTCAATGGATTCCCCGGTTAGCTGCTCTGGGCTCACTAAGTGTGATGAAATTACGGCCTCAAACTGAAGACCTGTGTCATAGAGACACTCGACTGGTTGTCCGTTCACAAGAACCGTCTCTACTACTGGTGGTTTTTCTGAATCTTTGTTCCCAGGATCCCTCCCTTCTACCTCCTTGTTAGACCCCTCCCCGGTTTCTACAAGACAGGCAGCATAGTGAGAGTCTTTCTGTTTGCGCCAGCAATCGGCCGTATTGTGTGTGGGAGATTTGCAGAAGGCGCACCACTTTTCACTCCACTTTCTTTTGGGAGATCCAGGTGGACTCTTACCAGAGGGTTTCTTAATGGGAACTTTTTCGAAAGGATCCTCCTTTTTGGTGTGAGTGGGTTTGGGGTTCTTCTTCTTTCCAGACCCAGTGTCTGGTGATCGGAGATTGGGTTGTGCCAGTTCCCCATTATCCCCATGAGCTAGCACATACCTTTCCGCCAATGTGTTGACTACGTCTAACCTTTCTGTCCCATTTTCAACCAAGAAGGTTTGCAATGGCTTAGGCATCATCCTCTTCATTTGGTCCACGACCACTAATTCTTCTAAACTTTCATAGTCGTTGGCAAATCCTGCTAATGACATCCATTTCAAAAGGTAAGACTTAAGTCTAACACTGTATGCTGAGAACATCTCTCCTGGCTCTCTCCTCGACTTTCTGAACTGTTGTCGGTAAGTATGGGCTGTCATCTGGAACCTTTTCAATAATGCCTTTTCCAGGGCCTCATAGTCATTCTCCATACCAGGTGGCAACCTTGAATAGACCTCATACGCGGTCCCCCTCAGGCCCTGTGAGAGTTTCAAGTTCCATTTCCCACGTTCCAATCCCATAGCCAAAGCCATCGACTGAAATCTGTGAAGATACTGGTCGATCTTATCTTTGTGTTCATCGAACGGGAGCAATGGGAACTTCATTGCCTGGTATGGACCGCCACTAGAAGTTGTTGAGTCAGGGAGAACTGCGCCTCCAACTGCACCCTCGCTTTCCTTGGCAGTTTGAGCTTTCAGCTCCAACTCCCTCATACGGAACTCATGGTCTCTGGCTGCCTGCTCGGCCTCCATCTTCCTAGCCTCAGCCTCAATTTTCTTTGCTTCGCGCTCTGCCTCGAATTTCTTAGCTTCGCGCTCTGCCTCAATTTTCTTAGCTTCGCGCTCTGCCTTGAATTTCTTAGCTTCGCGCTTTGCCTCAATTTTCTTAGCTTCGCGCTCAGCTTGTCGAAAATCTCTCTCCACTTCTTGAACATATTTCTGTAACTCAGCCCCTTCATAGCCTATCTCACGCCCTGTAGCCTGCACTTCAGCCACATTAAATTTCGCGGATGCCATCTTAACTCAGAGGGTAAGTGAATAGGTAATGGACAAATGGATATAATACACGACCACAACACTTCGTATGTCGTCAGTCTGTGTCAGGAAGAGTATAGACAATAGCCACGTACGGTAAGCAGAACCTATTGATATTAGACCAGAATATCTGTCCCCTATCCCTATATCAGTCAGAGCTCCACCAGGAATTAAAATATCCCGGACGAGCCCCCAGAAATTGTAACAAGCTATGTGGAGGGTCCCAAATAACTATGTCTCAATTTTCTCATGTATATTTCATAGCCCTGGCTTTAAATAGGTCTTTCCCTGCCAACCCTCCTCCGTTTCCCCCGGACTCACTGTCACTCTCTATTCGACCTCAGGACCTATTTCCTGCAGGGTCGTTCTGGCTGACACGCATACAACATGACGTTCTTCAACATATTGTAATTGTAAATTTAATAACTCAATACATAACAGCACAGAATAAAAAATATCTGACAATTAACTCATAAACATCTACACACAATCTAGAGAGAAAACTAGTCCATACAATATCAACACAAATATAAATCTCCTAGCTCATCGTTTTCCATATTGTCCCATGAATTCACAACCACCTCATGGCAAGTTCACTGGTCTTTATTTCCCGCGTAGGTTGTTCGAACAACAGGGTTCCATAAATCCAGGATTCCAAGTTTCCGTGTCCTACACGAATGTAGTGTGTCCAATGCTTAGGGAAAGTGCCCTGGGATCACGTGGCACAATTTTGGTTGGGAAATACTCAAGGAGAATAAATAGGATATATGTACGGGTGTGTCAGTGACTTAGGCGGGATCTAGCCCAAAATGCAAACATACTCGATCCCAGCTCAACGAAACGCCTGCCGAGGTGTCTGAAAGTATTCGTTCGGGCCCGCCGTGGTTCTATCTGGTATAGCGAAATCTGGTATATGTTAAAACAATTTTGAGAGCCTCTGGTGTAAACTTCAGATACAGCCGGCATGGAGATTCCAATGGTCTCAGCATGTCGGTTGCCATACATAAAATCCATACAATTACCTAGTATTCAATTGTCTTCATACCACACTCCTCTCCACACTCATACCATGCCTTTATTAATATTGGGCACATACCTTCTCAGGCTTCCCTCTCACTTGCAAACCTTGCCTTTCTCACGACAAAGCTATTGTGGAGTAGTGTGCGTAATTATGTATGTTTCCTACTCTTAACTAATATCATAATAGTGGGTCTGTATGGACCGCAGTGCATCTCCCTCCCCCATTCCTAGCAAGAACAGGAAAGAGGAAACTACCCTGTCCGGCCGCCGCTCTTGTCTGAGCTGTCACCGCAATGTATCGGCCGTGTCTCACATAACCCATATATTCAGATGAGTTCAGGTTCTCTCAGGGAGACAGGGAAGTCCATTTATACTCCCAACATCCTCCTATCGACCAGGAACCACCCGGTCCACCTGGCCCCCCCCATCAGCCGAAAGACGAAAGAGATAGCACAGTGGATCGCCTCTTCTGGCTCAAGAAGATATAACTCAGATGTGTGGAACCGGTCCCCACGGAGCCCTTCCCCTCGACATGCCATAGCTATAGAATGTTTATATTCAAATGAAAGATGACACTAAACAGAGGTAAAGCCATAGGAAGAAAGATAGCCCCCCACCCCCCTTATCCGCCGCCAAGAATATGCGACATCATCTGGGAAAAGATATTGCCCCTATTTGTTCCCCCGCCATGCCCAGATCTAGACGCTTAGCCAAATTGGCAAGACTGCCGTTTCACCAAATCGTCTCATTATTTGAGACGACCAAGCTTAATATGCCCAGGTCTGGCAGGACCTATTAATCTAAAATTACCTTTCATATCCCAGCCGTAGGATGCGGCACTTTATCTGTAAAATTCTTTAAAACTTTAATACATTGTGCCGACCACAACCGACAAGGTTGACAACGGACTTTTCACGCCCAAACCATTACCCTAGGTCATATTTGGTGCAAGGCGCGCCATTGGGTTTTCCCGAAAAACAGATAGATTTCAAAGTATTCGTGTCAAATGCTCGGGTTATGAAAGTACTCCAGAGAATCCCACTCCGAAGGAATTGAGCGGATAGGTATGAGGACATGGGCCACTGGGGTTTCGCTACAGATGGTCCACTGAAACTGAAGGCCTGGTATCCTCTGCTTAAAAATCCATCTGAAGTACATAACTTGGAAGAGAAGAGAGAGAAGTGCCAGCCTATGAAGCATCCAGAGCACTGGGAAAATCAAAGTCTAGCCTGGAGCCTAGAACCTGATTGCATATGTGTGAAGACGGCTTTCAACTATGTTGAAGGTAAGCACACTGTAATATTAAGATAGTTATGCTCCTTTCAAACCAGATGGTAAGTTGGTGTGTTGTAAAAATGTTGTTAGTCCTTAAGAACTTATTTCAGAAGAGACTAAGCACTATATTCAGATGTCGTAGTTCATGAATAATATGTGCACTAGGTTAAACCATAGTGAAGGTTTTCTTCTAATTATGCAGCTTCTATGAAAGCCTAATCATTGTACCTAAGTTGTGCATTTTACTCCTTAAACAGAAGTGATTTAGGAGTTTGTAATTAATTTAGAATTTATAAGCATAGAATTCTTAGTTTAATAGTAAGGAACTATCTTAAATGTGAAATCACCAGTAAGAGGAATTAGTGTAATTCATCCTGGAAATAGTACATGGGCACATTAAATGTTAAATACTTACCTATGTGTTACCATAACATCTTGTGTGTTCTATGGAAGCATTCATGTGAAGATTCATTTGTGACTTCATTGTTAAATCTACGAATTTATCTTTTAACTTACTGATTGTGAGTCACATAATTATGCCTATCCATCATCCATGCAAGTATGTTTCTGATTTACGAAGAATGATTGTAGGTTGGGTGAAGAGAAGAGACATACAGAGGATATGTATGATCAATCAATCAATCACATGATAGTAGGCAATTTGAGGCATACTGCCCCGACTATCAGAGGTACACATACACTAAGTGATAATTTAGTGCGCTTCTCTGCATGAAGCCACTCCGTATTCCATATCACTCATGTTACAATTATATGGTTTTGACTTGTGTTTGATGTATGATGATGATGAATCCTATAGATGAATAAGGTGAAGGCATATACCTACATGTTAAAGAGGAGGGAGGATGCACCGTCTTAAAGCATTTGATTGGGAATAATCCATCTGAATGTTATATAGGAGATGATGCCATAATGTACTTATATTGTTTATAAGTAAATACTCATCGCATTTAGGAACGAATTAAGACCGTCAATGTGTGAGGCCTTTTTTCAGATGGAAGGATATCGAGGGAGAATAATTATGTACAAGAGGGAAGGGTGAACATGGTTATCAAATTCCGAATCGATCAAGGTATTACTCAACATGGAGACCATGGTTGACAGGCATGGGCGAAGATGACACTGCTTATCTGGTAGTCTAAACCTTGAGCGCCTTGTAATGGAGGATTGGCTGGAGAGGGACCAGCTATGGAGTTGATAACTGGTGGGGAACACTATGACCCTCCTCCCCTTTGTTTATTTTTCCCTGGGGTCAAAATTCCCTTTATTTCTTTTTTCTTTTTTTTTCTTTGGGGTTTTACCTTCTTCCATTTCTAATGATCATAGAGATGTATTGATGATATCAGTAGATATATGTATGATGCTGGAATTTCAGGTAGTGGTTGGATCCACATCGATCCAGGTCTGACTCTTGATGGGAGCTCTTGACTAGAGTGATGAAGAAGACTTTTATGAAAGAAACTACCTGCAAGAGTTTCAACTAACCACTCAAGAGAGGTAAAATGGTATCAACCTAGATTGAATAGGGAACCTTTACGTGAACCCATGAGTGGAGAACTAATCAACCAACCACCTACCTAGACCAGATAAACACTCACTCTGATAACTCAATATATGTGTGGCAATGAACATTCTTTACAACTGGGCTGCATAGACCAATATAGTGAATGGACTTGAGTCTAATACAGGTCTTATACTTTGTATAATTCAATAAAGTTATGTATATTACTCAACCCGCTGGGGAACTGAGATGTATGTTGGTATTTTGTTGAAGTGAATGTGTGGGGCATTAATGCTATATATTTATATCTTGGCCTTTAGAAGAGATTTGTATTTATGTGACAGAATAACCAATACCCCAGTTTGGTGTTTATTAAATATGAAGAGATTTCACTTCCGCTGTGAGTGTTGAAGAATTATTTGGTTATTTACTTTATTCTTGTCATTTATTAATATACCCTAAATATTAATTAATTAGCTGAGAGAGGAGGGGCAGGGAAAATCCACAAGACTAGTATTATTATTATTCGCTTGGGGATTTCCTTGGTTCTCCGAGACTCTATTTATTAATTCAAAAAATTGAGCCATTAAAGGCTAATATAATTACAACGGGCAGGATCACATTGGGAGAGAGGAACGTCAGCTTTCCTCTATCACTTTGAGATTCACCCAACTTATCCGACAACCACATAGCCGGCATCCAAGCTACATACAATTTATGAAGCACATCACCAGAAGAGAGGAACAAAACAATAGAAATTAGCTATGCTTAGGAAAACTACTTGGCTGGCGTGGAAGAGGACAACAGAGGATTCTGCATGTGGACAGTTTAAGAAGCCGGGAAAAACATAATAATTGAACTATATCATCTGTGTTAGAATACAAGATGACATCGAGGAGCGAGAGTTTTCATGGCCTTTCTATGTGTATTCCATCCACCCGAACAAGATGATGCTGATGATGAAAAAGGAGAACAAGTAGAAGTAGCAGCAGTAGCAGCAGTAGTAGCAGCAGCAGCAGCAGCAGCAGCAGCAGCAGCAGCAGCAGCAGCAGCAACAGAAGAAGAAGAAGAAGAAGAAGAAGAAGAAGAAGAAGAAGAAGAAGAAGAAGAAGAAGAAGAAGAAGAAGAAGAAGAAGAAGAAGAAGAAGAAGAAGAAGAAGAAGAAGAAGAAGAAGAAGAGGAGACGGAGGAGGAGAGGAAGAAAAAGAATGTGATATAGTGAAGATGAGATTTGAGATATATTATGAAGCAACTGATCAACCTGATATTACTTAATCCTGCAGCAGTCATTATGTTCATACTTTCTACAGTTGTTAAGTAAGAGTGATCTAATATGAAAGTTAAGTTTTCTGACAGAATAATCACGTGATATTGTCTCTATGTTTTAAGACCAGGGACATACTTTCTCTAATGTCCTTGTCAGAGTTGAAGGCGAAAATGACAATGGGCCTAGTTTTGGCAACAATGGAAAGGAACTAATTCTCTGTGTACCAGAAAACGTGAATTACTCTTATGTTATCGTAACGTTACAAGTAAGTAATAGATGAGAGAATGTCCTTGCCTAGGTAGTAAACGTGTACTTATACTTTGACGTATGCTTTCATACGTGAAGGTGTGTGTATTTGTGTACTCGTATCATGGCATATAGATCTGTAGGCAATGACAGAGCGGATAGGTTGGCCGGAAGTGCCACTATATCAGAGAATCAACTAATGGATATACCAAGCTTCACGAATGCCTTTAGGGAAGCTGACCGAAGCTAGGACTTTCAACTGAATGATTCAGCATCATCTCATCTCATCTCATCTCATTATGTTCCTCTTGTACCTTGCGGTATCGAGGTGAAGTATAAACAGCGGGATAATGCCCGCTTATGGGCTTCATGTATCGATATTCCCATAGACTCTGTTATTCCCTGCGTCCATCGTTTACGTGGTCGGCCTCTTCCTCTGCTTCCCTCTGGTCTGTATACCACTGCTTGTTGTAGTATACTGTTAGTTGGTAACCTACTTGCATGGCCAAACCATTTGACTTGCTGCCTTCTAATAAAACTAGTGCAGCTATAACTCCCACTTTATTCCTGATTTCTTCATTTCTGATCTTATATCGTCTTGATACATTGAGTACTCTTCTCAGGAATCTAATTTCTGTTGTGATTTTTCTTTTCTCCTTTTCTGTCATTGTCCAGGTTTGACATTGGTAACAGAGAGTTGGTAGGAAGATTGTGTTGTAAAGTGATCAGTCTATTTATACTTCTTAGTTTTTCTACGAGCAGTATGAAGATCCCCTGCCGGCTTGCTAGGCCAGTCGCAGGTTTATGACAAAATTCTGGCCATAGGAAGTCCATCCCCTATGGCGAGCCATAGCCCCGTTAGCCCATGACCTCGCGGTCATGGTTTCCCAGTCTACACCAAGTGGAGGTGGGGTTGACTTGTGTAGAGTGCGGGTCATCAGCAGGTTACTAATTTTCACGTTTCACCCGTCCTGGGAGAGGCTAGCCGATCCTAACTCTGCTGGATGTAGGGCCCTGCGCAGTCCCCACCTAGTAGATTCAGCATCCACAGGTAGAATTCTAGCGATCGAGTTAACGATCGGTAAACAGCTTTACAATTTGCAATGGCCAGAGGTTCCACGCCGCTTGTCGAGAGGAACACAGAACGCACGAACTCTCATTAGAGACGGGGATACTTTGTTTTTAAACCAATATATTTACCTGTACGGATCCGGCGAAGATCCAGCTTAATAAAACATGTGCCAAACAGTTTCCAGAAATTTCTTTAGATTTCATGTGATGGAACCACAAGGAAATAGACGAGCAACCCATCTATTATGCCATGACCTAGAATACACGAAAGCCAAACACTTCCCATTCCAATAGAAGCATCTGGCATGGGACTGTCTTTATCTACGAAGGTGGGAAGCAGAGGTGTTTCCAAGGCACCAGGGCTGGGTTCTATACTGGCCAAGACCTATTGACGCGTCCACGCCGAGCGTCCTGGGCAACAGGTCCCTTCGGGGTCCTGGCTGAATTCAGTAGGATCGTTGATTCCTCCGGAGTCGGAGAGTGTCTGCCTGTACGACGAGGAACCACCAGTCTGCACACCACTAAGACAGACATGGGACATATAGGACACCAGAAAGCAAGCAATCTACGAGGGTAAGTTAATAAGTAAGTCACAAACGGCTGTAGAAAAATAACTAAATATGATAACAACTTGAAACCAGTTTATTTTTATACATACATTGTCCCTTTATTTCTCAACATAATTTCCACCAACATTGATGCACGTATCCCATCGTTTTATCAGTCCTTCCAAACGACTGCATAAAACTGCGTGCTTTGTGTTCATTTACCTGCCATCCCACAGAACTGTGCGACTTACTTATTGACTCGCCCTCGTAACTTTATCTGCCCAGCTATGCACCGCTTTAAGGGATAAACATTTGTCAGCATAAACACTGAAAACCCACCTCGGCGGGAGACATTTCGCGAATGATGTCGAAGTAGAATGTGAAGTGAAAACGTGGTTTAGAAAACTGAGCACGCAGTTCTGTGTAGCCGGTTTGGGAGGACTGATAAAACGATGGAATAAGTGCATCAATGTTGGTAGAAATTATGTTGGAAAATAAAGGGACAATGTTTGTATAAAAATAAAGTGGTTTCAAGTTATCATATTTAGTTTTTTTTTTTTTCTACAGCCATTTGTGACTTACTTATTAACTTACCCTCGTACATTTAACTTGGATCTATCAAAATGATCTCATTCATTGGCACCTTGCCGTCTTGAAAGACGATAGTTTGTGCTTCAAAAAGGCATAATAACTTTTAGCCATGGCGGTAGCGAATGTGACTGGTAAGGCCAATTCGCGCTGAAAATGTTCGTTCACAGTGGGTGCATGTGAACACGTGGTCATTTCCACCATCTTGCACCATCTTACGTCTCACACGCTCGGTGTGTGACTTATCTGCAATAATTTTCTCCTTTGTCTTTATTCCATTTCTGATGTTTGCCCTCCATGCAACACGTTCAGCGGCGACTTGCTGCCAATGTGCATTATCAATGCCTGTATCAGTCATGCCCCACTTACACACATCTTTGTATCGTAGTAGAGGCCGACCCTAAGATCTCTTAAACATCTGTAATTCACCAAAAAAGATGTCCTTTGGTATTCTACCATCATCCATCCTCCTAAGATGTCCTATCCATCTAAGTCTACGAAGACTGAGCATGGAATAAACCGTCACACAGCCTGATCTTTCCAATACTTCAGTATTTGTGATTTTGTCTTGCCACTTAATACCAAGAATTCTTCACAGGCACCGCATAAGAAAGCTGTTTAAACGTTTCACTTGGTGTGAGTAAGTTGTCCAGGCTTCACTGCCATAAAGAAGAGTATTAAGGACACATGCTTGATAGACAAGGACTTTTGTTTTGGCAGTAAGCTTCCTGTTCTCCCAGACTCTTTTTCTTAACCTGTTCATTGGTGTTGCTGCCTTACCAATCCGGATGTTGATTTCCTGATCTAGGAATAATTTGCTATTTACCACTGATCCTAGATATGTAAAATGGTCTACCATCTCTAGTTCGGCGTCGTCAATAAAGATTGATGGTACCCCATGTGCACCTTGTGACATAATCTGTGTCTTCTTTTTGCTAATTGGTAAACCAAATTCGGAAAAAGCATTGGAGAATGCAGATAGTAGACATTGTAATTCTTCCTCAGAGTGGGTCGTAATTCCAGCATCATCTGCGAAAAGCAACTCTCTGATCAGTACCCTCCCAATTTTGTTCTTGGCCTTCAATCTCTGAGCATTATAGAGGCCACCATCTGAGCGTGAGTGAATGTATATACCGTCATCCTGATCACGAAAGGCATATTTCAGTAGAAGTGAAAAGTATATTCCAAAGAGGGTGGAAGCTAGTACACAACCTTGCTTAACACCACTCTTGATTTCAAACTCTTCAGAAGTTGCACCATCAAACTTGATTATACCCTTCATGCCTGTGTGGAACGATTCCACAATGGACTGAAGAGCTGGTGGGCAGCCAATCTTCTTTAGTGCCTTGAACAAACCCTCACGACTGACCAAATCAAATGCCTTTGTGAAGTCGATGAAGGCAATAAACAGTGGTTGATTCTGTTCACGGCATTTATCTTGCAATTGTCGCAATGAGAATATCATATCAATGGTAGACCGGTTCTGTCGAAAGCCACACTGTGATTCGGGGTAGACTTGATCTCCTAGGACTTTAAGTCTGCGCAGAACAATTCTGGCAAATACTTTTCCAACAATATACAGAAGCGAGATACCCCTATTGTTGTTGCAGTCGCTCCGATCGCCCTTGTACAGTTTTATGATGCTTGAATCTTTAAAATCCTGTGGGACTTGTCCTTCTCACCAGCATAGCTCTGTTAGCTGGTGGATCTGTAGAGTGAGTGTGTCTTGCCCACTCCTGATAACCTCTATTGGAATCCCATCCTTACCTGGAGCCTTGCCAGATGCAAGTTCATTTATAGCACACTTAACTTCTGTTATGGTGGGAAGTGTGTCCAGGTGGTCAAGAGTTGGTAGAGCCTCTATGGCGTTGAGGGCATCATCCGCTAGTTTGGTCTCACTTGAGTAAAGCTCCAAATAGTGCTCTACCCATCTGTTCATCTGCTGTTTCTTATCAGTGATGATTTCTGTAGTCAACGATTTCAATGGTGCACTTCTTTTACACACGAGCATTGAAGTCACCGAGCATATAAATGTAGTCAGATTTTGGAACTGCCTTGCTCACGGAGTCTAACTCCTCATAGAACGAATCCTTCATATCATCAGAGGAATCGAGTGTCGGTGCATATGCAGTAATAATGGTGGCAAAACCACAAGAGGTTGCCAAGCGCAGGGACAGTAGTCTTTCATTTCCTCCTGCTGGAATTTCAATCATTCCCAGTAGCGAATTCTTCACTGCAAAGCCCACACCGTGTTGCCTTTTTTCTGCCTGTCCTCTACCCTTACAAAAAAAGGTGTAATTGTTTTCCCTGAGTGACCCTTCCTCAGCGAGGCGAGTCTCCTGCAGGCCAGCAATAGCAATATCGAACACGATTGTGTTCGGCATCAATCACAGCCGTTTTTCTCACATCGTCAATATTGGTCAAGTCAGTAGAAAATCCTGGACACATGATTCTTACGTTCCAGGTTCCAAGCCGTAGCTTGAGGAATATGATCTCATTCATTGCAAACTCAAAACTCATTCAAGCAAACCCAAAACCCAGTAGTGGATTGAGCCGATGGAAGCATCAACGCTCAGTGTAGTCTAATATTCAAGGCATGTATAACCTGGCAAGCCTTGCACTTAGCAGTGTCCTCCTCACTTTCGTGTATATTATACATTTTATTGATTTTGATTTGTTTACTTATTACTGAAATATAACCCGACAAGGGGGATATTCACGAATTCTAACTACTGAGAGATGGTTAACGTCCGCAGCATGCTCATGGTAAAGTACAGAATATATGTCCCTTGCACACACCATGAGGCACAGTGGGCATATGTTGCTGGACCCATACATTGTATAGGTCAATCGACATTCGCTGGTGATGTGGTCGATATCATGGCGGCCGCTTTATCTTCCCAAGACATTTTCTGTTACCCATTTTAGGTTGGACCGACCTGGGTTCCTGGGGTAATTAAATAAAATGGGAATAAACTCCAATACTGATCGAACTTCTGACCACCGAGGCGGCAGGCGAGTGTTTAGCAATGTCTCTAACGGAGCTCCTTAATTAAAGTATTTATGGGTACTTCTATTATTGCGCCGTATCATTATTAAATTACGAATAAAAGGTGAATGAAAAAATATAACGATGATTAATGTACATGCACCTACTGAAGAGAAATAAGATGATATTAAAGAAGACTGTTATAATGATCTTGAAGATGTCATAGAAGAAACCCCCAAACAGGACATCCTGATTGTGCTGGGAGACTTCAATGCAAAAATAGGTAGAGAGCAAACTAATAAAAAAGTTGCCGGTATGGAAAGCCAACATACAACTTCAAATGACAATGGATGGAGAGTCATTAACCTAGCAGAAGCCAAAGGACTGCAGATCAGAAGTACCAGACTGCAAAGAAAGGATATACATAAACAAACTTGGAAATCATGTGACAAGAGAACCTACAATCAAATAAATCGCATTTCAATTAACAAGAAAAATGCATCAAACATGCAACAAGTTACAAGTTATAGAGGAGCTGAGTGCCACAGCGACACCACTTCCTCGTTGGAGCAAAATTTAAAATAAAACTTTAAGAGAGCTTTCTATGCTAAACTACAAAGGTTACACCCAACATATAACAGAGAAAAACTGCAAGAAAGTACAGTCAAAGAGAAATTTGCAGATGAAATAAAATGTAAACTTGAAATTATACAAATCTCGTTGGAGGAAAGCGTTGACTAAACTTGGTTGAACATCAAGAATACAATTCAATCTACCGCAGAAGAATGTTTTGGTGTGTTAACCACGCATAGAAAGAACAGATGGTTCAATCAAAAATGGGAAGAAGCAGTCATTAGGAAAAAGAATGCCAGACAGTTGTGGTTAAATGACATCAACAACATCCAAAATGAAGAGCAATATAGAAGTGAATATAAAGAAGCTACAAAAATAGTTCGGCAGCAGAAGCGAGAATATATGAGTAATATAATCAAAGATATGGAAACTAATCACCACAAAAACGAATCCAGAAAGTTTTTTTAAAGAACTGAAGTCGAGCGAACGAACGAACGAACGAACGAACAAACTTCAATGAAACGAGGGCACCAACACAACACATATGGTTTAAAAGACAAAAATGCGAATATGATAAATATCAATGAGGAAATGTGAAACACATGGAAAAAATATTTTGTTGAATTACTAAATTGTAAAGCTCCAAGTAACACTTTCCCATAGGAAGCGGTTATAACTTGTGAACCACAAATTGAAGAACCTGTATTTGAAGAAATCCTATATGTAATAACACAGCTTAAAAGCAATAAGGCAACTGGGGCTGGTGGAATTGCTGCTGAATTTATAAAGGCAGGTGGCCGTGCGTTACATCTAAAGCTATACGAACTAATAATAAAGACTGAAGAATTACCCCATGACTGAAAAGAGGCATTATTGATACCTATCTTTAAGAAAGGAGACAAGTTCCAATGTGAAAATTATAGAGGAATATCACTACTGTCCACAAGCTATAAGATACTATATATTACTAAATAGACTAAAACCATATTCAGAAGACATATTAGGTGACTACCAGGCGGGTTTCAGACAAAACAGATCAACAATAGATCAGATATTTATCTTACGACAAATAGCGGAGAAAAATTGGGAATATAAAAGTGATCTCCATAACATTTTTGTGGATTTTAAAAAGGCTTATGATAGTGTCCATAGGAATAGTCTATGGAATGCTATGCAGGAATTTGGAATACCAAGGAAGTTAATCAACATGACCAGACTATGCATGGAAGGTACTTATAATACACTAACATATAAAGGCAGGAAATCAGACCCTTTCCAAATAACATCTAACTTGAAACAGGGTGATGCACTATCGCCGCTCCTTTTCAATCTGGTTCTAGAGAAAGTTGTAAGGTAGGTAAAGGAGGAATGTGCTATTGGAGGAATATCCAGACTGCTTGGTTATACAGATGATATAGATATTATAGGGGAAAATGAACAAAAGACATTGAAAATGTTGAATCACTTAAAGGATTAAGCTCAACAAATGGAGCTGGTTATCAACCAAGATATGACATAATATATGGTAATTTCAAGAGAAGGAACGGCTAAAAACTCTGGCCACATACAAATAGATAATATGACAATTAAAAGAACGGAAACATACAAATACCTGGGTACAATCTTCAACTGCTTCATCATAATATGGGAAGAAATACAAGCTAGAATCAACTCTGGAAATAATATATTCTATGCACTACAATATCGGCTAATATCAAATGCGCTATCTCGTAACACCAAGATCACAATATACAAAACACTGATTAGACCAGTTGTGCTGTATGGCTCTGAAACCTGGAGTACAACGAAAGGAGACGAAGCCTTGTTACAAACCTTTGAGAACAAAGTCTTAAGACGCATCTTTGGGCCCATTAGGGATACATAACGTGTTAAGTGGAAAAGAAGAAGCAACAAAGACATTTATGATCTGTTTAAGTCCCCACTAATCACTTGTATCATGAAGGCTAATAGACTGCAATGGCTGGGGAATATAGAAAGAATGGAAGATAATAGGGAAACAAAACTCGCTTACACTCAAGAATTAAATGACCGTAGACCCCGAGGTAGACCAAGAAGACGGTGGGAAGATAATATACAAACAGACCTACAAGCACTTGGAATAAGTGATTGGCAAGAGAAGGTCAACCAGAGAGACGAATGGAGACGGCTTGTATCTGCGGCAAAGAACCTCAATGGCTCCGAACGCTGAAAAAGAAGAAGAAGAAGAAGAAGAAGAAGAAGAAGAAGAAGAAGAAGAAGAAGAAGAAGAAGAAGAAGAAGAAGGAGAAGAAGAAGAAGAAGAAGAAGAAGAAGAATAAGAAGGTGCTACTTGTCCGAGAAAAAATGCATGTCAATCGTCAATCAAGGATTATGAGTTGGTAATTGTGCCATAATCTCCACAGGCTAATGACTCAGACGGTTTGAATGCCGTCATCCAGTATTCACTGACCAACGACAGCAGTGACGCTTTCTGTATCAATGATATGAATGAACTTCGAGTCTGCAAACCAGAAGAACTTTACAGTTATCACGTCTTTAAGTTAACAGTCAAGGCAAAAGGTGTGAACAAAACAAGCAATGATAGCTACCTGAATATCAAGGTAATAGTTTACGTTATATTTATAGTAACCTTCTTACATGCATTATGAGTTCTAAGCTCGAGCTTGCTTTTGTAGGATGGAAAACTCAGCCAAAGACAAACACTCTAGATTGGTTCTCTTTCAGAAGCTGACTTGACCTGCCTGAACAGAAAGACCCACAGTTTTACTGGCTATTTTACATGTCCACTTAAAACTTGCACATCCACATAAAAATTGCACATCCATATAAGATTTGCACATCCAAATAAGTCCTTTAATTTACATAAGTCTTGAACATTCACATACGACTTGAACACCCACATAAGACATGTGCATCCACGTAATACATGAACAGTCACGTAAGAAGAGTATTAAGGACACATGCTTGATAGACAAGGACTTTTGTTTTGGCAGTAAGCTTCCTGTTCTCCCAGACTCTTTTTCTTAACCTGTTCATTGGTGTTGCTGCCTTACCAATCCGGATGTTGATTTCCTGATCTAGGAATAATTTGCTATTTACCACTGATCCTAGATATGTAAAATGGTCTACCATCTCTAGTTCGGCGTCGTCAATAAAGATTGATGGTACCCCATGTGCACCTTGTGACATAATCTGTGTCTTCTTTTTGCTAATTGGTAAACCAAATTCGGAAAAAGCATTGGAGAATGCAGATAGTAGACATTGTAATTCTTCCTCAGAGTGGGTCGTAATTCCAGCATCATCTGCGAAAAGCAACTCTCTGATCAGTACCCTCCCAATTTTGTTCTTGGCCTTCAATCTCTGAGCATTATAGAGGCCACCATCTGAGCGTGAGTGAATGTATATACCGTCATCCTGATCACGAAAGGCATATTTCAGTAGAAGTGAAAAGTATATTCCAAAGAGGGTGGAAGCTAGTACACAACCTTGCTTAACACCACTCTTGATTTCAAACTCTTCAGAAGTTGCACCATCAAACTTGATTATACCCTTCATGCCTGTGTGGAACGATTCCACAATGGACTGAAGAGCTGGTGGGCAGCCAATCTTCTTTAGTGCCTTGAACAAACCCTCACGACTGACCAAATCAAATGCCTTTGTGAAGTCGATGAAGGCAATAAACAGTGGTTGATTCTGTTCACGGCATTTATCTTGCAATTGTCGCAATGAGAATATCATATCAATGGTAGACCGGTTCTGTCGAAAGCCACACTGTGATTCGGGGTAGACTTGATCTCCTAGGACTTTAAGTCTGCGCAGAACAATTCTGGCAAATACTTTTCCAACAATATACAGAAGCGAGATACCCCTATTGTTGTTGCAGTCGCTCCGATCGCCCTTGTTCTTGTACAGTGTTATGATGCTTGAATCTTTGAAATCCTGTGGGACTTGTCCTTCTCACCAGCATACCTCTATTAGTTGGTGGATCTGTAGAGTGAGTGTGTCTTGCCCACTCCTGATAACCTCTATTGGAATCCCATCCTTACCTGGAGCCTTGCCAGATGCAAGTTCATTTATAGCACACTTAACTTCTGTTATGGTGGGAAGTGTGTCCAGGTGGTCAAGAGTTGGTAGAGCCTCTATGGCGTTGAGGGCATCATCCGCTAGTTTGGTCTCACTTGAGTAAAGCTCCAAATAGTGCTCTACCCATCTGTTCATCTGCTGTTTCTTATCAGTGATGATTTCTGTAGTCAACGATTTCAATGGTGCACTTCTTTTACACACGAGCATTGAAGTCACCGAGCATATAAATGTAGTCAGATTTTGGAACTGCCTTGCTCACGGAGTCTAACTCCTCATAGAACGAATCCTTCATATCATCAGAGGAATCGAGTGTCGGTGCATATGCAGTAATAATGGTGGCAAAACCACAAGAGGTTGCCAAGCGCAGGGACAGTAGTCTTTCATTTCCTCCTGCTGGAATTTCAATCATTCCCAGTAGCGAATTCTTCACTGCAAAGCCCACACCGTGTTGCCTTTTTTCTGCCTGTCCTCTACCCTTACAAAAAAAGGTGTAATTGTTTTCCCTGAGTGACCCTTCCTCAGCGAGGCGAGTCTCCTGCAGGCCAGCAATAGCAATATCGAACACGATTGTGTTCGGCATCAATCACAGCCGTTTTTCTCACATCGTCAATATTGGTCAAGTCAGTAGAAAATCCTGGACACATGATTCTTACGTTCCAGGTTCCAAGCCGTAGCTTGAGGAATATGATCTCATTCATTGCAAACTCAAAACTCATTCAAGCAAACCCAAAACCCAGTAGTGGATTGAGCCGATGGAAGCATCAACGCTCAGTGTAGTCTAATATTCAAGGCATGTATAACCTGGCAAGCCTTGCACTTAGCAGTGTCCTCCTCACTTTCGTGTATATTATACATTTTATTGATTTTGATTTGTTTACTTATTACTGAAATATAACCCGACAAGGGGGATATTCACGAATTCTAACTACTGAGAGATGGTTAACGTCCGCAGCATGCTCATGGTAAAGTACAGAATATATGTCCCTTGCACACACCATGAGGCACAGTGGGCATATGTTGCTGGACCCATACATTGTATAGGTCAATCGACATTCGCTGGTGATGTGGTCGATATCATGGCGGCCGCTTTATCTTCCCAAGACATTTTCTGTTACCCATTTTAGGTTGGACCGACCTGGGTTCCTGGGGTAATTAAATAAAATGGGAATAAACTCCAATACTGATCGAACTTCTGACCACCGAGGCGGCAGGCGAGTGTTTAGCAATGTCTCTAACGGAGCTCCTTAATTAAAGTATTTATGGGTACTTCTATTATTGCGCCGTATCATTATTAAATTACGAATAAAAGGTGAATGAAAAAATATAACGATGATTAATGTACATGCACCTACTGAAGAGAAATAAGATGATATTAAAGAAGACTGTTATAATGATCTTGAAGATGTCATAGAAGAAACCCCCAAACAGGACATCCTGATTGTGCTGGGAGACTTCAATGCAAAAATAGGTAGAGAGCAAACTAATAAAAAAGTTGCCGGTATGGAAAGCCAACATACAACTTCAAATGACAATGGATGGAGAGTCATTAACCTAGCAGAAGCCAAAGGACTGCAGATCAGAAGTACCAGACTGCAAAGAAAGGATATACATAAACAAACTTGGAAATCATGTGACAAGAGAACCTACAATCAAATAAATCGCATTTCAATTAACAAGAAAAATGCATCAAACATGCAACAAGTTACAAGTTATAGAGGAGCTGAGTGCCACAGCGACACCACTTCCTCGTTGGAGCAAAATTTAAAATAAAACTTTAAGAGAGCTTTCTATGCTAAACTACAAAGGTTACACCCAACATATAACAGAGAAAAACTGCAAGAAAGTACAGTCAAAGAGAAATTTGCAGATGAAATAAAATGTAAACTTGAAATTATACAAATCTCGTTGGAGGAAAGCGTTGACTAAACTTGGTTGAACATCAAGAATACAATTCAACCTACCGCAGAAGAATGTTTTGGTGTGTTAACCACGCATAGAAAGAACAGATGGTTCAATCAAAAATGGGAAGAAGCAGTCATTAGGAAAAAGAATGCCAGACAGTTGTGGTTAAATGACATCAACAACATCCAAAATGAAGAGCAATATAGAAGTGAATATAAAGAAGCTACAAAAATAGTTCGGCAGCAGAAGCGAGAATATATGAGTAATATAATCAAAGATATGGAAACTAATCACCACAAAAACGAATCCAGAAAGTTTTTTTAAAGAACTGAAGTCGAGCGAACGAACGAACGAACGAACGAACGAACGAACAAACTTCAATGAAACGAGGGCACCAACACAACACATATGGTTTAAAAGACAAAAATGCGAATATGATAAATACCAATGAGGAAATGTGAAACACATGGAAAAAATATTTTGTTGAATTACTAAATTGTAAAGCTCCAAGTAACACTTTCCCATAGGAAGCGGTTATAACTTGTGAACCACAAATTGAAGAACCTGTATTTGAAGAAATCCTATATGTAATAACACAGCTTAAAAGCAATAAGGCAACTGGGGCTGGTGGAATTGCTGCTGAATTTATAAAGGCAGGTGGCCGTGCGTTACATCTAAAGCTATACGAACTAATAATAAAGACTGAAGAATTACCCCATGACTGAAAAGAGGCATTATTGATACCTATCTTTAAGAAAGGAGACAAGTTCCAATGTGAAAATTATAGAGGAATATCACTACTGTCCACAAGCTATAAGATACTATATATTACTAAATAGACTAAAACCATATTCAGAAGACATATTAGGTGACTACCAGGCGGGTTTCAGACAAAACAGATCAACAATAGATCAGATATTTATCTTACGACAAATAGCGGAGAAAAATTGGGAATATAAAAGTGATCTCCATAACATTTTTGTGGATTTTAAAAAGGCTTATGATAGTGTCCATAGGAATAGTCTATGGAATGCTATGCAGGAATTTGGAATACCAAGGAAGTTAATCAACATGACCAGACTATGCATGGAAGGTACTTATAATACACTAACATATAAAGGCAGGAAATCAGACCCTTTCCAAATAACATCTAACTTGAAACAGGGTGATGCACTATCGCCGCTCCTTTTCAATCTGGTTCTAGAGAAAGTTGTAAGGTAGGTAAAGGAGGAATGTGCTATTGGAGGAATATCCAGACTGCTTGGTTATACAGATGATATAGATATTATAGGGGAAAATGAACAAAAGACATTGAAAATGTTGAATCACTTAAAGGATTAAGCTCAACAAATGGAGCTGGTTATCAACCAAGATATGACATAATATATGGTAATTTCAAGAGAAGGAACGGCTAAAAACTCTGGCCACATACAAATAGATAATATGACAATTAAAAGAACGGAAACATACAAATACCTGGGTACAATCTTCAACTGCTTCATCATAATATGGGAAGAAATACAAGCTAGAATCAACTCTGGAAATAATATATTCTATGCACTACAATATCGGCTAATATCAAATGCGCTATCTCGTAACACCAAGATCACAATATACAAAACACTGATTAGACCAGTTGTGCTGTATGGCTCTGAAACCTGGAGTACAACGAAAGGAGACGAAGCCTTGTTACAAACCTTTGAGAACAAAGTCTTAAGACGCATCTTTGGGCCCATTAGGGATACATAACGTGTTAAGTGGAAAAGAAGAAGCAACAAAGACATTTATGATCTGTTTAAGTCCCCACTAATCACTTGTATCATGAAGGCTAATAGACTGCAATGGCTGGGGAATATAGAAAGAATGGAAGATAATAGGGAAACAAAACTCGCTTACACTCAAGAATTAAATGACCGTAGACCCCGAGGTAGACCAAGAAGACGGTGGGAAGATAATATACAAACAGACCTACAAGCACTTGGAATAAGTGATTGGCAAGAGAAGGTCAACCAGAGAGACGAATGGAGACGGCTTGTATCTGCGGCAAAGAACCTCAATGGCTCCGAACGCTGAAAAAGAAGAAGAAGAAGAAGAAGAAGAAGAAGAAGAAGAAGAAGAAGAAGAAGAAGAAGAAGGAGAAGAAGAAGAAGAAGAAGAAGAAGAAGAATAAGAAGGTGCTACTTGTCCGAGAAAAAATGCATGTCAATCGTCAATCAAGGATTATGAGTTGGTAATTGTGCCATAATCTCCACAGGCTAATGACTCAGACGGTTTGAATGCCGTCATCCAGTATTCACTGACCAACGACAGCAGTGACGCTTTCTGTATCAATGATATGAATGAACTTCGAGTCTGCAAACCAGAAGAACTTTACAGTTATCACGTCTTTAAGTTAACAGTCAAGGCAAAAGGTGTGAACAAAACAAGCAATGATAGCTACCTGAATATCAAGGTAATAGTTTACGTTATATTTATAGTAACCTTCTTACATGCATTATGAGTTCTAAGCTCGAGCTTGCTTTTGTAGGATGGAAAACTCAGCCAAAGACAAACACTCTAGATTGGTTCTCTTTCAGAAGCTGACTTGACCTGCCTGAACAGAAAGACCCACAGTTTTACTGGCTATTTTACATGTCCACTTAAAACTTGCACATCCACATAAAAATTGCACATCCATATAAGATTTGCACATCCAAATAAGTCCTTTAATTTACATAAGTCTTGAACATTCACATACGACTTGAACACCCACATAAGACATGTGCATCCACGTAATACATGAACAGTCACGTAAGACCTGAACATTCAGGTAAGACATGAATATTCATGTAAGATCTGAACATCGACGTAAGAAATGAACATCGACGTAAGACATGAACATCCACGTAAGATCTGAACATCCACGTAAGACATGAACATCCACGTAAGACAAGAACATCCACGTAAGACAAGAACATCCACGTAAGACATGAACATCAATATAATACCTGTGCATCCACGTAAGACCTGAACATCCACGTGAGACAAGAACAGTCACGTAAGATCTGAACATCGACGTAAGAAATGAACATCGACGTAAGACATGAACATCAATATAATACCTGTGCATCCACGTAAGACAAGAACATCCACGTAAGTCATGAACATCCATGTAAGACTAGAACATCCACGTAAGACATGAACATCAATATAATACCTGTGCATCCACGTAAGACCTGAACATCCACGTGAGACAAGAACAGTCACGGAAGACATGAACATTCGGGTAAGACATGAATATCCACGTAAGATCTGAACATCCACGTAAGACATGAACATCGACGTAAGACATGAACATCCACGTAAGATCTGAAGATCCACGTAAGACATGAACATACACGTGAGATCTGAACATCGACATAAGACATAAACATCCACGTAAGATCTGAAGATCCACGTAAGACATGAACATCCACGTGAGATCTGAACATCGACGTAAGACAAGAACATCCACGTAAGACATGAACATCAATATAATACCTGTGCATCCACGTAAGACCTGAACATCCATAAAGACATGAACATTCACATAAGACCTGTGCATCCACTTAAGACATAAACATCTACATACGACTTGAACATCCAAATAAAGAAAATTGAATTTAATCCTTTGTATTTGTTTTCTTTGAGGCAGATCTTTGTTGTTGACAACATATATGACTTCGTACTACCAAGCAAGCTACCTGCAGCTACTCTCACGAAAAATTGTCAGTACGTCATCGAGTAAGTAATTGTTTACTGGCTACAGGTTTCCTTATAGCTCAAAATTAATTCAAGGACAACATTCAGTTGATAGTGTGCCTGTGTGTGTGTGTGTGTGTATATATATATATGTGTGTGTGTGTGTGTGTGTGTGTGTGTGTGTGTGTGTGTGTGTGTGTGTTACTTATGAAAAGTAGGAACATTTGTTAACCAAATGGGAAAAATCTTAGCCAAATGGGGAAAATATTGACCAAGTAACCAAATACATCTACCAAATTTATGAAAAGTCGGAAACTTTGTTAACCAAATGTGGAAAAAATATCAGCCAAAGCGAGAAATATCTCGCCCAAACTTATAAAACATAGGAAAATTTGTCAACCAAATGGGGAAAAAGTTAGGCCAAATACATAAATTTCTCAACCAAATTTATAACAAGGAGGGGAAAATGTCGACCAAATACAGAAATAACTCAACCAAACTTACAAAAAGTAGGAAAATTGTTAACTAAATGGGAAAGATATTGACCAAGTAGGAAAATTTGTTAGCTAAATGAAAAAAAAAATATTGACAACATAAAGACATATCTCCACCAAAACTTATGAAAAGTGGGAAATTTTGTTAACCAAATGAAAAAAAATAAAATTGGTCAAGTACATAAAATGTTCAACCAAACTTATCATAAGTAGGAAAATGTATTAACCAAATGGGAAAAAATATCGACCACATAGGAAAACATGTTAGCCAAATGGGAAAATATTGACCAAATAACGAAATATCTCATCCATATTTATAAAAAGTAGGAAAATTTGTTAGCCAAATGGGAAAAATCTAGGTCATATAGGAAAATATTTTAACTAATTGGGAAAAATATGGTACACGTAACGAAATATCTCGTCCAAATTTATGTAAAGTGGGAAAATTTGTTAGCCAAATGGGAAAAAGATTGATCAAGTAACGAAATATCTCAGCCAAACTCATTAAAATTAGAAAAATGTCTTAGCCAAATGGGAAAAATATTGGCAAAGTAAAGAAATAACGCGTCCAAACTTATGAAAAGTAGGAAACTTTGTTAACCAAATTGGAAAAATCTTGGTCAAGTAGGAAAATTTGTTAGCCAAATGAGAAAAAATATTGACCAAATAACGAAATACATCATTCAAACTTATGAAAAGTAGGAACCGTTGTTAATCAAATGTGAAAAAAATGTCGCCCAACGAGAGAAATATTTCAAATAAACTTATTTTTAAAAAAATAGGAAAATTGTGTCAGCCAAATGGGAAAAAGTTCGCCCAAATACGGAAATATCTCAACCAAACTTATAAAAAGGAGGAACACATGTTGGTCAAATACAGAAAGATCTCAATCAAACTTATAAAATGTAGGTAAATGTGTTAGCCGAAAGGGAACAAAATTGGCCGACCGAAGTAGGAAAATACGTTTACCAAAGTAATAAAAATATTGGCCAATTACAGAAATATGTCACCCAAACTTATGAATATCTCCGCCAAATTTATGAAAAGTAGGAAAGTTTGTTAACCAAGTGTAAAAAGTATAGATTAAAAGAGAGAAATATTTCACCCAAACTTATGAAAAGTAAGAAAGTTTGTTAATTAAAGGTGAAACATTGTGGACAAAGTTCAACCAAACTTATAAATATCTCACCAAAACTTATGAAAAGTAGGAAATTTTGTAAACCAAAGGTGACAATTTTGGCCAAATTTCAACCAAAATTTTAATGATCTCAACGAAACTTATGAAAAGTAGGACGCTTTGTTAACCAAAGTGAAAAATCTTAGGCAAACTACAACCAAACTTATAAATATCTCAACCAAACTTATAAAAAGTAGGAAACTTCGTTAACAAAATGTGAAAAGTTTGGTCAAATTTCAACCAAATTTATAAAAATTAGGAAACTTTGTTAACCAAATGTGAAAAGTTTGGCCACATTTCAACCAAACTCATAAAAAGAGGAAACTTTGTTAACCAAATGTGAAAAGTTTGGCCATATTTCAACCAAACTTAAGAGAAGTAGGAAACGTTTTTAACCTAATGTGAATATATTTGGTCAAGTAAAGAAATATTTCATGGAAACTTATGAATAGTAGGAAATTATGTTGGCCAAATTAAAAAATCGTGGCCAAATTTCAACCAAACTTAAACATATTGCAGCCAAAATTTATAAAACGTAGGAAACTTTGTTAACCAAATATGAAAAATGTTGGCCAAATTTCAGGGGAACTTATAAAATGTAGGAACATTTCTTAACCAAATGGGAAAAATATATCACGTTTTCATTTTATAGCCGCAATAGCGTCAGGTCTCCAACTAACCAGCAGTGTCTGTTATGAAGTTGACCTTTTCTTAAAACCACATCTTCTTTATTGACCCCTTGAATACCATTTACTTCATCTTCTAACCGATTTTCAACGTTTCATGCCACTTTACACTAATATTCTCTTTGATTACACCACAACCGGTTTTCTGCTGACTGGGCAAAGTCCAACCTACTAGAGATAATCGTTTGTCCCCTATGCAAACAACAGCTGTATTTCAGAAAATTAAAAGTATCTTATGCAATAAGTCACTATCGTTGAATGAAATAATAAAATTTCAACAATTAAATTGTACAAAAATTAACAATTAAATTTATCATCATCAGTTTCATGTAAACATTTAGACGTGTTTCTTAGTTAGATCAATATTGTTCCCCTTCGGCAAACAAACATTTCTACATTTTATAAGTTTGATATAGATCTTTCTGTATTTGACCAACATGTTTTCCTCCTTTTCATAAGTTTGGTTGAGATATTTCTGTATTTGGGAGAACTTTTTCCCATATGGCTGACACAATTTTCCTATTTAAAAAAAAATAAGTTTATTTGAAATATTTCTCTCGTTGGGCGACATTTTTTTCACATTTGATTAACAAAGGTTCCTACTTTTCATAAGTTTGAACGATGTATTTCGTTACTTGGTCAATATTTTTCTCATTTGGCTAACAAATTTTCCTACTTGACCGAGATTTTTCCCATTTGGTTAACAAATGTTCCTACTTTTCATAAGTTTGGACGCGTTGTTTCTTTACTTTGCCATTATTTTTCCCATTTGGCTAAGACATTTTCCTAATTTTCATGAGTTTGGCTGAGATATTTCGTTACTTGATCAATCTTTTTCCCATTTGGCTAACAAATTTTTCCACTTTTCATAAGTTTGGACGTGATATTTCGTTACGTTTTCCATATTTTTTCCAATTAGTTAAAATATTTTCCTATTTGACCTAGATTTTCCCCATTTGGCTAACAAATTTTCCTAGTTTTCATAAATTTGGATAAGCTATTTCGTTATTTGGTCAATATTTTTCCCTTTTGGTTAACAAGTTTTCCTACTTTGCGGATATTTTCCCCCTTTGGTTAACAAAATTTCTTACTTTTTTATAAAATTGGATGAGATACTTCGTTATTTAGTCAATATTTTCCCATTTGGCTAACAAGTTTTCCTATTTAGTCGATATTTTTTTCCCATTTGGTTAACACATTTTCCTACTTATGATAAGTTTGGTTGAACATTTTATGTACTTGGCCAATATTTTATCCCATTTGGTTAACAAATGTTCCCACTTTTCATAAGTTTCGTGGAGATATGTCTTTACGTTGTCAATATGTTTTTTTTTCATTTAGCTAACAAATTTTCCTACTTGGTCAATATCTTTCCCATTTAGTTAACAATTTTCCTACTTTTTGTAAGTTTGGTTGATTTATTTCTGTATTTGGTCGACATTCCCCCCCCCCCCCCCCGTTTCCATAAGTTTGGTTGAGATATTTCTGTATTGGCCTAACATTTTCCCATTTGGTTGACACATTTTAATACTTTTTATAAGTTTGGGCGAGATATGTCCCGCTCTAGCTGATATTTTTTTCACATTTTGTTAACAAAGTTTCCGACTTTTCATAAATTTGGCCGATGTATTTTGTTACTCGGTCAATATCTTTTCCCATTTGGCTAAGGATTTTTCTATTTGGTTAACAAATGTTCTTACATTTCATATGTTTACAGTGATATTTCGTTACTTGGTCAATCATGTTCACATTTGGTTGAAATATTTTTCCTATTTTTCATAAGTTTGGACGAGATATTTCTTTACTTGATAAATATTTTTCACATTTGGTTAACAAATGTACCCACTTTTCATAAGTTTGGACGAGATTTTTCGTTACGTGGTCAATATTTGTTTCGTTTGTTTAACACATTTAGCTACTTTGGTCGACGTTTGGTCAGGAGAGCCTGGCATATGATACCACAACATCCAGCTTAAGAATGGAGGTGGAGGCAGTCACTGCGGCTCTCCGCTGGATGGAGAATATGACACACACACACATCGTGATTGTTGACTCAGAAAACATGCTGACGAGGGTGAGGACGGGCAGGCTTCGTGCGAAGAGGCTTGCTACTCTTCGGAGGTCATGAGTGATAAGCATCGCTTCGATCTTTTTTCCGGTCGCATGACGGTGTGCTGGGAAATGTACAGACAGACAGATTGGCTGTTGCGGCTGGGAGCACGTGTACACCTCGGAGGAGCAAATGGTCTGGCAAGAATGAGACAGCGGGGAGTTACGAGGGGATCTGGCCGACGCTCAAGGCTCAGAGGAAAGGCGAGAAGGAAATATAATCAGATTGCTACTGGTACTATTTGTGTTGGAACTCTTCGCTGGCTGCTGATGATGGGGACTGAGTGCTTATGGAAATGCCACGAATGCTGTGATGTCGATTCCTAAATCAGTCAATCAATCAATCAATCACTTACCTACTTTTTATAAGTTTGGATGTGCTATTTCTTTACTTGAACAATATTTTGTCACCATTGGTTAACAAAGTTTCCTACTTTTTATAAGTTTGGCCGAGATATTTGCAAATTTGGTAGAACCTTTTTTCACACTTGGTTAACAAATTTCCTTACTTCCTTACTTATCCCTCTCCCAAAACCATTCAAGGATCAGTCAAAGCTTAGCGGCTTTAGGATCATCACCCTTCAAAATACATTTGGGAAGGTCTTAGAGAAGATAGTCGCTGTCAACCTGCAAGAGTTTTTGGAAAGTGGGAAGCTTCTTCCAAGAGGCCTGGGGAGCTACAGGCCAGGAAAAGATACCTGGTCAAATGCAGCCACTTTTGCCTTTGATGTTTATGAGGGGTTCCAGAGTAGACAGGAAACGATGGCGGTAGCGCTTGATCTCGAGGATGCGTACAATAGAGTTCGATATGATATTTTGATCACCGCACTGATGGAGAAGGGGGTCAATCCCTGGTTGGTGAACTGGATAGCAGCCGTCCTGCACTCTCGTCGGGTTGCTCTCCGTCTGGGCGAATGTACCTCAGAGCCACATATGTTAACCTCGGGACTGCCACAGGGATCTGCAGTCTCACCTGCGCTCTTTAATGTGTATACGAGCAAGATTGCAAACCTAGAAGCACCAGGCGTTGGAATAATACTAACATTTGGAGATGATATTCTTGCATTTTGGCAGGGGAGAGATAGGGAGCAAACAGCCCAGGAGTTACAGGCGACAGTAGATAAAATAATTGATTGGTGCACAGAAATGAGTGCTGTCATCCACCCGGAAAAGGCGGCTGTTTTTTGGTGCTCTCTGGACAACAGGATTGTAAGAGCTGATGTCCCAAGCCTCGCGATAGATGGTAGCAATGTCAGCAGAGAGAACAAACTGAAGTATCTGGGGATCACATTTGACAGGAGCCTATCCTTCAAGGACCATGTGGAGACGGTCGTGACAAGATCTCAAAAGGGACTCAATGCACTTAAAACTGTGTCTGCAATGGACATAGAGCAGAGAATGCTTTTCACACTATACCAGCACTTGATCCTCTCAGTAATTGATTATGGATTAGGTCTGCGCACTGTCTCAGAGAGTCAGCTGGTGAAGTTAGAGCGCACACAGAAAGAAGCTATGCGGGTCATTCTGGGATGCACTAGAGACACCCCAGTAGTGTGTATGCGTTACATCCTTGGTCTGCCGACTGTTGCTGGTAGGCTCAAGGTGATGCAGGCGAAGGCTTACCTCAGAGTAGCGGCAGACACATACCACCCACTGCATGAGCGCTGGACGCAGTTAAGGGTCAGCGACTGATAAGAGGGAAATCATGCATGGCTCAGGCGGAGGATACGATCAGATAGGTGTGCCCCCTGGAGAACATTAGGCGTGGAGTGGGCCAGAGTGCCAGCGGAGCAGTCAGACTTGTGCAGAGTTATAATCACATTAAGCCGGGAGTGCAGGGAGTGGCCAGCAGGGGCCACGGAAGTGGTAATCCAGCAACTAATTCAGGACAATGATCACTCGAGTGATGTGATTATCTACACAGATGGTTCGGTGTCAAGAGGTGAGAGAAGTGGCTGGGGGTTCATAGCCAAAGCTAATGGTCGATGTTTGGGGCAGGAGAGCCTAGCATATGATACCACAACATCCAGCTTAAGAATGGAAGTGGAGGCAATCACTGCGGCTCTCCGCTGGATGGAGAATACGACACACACACACACACACACATCGTGATTGTAACTGACTCAGAAAGCATGCTGACGAGGGTGAGGACGGGCAGACTTCGTGCGGAGTGGCTTGCTTCGCTTCGGAGGTCACGGGTGACAAGCATCGCCTGGATCTTTTCTCCGGGGCATGCCGATGTGCTGGGAAATGAACAGGCGGACAGATTGGCTGGCTCTGCAGACCTTGGTGGAGTATTGATACATGACAAGGCAGACGTGGTTGCGGCCTTGTGGGAGCACGTGCACACCTCGGAGGAGCAAATGGATTACCATGGTCTGGCAAGAATGAGACAACGAGGAGTGACGAAGGGATCTGGCCGACGCTCAACGCTCAGAGGAAAGGCGAGACGGACTTATAATCAGATTGCTACTGGTACTATTAGTGTTGGAACTCTTCGCTGGCTGCTGAGGATGGGGACGGAGTACTTATGGGAATGCCCCGAATGTTGTGATGTCGATTCCTAAATCAATCAATCAATCATCCATCATTTCCTTACTCTTTATAAGTTTGGCGGAGATATTTGTAAGTTTGGTTGGCATAATTCTGTATTAGGCCAATATTTGTATTACTTTGGTTAACATATTTTCCTACTTTGGTCGACATTTTTCTTAGTTTGACCAATATTTTCCCTCTTGGCTAACAAATTTCCTACGTTTTATAAGTTTGATTGAGATATTTAGTATTTGGCCATCATTTATTCCTACTTTATATAAGTTTGGTTGAGATATTTCTATATTTGACAGACATTTTCCCATTTGACTAACAGATTTTCCTACTCTTAATAAGTTTGGGCGAGATATTTCTCTCTTTGGCCGATACTTTTTCACACTTGATTAACAAAGTTTTCTAATTTTCATAAGTTTGGCGGAGATATTTATAAGTTCGATTGACATATGCCTGTATTTGGCCAATATTTTTATTACTTTGGTTAACGCATTTTCCTACTTTGGTCGACATGTTTCTTAGTTTGACCAATATTTTCCCCTTTCGGCTAACAAATTTTTTACTTTTTTATAGGTTTGATCAAGATATTTCTGTATTTGGCCAACATTTTTTCCTCTTTTCTTTATAAGCTTGGTTGAGATATTTCTGTATCTGGCCGAACTTTTTACCCTTTGGGTGACAATTTTCCTTTTTTTTTATAAGTTTAATTGAAATATTTCTCTCTTTAGTCGACATTTTTCACATTTACATAATAATGCTTCCTCCTTTTATAAGTTTGAACGATGTATTTCGTTACTTGGTCAGTATTTTGTTCCCATTTGGCTAACACATTTTCCTATTTGGCCAAGATTTTTCATATTTGGTTAATATATGTTCCTACTTTTTATAAATTTGGATGCATTATTTCTTTACTTGGCCAATATTTTTCCCATTTGGCTAACAAAAGGTCCTATTTTTCATAAGTTTAGACAAGATATTTCGTTGCTTGGTCAATCTTTTTCCCATTTGGCTAACAGATGTTCCTACATTTCATAAGTTTGGCCGATGTATTTCGTTACTTGGTCAACATTTGGTTAACAAGTTTACCCACTTTTCATAAGTGTGGCCGAGATATTTCGTTACGTGGTCAACAGTTTTCACATTTGGTTAACAAATTTACCCACTTTTCATAAGTTTGGACGAGATATTTCGTTACGTGGTCAACATTTTTTCCATTTGGCTAACAAATCTTCCTACTTGGCCAATATTTTTTCCCATGTGGCTAACAAATTTTGTTAGATTTCATAAGTTTGGCCGAGACATTTTGTTACGTGTACCATATTTTTCCCATTTGGTTAATACATTTTCCTACTTGACGTAGATTTTCTCCCTTTGGCTAACAAATGTTCCTAGTATTCATAAGTTTGGACGATATATTTCTGTTATTGGTCATCCTTTTTCCCATTGGTTAACAACCTTTACTTCCTTTCATAAGTTTAGGTGCGATGTTTCTTTACTTGACCAATATTTTTCACATTTGGCTAACACATTTTCCTACTTGGTCGATATATTTTCCATTTGGCTAACACAAGTTCCCTACTTTTCAAAAGTTTGGCCGAAATATTTCTTTTCATGCCCGATGTTTCTCACATTTGACTAACAAATTGTCCTACTTTTTATAAGTTTAGGCGAGCTATTTCCTATTTTGGTCAACATTTTTCCCATTTGGTAAAAAGATTTTCCTACTTGGTCGATATTTTTTTTCCCAATTTGGCTAAAACATTTTCCTACTTTTTATAAATTTGGACGCGTTATTTCTTTACTTGGCCAATATTTTTTTCACTTTTGGCTAACACATTTTCTTATTTGGCTAATATTGTTCCCCTTTGGCTAAGACATTTTCTACCTTTCTTTAATAAATGTGGATGAGATATTTCTGCATTTGGCTAACAAATTTTCCGACTTTTTATAATTGTGGACGAGAATTTTCTGTTTTTGACCAATATTTTAAATAGTTTGTCTAAAATATTTGCTTATTTGAATGTTGAATTGTTACATGTCTGGTTGTGAAACGTGGCAATGAGTAGACAAGCCTGAGAACATAAATAGGTCTTGGCAATGGGTTACTGGGGATCGAGGCAAAGACCCGTATAGACACACAGAGAGGTAATGAAAGTGTAAATACACTTGATGGACCACCCTAACGGATATAGAAAGGAGCGAGAGAGATTTAAGATTTTCATTTAACCCTCTGAAACCGTATGATGTTAGTGTTCGGCAGCACTTATCTAGCTATTCATCCATTCACCCACCCCTTAACAACTAATTTCACTAAGCCATACCCACTATAACTAACAATACAGGCCATCTTACTTTTTAAAGTTTTTCATTTGTAACCCGTATGATGGTGATGTAAAGCCACTACGACCCTCTACAGATCACTAATAACCGCTAACCACCCCTTACTAACAACCACTAGTAATACCGGTCATCTTTACTTTTTAAGGATTTCATTTGTAGCCCGTATGATGATAGTGTATAGGCCATTACATCTTGCTACAGAACACTAATAACCGCTACCCACCCCTTGACAATGAATGACACCATGCCATACCCACTACAACCAATAATACCGACTATCTTTACTTTATAATGTTTTCATTTTTAACCCTATGTTAATAGTGTTTAAATCACTTCGACAGTCTACAGAGCACTAATAGCCGCTACCCACCCTTTATCAACGAATTTGACTAAGCCATACCCACTATAATCATTACTATCGACCGTTTTAATTTTTTAAGGATTTCATTTGTAACTCTATGATAATAGTGTTTAAACCATTACTACCCTCTACATGTCACTAATAAACGCAACCCACATCTTAACAACGAATTTCACTAAGCCATACCCGTTACAATCAATAATACCGGTCATCGTTACTATTTAAGGTTTTCATTTGTAACTCGTATGATGATAGCGTTTAAATTACTACGACCCTTTACGGATCACTAATAACTGCTACTCACCCCTTAACAACGAATTTCACTAAGCCACACCCACTATGACCAATAATACTGACCATCTTTACCTTTTTAAGATTTTAATTTGCATCCCGTATGATGATACCACATTTCCACAAGCGAGATAAAGAGTGTTGAGATGTTACATAGAACCTGTACTTTTATATGGATGTGAAGCCTGGACAATGAGCAGTCAGGCTGAAAAACATCTGATGGCTGTAGAAATGTGGTTTCTGAGGAAAATGCAAAGAATACCATAGACAGCCAGAAAGACCAATGAACAAGTCCTTCAAGAAACAAATGAATATTTAAACTGATTAGAGACATTAGACGTAGACAGTCACAATTTTTTGGACATGTTATGAGAAAAAATGATTTGGAGAACTTGGTGACAACTGGTAAGATCGAGGGGAACAGACCAAGGGGAAGACCTAGATGCAAGTACCTGGATGGCTTGGCCTTGTGGCATGGTCGACACCGAAACACGGATCTGATCCACGACTCTGGTGATCGAGTGAGATGGCACAACATGACCGCCCACACTTACCGGCACGGCACATGATTGATGGATGGAGTTTACGTTTTGAATTGTTTAGAGACTTTGAATCAATGCTCAGGGAAAACATTGCATTGATAATAATTCATTCATTCATTCAGTAGCATGTCCTTTGCAGAACCTCGCTCCCATAACAACCTTCCGGAAAACCTCTCGATCATAAGCAAGATGTCCCGCGTCTGATACACCCATCTGGAGATCAGCCGCCACATCCTGCACCCATCTTCTCTTTGGCCTTCCTCTTCCTCTCTTCCCAGGCATATACCCCTCCATTATTGTTCTCTCCAAACTTTCGTGAAGTTTTAAGTGACCAAAATATTTCAATTTTCTTTGTTTTATCGTCTTTAATAGCCAACCTTCTTCAATATTCAACTCTTGAAGTATGGATGCATTTGTTCTTTTCTTTACCCAAGATATTCTTAGAACTCGTCTATAACATTTATATTCAAAGACGTTTATGCGCTGTTCAGCTTGTTTAGTAAGTGTCCATGTCTTACAGGCGTATGTTGCAATGGGAAAGATGCATGCTCTTAAAAATCTAATTTTTGTAGTTCTATCTGTCCCACTCATAATTTATTCAGCTGTTTTAGTCTTTGAAGAGCAATTGATAGTCGCCGTTTAATTTCTTTCATTGTGTCACCGTTGTTGGTAATCAATGAACCAAGATATTCAAAATTTTCCACTACCGCCAATTTTCCCCCATTAATGTATATTTCTTTCTCCATAATAGTTTTATCTGTATGCATTATCTTTGTTTTTGCTATGTTAAGATATAAGTTGTGATTTTCACTATTCAATTGGGTTGAAGCTATTAGGTTTTCTATGCCATTCTGTGTTGTGGATAGTAATACTGTATCATCAGCATATCGAATCTCCGGTATGTCATGACTGCCAATATTTAGGGCATCATATAGCTCCCTGTTTATATCATCTCTTACATTTCTCATTATATTTTCGGCGTACAGGTTAAACAAATAGGGTGACAGCACGCAGCCCTGACGGACTCCTTGCTTGATGTCAAACCAATCTGATGCCTCGCCATCTATTCTAACTGCTGCTTGTTGGTCTAGATAGAGCATTTTTATGAGTTGTAATACATGTGATGGAAAGCCCATATTCCTCATGATTTCCCAAAGTTTCTGATGTTGTACACAGTCAAATGCTTTTGAATAATCCACAAAACATGAGAATAGGTTTACATTAAATTCTCTGCACTTCTCTATTATTAAACGCATGTTGAATATGTGATCTCTTGTTCCTCTTCCTTGTCTAAATCCAAATTGAACTACGTTAATCTCTTCTTCCATTTTCCTACGGTCTTCCCATTATGACTTTTAGTAGAATTTTACTTGCATGACTGATCAGGGCAACAGTTCTATAGTTGGTGCATAATTTCAGGTTGCCCTTTTTTGGTATTGGAATGAAGATAGTTCTCTTCCAATCTTTTGGCCACATACCATATTTCCAAATCTTTGTACATAATGCATGATATAAGTGTATGCTTTCTTCTCCTCCCGCTTTAATTAGTTCAGCTGGTATCTCATCACATCCAGGTGATTTACCATTCTTCAGGTTCTTTATAGCCCAAGCAATTTCATCTAATGAGGGTTCAGGTTCTGTCTCTGCTGCCATTGGTTCATGTATCTCATTCATATTCTCACTGTCACTCATATCATACATTCCACTGCAGTACTCCCGCCATCTTTCTAGAATTTGTCTAGATTCTGTTAAGGTATTTCCCATCTTGTCACAGATAACATTCAATTGAAGTTGAACATTTCTTGTCAATAACTTCATTTCTTTGAACATTTCATAATCTCTTCCAGTCTTATGATATTGCTCTATTCTGGTACAGCAATCTTGTATATATTTAATTTTGTCCTTTCTTGTGTTCTTTCTTATTTCTCGAGTTAAAGATTTATACTTCATCCTGCTGTTATCGGATTCACCTCCTTTCTGTTTAAGTTCCCTTCGTTGTTTTATTAATTCTAATGTGTCTGATGTAATCCATGGCTTAAGTTGCTTTTTCTTGGTCGGAATTAAATCTTTGGCTGCAGTTATCAAGATTTCTCTAGCTTGTACTGCCAGTTCATCATGTGTCATTTCTTCTTGTACAGACATCAAGACCCCAAAGCGATTCCAAACTTCTACAGTGTATGCATCCGGTATTTTTGTGAGATCAAAACGAAGTGGCCTTGGTCCTCGGATAAGCTTTTTGAGTTTTAATTTCAGATCTGCTTCTAATAACTGATGATCTGTATCACAGTCTGCACTATGTAGGGTTTTTGCAGATGTTATGCTTGATCCCCATCTTCTTTGTATTAAAATATAATCTATCTGATTTTTGGTAATATTGTCTGGAGACTTCCATGTGAAGAGTCTTCTTGGATGTTGTTTAAAAAGCGTGTTGGCTATCTTTAACTCATTTTCTGTGCAAAATTCAATTAATTTGTCACCTGCATCATTTCTATTTCCTAATCCAAATTTTCCTAAAAGGTGTCTCTCATTTTCAGCTCTTCCTGCACCAACTTTTGCATTAAAATCTCCCATTATTATTGTTATATCATTATGACCAATCTTATTTAATGTGTCTTGTAGTGTGTTGTAAAAATCTTCAATTTCGCCCTCCTCTGCTGTTGAAGTAGGTGCATATATCTGTATGAGAGTTGTGTTTTCTGGACGGCCTTTAAGTCTAATAGTGAGGATTCTATCACTAACTGGATTATATCCCATTAAAGATTTTACAGTTGTCTTATCTAAACAAAATGCCACTCCACTCTGGCCTCCGACATCTCTACCAGAATAAATGAAAATACTTCCATTTTCAGTTGTAAAATGTCCCTTGCCGCTCCAGCGATGTTCACTAATTCCTAAAATGTGAATGTTTAACCTCTCAATCTCATCACACAATACTTTAAGCTTTCCCTCATACAGACTTCTCACATTCCAGGTTGCTATTCTCACTCTGTTTCTTAGTTTTACACAGGGGATTTCCTTGGTAACACAGTCAGGATTAACTCCGTCATCACGATAATAATTACTATTGTGATATTTCTTGAAGCATGCTACATTCGTGAACTATCGAGGAGTACAGACATCATCTGTGATAAACAAACTCCACATAGTAACTAACATACACATCAGTCATTAACAGACTCCAGGTAGTAACCAACATAAACATATGTGAACTCTCCCCAAGTACAGACAACGTATATGAACTCTCCAGAAGTACAGAAAACATATGTGAACTCTCCAGAAGTACAGACAACGTATATGAACTCTCCAAAAGTACAGAAAACATATGTGAACTCTCGAGATGTACAGACAACATATTTTGTCTCTTTAGAAGTACAGAAATGACCAATATGCTCCAGATAGTAACCAACATGCACATCTGTGAACTGTCTAGGAATACAGATGCACATGTGATCAACAACTCCAGATAGTAACCAACATGCTTTTTGCAGAGGATGAGAGTGCTCATTTAACTTTAGCCAAAATCTAGCAGCTTACATTTTATATCGTTGCAGCTGTTATTCGTGTTGATATAAGAATGTTAATGGCATTGGTACAATTTGAGGAACATATATTTTCAGAGAACTGAGCAAGATATTAGGTTTGCGGTTGACCCTGGTCAAGGTTGGAGAACATAAGGCAGTTGACAGTTATGATTCAGACAGGTGAAGTTAAACATTTTCGTGTTCATCACGTGTATGACATGTACACAACCATGTGTGTCATGACACTCCTTACTAGCATATAATTCCATGAAGTTTATTATACCTATAAACTTTCAATGTACACACTCTCTGCTTCTCTCTCTCTCTCTCTCTCTCTCTCTCTCTCTCTCTCTCTCTCTCTCTCTCTCATTCTCTCTCTCTCTTCCCTCACTCTCTCTTTCATTCTCTCCCTTTCTCTCTGCCTTTCATCCTCTCTCTTTCTTTCTCTTTCTCTAGCTTTCTCTCTCTCTCTTTTTCCTCCCTCCCTTTCTCACTATCTCTCTCATATTCTCTCTTCCTTTAATCTCCCTCTCTCTTTCTCTCACTTTCTTTTTTTTCTATCTCTCTTTCTCTCTCTCTCTCTCTCTCTCTCTCTCTCTCTCTCTCTCTCTCTCTCTCTTCCCTCTCTCTCTCTTCCCCCGCTCTCTTTCCTTCTCTCCCTTTCTATCTCCCTTTCATTCTCTCTCTTTCTTTCTCTCTTTCTCTAGCTTTCTCTCTCTCTCTTTTTCCCTCCCTCCCTTTCTCACTATCTCTCTCACATTCTCTCTATCTTTGGTTTCCCTCTCTCTTTCTCTCACTTTCTTTCTCTCTATCTCTCTCTCTCTCTCTCTCTTCCTCTCTCTTTCCCTCTCTCTTTCTTTCTCTCTCTCTCTCTCCCCTCCCCAAGTATTTTCCCACACGAAGCTAATTTTCTTATTCCTCCTTGTCAATTTCATGTACCTTTTCCTAATGGTACAAATGAGTGATCATTTGAGTAGCCCAATGATGATTGTCTCCTTTATCAACGGTATCCTCGGCTATCTTCTTACAGCCCAAATCTGCATTGCCTCCTGTCTCATAACAGTTCACTGCTGATTGCAAGGGAATGTCCATGCAAATTCCCCGTGCATGGGGAAGGGGAATGCACGGATGCATTCGTGTGCATCCAAAGAAGGGAATGGCCAACATGTTTCAATATCATGCAATCAGCATCAACATCTAGAGAGATTAACAACGTATTAAAATGAGAATTATCAAATGTTGTGTACATTCAACACTGCTATTTGGCACGGAAACCTGGACATTGAACAAGCAGTTAGAAAGTCGAATAGAGGCCTTGGAAATGTGGATATACAGAAGAATATAAAATACAGAGGTTCAAGAAAAACTGGGAATGAAAAGAGAGTTGAGGAAAGAAATAAAAAAGAGACAAGTGAAATAATATTCGGCAACGTTACAAAACAGCAAGTTTATCAAACTTACTTTGTTAATTATTGCTTGAGATGTTGTCTGTCACGGTGAACAGTTTGTTTAATTTGTGGAAGATATGTTTTATCTCGTATAAAAATTTATATTTGTTAATTTGTCCCGGAGTTTTCTTTCTTTAAAACATGAACCGACCAGACTGTTTGATTATTGCTTGAACTATTGACCCGGGTTGCTACATATTCCAGGTCAGAACTGGTGTT
Organism: Cepaea hortensis; assembly: GCA_963921405.1. Lineage (NCBI taxonomy): Eukaryota > Metazoa > Mollusca > Gastropoda > Stylommatophora > Helicidae > Cepaea > Cepaea hortensis. The sequence continues at coordinate 81,101,851 of OY992876.1, forward strand.
TCAAGCCTTCGAGTTCAGTGCCAACGACACAGTCCCTGTCAATACCAGTGAGATTGGGATGTGAGTATTCCAGTGTTTTTACTTACCTTTATGTGATTTGCATAGATGATTCACGTGCATTGAGAAGCTAGGTACCACTAGGTGTATGTTTCATTTACTTTGATTAGTTTTAGACGGGTCGGGTCTGTGGAGGTGGACCCAGCTGTGGGCATTATGGGAATGTGTTCACTCCACTGATGAATAGATATGACGGCAGCAGCTAGAATTGTGTTTTCGGGCAATTTTACTTTCAGTAGTTTGCCATTTAGTTTTGAACGAGAAACCAACCTTTAAGTCCAGCTGATCGGTGTAGACGATGAATCCACAACCATGCCGTCAGTAGATCGGAAGTTTACATGTGAGTACTCTCAACCTTTCGACTGCGCCGTCTTCTGAAGTGCTATAGTGGGGACAGTGTTCTCGCCACGAGATCTGTTAACTCTCACGTTACTTTGATACTAGCTGCTACATGGCTACTTCTACTTTGATACTGTCTGCTACAGGGCTACTTCTACTTTGATACTAGCTGCTACAGGGCAACTTTTACGTTGACACTATCTGCTACAGGGCAACTTTTACGTTGACACTATCTGCTACAGGGCAACTTTTACGTTGACACTATCTGCTACAGGGCAACTTTTACGTTGACACTATCTGCAACGGGGCAACTTCTACTTTGATACTATCTGCTACCTAGAGGTCAGTACAGCTCTGGGGTCACTTCAACTCGGGTTAGTACAGCTCTGGGGTCACTTTAACTCTGGGGTCAGTACGGCTCTGGGGTCAGTATAACTCTGGGGTCAGTGTAGCTCTGAGGTCAGTACAACCTTGGTTCCGTGAAAATTTTATAAGATTGCCTGGGAAGGAAAACGACAAGGAAGAGAACTAGCCACCTCAAACCATATGCCATAGTCTAAAGTATATGTGAAGACTGAACATTTCACACCTCTACTGTAGTATCTGCCGTGAGACTAATTTATTTGTTACGTAAGTTTTTTGTGTAGCTCGGGCAAAGATCACATTTTCGCATCAACAGAAAAGTTGCTGGAAGTTCCGAGAAGATTGCGTCACTGTTCGAGCTTTTAGCCAGTGTTTGGAACAGCACCGACGTCAGTGCCAGCAGCCAGTATACTGTGAACAGCCTGTCTGAAATCCTCATTGCTGTTGCCTGCCTGTTGCTTGTGGTCACGCTTGTCGCTGTTATCACAGCCTGCAGACCGTGGAAGAGGTAATTCTGCGTACTTTATATTAAGCAGTCATACACCTCAGATATATTTATTAACCAGTCATATCCATCCATCCATCATGTGCCATGCCGGTAAACGTTGGCGGTCATGATTCGCCATTTCACTCGATCACCAGAGTCGTGGATCAGCTAAGTGTTCATGTCTCGACCATGCCACGTGGTTAAGCCATCCAGGTATTTACTTCTCTGTCTTCCCCTTGTTCTCTTTCCCTCGATCTTGCCAGTTGTCACAAAGTTCTCCAATTTATTTCTTCTCATAACATGTCTAAAACATATTTTGACTGTCTACGTCTAATTTCTCTAATAAATATTTGATTTTCACTTGTTTCTTTTAGTACTTGGTCATTGGTTTTTCTGTCTGTCCATGGTATTCTTTGCATTCTCCTCACAAACCACATTTACACAGCCATATGCCTTGGATATTTATATTAACTAGTCATATGTTTCAGATTTTTATATTAACCAAGCTTATGTCTCATATATTTAATTTAGCAAATCATATCCCTCAGATATTTATATCAACCAATTCCAATTCCAATTTTCAAAACAAAAATTCCAAATTCGGCCTCGTTCAACCTGCCTCTTCTGCTGTGGTTATTGTTGAGGTCCGTGGTTTTTGTGGGTTCATTCACCCTTATTCTTGTCTTGTGCGCTCTTACGTTAGGTTATGTTGATTTGTGTCTGTGACGTCAGCTGGGTGTTGGTCGGCGGCTATCCTTTGTGCTCGTCTCTTTTTGTAGTATCTTTTGTTAGTGAAGGCTCCTGGCTCGTCTGGCTTGACTGGTTGCAGTCCTTATAAGGACTTTTTATTTGGTATTTCTAGGCACTCCTCCAGGGAGAGTCCGGGTGGGTATTCTGCTTGCGGTTCTGGCTCGGTCCTTTGCAGGGTTTCATCTTGCGGCTTGTCTGCGTTCTCTTGCATAGCTTCTGTTGGTTTGTTTCGGATTACTTCCATTTCAGCTTTCAGTAGATCTCTCTCCTCTTTAATGGTGCGTAGCATTTCTTCGTTTTCCTTCTTCATCTCGGCCATATGTTCCACTTCTTTCTTGATGATTTGCTGGATCTCCTTTATTTCACCGGTCGGTGCCGGTGTTTGAAGTAGATTGATTTGCTTCTTTAGCTCATCTATCTGGTCTTGTAGTTGAGCTTTTTCCGCTTGTGAGATCAACCAATCGTATACCTCAGATATTTATATCAACCAATCATATACCTCGGATGTTTATATTAACCAATCAAATACCTCAGATATTTATGTCAACTAATTATATGTCTCAGATACTTATATCAACCAATCATATACCTCAGATCTTTATATTGACCAATCATATACTTCAGATATTTATATTAATCATCCATACACCACAGATATGTATACCAACCAATTATATGCGTCAGATATTTATATTAACCAATCATATATCCCATACGTATATTAACTAACCATATGCCTCAGTACATTATATTAACTGATCATATGTCTCAATAAATTATATTAATCAATCATATGTCTCAGTAAATTATATTTATTAATTATATGTCTCAATAAATTATATTAGCTAATCACATGTCTCTGAAATGATATTAATCAATCATATGTCTCAGATATTTATATCAACCAATCATATGCCTTAGATATTTTTATCAACCAATCATTTGCCTTGGATATTTATAGTAACCAATCACATGTCTCAGAAATTTATATTAACCAGTCAAATGCCTTAGATATTTATAATAACCAATCATATGCCTTAGATATTTATAGTAACAAATATAGGTCACATATATTTGTGTCAACCAATCATGGGTCACATATATTAATACTGATGTTTTAAAAAAAAATTATCACAAACAGGAAGCCTCTGTGGTTCTATGGCATGGTAGAGCCTGCACATGTTGTAGGCCCCAACACACGTAGAAATAGGTTTCCAGTCTATTCGTCAGTTGGCGGACGACGAACGTGGACATCGAACTCTTCTCCGACCGCAATCAGTGTAGCTCCCTGTCAACCAAACTAACGCTTCCATGAATGCATCAGTTCAGTAACAATCGCATACAAAGTGGTGGTAGCCACTTTACCCTACATCACAGAGACAAAGGACAGAATAGGACAAGCAATAACTGCATTCTGTTAAATGAAGAACGCTTTGTGCAATAAGTCATTGCCCTTGAAAGTTAGAACAATAGTTCTTGCATGTTACATAGAACCAGTTTTAACATACGGCTGCGAATCCTGGACAATTAGTAAACAGGCAAAAAAAAATTTTTGGAGGTCTTGGAAATGTGGTTTTATAGAAGAATGTTGAAAATTAATTGGACAGCTAAAATGAGCAATCGGGACGTTTTAAAGGAAGCTGAGTCGCAAAGACAACCAATCACAAACATCAGAAAGAGGCAGTCGTCGTTTTTTGGACACGTTAAGAGAAGACAAAAACTGGAACATGTTGTGACAACCGGAAAGATTTACGGAAAGAGAGATAGAGGAAGTCAGCGCGAGAAGATTCTTGACAGTCTTATGTCATGGCATGAAAGGAAGTCAACACACGAAGTGATCCGCGCCGTCGGAGATCGCAATGTGTGGAGAAGCATGATCGCCCATGCCAACCGGTAAGGCATTGGATGATGACATGCCTGTTTCTCTGCTGGGAATTGAATCCGATTCTATAAGAATACACCTAAGTATCATCACTATTGTAACTATGGATATTAACCATCGTCATCATCATCATCATCATCATCATCATCATCATCATCATCATCATCATCATCATCGTCATCATCATCATCATTTTCCACTGGATAGTGCCATTCCGTGTGATTGTACAATCTCGTTGATGTCGTCAATCCATTTTCTTCTCGGGCGAGGTGACCTCTTGCTCTCGAATCAGATATTTTTGATGTAGAGCCAGTGCTGGTAGTTGATGATGTTGCATTCTAACGAGAAAGCTGAACCATTTCATCTGCCTTTCAACGCAGTTATGAATATTGACTGATCTAAATCAACGACGAGTCGTTCTGTCTGAGAGGACGAGTCTCATATGCAATAATACCCAGTGGAAAAGATAGTTAATCAGTCTTCAGGAATCAATGTGCAGTAGAAAGGCTATATATAGCCGTCGCCGTCGATTTCTCAACACCTAATAAAATGCTGCCGGTCTCCCTGGCGTATGTATTAGCGACTTTCTCCGTAATCCCTAATATCCACATGAGTAACACAGCTGCGCGAGATTCGGCAATGGATCGCGTCGTGTTGGTTACTTACGGGAGTATGCCAGCCGGTCGCTCAGAAAGCAATGGCAAACTACTGAGCGTAATCTTGCCAAGAACATCAACAACAGCTGAAAAATGCTCGAGTTGATTACAACTCCTGTAAGGGATATGCAACATTTAAAAAAAATAATAATAAATAAATAAATAAAACACTGTCATAGCGTGAACAAAGTAAAAGCGTTTCGTATACTATTTTCCAGAGCTGATCCACGACCCTAATGATAGTTTAAGATGGTGAAACAAGACCGCCCACCCTTACCGACATGGCACATGATTATAATGATGATACTGCTGTATTCGACGTACAATAAACGCTTGCTAAAATATAGTGAGACGGTAGCAATTAGACTTTTCAAGTCGGGTTTGTGCAAACAGAAAGAGTTGGTTGTAAATTTGAAATTACCATGGGGATAACAGATGTTCCACACTCGAAGAATACACTGGCTATGTGTTACCATGGGGATAACAGATGTTCCACACTCGAAGAATACACTGGCTATGTGTTACCATGGGGATACCAGATGTTCCACACTCGAAGAATACACTGGCTATGTGTTACCATGGGGATAACAGATGTTCCACACTCGAAGAATACACTGGCTATGTGTTAATTGTTTCAGCTGAAGTATTATTCATTTATTCACTTTATACAGCATATAACTGCAGTATGCACTGACGAGATGCAACGAAATATGTCAGGCAATAAATCGTGCAACATCTTTTTTGGGACTTCTGAGTTTAAATTCACTAAGGAGATACACTGTTTAGAATAGCAAGTGTTCTTCTATTTAAAGATTCAGTTGCTGCAGACGGAGAGATAATCTATCGGACGAGACATCTTTGTCGATGGACAACTGGCACTTTGGTGACAACACAAGCATCAAATCTTCACATGTGTCCGTGTCCGAATTTCATGAACATAGGGAAACGTGAGTTGTTGTCTTTTTGTTATCATCATCATCATAACTATCATCATCATCATTAACATTATCAACATCAAGTGTCACGTGCCTTGCCGAATGGCGCGGGTGATCATGTTTCTTCACATCTTTCGATTGGCAAGGGCATTAACATTTCGAGCCCTGACACAATCCCGTGCCATGACAAGACTGAGCAGAATTGATGATAACCATGGTTAGAGAAAGCAAACCCGAGGTCACTGGTTAGAGAAAGCAAACCCGGGGTCACAGGTTAGAGACAACAAACCCGAGGTCACACTTTAGAGCAAGCAAACCCGAGGTCACAGGTTAGAGACAGCAAATCGAGGTCACAGGTTAGATACAGCTAACCCGAGATCACAGGATAGAGACGGCAAACACGATGTCACAGGTTAGAGACAGCAAACCCATGGTCACACTTTAGAGCAAGCAAACAGGACGTCACAGGTTAGATACAGCATCCCCGAAGTCACATGTTAGAGACAGCAAACCCGAGAAAATGTTGTACAGAGCCACCGGTTTGACAAAAGAGTACAAGGCAATTCACTTTAGAATGTTACCATATGACCAATGAACACAGCTTGTGGCATTCCCGTAAAGGAGTCTATCGCTTTCATTAACCCCGTCCAGGTAATTGTTGTTAAATAAAAGCACACGTATTGTTTGGCGCTCAAAAAATTAGGGGACACACTCATCATCATCAAGTGCCCGGCCAGCTGACGTAGGCGTTCATGGTTTTCCACAGATCTCGGTCTTTGGTTTTCTGGATCAACTCTGCTGCTGATATTCCTCCATGCCACCGTCTCAATCCATCCAGCATTATTTCTCTTGGTCTGCCTCTGCCTCTCTTCTCCTCAATCTTTCCAGTTGTCACGATGTTCTCTAATGCCTCTCTTCTCATCACATGACCAAAGAAAGATGTTTGTTTCTTTCTTATTGTTGTATATAATGTTCTAGTTTAATTAGCCTGTTTCAGGCAGTCGTCGTTAGTTACTCTGGCAGTCAAAGGAATTCGCAATATTACGAGACACACTAGACAACCTAACAATTGAAAGCTATATTTACCGACCGAGAGTCGAACCTGTCATCTCCAAATGACGAAAGCACCTCGTTGCAGGAATAAGTGTACTTCTACGCAGGACCAACTAGACACCCCTAATTCTTTACCGACAAACAGTACGTTCGCATTTATGTATGAATTGTCTTAGTGGCCTAAAAGGATTCCGCGATGTTTAGGGTGTATTTTTAATGAATGTGCAGTGTTTGAAAATATTTCTGATCCAAGTTTTGTATTCTTAAGTTTTGCAGATAAATACAAAATTTGGACCTGCAATATTTTCAAACACTGCGCAGTCATACAACATTCACCCTGTATATATATGTGTGTAATACGTGTACAATTGTTGTTAATTTCTATGGTCGTCCAAGGTACTTTTAGTGTAGTAGTAGGTATAGTAAAACATCCTGTTACAAGCATTAAGGTGTATTTGTCATATGGTGTTTTTATAAACCACCGGCACTTGCTGGCTGATGGGGCCAGTAACCCGCGCAAGTCAATGTGAATAATTCGAATCCGTGCCATTGCTTATTGAACTCCTGCCACTGGGTCGGTAGGATAGTCTAACTCATGGACTGCAGCGGGTCCCCGTTTAGAGTACATGGTCAAAGAACGCTTTTGGTCCCCGTTTGGAGTACATGATCAATGAACGCTTTTGGTCTCATTTTGGAGTACATGATCAATGATAGTCGGTAGACGCATCCAGTGGCGCATGTTACATACAGAGATTAAATTGGGTAGACACATCAAGTGGCACATGGTAGTCAAACACACATCAAAAGCCACCAAATGTTTTAGTCTGTTTATCCTAGAGTTCGTGTTTCATAGCCTTATAGTGTAGTATTGATTCTTTTCGCACTTCAAAATTGCCCTTAAATCCTGACATTTACGTTATAGACACGGTACACTCACTGACACAAGCAATGCTTGCAGATCATGAAGCAGAAATTACGCCCACAACACTGCACACACTTCAGGTGGCGAGTTGGATCCTGGCAAGACTGAAGGCTTTCTGGGATCCAGTGAACATGGCAGCAAAACAAAGGCCCACATATGTTCAGGTTGACTCAGCGTGGCTGAGCAGAGGGTACAGATGTCATTCCATGTACAGAGGAAGATCCAGGCGGACGCTCTCTCAAACTGCCACTGGGACCTTCTACATGGGGGACTCATCGCTGGCTGCTGAAGACATGTGTGGGATGTCCCGAGTACAATCATGTTGATTCTTGACTTCATGTCTCTTTGCTGGCAGAGAATGCACCTCTTGGTGGTAGATTATCCATGGACAAGGTGGAGGTGGTCGTGCGCTTGTGGGACCAGGTGGAGAAGGCGGGAGAACAGATTTAGAACCCGTATGTGGAAAGAATGAGATTGCGGGGGATCGGCAGGGGTTCTGGAAGAATCTCAAAACTGAGAGAGGAAAACCAGGAGGACTTTAAATCAGATAGCGGTGGGAACGATTAGTAGTATGACTCTTCGCTGGCTGTTAAAAGAGGGAACGGTGCACGAATGGGAATGTCCTAAGTGCAGTGATGCAGGTTCTTAACTCAACTCAACTCAACTCAACTCAACTGTCATAGTTAATGGCGTTCTTGAAGTCAACAGATCGGCTCGCAGGTTATCTCGCAACCCAGTATGGCAATAACGGTAAATCCGTGTAAGTCCTTCTACGAGAAATATATCTATGCTCAGTGCTCACTCAGACTACATCTGTCCATTATGAACTTTTCACTGTGATTTGTCAATGTTATTATGAATTTAATTACATTAGTGTTAGGAACAATATTACATTTACCACCTCTGTTTCTAGGTCGGAGTTCACTAAAACCAGTCAACTAGATTTCGCTAAAATCAGCCAACCAGATTTCACTATGACCAGCCAACTAGATTTCACTACAACCAGCCAATTAGAGAAGCCGCTGATGTTTGAGACACACGATACGTCATTTCCTTTTGACGCGGAGACACACTCCCTTGGCCTCAACACAGTGGCTAGGCGGGAACACGCTCGCGACCAACAAATGCAGAGAATGCAACAACTGTTTCAGGCCGTGGGAAGCACGATGGACCAGTCTAAACATCATTTGTACCCAAAGCTAGACGCCGAGGAGCACCAGGAAGAATCGCCATCAAATACCAATGACAAACAGCATACATATCTCCTAGGGCTGAGATCAAATGTGTCTGAACCAGCTAAGCCCAGACCTGCAGTCATTCAAGTTCCTGATCTAGGCACGCCTAAGCTGAACACCCAAGGTATTGGAACAAGCAGAAGCTCACCATACCCAAGTATTTTGTCAAAGAAAGACGGTAAACACGAATTTGTAACGAGTAAAGAGCATGAAAGTGTACAACACTCAAGTACCCCTGTGTTAGACTCGGCCAGGTCTAGTGTTGTATTGCCTCAGATACCAAATTCTCAGGTCACTAACCAACGTCCACCGTTTGAAGACAGCAGCACATCCCAAATGTTGTCTACACACACCCGTGAGGATGAACAAAACGTGAAACCCACCCACAAGAGTGATCAAAACAACGGCCTTCCGCTGGCGACTCTAGTGAAGTCTGGACCAGATGAGCCCAGCTTAGTGGATCTTCATAATGTAAACCCTGGTGTCCTGAAAGAGCAGATGGAGGGTGAAGCAGACAGTCAGTGGTCATTTACCATGGACATTCAAGACCTTGTTTCACTTAGCCAGGATTTTCAACATGAGGGTGTTCAAGACGACTATGTTCAAGACGAGGATGATCAAGACGAGGATGATCAAGACGAGGATGATCAAGACGAGGATGTTCAAGACGAGGATGCTGAGGAGGTGCTGTCTGCCGAAGATGCTGTCACACATTTCTAGAAACTAAACGACACCCCCAAACCTGGATTTATTTACCGATTTGTTCATGATAAAGCCAACCTGGATTCATGTACCGATCTGTTCATGAAAAAGACAACCAAGATTCATGTTACGATTTGTTCATGAAAAAGACAATCTGGATTCATGTACCGATTTGTTCATGATAAAGATAAAGACAACCTGGATTCATTTACATAACTGTTCATGATAAAGCCAACCTGGATTTATTTACATATCTGTTCATGATAAAGACAACCTAAATTCATTTACATATCTGTTCATGATAAAGACAACCTGGATTCATTTACATAACTGTTCATGATAAAGCCAACCTGGATTCATTTACATATCTGTTCATGATAAAGACAACCTAAATTCATTTACATATCTGTTCATGATAAAGACAACCTGGATTCATGCACCGATTTGTTCATGATAAAGAAAACCTGGATTCATTTACATATCTGTTCATGATAAAGACTACCTGAATTCATTTACATATCTGTTCATGATAAAGAAAACCTGGATTCAAGCACAGATTTGTTCATGATAAAGACAACCTGGATTCATTTACATATCTGTTCATGATAAAGTCAACCTGGATTCATTTATCGATCTCTCATGATAAAATTAACAACTTTATATTATCTGTACCAAACCCGCACCTTGACAGCAACGGGGAAAGACAAACTGCAACAACAGGCATGCCATTTCTGCTCGGAATGCTAAATATGACAATTCAAATGTTAGTTGTAAGTTCTTCACACGACATCGCAGTCATCCCTTGCATTTTTCGACTATTTGTGATCTTGTAGACAGTTTTACGTTCAGTAGCTTGCCATTGCTCTTTGAAAGAGAAGTCAATGTCTAAGTCCATTTAAGTCTGGTGTAGGGGATGACGCCCTCCCCCTCATATCTCACAAGCAACGCAGTTGAAGTTAAAGAGCTGGTGCGCTCCACGGCTTTCTGCCAGGTCGACTGCTAATACAAGTGTCAGACCTCACCAACAGACAGCAGGTACAAGGGCGAGGTGAAGCGTCCTGACCAGCCACTTCAAGAGTATCACGGTAAGCAACACCGCCCAGATGGACCAGGTGTAGAAGACGAAGTCCGTCCGTGGACAAGATGGACACACGCAGATACAAACAAATAGCATAGGATTGACAACGGGCTCCTGTTTCATAGCCTCGCGCAGACAGGCAAACAGACAACGAGAAGTAGAAGTAATCACACAACAATACATCTACTACACGCTAGACACGTGGAAGTAATCACACTATAACACATCTACTACACGCTAGACACGTGGAAGTAATCACACTACAACACATCTACTACACGCTAGACACGTAGAAGTAATCACACTATAACACATCTACTACACGCTTGACACGTGGAAGTAATCACACTACACCACATCTACTACACGCTTGACACGTGGAAGTAATCACACTACAACACATCTACTACACGCTAGACACGTAGAATTAATCACACTACAACACATCTACTACACGCTAGACACGTGGAAGTAATCACACTACAACACGTACTACACGCTTGACAGGTAGAAGTAATCACACGAAATAAGCATGCAACAAACAAGAAAGTAAATGGGTAGCACAACAAATAAAGACACATGGACGACAAAACAAAGAAATAGACTTTACGAGCGATATACAACTGGACAAATTAAGAAGAAAGGAAAATAACACTTTTATAAATTCGAAAATATCTTTTCTTTTCTTTCACATTTTGCAAACTTCAGTGTCGAATCAACAAACTATGATATTTGCTGACAGTGTCAAATTTAATCAAATAAAAATATTCAGCCCAAGGTATCGTCTAACTGTCAGTTTTCTGGGCAATTTTACGTTCACTAATCTGTCATTGCTTTCTGAACAAAGATTTAAGTGACCAATGTAGAGTACGATCCAACTGTGCCGCCCTCAGGGGACCGGAAGTTTAAGAGTGAGAGAGCTTTTATCCATTCAGCCACGTTGACCTCTTGTCGTTCAGTTAGTGAATGTAATCAGAAGTCGAGAAAATAGAATGTCCTTAAGTAGATCAGCGCAGGTTTGTTATTAACAAAAGCTAGAAAACGACAGTAACATGTCTTCCCGCGAATGTGCTGTATTATTATTACATTTTTATTACAAATTAAATGATCATCGTCATCATCATCATCATCTTCCACTTTTGCTGTCAAGCGTCGTGGGGAGATATAATTGACTTTATTATTATGTAACTTGATGTTGGGCAAATTACTGCAGCGATCTGTGACTTCGTGAATCTATAGAGTCTTGTGATGCTGAACGTTCGTTAGTTTATTATATGATAAATGTTTCACATCACAGGTTAGTTAGGTATCATTTCTCACCATCATCTTCATCATTATCATTATCATCATCATCATCTTCATCAACTTGCTTGATGTGTATACCATTGTCACGAATAAACGACATTGATATTTGTGTTCATATTGTTAGGAAACGCATACATACAACTGTGTTCACATTTCATATAACTTTCTTCCCATTATCCTTCAGATAAATGGGAGTTGTATTTCTTTTATTTAAACACTAAAGTGACTGTCCTAATTTTTCCTATGTTATATTGATCGTGCAGTTACCAATGGTTTATTTTATCATTCTCTTACAGATACGTTTAGAATTCTTTATATTCATCCTTCTTCTACATCTTAGCTGCAAATGGGGCAGAGATCATCAAACAACTCGCGCCAACCCTCCTCTCCCTCGTCATCTCCTACTGTTGCCTCCATATCCTCCCAACACTATTCATTCCCCGTCTTCAAATAAACGTCCCTTGTGTTTCTTAGTCTCCTTTCACTTCCGCTGCCTCGTGGGTTTCAGAGGGATGACCTGGCATCTATTCCACGATTTATGATTTCTTTCAACTCAGATGGAAAACTTTTGTCACGAAGTTCGTACTTATATTTTGTTTTTAAACGTAACTTCATTATCATCTTCTTATATATAAAAGGCAATCTCCGTCTGTATGTCTGTCCTTTATGCATTCGGGAACGGTCCATCCGATTGAGATGACATTTTCTACACGTCATCCTCTCATTCCCGCGCTGCCAACTGTAATGTTTTTTAGTGTAAAATCGGCTACTTACTTAATATTATTTAATATTTCATTTTTCATTATTATTTCTACATAGCAAGGGGACTTAACTCTAGAAAAGTTATTCAAGGGCATAACTTTTAATAACATTGCTGTACACCTTATAGTCATATTGTTGCATTGTTTTCAAAGATTTATAAACTCTTTGTCTATAGTTATTTACCGGCATATGAGTTATAATAAATAATTATATAATCTTTAAGGCATTTTCAAAGTTTTCATAAAAATAATGCATAATGCATAACATTGTAATAATCTTTTTATGCTTAAAGAAGTTATCGACTGTCATGTCGGTTATTAACAACAGTTTCCATTAAAAATAATGGATGGTGTGTGGAAGGACATTCTTTTAAGTTACTTTTTGTTGTTGTATTAATTTAATGAGACGCTCCCCGCCGGGTCAGATAGATAGACAGACAGACAGACAGATAGTCGGGAACGGGAGCTTATATGACTACGTATATGAATTAAATGAGATGCTCCCCACCTTTTCGCTGCAGTTATCTACAGGCATATGCGTTATAATCCTCCTCCTCCTCTCCCCTCCTCCTACTCTCTTCCTCCTCCCCTCCCCCTCCTCCCTCTCCCTCCTCTTCCTCCTCCATCCTCCTCCTCCCTCTTCCACCTCCTCCTCTTTCTTCCTCCTCCCTCCTCCTCCTTTCTCCTCCTCCTCTCTCGTCCTCCTCCTAATCACTCCTCCTCTCTCCTCCCTCTTCTCCTCCCTCTTCCTCCCTCCTCCTCCCTTCTCCCCTCCTCCTCCCCCTCCTCCCTCCTCCTCCCTCCCTCTCCTCCTCCCTCTACCTCTTCCCTCCTCCCTCTTCCTCCCTCCTCATCCTCCTCCCCCTCCCACTCCTCCCACCTCCTTCTCCCTCCTCCTTCTCCCTCTTCCTCCTCCCTCCTCCTCCTACCTCTCCCTCCTACCCCCTCTCCTCCTCCCTCCTCCTCCCTCCTCCTCCCTCTTCCTCCTCCCCCTCCTCCTCGCTCCTCCTCCCCCTTCCTCCTCCTCCTCCTCCCTCTTCCTCCCTCTCCTCCTCCCTCCTCTTCCTCCTCCTCCTGCGTTCTCCTCCTCCTCCCTCTTTCTCCTTCTCCTCTTCCCTCTTCCTCCTTCTCCTCCTCCCTCTTCCTCCTCCTCCCTCTTCCTCCTCCTCCTCCCCTCCTCCCTCCTCCTGCTCCCTCCTCCTCCTCCTCTCTCCTCCTCCTCCCTCCTCCTCCCTCTTCCTCCTCCCTCTTCCTCCTCCTCCCCCTCCTTCGCCCAGACAAACAGACAGACAGACAGACAGATAGTCGGGAACGGGAGCTTATATGACTACTTATATGAATTAAATGAGATGCTCCCCACCAGGATCTGGGCGAAGCCGGGCCGGGTCAGCTAGTTATTAATAATTTTGAACTTCATTAACATAATTTATTGTATTGATTGATTGATTGATTGATTTAGGAACCGACATCACAGCATTCGGGACATTCCCATAAGCGCTCCGTAAATTATTGTATTGACCCTCATTAACATACATAAATTATGCTATTGGACTTCATTAGCATAACTTATTATTATTCTTCTTTAACTTCATTTGTATAATTTATCATATTGCATTTCATCATCAACATTTATTAAATTGAAGTCCATTGAGCTTAATTATCACAGTTGATTATATTTAACTTATTTATCATTATTGATTGTATTTAACTTCATTATCATAATTTATTGAATTTAACTTCATCATCATAATTTATTATATTAAACTTCGTTATAATAAAAAGACATATATTTTCTTTGCAATTTTAAAAATGGAAAAATCAAGACATCACATCTTAGATAATAAACGAGGATCCACTTAAGTGGTGTCAAATGTGAGTGAAAGATTTCAAGGCTACCTGATCTTGTGACGGAGCAAACTAGGGACGGTAATCCGTCATCAAAACGCGCATCTGATTGTCTCACGGAAAGAACAACGGTTTACGTCAAAGAATGACAACAAGTATTGCATCAAACAAACTTCCCTCCACCAAAACTGTACAAGGATGTCGTGAATCTAAACATTTCTTCCACCAAATGTGTACTATGATGTCGTGAATGTAAACTTTCTTCCACCAAAAACTGTACTAGGATGTCGCAAATCTAAACCTTCTTCCATCAAACATTTACAGGGATTTAGTGAATCTAAATTTTACTCCACTAAAAATTGTATTTGCATTCGGGGTTACCCGATGTGCTAGGTTTTCGATTGTGATAACATAACAAGACACAACATGACCTTGCATGGATGTTGTGAAACTAAATTTATTTCCACCAATGACTGCAAAGACATAAAGAAACTAAACTTCTTTCCACTAAAGTTGAACTTGGATTGTGGGATACCCATTGTGCAGAAATTTCAATCCTGAGCACATACTGAGATATGATGAATCTAAACATTCTTCCGCCACAACTGCTTGGAGATATATGACACTAAACGTTCTTACACCATAACCAGCACTGAGATGTCGTTCTAAACTTCCTTCTATCATAAACACTACTGGGATATCGTGAATCTAAACTTCCGTTTATCATAAACAATACTGTAAAGTTGTGAAAATGAATTTAACTAACCTTAAAAGAGCCATTAATGTGGATGTCTGACTGCGATAAAAGTACACAGGCTACCTTCAAGACAATAAATCAATAACGCTCTAAACTATAAATGATTCAGACAACAATCTTACAGCTTGTCTAAGGCGACGGTGTTACACTTGTGAGACTATGCCAGCGTGTGGTGGCCACCTTCGGCTG
Source organism: Cepaea hortensis (assembly GCA_963921405.1). NCBI lineage: Eukaryota > Metazoa > Mollusca > Gastropoda > Stylommatophora > Helicidae > Cepaea > Cepaea hortensis. Next base: position 81,117,167 of record OY992876.1, read on the forward strand.
AGACATCATCTCCTGCCAATGTACCAGCTCTAAACTATAAATGATTCAGACAACAATCTTACAGCTTGTCTAAGGCGACGGTGTTACACTTGTGAGACTATGCCAGCGTGTGGTGGCCACCTTCGGCTGAGACATCATCTCCTGCCAATGTACCAGCTCTAAACTATAAATGATTCAGACAACAATCTTACAGCTTGTCTAAGGCGACGGTGTTACACTTGTGAGACTATGCCAGCGTGTGGTGGCCACCTTCGGCTGAGACATCATCTCCTGCCAATGTACCAGCTCTTCCCCTCGCGCAAACATAAACGGCCCGATCACAACTCGCCCATGCTCCACTTCGGCGGCAGAATACAGGTGGGGAGAGGTCAGCATGAGGGAGATGACCAGGCTGCAAGAGTCCATCTGTTTGCTGGCCACAGAGAAGGAGACGGATTCGTTAAATGCCATGTCTGAGTCCCCCTGGCGAGCAATGGTGCGTTTTATGCGATGACATCTGCGTCCCAAGTGCAGTTGCATCCGCACATAGACTCCTGAAATATGAAATAATAACTGAAATAGGAAATAGTAACTGAAGTATAAATAATAAGTGTAATATAAAATAATAATTGAAATATGATATAACAACTGAACTATTAAATAATAACTGAAATATGAAATAATAACTATTTACTGAAATTTCGAATCACGAACTATTAGTTGGCGAGTGAGGAATTTTGTGGCGGCTGTGGAGATGCATAATAAAAATAAAATATGAATAAAGTAAAATAAAAAGATGCAATTTGTAATTAGCAACGAGAAAAAGAGTGTTAAGGTACTACATAGAACCTATGCTTTTCTATAGGTGTGAAGCGTGGACAATGAGCAAACAGGCTGAAAAACATCTGAATGACTGACTAGCACCTTGCCGTCTTGACAGACAATAGTTTGTAAAATGGAGCTATACCTCTCTATATCACAAAATCTGGGCTGAATTTAGAGACCATGTGTTGCCCATGCAGCATGATCCCTCTCTAGGCCTGTCTAGTGTACTCCTGAGGCAAGGTAACACCAATACGTCTGGAACAAGACAAGCTGCATTAGCTGCCGATCTGCAAAGCAATGCTCTAACTGTCCGCCTATCGGAGCTTCCATCCTAGACCGTTGCCTACCAAAACTTAGGGCCTGATGTGCCCTGCCATGACATTTAGTCTTTAGGTTACATTTCCTCTCACTATTGTAAGGCTTGTGCCCTCCCATTTGCGCTCCTCCGCCTGAAGCCGTCGGCACAATGTGGGTTGTCGGGTTTGGTGGTCGCCGCCCAACATTCGGCACTAACAGAAAGCAGGTAGTATCTTCTACTGTCATACGGTAGCACAGTCATATCTGACTTAGACCCGACACGTTGAAAAACATTTGATGGCTGTGGAAATGTAGTTTCTGACGAAAATGCAAAGAATACCATTGACAGACAGAAAAACCAAAGCAAGCAAATCCTACAAGAAACAAATGACAATCGTAAACTGATTAGAGAAATTAGACATAGACAGTCACAATTTTATGGTCACGTTATGAGCAGATATAAACTAGAGAACTTGGTGACAACTGGCAAGATCGAGGGGAAGAGAACAAGAGGAAGACAGAGAAGTAAATACCTGGATTGTTTGGCCACGTAGCATGGTCGAGACAAAAACACTGAGCTGATCAAGGACTCTGGTGATAGAGTGAGATGTTGAAACATGACCTCCCACGCTTATCGGCATGGCACATGATGATGATGTGGAGATTTGATTTTATAGAAGAATGATGAGAATACTGTGTTTTGGAGACCATTGTCCAATGAATCAGATTTAAGAAGAGGGTACACTTTAGCGATTTTGAGAGCTGATGGGAAGTGGCCTTTGGTGAGACACTGATTATATACATAGGTTGGTGACACACAGATCACTGGCGCAGCACAACGGAGAATCCGGTTGCTGATTCCATCTAACCAAGATGAGTTTATGTTTGTTAGGTTGTTGCGGTAAGTGAATACTTCAGTGATTGGCATTAGCGGTATGTCGGAAAGAATATCCCGGGAGCATCTATTCTCGCAAAACGATGACAGTAAAGATAAGTTGCAAAGAGAATTTGGTATTGAAGCCTTCAACTGGTCTATATCATTCATTCATTCATTCATTCATTCATTCATTCAGTAGCATGTCCTTTGCAGAACCTCGCTCCCATAACAACCCTCTGGAAAACTTCTCGATCACAAGCAAGATGTCCCGAGTCCGATACACCCATCTGGAGATCATCCGCCACATCCTGAACCCATCTTCTCTTTGGCCTTCCTCTTCCTCTCTTCATAGACTTATACCCCTCCATTATTGTTCTCTCCAAACTTTCATGACGTTTCAAGTGACCAAAATATATAAATTTTCTTTGTTTTATCGTGTTTAATAACCAACCCTCTTCAATATTCAGCTCTTGAAGTATGGATGCATTTGTTCTTTTCTTTACCCAAGATATTCTTACAATCCATCTATAACATTTATATTCTAAAGCATGTATGCGCTGTTCAGCTTGTTAATAAATTATCCAGGTCTCACAGGCATATGTTGCTTAAAGTAGTATATGATGAGATTGAGAGGTCTATATCAGTTTGACAAAATTTACTGAATTGGTCGCATGTAATTTGATTTGATGGTAAATAATTTGAGAAGTTATATTTGTTTTTCAATGTGTTAATTGCCTTCCATATATGCTTACTATTTGTTTTAGCCATAACTAAGTTCTTAAAAAAATTTCTTGTCCCTACGTATGGTATATTGAATTTTGTTTCGAAGAGTACGGTATGTACTGAGATTTCGTTTTTATGTGCTTTATCTCTGTCTCTCATAATGTCAAGTATTTCCTGGGTGATCCACGGTGGTTTGACGTGATGATTTACTCTAACTTTCTTTATTGGCACATGTTTGCCAAACACATCAATAAAAGTCTTCATCCAAAATTCCAGAGCATCATCCGGGTCAGTAAGTTATAAACATTGTCTAGAGGTGAACTGAGAAAGTCCTATAAAAATGCGTTTTGGTTGAAATGTTTGTAACTTCTATATTTTACACTTATCTGTTTATGTTTAGGAGTTTTAATTCATGTTTTTAGACCATGTGCATGCAGCATATTGGGTAGTGATCGCTCATTGCACAATTGTGTACGGTTCATTCTATGATGCTGTCTGAGCAAGTTACATAGATATGATTTTTGAGTTTTGAAGATGATTTTGTTACTCTAGTAGCTTGTACTATTTGTTGGAAATTGTATGATCCAAGAGAGATGACTCTGGATAGTTTGGCATTATGACATGGAGGGAAATCAGTATCAGAATGTGTCAGAACTAAGACATATACAAGGTAACAGTACTAACACATGTACAAGCTGACAGAACTAAGACATGTACTCACTGAAAGAACTAAACGTCGCTAACATGTCGACAGAATTAAGGCATGTACACGCTGACAGACCTGAGACATCCTGTACCGGTAACAACTTCGTTCACAAACACAAGCTTACCCATATCTTGGTAATCCTCCACGAAAGTCAGGTTTTTAGCCCGGTGGATCCCGACTTTGATCTTCTCATTGGAGGGAATGTAGGCCAGACTGATCTGCAGCTCGCCCAGCGATGAGGCAGCCTGCAAGTGAACAAGGTACAATGTCATGTGTGGGTACTGCCAGTCTCACCTTTTACTTGTTACAAGAGTGTCTGCACATAGATCTGTGCTGTATAAATTAAACCTAAGTCAGGTCTTATTGGATATGACTGATCTACCGTATGGAAGTAGGCGGTATTACCTGCTTTCTGTTAGCGCCGAATGTTGTTAGTCAGGTCTTAGTCAGACATTACTGAGCTACCGTATGACAGTAAACCGTACTACCCGCTTTCTGTCAGCGCTGAATGTTGGGCGGCGCTCACCAAAAGCGACACCCGATATTGTGCCAATGGCTTTAGGCGGAGGAGCGCAATTGGGAGGGTACAAGCCTTATCCTGGTGAGAGGAAATGCAACATAAAGGCTAAATGTCATGGCGAGGCAGACCAGGTCCCAAGCTTTAATAGACAACTAGTCCATGATCGAAGTTCCAACAGGTGGACAGTTAGAGCATTGCGTTGATGATCGGCAGCTTCTGCATCTTGTCATGTTCCAGGTGTAACGGTGTTACCTGTTCTCTGGAGTACACTAGACAGGCCGAGAGAGGGATCATGCTGCATGAGCAACACATGGTCTCTAAATTCAGCCCAAGCTGTGTGCTCTAGGGAGATAATTTCACAAACTATCCTCTGTCAAGATGGATAGGTCTCAGTCAATAAATTAAACACACACACACACACATACACACACACACGCACGCACGCACGCACACACACATGCTAGTTGCATATCCTTTACATAAAATCGCAGCCAACCCCAATAATTTTTCGTTGTTTGTGATTTCTTGGCATGTTTACGTTCAGTAGTTTGCCATTGTTGTCTAAACGACCGGCCCTCACAACTAACGCAAGCTGGCCTGCTTCAAAATCCCCAGATCCCAGATCAAAAATCAAAATTCCCGATCCAAGATCGGGAATTACCTTTGTAACCCCTTCGCCACAGTGCCATCTAAATTATTACCAACACATTTGATGAAGTATAACTTGATGAAATGATCAACATGTTGGAAGACGTCAGCATTGATAGGAACGGTCTCAGAGTAACAGAAGGATATTACTGGAAACACGTCGCAGCATCTAACATGGGATATAAAGAGGGCAGCTATAAACAGATAAAGCAAAGAGTAATACAATGATGTGTTTTTATTTTCTTCACTAGATCTCTTGTCTCTCTATAGCGAAGTAATTTTGAGAGAGATCAGGAGAGTCCATTAATACTAGTTGGAGGTTATACTGTAAACAATCTACGCTATGCAGATGAAACGGTATTGATGGCGGAAAATGCAAAAGATCTACAACAACAATTGAATATTGTTGAAACATAGTGTATAAAAGGATTTTTCTTGAATTTTAAGAAAACAGAAACAATGGTTATATCATAGTTAAAGATGATACCTAAATGTAAAATAACAGGACATTTTAGGTAGGCGTGCAGAAACTTGAACATTCTGTGAAGGCGTGCAGAAACTTGAACATTCCATGAAGGTGTGCAGAAACGTATTCATCCAAGTCATCCCACATGCACTCGAGAATGACGGCGTCTTGATGACTCTTGTCAGATCAGGAGGTACAGGACGAGACAATGATGAGTCTTGTCAAGTCAAGAGGTACAGGACAAGACAAGGATGAGTCTTGTCAGGTCAAGAATTGCAGGACGAGACAAGGATCAGTCTTGTCAGGTCAAGAGTCAGAGGACGAGACAAGGATGAGTCTTGTCAGATTAAGAGGTACAGAACGAGACAAGGATGAGTCGTGTCAAGTCAAGACGTACAGGACGAGACAAGGATGAGTATACACACACACCTGAACCATGGGCTCCAGGTCGCTCCACATTGGTTCTCCTTTGGCGAGATCCAAGGCCTTCAGGTTGATCTTGACGTGACCCAGGGAGTGACGCACTCGTCGTTTATCGACATCATATACAGAAAACTTCAGGGTTCTCTTCTTGACATCTTCGGCTGAAACCTGCAACAAGTAACATGTGTTGAGATCTAGCGTGGAACAGACATCACAGCACTCGGTACTTTCCTACGCTCGTGCTGTCTTCTTCTTCAACAGCCAGTGAAGATTCACAATACTAATGGTACCAACTGGATTTGATTATGTGTTCGTCTGACCTTTCCTCGTAGTACACAGTGTCGGCCGAATACTCTCTCATCAAGCTCTGCCGCTGCGTTCTCTCCAGGCAATGATGATTGTTATGTTCTTCCACAATATACACACAATCGCAAAAACCTAACCACATCTGCCTTATCATGCACCAGTACCCCACCAAGTGGTGCAGACCCAGCCAGTCTGTCCGCCTGCTCGTTTCCCAACACACCAGCATGTCCTAGGGAAATATCCAACATATGCTCCCAATCTGTCATTTAAAACAAAAAGTGCAGCACGCCACTCTGCACGAAGCATGCCTATCTTCACCCTTCTCAGCGTGCTGTTTTACTCACGTGTGTGTGTGGGTGTGTGTGTGTGTGTGTGCTATTTGGAGCGACATGCTCGTTAAGACCAGGTAACAAAAGTCTTACATGTTAGAGAAGAGTTACATCCCTTTATAATGAGTTATTGCCCTTACCTGGAAACTATGAGTTTCATTGAACACTGGACTCAGTGTTTTCTTTTTGACCTTTGACATTCGGTGAGTTCGCTCGTCCGGTAGAAGGAAGATCTTCACGAATGGATCGCGGGGATGGCGGGTGTTGGTCCGACCTGGTGATGTAAAGGGAGTTGTTTAAATTTAACGTAAAGCTGATTTACATCACTGGAGTCATACGTCCACAGGTACTGACTGGTGTTTGTATAGGCTAAGACAAAATACGTTGTAACTAGAGGCCAGTCTATACAGTGTAAAGAACGAAGCTCTCTCTCTCTCTCTCTCTCTCTCTCTCTCTCTCTCTCTCCATCTCTCTCTCTCTCTCTCTCTCTCTCTCTCTCTATTCGCACGCTCGCTTGCGCGTGCGCGCTCAAGCAAATGCTATATATACCTGTTTTACAATTTACTTTGTAAAATGGGATGCTTGTTGCGATGATAATGTATGGAAGATTTTGTAAGTATACATACAAGATGTACCATTTTCAGAAAGCAAAAGTGAATGAGAATATTTGGAGTATGACCGATTCAGCGATACCGTTAAACTTGTTAAAATAAAACCAAGAGTGAATGAAAATACTTGGAGTGTGAAACATTTCTATTGAAAGAATTAAGTATGCATGAGAGCAAATGATTACGCCACTATCACTATCAATAAGTAATGTGTAGGTTATTACACCATGCAATGAATGTAATATTATTACTTGCATATGTTGTATATGAATGTACATGTTGTATTCGCAAATGTAAAAATACACACACAATACTCCTTGTAAATACACAATGTTTTGTACGACACGAACATTTAAGAAACGAAAGACATGAGTATGTATTTCAACTATTCTTCTAACATTTATTCTTGACAATACTACTCGTAAATCACGGAGGACATGAGTATGTATTTCAACTATTCTTCTAACATTTATTCTTGACAATACTACTCGTAAATCATGGGGGACATGAGTATGTATTTCAACTATTCTTCTAACATTTATTCTTGACAATACTACTCGTAAATCATGGGGGACATGAGTATGTATTTCAACTATTCTTCTAACATTTATTCTTGACAATACTACTGGTAAATCATGGAGGACATGAGTATGTATTTCAACTATTCTTCTAACATTTATTCTTGACAATACTACTGGTAAATCATGGAGGACATGAGTATGTATTTCAACTATTCTTCTAACATTTATTCTTGACAATACTACTGGTAAATCATGGAGGACATGAGTATGTATTTCAACTATTCTTCTAACATTTATTCTTGACAAAACTACTGGTAAATCATGGAGGACATGAGTATGTATTTCAACTATTCTTCTAACATTTATTCTTGACAATACTACTGGTAAATCATGGAGGACATGAGTATGTATTTAAACTATTCTTCTAACATTTATTCTTGACAATACTACTGGTAAATCATGGAGGACATGAGTATGTATTTCAACTATTCTTCTAACATTTTTTCTTGACAATACTACTGGTAAATCATGGAGGACATGAGTATGTATTTCAACTATTCTTCTAACATTTATTCTTGACAATACTACTGGTAAATCATGGAGGACATGAGTATGTATTTCAACTATTCTTCTAACATTTATTCTTGACAATACTACTGGTAAATCATGGAGGACATGAGTATGTATTTCAACTATTCTTCTAACATTTATTCTTGACAATACTACTCGTAAATCATGATGGAAATGGAAGGAATGACGCCAGTTACCTTCGCTAGAGCTTCAATTATCCCTGCGCACGACGCTTAACGACATACGTAGAAGACAACAGCAACCATAACAGTGAGTGAGAGAGCGAGATAGTGTGTGTGAGAGAGAGTATGTGAGATAGAGAGAGAGAGTATGTGAGAGAGAGTATGTGAGAGAGAGTATATGAGAGAGAGAGAGTATGTGAGAGAGAGAGTATGTGAGAGAGAGAGTATGTGAGAGAGTATGTGTTAGAGAGTATGTGAGAGAGAGTATGTGTTAGAGAGTATGTGAGAGAGAGTATATGAGAGAGAGTATGTGAGAGAGAGTATGTGAGAGAGAGTATGTGAGAGAGAGTATGTGAGAGAGAGTATGTGTTAGAGAGTATGTGAGAGAGAGTATGTGAGAGAGAGTATGTGAGAGAGAGTATGTGAGAGAGTATGTGTTAGAGAGTATGTGAGAGAGAGTATGTGAGAGAGAGTATGTGAGAGAGAGAGAGTATGTGAGAGAGTATGTGAGAGAGAGTATGTGAGAGAGAGAGAGTATGTGAGAGAGAGTATGTGAGAGAGAGTATGTGAGAGAGAGTAGGTGAGAG